>OY288290.1:62797294-63397294 GCA_958450335.1 Hibiscus tridactylites
TCGAGCGTTTCGAAACGAGGAGCTGCAGAACTACATTTATGGTGGGAAATGAAGTCTCCAACGGCTCCAATTCAACCCCGACGGCTAGTAACGACTACAAACTCAAAGAGGAGTATAAAAGGAACTTCCAAGCACCTAGTAATGGTTAATGCTTCAATTGTAATACAACATATGATCAAAATGTGTCTTAGTGCTTAAGTGTCAATCCTTTGTATAGACAAACACTAGTGAGCCAAAATTGTTAAATTTGATCAAGTGTTTTAGGTTTGGGTGAGAGCTTAAATGTGCAAACAAATACATATTAGAGGGATTTGAGTTTGCTTATTTTTATCTCTTTGTAAAGAGAGATTGATCAAGACTTTGGGTAGAAAGCTTGATCGGTTTGTAAGGGTTTCCTTCTAAGCCTAGAAAAGGGGACGAATCAATAGTGGATTGATTGGAAATCCTTAGTGGGAAGCTAAGGTAGTGGATGTAGACCTTGGTTAGAAGGTTGAACCACTATAAATCATCTTGTTATTATTCTTTTTAGCTTCCATACCTCCTACACCCAAAATTCCACTTCTCCACCACTTGGCGAGCAAGAACGGTTGAAGGAATCGAGCACCTAAAAACCCAACATGGTCGTTCAGTACCAAATTTCTTTAGTCGCTTCATCTCGCCCTTGAGTTTGAATTTAACCTCTATTTCGTCGAAAAGTGTTCTGAAGTCCACGTATAGGGCAAAAACATTTCGGTTACTCTCTTGCCGATCTTCATCTTCCGTCGTTGAATGCGGCTCATTTCTTAGTATATTGCTTCCCTCATGCCGATGAAGTTTTCCACCGTTTAGATCTTGGAGAAGTTCTCACATTCGCCGATAAATGGATGTTGTCAAAAAGTTAACAAAAGGGTGACAGAAAAACGTCCAATGTCTAAATGTCAATGAGTAAATTGAACGTTATGAAACTTCAGTAACCAAAATAGGTTTGAGAGTAAAATTCAGTGATGATTTAAGTAATTTACCCTAAAATTTAAAACAATTTATATTTCATATTTCTACTAAATAAAAAATCATATATAGCTATTACTATTAGTCAAGTTAAGCCAATTTTAATTAATTTGATGTCAAGAAAATTTTAATTAATTTGATGTCAAGTTAAGCCAATTTAAAGAAGAAGAAAATGATGGCGTGATTAATGGTTGAGTTGAAATAAGTATAGCTATTACTATTAGTCATATAAACATTGTTCAACAAATTGGGAGCAGATGATATGAAATAATAGGTTAAAGGTTGAATTCATACAAATCTTGTACATTTATCATTCTTTAAGGCCCTCTTTTTTCATTAAGCCAAATAATTTGAACTTTGGTTTATTATTGCGCAGGTTCTATTCCTTCCTCAATTTTCAAAGACACAACAACAAGGTAGAAGGGTCAGTACGACGGCCTTTGAGTAATTGCAAAGATTTGAAGCCATTTGATGTTAAATGGCAGCTTCCCAGTTTGGTTAGGAAATTTGGATCAACTACAAGTTGTTATCTTGAGATGAAATAGATTTTATGGTCAACTAGATAACTTGAATGTTGTAGTTTCCTTCACTCCATTGATCTTTCTCATAATAACTTCAGTGGCTACTTGCCTACGACTACCATTAAAAAAAGATGCAAAAAGAAAGTTGAACCAGAGTAAATGGAAGAAGAAACATGGTATTATGTGCAAGGGTGCGAAGAGAATTTGAATCATTGTGACCAGCTGGATGGTAATTGATGTAATTCCTATTTGAACTCCAGAGTTGAGAAAAGAAAGAAAATGGAAAATAAAGTTGGAGATGAAGAAGCTAAAGTTTGGAGAGGGGAGAAAGATAAAAGCAAACCAGAAGCTAAAGGACAGATTATGAACAATTCTAAAAGTAAAGGGACTGGTTTTATAATCTTTATCAAAAAAAAAAAAAACCAATGTCTCTTTCTCTGGGAGATAATGACAGCCTTTTACTTGTAAAAAGGTTTGAGTTTTTTTTTCTTAAGTCTTAAGTGGGTGTGTTCACCATTTCAGTTGGGCTAAATTTTTGGATGGGCATTTTATCCGACCAGGTCGAGTCGGATTACTTTAATAAAAAAATTAAGTTTGGGTCAAGTCGAGTTTTTATTAGTGCTGAAGTCGGGTTTGGTTTAGGGTAGAAAATACCTAAGGATGTAAATGAACCAAACGTTCAGTGAACTGTTCGACAGAAAGTTTGTTAATTTATTAAACGAATGAACATGAACACAATTTTCTATTCATTTAATTAAATGAATGAACCCGAACAAAGGGAACATTCGTTTGTTTACGTTCAGTAATTCATTCGTTTATGAATAAATTTTTTATTTAGATTGGAACAAACAATTAGTGTTAATTTTCTTTTAAGGGATGCCATTTTTCTTTTCAAGGGATGTCAATGTTAATTTAAAGTGTATTAAATTTATTTTTAAATATTAAATTTATAGGGATTTTTTTCTAGAACTTTATGTTTAATAGGTGGTTCTGCCCATGCATATATCATTTTATGTTCGTTCGTTTGTGTTCGTTTACATTCATTTACCAGTTTAACAAATGAATAAGCTATATTCTTTAACAAACAAACACACAAAAATTATGTTCTTTTGTGAATGGATGTTACAAGCCAGAATTTGGAAAGAATGAAGTAGGTAACAGAATTGAGCCGGAGAGATGCTTGTGGTCAAAATTTGATCAAAATTATAAACTATTCGAATTACATATCAAGATATTTAGATATTTAAATTTGATTTCCATTGTAACTCTAAATTTAACTTTGACAATGATGAAACTAAATTTGTCTTAGTCCAAAATATCAAACTACTTGTTGGAAAAGGTGGCCAACAATAACTGTAAGAGTTTGTTGACTGTATTTACATGCATTTGGGTGTATGGACCAGTGAAGCAATCAAAGTTTCCCAAGTTCAGCAATAATTGTACATATTTCTTACTCAAAGTATTTTTGAAGAAGATTGAACTAACATTAGAAAAGCATTCGGCTGAGCTGTCTCTCTTATGATTTGCAATTGCATTATGGCAAAACCTGGCTTCCTCCTTCGTCTTATGTTTCTGCTGCTATTTGCAAACTTTTTCTATGAAGTCACTCAATGCCACCACTGATCAATCTGCCCTTATGGTACTAAAGTCTCATGATCCGCGCAACAAACTGCTCTAATTCTGCTTCTGTTTGCGATTGGATTGGTGTCACATGTGGATCCAGACCTCACAGCTTTGAATTCATCAAGATGATTATTGATATTCAGTCCTCGTCCGGAGATGATGCCAACTCTTCTATTTCTCGCACCAAGTCATCGTCTTCCGTCGCTGCACCAGTAGCCTCCCTCTTCTTCCGGCAAGTTTTTTTAATCTTACAGATAACCCACTCTTGAAACCTTTCTCCATTCAGTCGATACTCATACATAATCCAACTAGTCTTGTTGAACTGATCATCTGTCCTATTCTTCTTCTTATAATCATTGTTATGGCCATGATATTCGTAAAAATTCAGCACGTTCAAAAACCCTAGCACTCGACCATGTTCGTCCGCAACAGGCTTCTCACCCGTAGAAGATTTCCAGAAACCCCCTCCTTCTGATCCATGCACTTCTCTTCTAGGCCTTTTCCCGTTCGAATTCTTCCGAGCAATCTTCTCTCGACAGCTGAACACGAATCGCTGGTCGCGACCAAATGCATCCGGTTCATCATCCCGGAAGAAAAACCAGGGCTTGCATGAGTAAACGTTGGAAACCTTGATGAGTTCGCTGTATTGACCTAAACCGGCGACCACGTTGCCGCCGTTGGCGATGAGCATAGGGAGATACAAAGAAAGTATCTCGACGCCGCTAGGGTCGAACACCATGCCTGGTGGAATATCCGCCATTGTATTGCTTTCCAGGTTTTCTATTTCTTCAACTTTTTGGAAATTATTTTCAATTAGGTCTACCATAAAGGAAATCTGTACCCTAATAGGATGTGGATGTGGATTTATTATTTGTTTATTAAAATCTGGGATAAGGTGTATTACTTATAACTAAAATTTCCCCCTGCTTTCCCAGGGGTTAAACAAAGTAATTGTAATTATATTAAATAAAATGTATTTATTTTAATATTTTTATATAAAATTAAAATATCATACAGTGTATGAAAAAAGTTATTACTAAACTTTTTTAAATGATAAAACAAAATTATGTATAAAAAATAATTCAAGTAATTTCAAAATAAAAGGCATTTATTCAAATATTTGTATATAAAATTAAAGATAATATTACCTAAATCATTACTGAAATTTATTCTTAAACTTATTTTGGTCATAAAGTATTAAAATGTTCAATTTACTCACATATATTTACATATTTAATATTTTTGTCATTGAAATTTAGACATTAAACTTTTTTGTCATACCACTGTTCACCGTCGTTGGACGCACACCGTAGACGGTGGTATGTGGAACTAATGTTTTGATATAATAATTGAAAAATGTTTTGGACAAAGTTAAAAAGAATTCAAAACCATTTCTAAGTCCAAACAACTTGAAACTAAGCTTATGGGGTATTTCAAAAGGGTTTAAAGTGTTTTCAAAGCCAAATTCAACAAAACCATCAAGGCGTTTCGAAACGCCCATAGGTGTTTCGATACGGGTCTTTACAGTGGCAAAACGTTTCGAAACGAGTTTCGAGACGGGCTTTAATCTGGATGAGATTTTTGCATAGCGTTTTGATACGGTCTCTGCCGTTTCGATACGCCTATGTGGCATTGACCTTAACGGTCATAAACTCCAAACGGCTATTTCCCAACTACCTTTTAAATGCAAGACGTTTGGATACGCGGACAAGCGTTTCGATACGCCGTTTCAATACGGCCAAGGGCGTTTCGATACGGGTGCTGCATCAGACTGCAACGACTCTTTCTATTTCAAGAGTGTTTCGAAATGGGTTGGAGCGTTTTGAATCAGGGAGCTGCAGAACTGCATTTATGGTGGGAAATGAAGTCTCCAACGGCTCCAATTCAACCCCAACGGCTAGTAACGACTACAAACTCAAAGAGGAGTATAAAAGGGACCTCCAAGCATCTAGTAATGGTTAATGCTTCAATTGTAATACAACATATGATCAAAACGTGTCTTAGTGCTTAAGTGTCAATCCTTTGTATAGACAAACACTAGTGAGCCAAAATTGTTAGATTTGCTCAAGTGTTTTAGGTTTGGGTGATAGCTTAAATTTGCAAACAAATACCTATTAGAGGGATTTGAGTTTGCTTATTTTTATCTCTTTGTAAAAAGGGTTTGATCAAGGCTTTGTGTAGAAAGCTTGATCGATTTGTAAGGGTTTCCTCCTAAGCCTAGAAAAGGGGACGAATCAATAGTGGCTTGATTGGAAATCCTTAGTGAGAAGCTAAGGTAGTGGATGTAGACCTTGGTTAGAAGGTTGAACCACTTTAAATCATCTTGTTATTATTCTTTTTAGCTTCCACACCTCTTACACCCAAAATTCCACTTCTCCACCACTTGGCGAGCAAGAACTGTTGAAGGAATCGAGCACCTAAAAACCCAACCATTGGTATCATAGCTTGGCTCAATTGAAGAGGATTAACATCCTATTCAGAAGATCTGGCAAGCTCGATCAACATTTCTAACAACCTGCTCAATGGCCCAATCTATCGATAAACCGCCCTTCTTCGACGGAACACACTATGCCCATTGGAAGACAAGGATGAAGTTCTTCATAAAGTCAAAGGACTACAAGCTTTGGGACATAGTAGAAGATGGTTCGTTCGTGCCTCAACAAAGCAAGGCAGATTGGAGTGCCGAAGATCGCAAGAAGATGAAGCTTAATTGCAAAGCCTTGCACATCCTATTTTGTGCTTTTGGCCCCAACATATATGAGAAGATATCTTATTGTGAGAGTGCCAATGAGGTATGGGACAAGCTTAAAGTCACATATGAAGGAACCGGCGAAGTAAAGGAGACCAAGATCGGGCTCCTCAACCTAGCGTATGAAAACTTCAAGATGAATCCGGAAGAGGACATTGAGAAGATGTTCGATAGGTTCTCCACCATCACCAATGGACTTAAAGGTTATGGAGAAGCCATCACGGAAGAGAAATTTGTTCGAAAGCTCATCTACTCCCTTCCCGAGTCATGGGACTCAAATAGGACCACCATCATCGAAGCTAAAAATTTGAAGACCTTAAAGCTTGATAAACTCATGGGGTCACTTCTCACTCACCAAATTATGAAGAAAAATAAAGAAGAGGGAAGAAATTAGAGCTATGGGGGAGAAGAAGCTCAAAAGGCTTGGCATCAACACAAATGTCATTGCTCTCAAATCCTCCACATGCCATCATGTAGATTCAAGTGAAGAGGAGGAGGATGAAGAAGAGATAGTTTATCTCTTCAAGAAGTGTGCCCCTTTCATGAAGAAAACCTTGAAAGAGCTTGAACGAGAATCCATGAAAAAGAAGAGGGCAAGCACTTTAAGCCATAAGAAGAAGGCATATGTGGTTACTTGGAGTGATGAAGACTTTGTAATCACCTATTTTGTCTGGGGTGTCAAAACCCATTTTTTCTTTAATGGGCTTTATATATCGTGGCTAGAAATAAGAAAAAGGAAAAAAGATTAATTAATTACTAACCTCATCATCTGTTCTTGTCATTAACTTTATTACCATCTATTATTATTACTATTATTTCTACCTACTTATTGATAGTATCATTATATTATTATCATCACCTGCTATTACTAGTATTATATTATATTATTATCATCACTATTTTACTATTGCTGTTATTCACTATTATCTATTACCACATTCTATCATTATCATTAATATTGATATTATTATTATAAGTTATTATCTTATTACTATTATTATATTTACTATTATTATTATTAATCAAATCTGAAAAACACAAAAAAAATAAATAATAAAAGCCCAACTTTAATTAAATAAGAGCCCAGTTTGTTAAATTAATGTCCATTACATAATATAAAAACCAAAAAACATTTACATGGCCCGATTGGCCCATACACTAACCCAATCTGATAAAAAAAACCCTAATGCCCTAACTTTTGTCATGCAGCCGCCACCCCATCTCCACCGTTGGATCTGGGATCAAGATCCAACGGTCCGAATTGCTCTAGGAAAGATGGAAGCCCTAGCTGCCCCAAGAAACCCTAGCGTCGCAGCATGGGAGCTGTCCGATCAGGGTTGGCATCGAACGGTCAAGATCGGCCTCCCCAGGTGCGTGAGATGCACGCGCGACCCTTCCAGTGCCCTACGCGCGCGTCGATCGAATCCCGCCGACCGTTGGAAGCCTCTGGTCCCCCCTCCGTCCCGTACGAACCTCGCATGCAAACAAAACGAGCCAACAGATTTTAGAAACAAATTTGCAACAAATCAGACGCAAAAAAAAACAGAAATCAGCAGAAATCAGAGGCATGCAGCAACCAAATGAATCCAGCCAAGAATCACAGCAACATTTATTAGTAGTTTCATATTTTAGAAAATGCAAAAAATGTAAGAAATTTGGGCTATAAATACCCGAAACCAAATGTAATGAGGAGAGGATTTTTTTCGATTCAAAAAAAACTTCAAAGAAGGGTATTGTAACCGAGATTTCAGTCAATACAATCAGAGAAAAGAGTTTAGAGGTATCATCACTATTATAGTTTTTTTCATTTCGAATCAGAAATAATAAAAAAATAAAAATAGAGGTAGTTAGGGTTTACCTTCGGCGTTAACCTTTTTCGTCCTTCCGCCTTCTCCTCGCCGGTGATAAGCTTCGTGGTCTCCTCCGAGACCACGCATGGTGAATCGGTGAGAAGGAGGGCCTGAGAGGACTTTCAAAACGTTTTCTTCCAGTTTCGTTTTTTTGGGTTTTACAAAGAAAAAAGATTTTGGTTTTGGTTTGGGATCTGCAAAAGAGGGGTTTCTGGTTTCGGTTAGGTTTTGAAAAGAAAAAAAGTTTTTAGGGTTCCGGCGCCGGCAACGACGACCGGAACCCCTTGTGGCGCCGGAGAAAGGAAATAAAAAGGGGAGGCTCTCGGTTAGGTTAGGGTTTTAAAAGACAAAAAGGGGTCAAGTTTTTTTTATCTCTATTTATAATCTTTTTTTGATTTCAAAAATGGTTTATTATCACCTTAAACCCCTCCGCGTCACCGTTTTCACGCGTGAGGGGTTTCCGCGATTCGAAACCACGTCTGTGGTCCCTCGGACTTTTTGAATCTTTTTAATTTCGTCCCTGGGTCCGATTGAATCAGTGGCCGAATGGGTTAATTCCCGTCCTGGTCCCTGTGGCTTTTCGTCTTCTTTTATTTTGGTCCCATTTCGCATTATAATCCATTTTTAGGTTGGTTTAATTACCTTTTCGCCCCCTGCCAATTGGGATCTTATTTAATTAACCCGCATTTTATTTTTGATATGTTACATGTTGTTTCATGCTTTTTCCCTTGTTATAGCGAATGTTCATTTGCATTGTTGTTAAGTTTTTTTAATTATACACGTAAGATTTGGCTTTTTAATGTGTGTTCCGCGTTAGTTGTCTTAATATGTGTTTGTATGATTTTAGACCTTGTTTAGGCAAGTGTTTATGATGCATTATTTTATTTTGTCTGATGTATGTTTTTACGTATATATTTATGATGATTCGAATATATTTTCGTGGCATGCACCTTAATTGCCATTCATGTGACTTTTTAGCATTTTAATTTGTATGTTAATTAACTTTAATTCTAAAACGGAGATACTTATTAATTCGCGTATTCGGGTCGACTAGCCTAGCTTATTGGATGTCCCCCGAATATTCGGATTAATTCGAATCGTCTAAAGGTAAATTCAAGATTAAAATGGACAAGACCATAGCACCATATTTATCTGTTTGCATCATGCATAAAGGTGACGTACGGGATCCGGACCCTAAACTAACACAGCAATCAGTCTTATGTGATGTCGGTTTAGTTTTTGGTCCGGTGTACCGTCATCCTTTTTAATTAAATGCTTAATTAATTCGATACCACCAATTTGAAAAAGCTCGTGATTAAAGCCTAATTTTTTGATGAGGAACCGCCAATTAAATTTGTTTTAAATTTCGAGCAATTTCCATCAATTAAAAGCAACAATTGTTTTGGTACCGATCTCCGGGCGTGATGGGGACGCTAACCCTACCCCACACGTAACCAACTCCCGAACCCTTTCAAACGAATCTCTGGTTTTGTTTTTTTACGGTGTCTGGTCTACCTTAGTGGCCGGTGGCGACTCCAAACCGAGAAAAATATTTTTTTAAAAGGTTTTCTTTCCAAAACCCGAATCGAATTAATTTTTAAAATCCCCCTTTTTTAAATCATATTGAATATTTTTCAAGAGTAGCGGGAACTTGATTTGCGAAAAAACCCCGTTACAGCTTGGCGACTCCGCTGGGGACGATTTTGTTTTTCAAAACAAAAAGAGAGTTAGGCCAAAGAAATAATTGTTGCTTTTAATGATGGAAATTTTTGGAATTTAATTTGACTTTAACGAGATGGTTCTTCTTTGAAAATAAGACTTTAAGTACACGAGCTTTGATAATTGGTGGTCTTGAATTAATTTTTCATTTAATTTCAAAGGAACCACCGACATGTGTTGCATCACGCATTAAGCTCTATACCCGAGCTTCGTCCCTTAAGTGGGAGTGAAACGCCCATACCCACGTGAGTCTCCCTCCACGGGTCGGTAATTCACTTCCGGAATCCACACCTTTGACAAGTGAGCAGCCCTCCACGTCATTAGGCTGTGCTTTCCCTCGAACCGAAACCAATTCGCAAGCTTGTAATGGGCCAGAATCGGGGTTCTTGTTACCTTAGTAGGTGATAAGATAGGTTCGGGTACCCTTGTTAGAACCAAACCACATGTGTGAGAATTTAAGAAGCCTACCCCGGTTAGAGCCATGCGGATAACCGTAGAATTAGATTTCGTGCTATTAGGTCTTGTTTTGTTAACCTGCTTTGGTGTTTTCTGTTTATTTGTTCAAGTATTCATCCTCGGTGTTACTAACCCAGTTGTCTTTTTGTCTTATTTTGATTATTTTCGCATACTCATTGCATTTTCATACGAAATGCTGATTCGAGAACAGTCTAAGTTGAAAACTTTCATAACGGGAGAAAGAGTCCACAGCAACGGAGTTTTCGGAACCCTAATGGAAAGGGACGAGGAAATTTATTTTATAAAAAAAATCATACCCTCGTATTTATTTTCTTACCGCGTTGTAAGAAGACTCGATCTCCGTTATGGAAAGTTGTTTGATAAGGATGTTCGTCGAACCAACATTCCCTTGCATTCGGTTTTGTTTTTTAATTTGTTGCATTTAATCATATGTTTATGTTTTGCATTTGACATATCATGCATTGCATCATTGGTTCATGGAATTTAATTGTTCGGGGTCATGGCAGCATCCGTAACTACTAAAGATTCCGCACCCACACTTCACTCGCCATCAAAGAATGCAAATGGAGGAGAATTTTGCTAAGCTAGAAGCTGATTTAAGGGGTCAGTTAGAGCGAGCCCAAGAAGATTTGAGGGACACCATTATCAAGTCCCAAAAAAAGATATGATGAGCGAGATATCCCAGCTATTGCAAGCCAATTTGAAAGGAAATGATGCTGTCGGAAACCCTAGTCAGGATAAGGGAGACCCTTCGTTTTCCCCGGGTTTTGTCACCGATACCTCTAAGCCCTCGCAAGGAGCGGCTACCCAAGGAGATAGGGCAACATCGCATCAAGCGGGCGCCTCTACCCATGTTCCATCGGGTCTAATTTTTAATGCGGAGAATGTCGGGGATAGCGTCTCGGACTTGGATGAGATCGAGAACTTAAACAAAGTGAAGGCCGAGTTCTCAAAACAACTAGAAGAAATCCGGAAAGACCTCGAGGAGAAATTCCGAACTAAAGAAGGAGAAGAGGGGGCATACGAGATGAATGCTAGAGACCTCAGCTTGGTCCCGGATCTGATAATCCCGCCCAAGTTCAAGACATCGGAGTTTGAGAAGTTTGACGGGACGACTTGCCCTACTGCTCACATAACCATGTTTTGTAGAAAGATGACAGGTTTCATCGACAATGAGAAGTTGTTAATTCACTGTTTTCAAGACAGCTTAGCGGGGCCCACGGTGAGGTGGTACAATCAGTTGACTCGTGCTCAGATTAGGTCGTGGAAGGATTTGGCCAAAGCTTTCACCGATCAGTATAGGCATATAACCGACATGGTTCCAAACCGACTCATGCTACAAGGTTTGGAGCAAAGGCACAATGAGAGCCTCCGTGAGTACGCCCAGCGTTGGCGAGATGTGGCGGCACAGGTTCAACCCCCACTCCGTGAGAATGAGATCTCCCCTATGTTTGTTGACACTTTGAAAGGGACTCTCTATGACCGCATGATAAGCAACCCTATCGGTAACTTCTCAGATATGGTTATGACTGGCGAGCGGATCGAGGCAGCCATCAAGAGTGGTAGGATTGATGGGGGCGAGAATGCCCGAAAGCAGTTTAAGAAGAAAGACTATGATGTGAACAATGTCGGTACTTATGAGGCTTCTAAGCACTTCACAGTCTCAGCGCCTCAAGCCGCAGTTGGGAATGCGCAAGGCTCGAACCGAAGAGAGAATAGGGCTCCCAGGAAGGAACAAGAAAGAATGACCTTCACCCCTCTACCTATACCGTATAAGGATGTGTACAAACACCTATACGAGGCTGATCTGGTCCGCCCGTATCATGTTACTCCCTTCCAGCCGCCTTACCCTACATGGTACGATGAGAAGGCACACTGTGAGTACCACGGCGGAGTACCGGGGCACACGATAGAGAATTGCACAGCATTCAAGAAGCTCGTGCAAAACATGATTAACACCGGGGTCCTCGAATTAGAAAAGCCCAATGTGACGACCAATCCGCTTCCGAACCATGGAGGTCGAGGCGTGAATGCGAAGAAAGTAAGGAGGACAGTGTCAGAAATTAAGTCCCCCCTAAGGTGGGTGTACGAGCAGTTGTGCACAGCGGGCGTGATCGAGAAAGGTCAGAATGGGGCATATGACCCCTGCAAGTCATTCTGTGAGTACCATCGGACTCTGGGGCATGAGATTCAAAGTTGTCCCGAATTCAAGCAGTTGGTCCAGGATTTGATGGACAATAAGGAGGTTGAGTTCCTTGAAGAAGTTTGAAGGGTGGAATGGACGGCCAATTTAGTCAAGAGTTATAATGCATCCAAGTTTGTTTGCTTTCATTTCATTGCATGCTAGTTTTTTCCCTGAAGTGATGTGTGGAATCCAGTTTGCTACCCTTTGCCCGAAGGTAGCAAAGATCTTTTTGTAAGGGCCTCAGACTGCACTTTTTTAGTTTCAATGAAAGGATGCCTTATGTTTCAATTGCCTTTTCATTTTGTGTATATATATTTGCCTATTGAGTCCCCGTATATCAATTGCACAGGTGACATTGACCTTGACCCCAAAGGTTGACTTCGAGCCGCCTTTGTCTAGTGGAAATCGAAAGCTTTGAAGATGATGAATATGTGGCTCACACTCCAAGTTAATTTGGTCACCTAATCAAACACACATAGAATTATGACCTTCGGAGGAATAACCGGAAAAATTTCCGTGCTAAAAAAAATATCGAGAATACTAAGCCTAATAATGTTCGAAGCCTGGTAATAGGCATTTTCGGATACAAATGTGGAATTTGTGGGGCACTCCGCTGTAGCAAAAGACCAATAAGGTTGCTATGCACCATCCACTTTAGCTATATGAGTGATGGTAAAATTGTGACAATGCCGAGTAACTCGGGGTATCGTTGTATGCTCTATCTTTATTCTCGAGCCAAAGGAATGTGATGAGTTGACTTCCCCACAATCATAAAGAATTGATAAAGGTGAAGCCTATTGAAGATAAATCTAATTTTTGGGCACTCCGCTGTAGCAAAAGACCAATAAGGTTGCTATGCACCATCCACTTTAGCTACATGAGTGATGGTAAAATCGTGACAATGCCGAGTAACTCGGGGTATCGTTGTATGCTCCATCTTTATTCTCGGGCCAAAGGAATGTGACGAGTTGACTTCCCCACAATTATAAAGAATTGATAAAGGCGAAGCCTATTGAAAATAAATCTGGCTTGATATTTAGGGTATTTAATCTAGCTTGATGTACTCATGATTTGAAGAGAAAATCTAGTTTTCGAAAACGCATTTTATTTTGAAATTAGGAGATGCAGTCTAAATCTTTTTGTGAACACAAATTAATTTCCCTTTACTTCAGGGATAAAGTTTAGAATGCAATGTGATGAATACAAATAGCAGTTTGTCAGTTATTACAGTTTAGAGACTTGAAGCAAATTTTTGTCGAAATGTTTCAATTGCTTCAGAAGTTGAGAAGTGGTCCCCAACGAACTTAAGAGAAAAAGTTCAGGGACTTGGGGGCATGTGTTCCCCCAATTATTGAAAAGAGATGGAGTCGTCATTAAAAGATTGAGATTTGGCAAGGAGAAAGCCAAGTTAGATTAAGAAGAAGGAGAAGGTCAAGGTGGACCAATCCAAAGAGTGAAAGTGTCCGAGCGCTTCAGAAAATGAACTTAGGAGAAAAAGTTCAGGGACTTGGGGGCATGTTCTTCCCCCTATTGTTGAGAAAAGAAAAGAGGTCGTCAACTAGAGTGAAGACGAAGAGAATAATTTAACACCCCATTTGAGTAGGGGGCAACGCTTTAAGAACGGGCACTACGAGGAATGTTACGTCGTTTCTGACCAATGAAAGTCAACAGCCGTCTTTCGAGAAGAGACCAAGGTTTGCCAGAAGAGATTGCAAAGAAGAAGAGACAAGAAGAAGGTCGAGATTGACCAACTCGGAGAGTAGAAGCATCCGAGCATTTTGATGTCGTAATTCACGCATCACTTATAGTTAGGCATCCCTAGGATTAGGGGCATGCTAACTCACATAATCATATCATTTTTACCTATTTTTGACAGATATTTCAAAGCTTTTCTCATAAAAGGAAGCTCGCCTATCCGTTCAGGCTCGTGGAGAATGAAATATCAAAGCTTTTCTCATAAAAGGAAGCTCGCCTATCCGTTCAGGCTCGTGAAGAATGGAACATCAAAGCTTTTCTCATACAAGGAAGCTCGCCTATCCGTTCAGGCTCGTGGAGAATGAAATATCAAAGCTTTTCTCATAAAAGGAAGCTCGCCTATCCGTTCAGGCTCGTGAAGAATGGAACATCAAAGCTTTTCTCATACAAGGAAGCTCGCCTATCCGTTCAGGCTCATGGAAAATGGAATATCAAAGCTTTTCTCATATAAGGAAGCTCGCCTATCCGTTCAGGCTCGTGGAGAATGGAATATCAAAGCTTTTCTCATAAAAGGAAGCTCGCCTATCCGTTCAGGCTCGTGGAGGATGGAACCCGCCTATCCGTTCAGGCTCTTGGAGAATGGAGTTTTCGATATTTGTCTATTTGTTCAGACCTCGGAGGGTTGAAGAATGTTGAATTGAGAAGCAGCTTCAAGCCTTCGCGACCGTTGTATTTTCCCGTACTGACTTTCGGACCGCCAGTGGTTCAAGTGCATGGTGACTCGGAATCCAAACAGGGAAGTCGGACAAAATCGGTGTTTATGGCCTTTGCTTTATTCTTGTTCTACAAGTATAAGCAAAGGGGGGCAGCTGTAATCACCTATTTTGTCCGGGGTGTCAAAACCCATTTTTTCTTTAATGGGCTTTATATATCGTGGCTAGAAATAAGAAAAAGGAAAAAAGATTAATTAATTACTAACGTCATCATCTGTTCTTGTCATTAACTTTATTACCATCTATTATTATTACTATTATTTCTACCTACTTATTGATAGTATCATTATATTATTATCATCACCTGCTATTACTAGTATTATATTATATTATTATCATCACTATTTTACTATTGTTGTTATTCACTATTATCTATTACCACATTCTATTATTATCATTAATATTGATATTATTATTTTAAGTTATTATCTTATTACTATTATTATATTTACTATTATTATTATTAATCAAATCTGAAAAACACAAAAAAATTAAATAATAAAAGCCCAACTTTAATTAAATAAGAGCCCAGTTTGTTAAATTAATGTCCATTACATAATATAAAAACCAAAAAACATTTACATGGCCCGATTGGCCCATACACTAACCCAATCTGATCAAAAACAAAAAAAACCCTAATGCCCTAACTTTTGTCATGCAGCCGCCACCCCATCTCCACCGCTGGATCTGGGATCAAGATCCAACGGTCCGAATTGCTCTAGGAAAGATGGAAGCCCTAGCTGCCCCAAGAAACCCTAGCGCCGCAGCATGGGAGCCGTCCGATCAGGGTTGGCATCGAACGGTCAAGATCGGCCTCCCCGAGCGCGTAAGATGCACGCGCGACCCTTCCAGTTCCCTACGCGCGCGTCGATCGAATCCCGCCGACCGTTGGAAGCCTCTGGTCCCCCCCGTCCCGTACGAACCTCGCATGCAAACAAAACGAGCCAACAGATTTCAGAAACAAATTCGCAACAAATCAGACGCAAAAAAAAACAGAAATCAGCAGAAATCAGAGGCCTGCAGCAACCAAATGAATCCAACCAAGAATCACAGCAACATTTATCAGTAGTTTCATATTTTAGAAAATGCAAAAAATGTAAGAAATTCGGGCTATAAATACCCGAAACCAAATGTAATGAGGAGAGGATTTTTTTTTCGATTCAAAAAAAAACTTCAAAGAAGGGTATTGTAACCGAGATTTCAGTCAATACAATCAGAGAAAAGAGTTTAGAGGTATCATCACTATTATAGTTTTTTCATTTCGAATCAGAAATAATAAAAAAATAAAAATAGAGGTAGTTAGGGTTTACCTTCGGCGTTAACCTTTTTCGTCCTTCCGCCTTCTCCTCGCCGGTGATAAGCTTCGTGGTCTCCTCCGAGACCACGCATGGTGAATCAGTGAGAAGGAGGGCCTGAGAGGACTTTCAAAACGTTTTCTTCCGGTTTCGTTTTTTTGGGTTTTACAAAGAAAAAAGGTTTTGGTTTTGGTTTGGGATCTGCAAAAGAGGGGTTTCTGGTTTCGGTTAGGTTTTGAAAAGAAAAAAAGTTTTTAGGGTTCCGGCGCCGGCAACGGTGACCGGAACCCCTTGTGGCGCCGGAGAAAGGAAATAAAAAGGGGAGGCTCTCGGTTAGGTTACGGTTTTAAAAGACAAAAAGGGGTCAAGTTTTTTTTATCTCTATTTATAATCTTTTTTTGATTTCAAAAATGGTTTATTATCACCTTAAACCCCTCCGCGTCACCGTTTTCACGCGTGAGGGGTTTTCGCGATTCGAAACCATGTCTGTGGTCCCTCGGACTTTTTGAATCTTTTTAATTTCGTCCCTGGGTCCGATTGAATCAGTGGCCGAATGGGTTAATTCCCGTCCTGGTCCCTGTGTCTTTTCGTCTTCTTTTATTTTGGTCCCATTTCGCATTATAATCCTTTTTTAGGTTGGTTTAATTACCTTTTCGCCCCCTGCCAATTGGGATCTTATTTAATTAACCCGCATTTTATTTTTGATATGTTACATGTTGTTTCATGCTTTTTCCCTTGTTATAGCGAATGTTCATTTGCATTGTTGTTAAGTTTTTTTAATTATGCACGTAAGATTTGGCTTTTTAATGTGTGTTCCGCGTTAGTTGTCTTAATATGTGTTTGTATGATTTTAGACCTTGTTTACGCAAGTGTTTATGATGCATTATTTTATTTTGTCTGATGTATGTTTTTACGTATATATTTATGATGATTCGAATATATTTTCGTGGCATGCACCTTAATTGCCATTCATGTGACTTTTTAGCATTTTAATTTGTATGTTAATTAACTTTAATTCTAAAACGGAGATACTTATTAATTCGCGTATTCGGGTCGACTAGCCTAGCTTATTGGATGTCCCCCGAATATTCGGATTAATTTGAATCGTCTAAAGGTAAATTCAAGATTAAAATGGACAAGACCATAGCACCATATTTATCTGTTTGCATCATGCATAAAGGTGACGTACGGGATCCGGACCCTAAACTAACACGGCAGTCAGTCTTATGTGATGTCGGTTTAGTTTTTGGTTCGGTGTACCGTCATCCTTTTTAATTAAATGCTTAATTAATTCGATACCACCAATTTGAAAAAGCTCGTGATTAAAGCCTAATTTTTTGACGAGCAACCGCCAATTAAATTTGTTTTAAATTTCGAGCAATTTCCATCAATTAAAAGCAACAATTGTTTTGGTACCGATCTCCGGGCGTGATGGGGACGCTAACCCTACCCCACACGTAACCAACTCCCGAACCCTTTCAAACGAATCTCTGGTTTTGTTTTTTTACGGTGTCTGGTCTACCTTAGTGGCCGGTGGCGACTCCAAACCGAGAATAAGATTTTTTTTAAAAGGTTTTCTTTCCAAAATCCGAATCGAATTAATTTTTAAAATCCCCCCCTTTTTAAATCATATTGAATATTTTTCAAGAGTAGCGGGAACTTGATTTGCGAAAAAACCCCGTTACAGACTTCACCGACGATGAACAAGCCAATCTTTGCCTTATGGCCATCGAAGAAGATTCAAGGGTAACTTCTAATTCATCTACTTCATGTTCATATTCTTTTGATGAATTACAAGATGCCTATGATGATTTGGTTTTAGAGTTTAAAAATCACATTTTGAAATACAATAAAATGATTTCAAAGTTGAAAATTCAAAATGATTTGATTTCTAAAACCAAACTTGGACTTGAAGCAAAACTCGAAGAGTTTGAACAAAAATGTTTTGATTTACAAAAGTTGCTTCATAAAGTTCAAGAAGAAAAATATTTGATTTCTAAAGAGCTTGAAAAGAAAAATAATTTTGGAAAATCAAACTTTTATGTAAGAAAATCTAGTGCCCCTAGATTTATAAACGATAATATTTTAGAAGTGTTTGGGTCCCAAAAGGACTAACCACTTCAACTAAAAATGATGAAATTGAAAAATGGATTCCTAAGGGGACTAACGTCTATGGATCCAAAGCAATTTGGATAGCAAAAGTTACTTGATTGTCTTTTGTTAGGTGTGATTAAGAGTGATCAACAAGTCCAACATTGAGGGGGAGCTCCCTGCACACAAAGAAAGACACTTGAAGAAGGAAGGCTTCACATCCTCCCTTTGTGTTCAAGTGTGGTAAAAATCTAGTTGTTTTATTTGTTTAATTTGATTTATTTTGTTTTCAACTAGATTATGACATATGTTTTTAATTTGATTTATTTTGTTTTCAACTAGATTATGACATATGTTGGACTAACATTCTATGATGATGCTTTGAGTAAGGGGGATCCATTTTAAAACCAAAATCCTAAAGTTTTGTCATCTTTTCAAACCTCCTAAGTTATTTTGAACTTAATGTCTTTTGAATTCTTTTTTATATAACAAAAAGGGGAGAGTTTGGTTTGAAAAATTGCATTTTCAAATGAATAAGGGGGAGCTTTACTTTACTTTAAAAAAATTTATCTCTTATTCCACATTTTTAAACTTAAAGGGGGTGAATCCCAAACAATTTTTCAAGTTGGTTTTATTATATCAAAAAGGGGAGATTATAGAACTAATATTTTGATATAATAATTGAAAAATGTTTTGGACAAAGTTAAAAAGAATTCAAAACCATTTCTAAGTCAAAACAACTTGAAACTATGTTTATGGGATATTTCAAAAGGGTTTTAAGTGTTTTCAAAGCCAAATTCAACAAAACCATCCAAGCGTTTCGAAACGCCCATAGGTGTTTCAATACGGGTCTGTACAGTGGCAAAACATTTCGAAATGAGTTTCGAAACGGGCTTTAATCTGGATGAGATTTTTGCATAGCGTTTCGATACGGCCTCTACCATTTTGATACGCCTATGTGACATTGACCTCAACGGTCATAAACCCCCAACGGCTATTTCCCAACTACCTTTTAAATGCAGGACGTTTCGATACGGGTGCTGCATCAGACTGCAACGACTCTTTCTATTTCAAGAGTGTTTCGAAATGGGTTTGAGCGTTTCGAAACGGGAGCTTTAGAACTGCATTTATGGTGGGAAATGAAGTCTCCAACGGCTCCAATTCAACCCCAACGGCTAGTAACGGCTACAAACTCAAAGAGAAGTATAAAAGGAACTTCCAAGCATCTAATAATGGTTAATGGTTCAATTGTAATACAACATATGATCAAAATGTGTCTTAGTGCTTAAGTGTCAATCCTTTGTATAGACAAACACTAGTGAGCCAAAATTGTTAGATTTGTTCAAGTGTTTTAGGTTTGGGTGAGAGCTTAAATGTGCAAACAAATACCTATTAGAGGGATTTGAGTTTGCTTATTTTTATCACTATGTAAAGAGGGATTGATCAAGGCTTTGGGTAGAAAGCTTGATCGGTTTGTAAAGGTTTCCTCCTAAGCCTCGAAATGGGGACGAATCAATAGTGGATTGATTGGAAATCCTTAGTGAGAAACTAAGGTAGTGGATGTAGACCTTGGTTAGAAGGTTGAGCCACTATAAATCACATTGTTATTATTCTTTTTAGCTTCCACACCCCTTACACCCAAAATTCCACTTCTCTGCCACTTGGCGAGCAAGAATGGTTGAAGGAATCGAGCACCTAAAAACCCAACATGGTCGTTCGGTACCAAATTTCTTTAGTCGCTTCGTCTCGCCCTTGAGCTTGAATTTAACCTCTATTTCGTCGAAAAGTGTTCTGAAGTCCACGTAGAGGGCAAAAACATTTTGGTTACTCTCTTGCCGATCTTCATCTTCCGCCGTTGAATGCGGCTCATTTTTTAGTATATTGTTGCCCTCACGCCGATGAAGTTTTCCACCGTTTGGATCTTGGAGAAGTTCTCACGTTCGCCGATAAATGGATGTTGTCAAAAAGTTAACAAAAAGGTGACAGAAAAACGTCCAAAGTCTAAATGTCAATGAGTAAATTGAAGTTATGAAACTTCAGTAACCAAAATAGGTTTGCGAGTAAAATTTCGTGATGATTTAAGTAATTTACCCTAAAATTTAAAACAATTTATATTGCATATTTCTACTATATAAAAAAATCATGTATAGCTATTACTATTAGTCAAGTTAAGCCAATTTTAATTAATTTTAATTAATTTGATGTCAAGAAAATTTTATTTAATTTGATGTTAAGTTAAAGAAGAAGAAAATGATGGCGTGATTAATGGTTGAGTTGAAATAAGTATAGCTATTACTATTAGCCATGTAAACATTGTTCAACAAATTGGGAGCAGATGATATGAAATAATAGGTTAAAGGTTGAATTCATACAAATCTTGTACATTTATCATTCTTTTGTGAATGGATGTTACAAGCCAGAATTTGGAAAGAATGAAGTAGGTAACAGAATTGAGCCGGAGAGATGCTTGTGGTCAAAATTTGATCAAAATTATAAACTACTCAAATTACAAATCAAGATATTTAGATATTTAAATTTGATTTCCATTGTAACTCTAAATTTAACTTTGACAATGATGAAACTAAATTTGTCTTAGTCCAAAATATCAAACTACTTGTTGGAAAAGGTGGCCAACAATAACTGTAAGAGTTTGTTGACTGTATTTACATGCATTTGGGTGTATGGACCAGTGAAGCAATCAAAGTTTCCCAAGTTCAGCAATAATTGTACATATTTCTTACTCAAAGTATTTTTGAAGAAGATTGAACTAACATTAGAAAAGCATTCGGCTGAGCTGTCTCTCTTATGATTTGCAATTGCATTATGGCAAAACCTGGCTTCCTCCTTCGTCTTATGTTTCTGCTGCTATTTGCAAACTTTTTCTATGAAGTCACTCAATGCCACCACTGATCAATCTGCCCTTATGGTACTAAAGTCTCATGATCCGCGCAACAAACTGCTCTAATTCTGCTTCTGTTTGCGATTGGATTGGTGTCACATGTGGATCCAGACCTCACAGCTTTGAATTCATCAAGATGATTATTGATATTCAGTCCTCGTCCGGAGATGATGCCAACTCTTCTATTTCTCGCACCAAGTCATCGTCTTCCGTCGCTGCACCAGTAGCCTCCCTCTTCTTCCGGCAAGTTTTTTTAATCTTACAGATAACCCACTCTTGAAACCTTTCTCCATTCAGTCGATACTCATACATAATCCAACTAGTCTTGTTGAACTGATCATCTGTCCTATTCTTCTTCTTATAATCATTGTTATGGCCATGATATTCGTAAAAATTCAGCACGTTCAAAAACCCTAGCACTCGACCATGTTCGTCCGCAACAGGCTTCTCACCCGTAGAAGATTTCCAGAAACCCCCTCCTTCTGATCCATGCACTTCTCTTCTAGGCCTTTTCCCGTTCGAATTCTTCCGAGCAATCTTCTCTCGACAGCTGAACACGAATCGCTGGTCGCGACCAAATGCATCCGGTTCATCATCCCGGAAGAAAAACCAGGGCTTGCATGAGTAAACGTTGGAAACCTTGATGAGTTCGCTGTATTGACCTAAACCGGCGACCACGTTGCCGCCATTGGCGATGAGCATAGGGAGATAGAAAGAAAGTATCTCGACGCCGCTAGGGTCGAACACCATGCCTGGTGGAATATCCGGCATTGTATTGCTTTCCATGTTTTCTATTTCTTGAATTTTTTGGAAATTATTTTCAACTAGGTCTACCATAAAGGAAATCTGTACCCTAATATATAGGATGTGGATTTATTATTTGCTTATTAAAATCTGAGATAAGGTGTATTACTTATAACTAAAATTTCCCCCTACTTTCCCAGGGGTTAAACAAAGTAATTTTAATTATATTAAATAAAATGTATTTATTTTAATATTTTTATATAAAATTAAAATATCATACATTGTATCTTACTCCTTAAGAAAAAAGTTATTACTAAACTTTTTAAAATGATAAAACAAAATTATGTATAAAAAATAATTCAAGTAATTTCAAAATAAAAAGCATTTGTTCAAATATTTGTATATAAAATTAAAGATAAATTACCTAAATTATTACTGAAATTTATTCTTAAACTTATTTTGGTCATGAAGTTTTAAAATGTTCAATTTACTCACAAAAATTTACATATTTAACATTTTTGTCACTGAAATTTAGACATTAAACTTTTTTGTCACACCATTATTGGACGCGCACCGTAGATGGTGGTCGTTCGGTCCCAAATTTCTTTAGTCGCTTCGTCTCTCCCCTGAGTTCGAATTTGATCTCTATTTCGTCGAAAAGTGTTCTGAAGTCCACGAATAGGGCAAAAACATTTCGGTTACTCTCTTGCCGATCTTCATCTTCCATCCTTGAATGCGGCTCGTTTCTTAGTATATTGCTTCCCTCATGCCGATGAAATTTTTCACTGTTTAAATCTTAAAAAAGTTCCCACGTTCGACGATAAATAGATGCGGTTAAAAAGTTAACGGAAAAGTGACAAAAGTATTAAATTATAATCTTACCATTAAAGAAACTTATAATTTTTAAAATTTTTAAAAATTTTCAGGGGACCTGAGCCCACCAATACTTTCTGCCTTCTGCCCCTGTCTGAGAGTCGATCGTCGGTCTTTCCATCTCTTCATATTCCTCTTCTTCACTTTTACTTGTCTTTTCTTTTTATCTTTTTTTTCATCCTTCTGAATTTTCTTTTCAAATATGATTATCTTAATTACTAATATATCACTGTTTTGAACACTTTAATTACTTTTTTTTCCGTTTCATTTCCTTCTGACCATTACAAAGCAGAATCCGCCCTAAGACAGTACAATCGAATGCAAAATACTTAAAACCATATCAGGTGGATTATGACCAAACGAATAATACTATGCTAATTTAATTATACCATCCGCGAGCTTATTACCTTCCTAATAGACGTGTACAACATTCATCATTCAATTACTCTCCAACATAGAGTATATGTGGTAAAAGATTGTGCTATGAAATGGTTATTGATTATATAGGTATTATCTCATATCACTAAGCATTGATTAATATCCTTAAAAGATAAAATTATATATATATATATATATATATATATATATATAGGGTTAGGATCAACTTACACTGTGTAAAACTCTTTGAGTTTTACACCTTTTTTGGATCGTTGGATGTGGGAAATGGATGGTTGAGATTAACTCTGTGTTTTTAATTCCCAAGTGATAATCTTCACATATTTTACTGTTAATCTCATCCATCTGTTTCACTCATCCAACGATCCAAAAAAGGTGTAAAACTCAAAGAGTTTTACACAGTGTAATTTGATCCTATCCCATATATATATATATATATATATATATGGGTTATGATCAACTTACATAGTGTAAAACTCTTTAAGTTTTACACGTTTTTAGGATCGCTCGATAGGGGAAATGGATGGCTGAGATTAACTTATTGTTTATTTTTTTCCAAGTGATTATCTTTACATATTCTACTGTTAATCTCATCCATCCGTTTCACCCATCCAACGATCCAAAAAAACGTGTAAAACTTAGAGAGTTTTACACTCTGTAACTGGATCCTATTCCTATATATATATGATCCACTTACACAATGTAAAACTCAATTACGTTTACATCTTTTTTGGACCGTTGGATAAGGGTAATAAATGGTTAAGATTATTTCCTTTTTTTTCAAGTGATAATCTTCACATTTTAATCTCATCCACAAATTTACCTTCATCCAACGGTCCGAAAAAAGTGTAAAACTTTCGAGTTTACATCGTGTAAGAGGATCCTAAATGGCTAAGATTATTATCTCATATTTTTTGGACTGTTGGATGAAGGTAAATAGATGGATGATATTAACAATAGAAAATGTGAAGATTATCACTTGGAAAAAATAAGAAAATAATCTTAGTGATTTATTACCATCATCCAAACGGTCCAAAAATGTGTAAAAGTAATTGAGTTAAAGTGGTTTTACATTGTTCACTCATAGGTGAGTGAAAAATTGTACGATGTTCATGAATAGTGGTGGATCCAGAATTTTATTTGAGGGTGGGCTCAAGTCAAAATATTTTTTAGGGTGCGCAAGTCATAAAAATCTCAAAATTTTAAGGTGGACACAAATTATAAAATTTAAGGACTAATTCATAAAAATTAAAAAAATTAAAGCAAAATGTGAGAACTTTAAAAAGTTTAGGGTGGACATAGGCTCACGCAACCTTAAGCATGGATCTGCCGCTGTTTATGAAAGTTTGTAAATTTATATTCATTAAATAAATAAAAAATACTTGCATCGGGCTTCACTCTTTCTTTCACCCGTCACTACTCAGTGTTATCAAAGTGTGACGAAATTGCACATTTGATGAAACTGTTTTTATATTATTTTTAAGGTGACAGTTGATAGCGGTCAATGTTTTATAAAAATTAAGAGAACGAGTCACTTTCTTTCCTCACTTGAGCTAGACTCCATACTTGCCTTCTCCATAACTTCTAAAAGAGTTTACTAATGCTTCTGTTTGATACCAATTTAGCA
The DNA here is from genome assembly GCA_958450335.1 of Hibiscus tridactylites. Lineage (NCBI taxonomy): Eukaryota > Viridiplantae > Streptophyta > Magnoliopsida > Malvales > Malvaceae > Hibiscus > Hibiscus tridactylites. The sequence continues at coordinate 62,821,799 of OY288290.1, forward strand.
GAAGCATTTGCAAAGCTCTTTTAAAAGTTATAACGAAGACGAATATCGAGTCTAGCTCGAGTAGAGGAAGGAGAATAACTTTTCTACCTGATTTTATAAAACAATGATCGTCACGAACCATGATCACCTTACAAATAATAAAAAAACCACCCAATCAAAGAAAAAATATGAAGAAATCGGAAAATTTGCCAGCACTGTAAAAACATTGAACCTTGATATAGTTGATTTTAAGAGTACATGTACCATATTGATTATTTGTCAAAATATACATGCCAAATGCAAGAGTGGATTGTGAATTTAGATATTTAAATCCAACTTTGAATTATAAAACAGAGAGTATAAAAAATTTGAACCTTGATCATAAAAAAATGGTTAGTAGATTCGAATTCAAATTTTGTACAAATTCCCATCTTCGACATACAAATTAAAGTTGGGTAATCTTCACCAGTGGTCCCTTTTGTTTAGGGTGTGTTCTATTTTGGTCACCAGAATTCAAAAAAGATTATTCTGGTCACTTACGTTTAGAATTGTTTCTATTTTGGTCTCTTGACCGTTAGTCTCTGTTACTTAAACAATAGTTTCTAATTTGACCCCCAAACTTTCAAAATTTTATTTTTCACCATCTTCTCCAAAAATTATAAAACTAAAACTCCAAAAAATTAAATCAATGACTATAACTCAACACTACAACTCATTCCCCCCAAATTAAAAGCGTCAGCTTCCATTGCAAATCATGTAATTTATAGTAATATTATAACATAACATTACCTGAGACTCCAATGGATCAACTTGTTTCTTTTTGTTCTATTGGGTGCAAAAATAAGAGTAGAATCCCATCTCAAAAATGACAATCAAGATTTCAATGATGTTCCTCTCATTGAAAGGGTCATGCGACAATGTATACCCAAAGGCAAGAACCAAGCGAGTCTTGAGGTGGTCAAGAACTTGATATGTCATCGGGGATGTCTTGCCAATAACTAGAAATGTGCTGAAGTTTACAGATACTAAAATTATGCATGAGAGCATGATAAATGCCTGCAAACTCATTGTCAATTTTAAAATTTCTACTCTTATAATGCCATAGAAAATTTAAGATTGTTGAAAGAGAGGTTGGGTTTCCTTACCAAGACAATAGGGGAATATTTAAAAGCAAACACATTTTGTTTGGTCAGCAATTGGTCGACCAAAGAACTCAAGACGAAAAGAATGGCTGCTTGAAATAGGGCCGATTGGTACAACAACTGGATTGAAGATACATTCAGCCTCTTCTGTATGGTGTTTGTCATCTCCAAGTTAAGAATAAAACCTTGCATCCAAACATAACATAAGAGCTTCTGAAGTCGATTACAAACTAGTATCTTAGTTTGGTTTCACCTCCCACCCTTTACCAATGTGACTACTCAATGGTTCAAAACTTCCGAAATCGATTACAAGCTAATATCTTAAGGGAATGAGTTGTAGTGTTGGGTTATAACCATTGATTTAATTTTTTGGAGTTTTAGTTTTATAATTTTTGGGAAGATGGTGAAAAATAAAATTTTAAAAGTTTTGGGGTTAAATTAGAAACTAATTTTTTTAAGTAACGGAGACTAACAACAAAGGGACCAAAATAGAAACGATTTTAAACATAAGTGACCAGAATAATTTTTTTGAATTTTAGTGACCAAAATAGAACACCCTAAACGAAAGGACTACTGGTGAAGATTACCCTTTAAAGTTTTAAGTTAGATATTTTGTGGATACGAATATTCAACATGTAATTTAAAATTTAGAATCCACAACTTTTACGGATTTGGATATATGGTAGTAATAATATTTAATATGAATTTGAATAATAATAATAATAATAATAATAATAATAATAAGAAGAAGAAGAAGAAGAAGAAGAAGGGTAAACTACACAGATGACCATCTAATTATGGGGTTGGTGTCGATTTGACCACTATACTTTTAATTTCAGCAAATATACCACTCAATTATTTAATTGGTTCCAATCAGGCCACCAACCATTAAATCCTAATGGAAAGATGACGTGGCAGTTAAAAAAATTGGTATAATTACACATTTAATCCCTATTACTTAGACATTCTATTAATTTAGTCCTAATTTTTATTTGATAAAACAATTAATTATTTAATTAGGCAATGTCACGTGTCACTACCTCATTGAAGGGCTTTAACTATTTATATTTGAGTTAATAATTTTATTTTACCCTCCAATAAGGTGGTGACACGTGTCACCATCCATTAAAGAAAGAAAATAAATTTTGTTTTACAATAAGAGTAGCAGGGTTTGAACCAAGGATTTTAACTCTTTATACTTTACCCATTGGTATACATTTTGTTTACCCTAAATTTTTTATGGGCTTGTCTATTTATAAAAAAATATATGTTTCAATTATTTTTCTCGTATAATCATATTTATGTTTGTTGATGTGAACATCTTCTTTGGAAGATGATTCTTAGATCGTTTTTTAGGAGTGGGGATCTGAGATTTAGTTTGTTTGTTCCCCGTGATTCGAATATTATCGTTGATTATTCTGCTATTTTATGCATGTGTCATGTTTTTAGGAAAATGACAGATACACCTCTACACAAATAACAATATGGTGTAAACCCTAGCTATATATAGCCATGTAAGCCGTAAAAATGGTCCTTTAAGTTTGATGATGAATGAAATTTCTGCTCCTTAATCTCTATTCTTCTCTATTTCTTATATTCTTTCTTCTGTTTCTATAATCCTTTCTTGATCTACCTTTCAGTTATTACAATTGGTATCCAAAGCTAGTCCCTTTTGATCCACTCTCACGCTGCGCAAGTCAAAGAAAATCCAACAAATGGGGGAGCCTGCAGATTTGTCCACCATACAACATCAGTTGGATGAGATAAAAGCTGACCGTGGCACCTTGGAGACACGTATCAGCCAGCTCAAACTGAAGATACATGAAACTCAAACTAATTTGCGAAAGATCGTCGCTTTATTGATTAAGGAGGTCGAAAGCAGAGAACCAGCAACTCCAGGCCAAATCAACTTACCTTATGCTAAAACTGCTACAAAACATGAAGGTAAACTACCAGTTCATGTTACTGTTGTAGAGGATAGAGAACGTTACTCTTTGAAGCTAGATGAACCGGGTATATTAGCTTCTAAGCCTTTTGATATTAGTTTACCTAATGAGCAATTGAAACTGAGAGGCAACTGGTCTGAAAAAGGTGATACTTTTTTGCTCCAAGAACCTTTGTATCCTGCGAAACAAGATAAAGTCAGTCAGTCCAATAACTGGAACAATTTTAATTTAATGCCTAGAGTGGAACTGCATATGTTTGAATGAGAAAATACTAGGAGTTGGATTAGAAAATGTGAGAAATATTTTGCTATTTTTGTTGTTCATGAGGATGAAAGATTAGAAATTGCAGCAATGTATCTAGTTGGACAAGCTGAGACTTGGTTTGATGGTTACATTATGCAGAAACACAAAGCAACTGGGCAAGAATTTGTAGCTGACTTGTGCCATCGTTTTTGTGATAAAATTTGAGATGACACGATTGAAGAATTTAATAAGTTTGTGCAAAGAAACTCAGTGGCCGAGTATCAAGCACAATTTGAGGAATTAAAGCCTCACATGTTACTGCACAATCTTTCTTTGGTGGAAGGTTATTTTGTTTCCAGCTTTATCAGTGGTTTAAAAAAGAGTTGAGATTGAAGGTCAAGGTCTTTCGTCCAAGTACTATATCAGAGGCAACCTGACAAGCAAAGTTGTATGAAATGGTGGCTGAATTGAAAGGTAAGAAGCTGAAGTACACCACAAAACCATCAATTTTTCATAATTAGTTCACTACACCAAAGAATCTTACTCAAAGCCCTATTCAGAAACCTCCTATGAACCAGGATAACCCGAAACAATCTTTAGTGGACTATCAACGAGCTAATAATCTTTTTTAAGTGTGGCGAGAGATAACGTCTAGGCCATCAATGTAAAACCAAACATCTAAATTTGGTGAAGGAGGAATTATCAAATGAAAAACATGCAGAGAATGGTGAGGACAATAGAGAGAATATTGTTGTTGAAAATCCAGAAGGTGACTTAGAGATTTCTATAAATGCTCTCACTGGGTGTTTTGGCCACCATACCTTGCGTATTCAAGGCACTATTAAGGGTAAACCCTTGAATATTTTAGTTGACAGTGGAAGCATTCACAGTTTTGTAACTTCTTGCTGGACTAAAGAAGGAGTAGAGGTCATCTCTACTAATCCACTCACTATAATAGTAACTAATGGGGAAAAGTTATATAGTACAACTAATAGCAAGCAATAAAGTTAGAAAACATCAATTCAACTATGATTTTAGAGTTCTTCAAATGAGGGGCAGTGATATGGTGTTAGGGGTGGACTGTATGAAATACTATAGCCCTATAATTATGGATTTCAATGTCACGACCTTGTCTTTTCTCAAAGAAGAGAAACAAGTACTTTTAAACGGTGGAAAAAATTTAGCTAAATTTAAATTCATCTCAAGGGAGAAATTACAGCGATTGACTGAAAAGGATTCAGATCTGTTGGAAAAATTTTATTGGTTGACCTGTGAAGATGAGGCTAAATCAGTCCCTAAGGAACTAGAAACCTTACTCGACCAGTATAAAACAATTTTTGATGAGCCTCATGTAAAGTGTCCAAAAGTCATATATTTCATGCACTTTCCAACTCTTATTATTATTGTTTTCAAGCTCATTTTAGGCATAAGTAGGTTCATGCATAACATTTTACAGTATTTCATTGTTCTACCTTGCTTTTATAACTTATCATGCATTTGGTGAACAAGAGGTATTGTTCTAGTGTATTCTTGCTTGTAGGTACTAACAGCTGAACGAGGGAGCCGAGGAACGGAGGACACAACGCTCAGAAGCAAACCCAAGAGTTGTACTGAAGCAGTTCCAACTGAAGTAAGTTGTTGCCGAGCACTTGTCGAGCAAAGCTGTTGTCGACCTTGCTACCCGCGACAGCAGACTATGGAAGTTAGAAGAACTGGAGCGCAATCTGTAAAGCTAAAACTCTCGAGTCTATCGTCGGTGGTCATATAATTTTCTGACATCTGTAGCAGCGGCTAGGGCTGCCGAAGCAAAATTCCCAAGCTTACTTGCGAGGTAAGGAAAACGAGGAAGAATCCATATTCCAAGCAAAGAAGTCAGCATTTAAAGCTACATTAAAGAAGAAAAGCTACTTTAGAGGACTTCTACTTCAAGGAGGACTTAACCTAGTTTTGAGTCTATAAATACCCATTGTACTTCTAGTTTAAATTATCCTAGGTTTTCTATAGACTCTTCTTGTGTTATTCTCTTCCGCCATGTTCTAAATTCTCTTTGGGTTAGGGTTATGTTGTAACTAGAGTGAAACGATTGTTTTAGGTTTTTGAGTTATTTCTTCAATAAAATATTCCAAGTTTACTTAATCCATTGTTCTTCATTCTTTCAATCTTTCTACACCAGTCGTTTGAGAGAATCTATTTGTCAGGAACAAAAGTGCAAGGCTCGCGAAAGGGTTAAGTGCGGTCACAACGGGAGGCGTGACTAACTTGGTTCCACACTAGTCCACAAGTTTTAGCGGTTAAAAGGGATCACTAACAGAGTTGATTGATTTGGTTCCACACTAGTCCTCAAGTTATCAATCTTGAGTGTCCTAACCTAGAAATAAGAGGGATCACTATCGACTATCCTGTCGAACTTGGAGTATCTGCTAGACTTGCCGTCATGACGTCTTTCCATTCCACCTGTCGAGACAGTACACACCCCTACAGTGGCAGTGACCTGCTGCGGCTGTGTGACAGGGTCGTAGTTTGCCACCCGCCATACCCGCCGAGACAACATATCGTGGCAGCAAAGGATAACTCATACATATTTCAACGAAGTTTTCAAACTAAGTGGCAGCATAACCCTGCCTGCTCTATCAACATGATTCATCTCATCTTTTACTTGTGTTTTATTTAATTTTCAATCTCAACAAATCATTCACTTGTGTTTTTACTTTACCTTTGTGCATGAACTAAAGAACGAGAGAAGTTGTCCAATCCTTGTGGGATTCGACATCTTATATACTATAACTTGACAGGAGTGTGCACTTGCGCTCTTACAAAAAGGGAACACCTACACGTCGTACACTTCAAGACCTCCTTCCAGTGCGTTCTTAAGACCATGTCGTTGCATTACAAAGTGGATCCTCACCAGTAAATTTAAGGCCATACAGATTCCTTTATTTTCAAAATGTAGAAGTAGAAAGACAAATCGTTGAAATGTTAAAAGCCTCCATCATTCAAACCAACAAGAGTCTATTTGCTTTTCCTTGCTTGTTAGTCAAGAAAAAAGATGGCTCGTAGAGATTATGTGTTGATTTTAGACAACTGAATGCTATGACTAATGCACCTGCAACATTTTAGGCCTTAATGAATGAGTTGTTTGGGGCTTATTTAAGGAAGTTTGTTTTGGTTTTTTTATGATATACTAATCTACAGTAAGGATTAGGCTACTCATCTTCTCCATTTGAATATGGTTTTATAGCTACTAAGTTTCAATTAATTGTATGTCAGAAGATGGTCAGAACATGGTCTTGCTACTGACCCATCTAAAGTGGAGGCAATGAAAACTTGGCCATTACCAAAGACTCTTAAGGCTTTGAGAGGCTTTTTGGGACTTATTGGTCATTACAGAAAATTTTTGAAGCATTATGGAGAGATTAGCAGACCACTTACTAATATGTTGAAGAAAGATAATTTTGCTTGGACAATTGAAGCCATGGAATCCTTTAAGAACTTGAAAACTGCCACGTGCAATGCTCTAGTACTAGCACTATCAAATTTTTCAAAACCCTTTTACTTAGAAACTGATGTCATCTTTAAGGGTATTGGTGTTGTCTTTACTTAAGAAGGGAGATCAATAGCTTGTCTGGGTAAGCCATTAATCCCTAAACATTATGATCTGTCAGTTTATGAGAAGGAATATTTAGCCATTCTAATGGTTGTGTTCAAATGGAGGCATTACTTGGAAGGAGCTCCATTTGTGATTAAGATAGATCATGAGCCCCTCAAGCATTTATTGGAGAAAAAGTTAACTACTGCAATCTAGAAGAAAGATTTAACTAAGTTATTGGGACTGGACTATGTCATCATATTTAGAAAGGGGAAGTCTGACTTGGTTGCTAATGCATAATCAAGAAAAGAGGAATTTTAGGGGGAATATCTTCAGTTGCATGCCATTCATATAACTCATGCTTGTTTTATGAAGCATAGTTTAATGCTTGGAATATGGTTTATTGTGAATGCATTGAAAAACAATGAGGTTTGTATTAAAAGTGAATTATATTGGCAAGTGATGTGTAAAGTGTTTTGCAAATGAAATCAGATATAATTAGCCGGCTATAGGGTTGAGTGCACTATAAACAAGTCGCCTTGGATGTTGAGGAGTTGTGATTGTACCGAAAACTCCATCCAAGTACTCTAACGATCGTGGAATGTTTAAGGTATCGTAGCGGTGGAGGTTAGCTCCCGTGTGTGAACCTTGTATGGTGTCCTATCTCTCGTTAGTGGGTTATACATCTACTGATGAGTGGTGTTGAAGGGTTGTGATTGTACCGAATACTCCACCACGAGTGCACAACGGTGGAGGGTAGCTCCCATGTGTGAGCCTTGAGAAGCCGGTAGAGTGTATAAAGTGTTTGGGACAACACTTGGTAATCTGTGTATCCGATGCTTTTTGAAAAATAAGAACGTTATTGATCACTTGTGAGCCAATATAATTGATTAATTGCTATGGAAATGTTTATGGATGCATAACATGAAAAGTGCATGTTTTACCTTTAAGCTTTGCATATTGGTACTTATGCATGAAAGGCTTGAGTTATGTAGTAGCAAATGGATTTTGCTGTTGAAGTATTTGATACTTGTTGCATGGTGTATAGCATGCTGATTTTAATGGTGAAGTGCATGGATTTTCAAGAGGGCATGATGGTTTCAAAAGTGTGAAAAGGGTTTTAAGCATTGATGGTGTTTTTGGTTTTTGAGCATTCCTCACTAAGCTTTTATGCTTATGCTCTCTTTTGTCCATCAATGCATATAACTAAGTGTTGGAAGACAACAACTTGCAAGGGGATCTAAGGAGACTTCACTTTTCGAATGTATGTATCGTTTATGGACTAGAGTAATAAGGGCAATGAGGGATCCATGGTTATTTGGGAGATGTGTTAGAACTCCAATTTGTGCATATTTGGGAGATGGTTTTTGGTTTTGAGATTTGACCTTTTGGATGCCTTGATTTCCTAGGAAGCATGCCTCTATATTACATTCTTGAGGATTTCCATGATATAATGTTGTTGTTGCCATGCATATTTGAAGGTTGATAAGTAATTGAGTTGGAAGGATGATTAAATGCATGTTGGACTGCCTTTGGATGGTTTAAAGTGTATAAAACCAGCAATTTGGGTAATTGCAAGTTGCATAGTATAGATACACTTGGTAGTGTATCAATACGGCCTTCATAAATTGTAAGGGTGTACCGATACTCAGGGGCGTATCGATACACATTTTGGTTACTGGTTTTGGGTGTATCGATACGGGCCTTGAGTGTATCGATACGACCTTTGTACTGCTGAGCCTAGAAGTCATCTCATCGAGGGCGTATCGATACCCTCTCTGTGGGTATCGATACAGTGGTAGTTAATTTGGTTAAATGGCATATTTGAATGTTCTGAATCTTTACGTTTTAGTCCCTAAATGTTATGAATGTAATTAAATGAGTTTGTATGATTATTTTGAGCTGAGTTTTGACAGAGATGCATATAATTAGACTAATTAAAGGTTGGTAAATCGAAATTAGGAAAAACTCTTGGAATATTATAATTTTACATTTTGGTCCCTAAAAGCCGTTTTGAGTTCAATTAATGTGTGATGGGAGTCATGTGCATTCCGCTGAAACTGTTTAACACTTAGGGTTGTAACGTGCATCTAGACAAGATAAAGAAAAAATAGGGTCGTTTATCAAGGTAAACCTTCCCAGTTTACTTCTATATTCCTTGTGTGACTTGTTTAATTCAGTCTATCTGCTAGGCTGGGTCAAGAGGGTTACATTTGGTGGTATTAGAGCCAAGTTTCGAAAGAATGTGATAATAGTAAGTTAATGGTAAGTCAATATGGTGTAATTGTATGTGTTTGGTGATGTTTGCTATGCATGGTGAATGTTATAAGTATGTTAATGCTGATTAAATGATAGTGATGTTGTGCATGATGATTGTGATTTAAATAAGCTTCTATGTATGATGATAATGTGGGCTGAATCTTCTTGGTTGTAATGCACGATGATTGTAAGATATGTATGTTGTATGATTAGATTCGAAGTCTTGGATCCTTGCTTGGAGTTGGCCTGAGTGTTTTGTTTTGTTTAGTTTGTAGTTATCATGCCTTAATAATAATAGCACAATCAACCGAGGAGAGAGTAGCAATCTGGTATGATTGTTGTTAACGTTGGGCAAGGAATAGAGGAGTGTGTAATGTCTCCTAGGGGCTAGACGCCTCGATGTAAGTACAACCTGCGTCGGTTGGGTAAGTGTTGGATGGCATGGCGCTTGGGATATAGGTGATGCCTAGAGCTTGTGAAGCTGTTAATGGTTGAGTGCATGTGACTGCACTAGCTAGTGGACGCTTGTGAGCTACGATTAGCGCTTACGTATTTTGGAAGAAGTTGAGCTCGAAGGTTGTCACCGGAGGTATCTATGGAGTGGGTGACCTGTATGAATGGGATTATGGAACAAATGGGGTGTAATGATGCCCATAGTGTGAAGATGAGTTATATCTCGGTTTTATGGAGATGTGTATAGTTGGTGGACAACTGTCGTTGTGGTTTGGGTTTAAAATCGTAAGTTTGTAGTCGAATTAGGCACAAATTGTTTAGTTGTGCGAGTATGCTCCTGGATTGGAATTGGATATGAGACATCGATGTGATTGACTCTTTTATGGGTTTGTGCACGATGATAGACTAGATATGTTGTTTATATTGGCTACACAATTTTTGACATGTTGGTAACACGGGTGAGATATTTGAGCAGAACGTGGGCTTAATAATGCGTGCGAGAGGTTCTAGCTCTAGAAAGCGAGTTGCAGATTCTGGTTTTAGTGGTAGCCAGTGTAAGAATGGTCATGCTAAAAGGATGTCACCTGGGTTGAGGCGGGGTTGTAGTAATGTTTGTCAATGATCATAGGGTCAGTGTGCCAAGGCTTGAGTAGCGTTTGATACCTATTAAGAACGTGGATCGTGTGAACACGTGATGCGAGTTTGGCCACGTTTGATCGGTGGGGTATAGTTTTCTACGCCTATTGTTGCTAATGTTTTTGGGAGTTATGGCTTGAACGTTTATTCTAGAAGTGTTAGATGTGGGAATGTGAGTAACTAGTTTCTTTGGTGAAACTGTTGTTACAAAAAAACTGTATAGGAGATGTCCTTTATCTGTTCAAGGCCATGAGTCCTCAGTTGATTTGATGGAGTTGCCTTTTTATGGTTTTGATGTGATCCTTGGAATGGATTGGTTTTCTGAGCATAGAGACGTAGTTGATTTTGATGTTAAACGAGTTACCTTGAAACTTGCTGATGATTATGAAGTGATAATCGTAGGTTAGAACGTAAAATTCTTGTCCAATGCAATTTTGGCTCTTGAAGCGAGTCGTATGATGGAGTTGGGTTGCGAAGCTTTCCTAGCTTATGTGATGAACCATGGTACAAAGGAAGTGCGAGTACAAGACATACAAACAATATGTGAGTTTCCGGGTGTTTTTTTCGAAAGAGTTGTCTGGTTTGCCACCAAACAGAGAAGTTGAGTTTGGCATTGAGTTGTATGAAAATACGACTCATGTTTCTATTACTCTTTATCGGATGGCACCTGATCAGTGCTTAAAAGTTCTATATTTTACCCATCATTTATCCTTATTTTTGCTGCACTCAAGCATGTTTAACTGCATTTTAGGTTAAGTTTTGCATAAACATCACATTTAGATAAAATTGCGCAGATACTGCTAAATTTGGTTACTTTTGCAGGTATCTGTCGTGACAGCAGTCGTGACAGCATCCAGGGCAGCAATCATGACAGCATCTAGGGCAGCAGTCGTGATAGCATCCAGGGCAGCAGCCGTGACAGCACCCAGGGCAGCAATCGTGGCAGGCGCTAGGCAGCGATGTAGAAAATCTGGAATGAGCAGTCAAGAAAGACGTTGCTGCCATGGTGCTGCCGTGACAGCATGGTGACAGCAGTTTTATGGAGAGAAAAAGCAAAGTGGACCTCGATAGATAGAGAAAATTCAGCCCGTCTGTCGTGTGAAAACCACATATTTTTCCAAGCCCCGGATCAAAATATATGTCAAGCCCAAAGTTCAAGGAGAGAAAATCCCAAGAAACAAGGAGGACGGCTGGAAAGTAGATTCCTTGAAGATTAAGTATTTATTAGAATCATACTTTTAATTAAAGTTGTAATCCTTGTTAACTTAGAATACTTAAGCCCAAAGCTTATATAAGGGCATATATTTTAACCTAGGAGGAGATATCATATCCCATAACCGATTTCCCTTTAACCGACAACCAAAAACCCTCCGTCGTCTACCCGTCGTCTCTTGCCAAACTTGAACGTACGGAGTTGGTGTGTTTGCTGCCACGAAAGCCAACGGACAGCCGCCGCGACATGTGCTGTCGGCGACGGGCGCGACGACAGAACTGGATTTCCTAAACTCTGCAATACCTGCACTACTGAGCAATTCAATACCAGCACATTCTCTCTATCTCTCTATCTTTATTCTTTTATTTACGGTTACTTCATTATTTTCGTGACAATTATCTTAATCTATTCTTTTCCCCTTGTGCAGATAGCGAAGGAAAGGGTTAGCCCAGTCCCTGTGGAGACGATATCCGATACTCTAGTATCACTTTATTACTTGCGACGTGTACACTTGCACTCAATTGCGATAGACACTTTTACACGCAACAAGTTTTTGGCGCCGTTGCCGGGGACTGGCAACACACTCTTACCCTAGCTTCTGCACTTTTCTTTTATTTTTTTTATTTTTATTATTATTTTTAATTATTTTTTTAACAAAAAAAAAACTCAGGTGAAAATACAGGTTCAAGGGCATCAACATGCCAGGAAAAACCATTCGAGAGTTGATGTGGGAAAGTTCTTGCAATTACCGTAAAGATATCCTGCCACGACATCAACAGGGGCAGCAACTGCCGATGCCGCAGCAGCAAAACTTTTTATGGTACGATCAAAACCCACAAAATTTTTTATACCATAACAGTTTCGCTGCAGAACTCGACCTGCCCTGGCAATGTCATCATCCTCAAGAGCAGTCAAAATCCTTAGAAGACATACTGCAAGCCTTCTTGGCACTCACTCAAAAAGTGTCAGCTTCTACGAACGCAAGTATCGCCAAGATGGATGAACTCTTGAGCAGACCGGTCCTCATTCATGCCACAGATGAACTTGAAATCCTGAGGCAAGATGACAAGGATCCCTATGTGAAGGAATACCCAACATATGATGAGTCTGAGCAACAACTTGCCATGGCAATGATCGAAGAGCCGGAATGGAGCAACACCGCGACAACGCTGAGTGAAATTCAAGAGAATGTCACGGCAGCAACCACTCCCAAGGCAGAAACTGCGGCCTCGACAGAAACTGCGGCCTCGACAGAAACTGCAGCCTCGCCAGAAACTGCCACCTCGGCAGAAACTGCCGCCTCGGCAGAAACTGTCGCCTCGGCAGCAACTGCCGCCTCGGCAGCAACTAATGCTGAAGCAGCAATCACATCAGCGGCAAATTCTCAACCCACTACCTCGATTATGCCTGACCAAGATTGCACACATACATCCCTATCATGGCACTCACACAACCACCTAGAAGAGCTACCCAATGACAATGCCTCGCCGATGGAATATGAGCAGGTAATAAACGAACCTTTTGGATTATATGAAAACTCACCAATTCTATTGCAGGTATTAGAGGAACCAAAGCCGGTGGACATAGAATCATCAAAGTCTCTACTGATGGAGATCTACAAGTGGTCAACAGAATTTGATATAAAGAGTGATGGCACTTACCAATGTCCCATTGACCTGCAAAGTAAACTGATAAAGAACTGTCAAAATAACTGTCTGCCGCAGCAGCAGGCACGGCAGCAAGGGATACATTCAACCACAACAACATTCAACGAATACAAGGTAAGTTTATGGTCGAATGTCAATTTGATTTTTTCTAATCATATATTCATGCCCTCAGAAACATTACCAAGAAGGGAGGACTTCATGGACTACAAAGGGAAGAGAAAGAAAGGAGCCCCCACCATGAGAATAATCACCAGATGGAGGGTATAGATAGACTTCAAGAAGTACCGGAAACGACGCCTCAAGCATTATCAGGGGACTGAAGCCCCAAGAATACAGGAAGTGGTTACCTTAGGAGATGCCCCACATGGCATCCCTAACTTAACCTAACTTTTATTTTTATTTGTTTTATTATTATTATTTATTAGGAAATAAGGTTTATTCTATTTTAATAATGTTTTTATATTTATTGTTTTTAGGAAATAAAGGAGCCAAGAAGGACATGAGAAGTGAACTCAGCCCACCATCCATACATCAGCCCAACAACGCCCAATATTGAAGCATGTCGATCCACCTGTCGCGGCAGACACGGAGAAGACGAGCTGTCACCAGACTGTCATAGCAGATGCATGACAGACGCGTAACAGACGCAGAAACGCGTGTCAGACGCGTCAGACACACTAAAGCTCGACAGCCGCCCTGTTATTCGCGCCTGTCGTTACAGATTCAACGTGCAACAATTCCTTTTCTATAAAACCCCGTTTCATTTTCATTTTCACTCACTTCTGCTTTTCTTACTTGCTCTCCATCTTTAGTTTTCATTTGCTTTATTTTACTTTCAACAACCCTTGCAACTAACATGTCTTCCAGAAGAACCTGCCGCAGTGCTGCCTCAACTTCGTCACCGGCAGCACCTACCCCTCAATCCTTTGCTACTAGAGATTTATGGGAAGAAAGAAGCTCCATTTACACTCCACGAGCAGTCAATAAGAGCCTCAAGCCTTTTATCGCAAGGACGATTAGAGCCCTCTTGTTGGAAACATTCGCGGAACAACCAGCAGAGATGAATGAGACGCTCGTGAGGGAATTCTATGCTGCCATCGGTAGCAGGACGGTAACAGCAGTGACTGTCCGAGGGACAAAGGTGAAGCTCACAGCCGAGTGCATTAACTCTTTCTATGACCTCTTCTTCGGCCCCAACGACGATGCCCATCAGCAGTCCTTGAGACTTTAGACGATGCTGCCTTCGACGTTGTCATGACAGAAGTGACAGAAGAAGGGACTGAGTGGAACACGAACCGCAAAAATCCCCACACAGTGAAGAGGGGGCAGCTGCTACCGGAGACCAAACTGTGGAACGCCTTCATTAAAAAGAGGATTCTGCCGTCTTCACATCACACCACAGTGGACCAGCAGAGGTTAGCCCTAATACACTCCATTATGAACAAACGACCCATTAATGTGGGGCGCTACACACGAGAGAGTATTTTGGACTGCGCCCATAGATCGACGGCCCTCCTCTGCCTTCCCTTCCTTATTACATCTCTCTGCCGCTGCTCTGCCGTACCAGAAGCCAACACCGATCGCATAGTGAAGGGACGAGGCTGGACAGACAAAAATATCATCAGCCTCATGGAGCTGACAGTAGCAACCCACATCTCGTCCTTCAACCCTGCTGCCGCCCCTGCTGAATCATCAGAGCAGCCCAACCCTGAACCTGCCGCCACAACAGATTCCCCGATAGACCCATCCACTCAAATCCTTGCTGCCATTCAGAGGATAGAGGACAGACAGCTGGGTCTAATGACATTCATCAAGGAGTTTGCCGAATCCACGGTAAATTTCATTCACCATACTTTAAATTTTCCTAATGTTGTCTTCCCCACCTTCCCTGCCCACTACTTCACCGTCCCCACCCCTGCCCACACACCTACACCTGCTGCCACACCACATACACCATCTGCTGCCTCCATTCCATCACCTGCCCCGACGGCAACCGGCAGCCCTCAGGCCGACACATCCGCCCGAGGAACAAAGCGACTGATGCCCTCGGATGACATTGAAGCCTTTGTTGCTGGATTTTCTTCTTCATCCGTCTGGGCAGAAAGCGATGTTGAACCCTCCATTCGGAGGAACCTGTCGAAAGAATTTACACCAGTCAAAAGGCAGAAAAGAATGGCCAACAAAGAAACTCTGCCCAAGGCCAACAGCAGCAGCAGCTCCGACATTCAGGTTGTAGAGCAACCAGCCCAGCCTGCTCCGAAGCCCAGAATCCGCCGCCAAATCCGCCTCGGCAGCATCAGTGAAGACAGTGCTTAAAATTTAAGTTTCTTATTTTCTCATTGCTGCCTGCCATATCTATATTTTGTGATGTACTGCCTTCATTTATTTTCATTTTGTCATTTGCATTGAGGGCAATGCAACCCTCGAGTTTGGGGGTGGCAACCCTCCATTTTAATGGAGTCTTAGTACATCTTTAATTAATTGTTGTGTCTTTTAGTTATTTAAGTTCTCTTAAAAAAAACTGTTGGCTTAAAACTGTGAAGTAAACTTACCTGTCATGACAGCTCTGTCGTGGCAGCAACTTTAGGATAGTTTTTAGGAGAAGTTTAGAGCCTTTCTATAGTTCTGAAAACTTAAACACCATTGTGACTGTTATACTGCTTAGACTTCTTTTAGCCAAACTAGAATAGAAAACTTAGCACTTAGAGTAGAAAAGAGACTAGAATCTCAGGAAACCTAGAGGTGCCTACCACTGGCTCTAGGCAGATAACCAGAGAAAAACTTCTAGAGGTGCCTATCACCGGCTCTAGAGAGTTAACTAGAGGTGCCTGAAATACTGGCTCTAGTAGAAAAGAGAAGAAATTAGAAAAAAAAAAGAAATAACTAGAGGTGCCCGATTCTGGCTCTAGTAAGAAAAAGAAAGAATTCGGTCTCGTAAGAAAAACTCTAAATAAGCTAAAGTATAATATTCTAGTGAAACTAAGAGAGTCTTGGCATATAACTGTTCACAAGCATGCACACACTGCACGAGGACTATAGAGAGATTCCAGACAGATCCTAGATCATCCGACAGGGTGCTGCCGCCACAGGGAACAAACGACGGGTAAGCGAAAGGTCACTGTTTGAAAGCCAAAACAAAAATATTTTATTTTTCTTTTAGGTCTGAATTGCTTGAGGACAAGCAAAGATTCGAGTTTGGGGGTGTGATCAGTGCTTAAAAGTTCTATATTTTACCCATCATTTATCCTTATTTTTGCTGCACTCAAGCATGTTTAACTGCATTTTAGGTTAAGTTTTGCATAAACATCACATTTAGATAAAATTGCACAGATACTGCTAAATTTGGTTACTTTTGCAGGTATCTGTCGTGACAGCAGCCGTGACAGCATCCAGGGCAGCAATCGTGACAGCATCCAGGGCAGTAGTCGTGACAGCATCCAGGGCAGCAGCCGTGACAGCACCCAGGGCAGCAGTCGTGACAGCACCCAGGGCAGCAATCGTGGCAGACGCTAGGCAGCGATGTAGAAAATCTGGAATGAGCAGTCAAGGAAGACGTTGCTGCCATGGTGCTGCCGTGACAGCATGGTGACAGCAGTTTTGTGGAGAGAAAAAGCAAAGTGGACCTCGATAGATAGAGAAAATTCAGCCCGTCTGTCGTGTGAAAACCACATATTTTTCCAAGCCCCGGATCAAAAGATATGTCAAGCCCAAAGTTCAAGGAGAGAAAATCCCAAGAAACAAGGAGGAGGACTGGAAAGTAGATTCCTTGAAGATTAAGTATTTATTAGAATCATACTTTTAATTAAAGTTGTAATCCTTGTTAACTTAGAATACTTGAGCCCAAAGCTTATATAAGGGCATATATTTTAACCTAGGAGGAGATATCATATCCCATAACCGATTTCCCTTTAACTGACAACCAAAAACCCTCCGTCGTCTACCCTCCGTCGATATGTTCTAAATCCCCCTAGGGCCACGGGTTGATTTGTAAAGTAGTTGCAAGGGTTGTTTTGTTTTAGGATTTTCCAAGTTCAATAAAATAAACTTCAAGTTCTCTTATTTTGGTTATTAACATCTTGCAAGAGCATCGGGAGAGCATTGTGAGGTTATCCATTTACTTAGCATCGGGAGAGTTAAGCATACGAAAGAAATAAGAGCGAGTTCTCTAGTTTATAGTTGAACTATCTTGCGCCTAGGGATAGGGCAAGGTTAAGTGGCTAAAGAAGAATTCATACACATCGGTGTTCATCCTTCGATTCACGTCGGGAGGTATCATCAAAGACGTTTTCATCGACAGACTTGGACCTAGGGATAGGCCAAGGCAGATCTGGGATTCTTGCCAAACTTGAACGTACGAAGTTGGTGTGTTTGCTGCCGCGACAGCCAACGGACAGCCGCCGCGACAGGTGCTGTCAGCGACGGGCGCGACGACAGAACTGGATTTCCTAAACTCCGCAATACCTGCACTACTGAACAATTCAATACCAGCACATTCTCTCTATCTCTCTATCTGTATTCTTTTATTTACGGTTACTTCATTATTTTCGTGACAATTATCTTAATCTATTCTTTTTCCCTTGTGCAGATAGCGAAGGAAAGGGTTAGCCCAGTCCCTGTGGAGACGATATCCGATACTCTAGTATCACTTTATTACTTGCGACGTGTACAGTTGCACTCAATTGCGATAGACACTTTTACACGCAACAGCACCTAAAGAGTTGAAGGAGTTGAAAATGCAACTTCAAGAGTTGCTTGATCGAGGGTTCATAAGGCCAAGTGTTTCACCTTAGGGTGCACCGGTCTTGTTTGTAAAGAAGAATGATGGTACGATGCGTATGTGTATAGATTATCAGCAATTGAACAAGTTGATGGTTAAGAACAAGTACCCTTTGCCAAGGATTGATGATTGTGTTTGATCAGTTTCGAGGTGCTTCAGTGTTCTTAAAGATTGAATTGAGGTCTGGATATTATCAACAGAAGGCTAAGGATGTAGATGTGCTTAAGACAGGTTTTCAAAAAAGGTATGGCCATTATGAGTTCTTAATGATGCCATTTGGGTTGACAAATGCACCGGCTACATTCATGGATGTGATGAATCGTGTATTCCATGAGTTTTTAGATCAGTTTGTGGTAGTGTTTATCAATGATATTCTCGTCTACTCGCGTATCAAGGAGGATCATGATAAGCATTGAGGATTGTGTTGCAAGTGTTGTTAGAGAATCAACTTTATGTTAACTTGAGCAAGTGTGAGTTTTGGCTCAGGGAAGTTGTCTTTCTTGGTCATGTAATGTCGGCCGAGGGTATTCGGGTTGACCCACACAAGATCGAGGCGGTGATGAATTGGAAAACGCCTAAATCAGTGACAAAAATGTGTAGTTTCATTGGTTTGGTTGGATATTACCGAAGGTTTGTGGAAGGTTTTTCTAAGATTACTACTTTTTTGACTAAGTTGTTACAAAAGAATGTTCGCTATGAATGGACGAATGTTAGACAACAATCTATCGAGAGGTTGAAGGAAGCTTTGTGTAGAGTGTCCAGGAGTTTTATATATTGTACACATTCTTACCCGTACTATTGCTATTCTTGAGCATATTTAGGCATATTTAGGTGCATTGCATGCATTATAACAACATCTTCTCTTTTACCATGCTTTTATTGAATATCTTGTGTTTGGTGAAGAAAAGTTACTATTTTAGTTTAGTTTTTGTTTTCAGGTGCTATGGCTAGGAGAGGAGAGGACAGGACTGGATGAGAAAGCTGGAACCAAATGAGCTATACTGAAGCAACTCCAGTTGTCGCCAAGGATGCTGCCAAAGCAGCATTGCCGCCAAGTGCCGCCCGAGCAGGACTTACACCGACATAGCTAAGATGGATCTCGATTTCAAGAGGGCAATTTTCTAAGCCCAATGAGCCCAGCTTTGAAATTTCATGAAGCCTGTAGCGGTCGGTAGAGCTAATCCAAGACCGATAAGAAGGAGCACCTATCCTTACTTGTAGAAGAAGGCAACGTCCAAAAAGTCTATATTTAAAGTATAAAGGAGTTGTAATAAATGTAAACATAATTTAAGAACTTCTACTTTAAGGAGAACTCAAACTTAGGTCATTAACCTTATATATACCCAAAGTATGTAAGAGTAAAGCGGCATATCGCATAGCTTGCCATATCTCGCATAATGAGAGGGTAGATGAGGAGATAACTAGATAGGTTGGAGTGTTGGGGGTCGCGGCCCAACTCTCATAGGTTTTAGGCGCGTGTATGTAAAGTAATTTGGGAAACGATTGTATAGTTTTGAGATGTTTTTAATAAAGTTCTAAGTTTGCTTAATCTATGTTCTTCGTTCCTTCAATCTTTCTACACCAGTCGTTTGGAGAGAAAATCCATTTGTCGGCCACGAAAGTGCAAGGCTCACAAAAGGGTTAAGCACGGTCACAACGGAAGGCGTGACTAATTTGGTTCCACACTAGTCTATAAGTTTCAGCGGCTAAAAATGATTACTTACCGAGTTGATTAATTTGGTCCCATAGTATCCACCGCGTGACAATCGGGGATACTCAAGTTAAGACATCTCAAGCATCCTAACCTAGAAATATGAGGGATCACTATCAACTATCCTGTCAAACTTGGAATGACTGCCAAACTTACCGTCAGGACCTCTCTCTGTTCCACCTGCCAAGATAGTACACACCCTTACAGAGGCAGTAACCTGCTGAGGCCGCGTGACAGGGTCGTAGTTTGCCACCCGCCATACCCACCGATACAGCAATTCATGGCAGTGCAAAGCATACTCAAAACCTTACAATGCAGTCCACAAGCTACTAAGCTACACTTGTCTTACCCAGCTTATCACCCAAACTCTCCCTATCATTCCTCTCAGCACTATCTTTATCTTTACTTGTGTTTTTATATTTCCACATTATGAGATTTAATGGTGCTTTTACTAAATCTTTATGCAGGAAACAATTCATAGGAGCTATTCCAATCCCTGTGGAGACGACATCTTTTATACTATAACTTGACAGAGTGTGCACTTGCGCTCACAAATAGAGAACATCCAAACGCTCTACACGTTTTTGGGGTTGTTGCCGGGGATTGGCAACAGCAACTACGTTTGAATTTCTGCACTTCTATTTGGTTTTTGCTCATTAATTCTCTTTCATTTATTTTGCTTTAAAAAAGCCTCTTTGTTTTCTTGGTGTATGTCCTGTCAGGGCAGCAAGGTTGGCAGCAACATCCACCTGAGGATGGGAAGGACATGCCCAGACTAAATAGCCAAACACAAAGACCCTCAGGAACTTGTTATGCTTAGGAAAAGCGCAACCCAACATAACCTAATTATTATTTTCTTTTTAATTTAAATTTTCAATTTATTTTTATTAGGATTAGATTTAATTTTTATTTAATCTTTATATTCATTTTTTATTTTAGGTTAGGACAGAAGAAAATGTTCAAGAAAGATGGAAGAATAAAGGAGAGGCCCAACTAGCGGCCAAGGCAGCCCATGGCATATGAGCATAACGGCTAGTGGCTTCATAACGGCTAGCCACAACGGCTAGTTTGCTATGACGAGCGAAACAGATAATTGCATAACGACTAGAAGCTCGTTATTTGCGCCGCATTTATTGCCACCCGTTGATAGCGTGCCCGCCAAGGCAGTGGAGAGGAGCGGCTATATAAGGCCAACTATTCTCCCACCCCATTCTTCATTTCACTCTCTCATTTGCTCTGAAATTCTTTTTACAGTCTTTGATTTCAAGATTTTCTTGCTTTATTTTTCTTTCACCTTCTTTTTACTTTCTTTAGGAAAACAACCATCCCCCAAATTATAGCTTTATCACAACACCCTGCCGCCACCTCCAGCACCCAATACAAGAGGTTTTTGAATCCCGCTGTTGAGGAGAACTACAAAAGGTTTTGTAGAGAAAGGCAACTATGGAAAGAGATGGGTTTCCACTACACTCAATCAGATGGGAACTTTGGATTGGAACCCTACCTCTTCGAGAAGATTCACAACATGGGCTGGGAACAATTCGCACGACAACCAGAGGGAATCAACAGCAACCACGTGCGAGAATTATATACCCACCAACCAAACCCGGATAGTCCTTTTGTCCATGTCCGGGGCGAAGCGGTAAAGTTTTTGGCTAACATGATCAACTGCTTCTATAGTATTGAAGTCAGGGGCGACCCGCATGGGGAGTGGGAATCTTATTTGACGGGAACTGACTACAACCAAATCAAGAGAGAGCTCTGTAAGCCAAAACCCAAATGGTTGACATGCAAAAATAATGGGTCAGTTAATCGACGGGATTTGCTACTGGAGGTAGCACTTTGGAGCTACTTCGTCCAGCGCCGCCTGATGCCAAGCACGAATGGGTCCACTGTAAACAAGCTGCGGCTTACCCTTATCTACAGTATAATGAAGGGGCAGAAAATCAACGTGGGTGATGTAATAGTCAAAGAAATTTATGCCCACGCAGAGAAACCAACTACCAAAGGTCCACTATTTTTCTATGTACTCATTTCTGGCCTTTGTGCCAATTTTAACGTACCCATGCGCCCAAGAGATAGAATTCTTCCTGCCAAGGAAGGATGGACAAGAAGGTCACCTCAACAGATGATGCACAATGCAGAGCCAGAAACACCCTCCACTGCCCAACCGTCTTCCCAAGCTGCCGCCACCCCAGTCACAGCAGGCAATACTAATGATGCCCTCACGTATGACGCAATTCCCCTACTGCGCAGCCTAGTGGAGAGCTGCCAGCAGATAGAGCACAAGCAGGTGATCTTCACCAAATATGTAGCAGGCGTGCAGGAGGCTATTGTGGCCTACCTGTTGGACAAATACCAGGACGCCGGACCCCAGTTGCCGACCTTTCCAATGGAGCTAGTAGTGTCAAAACCAGTCCACATCACCCCAAGACCCGTTGTTGCTCCTACCGCCAATGATAGCGAAGCACCACACTACTGCCCAAAGAGAAGAACCTTCCGGGTCAGAGAAGGAGAATGAGGCTACTGCTGCCTCCTTAATAGCCAAGATCACTGCTGCCAAGGACCCCGGCTACTCTGACATGGAGATTTCAGACTCCTTTGATGATGAACCGGCCGAGGTAGCAAGAAATGGAAAATGGCCAGTAGCATATCCCTTGGGTGGAGAAGCTGAACGACAAACCAAGAAGCCCACCCCCAACCGCATCCAACCGCCGCGTAGCAAGAAAAAGAGCCTGACAGATAAACCATCTGCTACGCGTCGCCTCGTCCTGCCACAGTCTTCAGAATCTTCATCTGACGCGGCAGCAACAGAGGGGAACTCCCCAGTTTATAGCACCATTTCCTTTTTTTTTAATTTTTCTGTTTTGTTTTATTTTCTTTTTATGTTTTATTTTTTTCTGTCTTTAGTTTTTTTCCTTTTTTAATTTTTCTGTTTTATTTTTTAGAGGCATTGAGGACAATGCCAGCATTGAGTTTGGGGGAGAATTAGTCCTCTTTGTTTTAAAGTCATAGCATCTAGTAGCATTTGTAAATTATGCTCCTAGTACTTAATGAAATAGAATCTTTAGTTCAAAACTTGTGCCTATGATAGCTTAGCCGATTACTTATTCGCACCGTTCAAAAAAATAACCTAACTTTGGGAAGAAGCATGAAAATACTTAGAAAATTTTCTTAGTGCCAATTATCATTTACACTTGTCTGTTAAATGCTGAATTTTTGTTTAAGTTCTAAGTTTAACATTACCTACCTTAATAAAATTTTCTTGATTGAATACAGGTTCACCGCCACGGCAGCACAAGGCAGCACCGAAAAACTGATGAAAAAATTAGAGGTGCCCGAAACAGGCTCTAGGAAGAATAAAGACCCTAGAGGTGCCCGAAACAGGCTCTAGGAAGGATCATGAGCAAGGACACTTCGCTGCTATCAAAGTCCATGAATCTAAACCAAGTGACGAATAAATTAGCAAGAGTGAATGAAAGTCTTCACGGGATGACTCTATTTAAAGGGTTCAGAGTTTCGTAGAGTGCACCTACCTTAGCTTCAAACCCAAAGAATAGTTGTGATGAGCTGAAGCCCTTAAAGCCGTGATCAGAAGATAGAAAAAAAAGTGCCCAACTGTGCTGCCAAGGCAGCGACTTGTATCCTTTTAAGTGATTTAATTAGTTTAGGCATACACAGTTAACTTGGTAATTTTATCATGTTTAGCATTGACACAGACCTGCACACATTGCACTGGCATTAAGAAAACTAATCTGAGTTATTTCATGTCATTCCCTGTCACTAACATTATATAGGTGTCACGGCCTTGAGGCAAGAAAGCAAGTTAAAAGCTAACGTTCTATTAATTTTGTGTTAAGGGCAGATTTACTAGTTAGGTTGCATTGCTTGAGGACAAGAAATAGTTTGATTTTGGGGGTGTGTAGAGTGTCCAGGAGTTCTATATTTTGTACACATTCTTGCCCGTATTATTGTTATTCTTGAGCATATTTAGGCATATTTAGGTACATTACATGCATTATAACAGCATCTTCTCTTTTACCATGCTTTTATTGAATATCTTGTGTTTGGTGAAGAAAAGTTATTGTTTTAGTTTAGTTTTTGTTTTCAGGTGCTATAGCTAGGAGAGGAAAGGATAGGATAGGACTGGACAAGAAAGCTGGAACCAAAGAAATTGTACTGAAGCATATTCAGTTGCCGCCAAGGACGCTGCCAGAGCAGCGTTGCCGCCAAGTGCCGCCCGGGTAGGACTTACACCAACTTAGCCAAGATGGATCTCGATTTCAAGAGGGCAATTTTCTAAGCCCAACGAGCCCAGCCTTGCAATTTCCTGAAGCCTGTAGCGGTCCGTAGAGATAATCCAAGACCGATAAGAATGAGCACTTATCCTTACTTGTAGAAGAAGGCAACGCCCAAAGAGTATGTATTTAAAGTATAAAGGAGTTGTAATAAATGTAAACATACTTTAAGAACTTCTACTTTAAAGGGGAATCGAACTTATTTCATTAGCCATATATATACCCAATGTATGTAAGGGTAAAGGGCATATCGCATAGCTTGCCATATCTCGCATAATGAGAGGGTAGATGGGGAGATAACTAGATAGCTTGGAGTGTTGGGGGTCGCGACCCAACTCTCCCAGGGTTTAGACACGTGTATGTAAAGTAATTTGGGAAACAGTTGTATAGTTTTGAGATGTTTTCAATAAAGTTTTGAGTTTGCTTAATCCATGTTCTTCGTTCCTTCAATCTTTCTACACCAGTCGTTTGAAGAGAAAATCCATTTGTTGGGCACAAAAGTGCAAGGCTCACGAAAGGGTTAAACACAGTCACAACGGGAGGCGTGACTAACTTGGTTCCATACTAGTCCACAAGTTTCAGCGGCTAAAAGGGATTACTTACCGAGTTGATTAATTTGGTCCCATAGTATCCGCCGCGTGACAAGTGGGGATACTCAAGTTAAGCAATCTCAAGCATCCTAACCTAGAAATATGAGGGATCACTATCAACTATCCTGTCGAACTTGGAATGACTGTCAGACTTGCCGCTAGAACTTCTCTATGTTCCACCTGCCAAGACAGTACACACCCCTGCAGAGGCGGTAGTAATCTGTTGCGTCCGTGTGATAGGGTCGTAGTTTGCCGCCCATCATACCCACCGAGGCGGCAATTCATGGTAGTGCAAAGCATACTCAAAACCTTACAATACAGTCCACAAGCTACTAAGTTGCACTTGTCTTACCCAGGTTATCGCCCAAACTCTTCCTATCATTCCTCTCAACACTATCTTTATTTTTACTTGTGTTTTTATATTTCCACATTATGAGATTTAATGGTGCTTTTACTAAATCTTTGTGCAGGAAACCATTCATATGAGCTATTCCAATCCCTGTGGAGACGATATCTTTTATAATATAACTTGACAGAGCGTGCACTTGCGCTCACAAATAGAGAACATCCAAACGCTCTACACTTTGACGCAAGCTCCTGTTTTGATTCAACCAAAATCGGGTAAGGAGTTTGTGGTTTACAGTGACGCGTCATATGTTGGTTTAGGTTGCGTGTTGATGCAAGGTGGGAAGGTTGTGGCATATGCATCTAGACAGTTGAAGGTGCATGAGCGCAACTATCCTACTCATGATCTAGAGCTTGATGCAGTTGTGTTTGCTTTGAAGATTTAGAGACATTATCTTTACGGTGAGAAGTGTGTGGTTTACACCGATCATAAAAGTTTGAAGTATCTCATGTTTGAAGGGAGTTGAATCTTAGGCAACGAAGATGGTTGGAGTTGCTTAAGGATTACAATATAGTGATAGAGTATTATCCGGGAAAGGCCAATATTGTGGCTAATGCTTTGAGTAGGAAGTTGGCTGTTGAGTTGAGAGTGATGTTTGCTCGGTTGAGTATATTGCGTGATGGTGGGTTGATAGCCGAGTTCCAAGTGAAACCTTCCCTGATTTAATTGATTAAGGATAAACAGTTTCTTGATGATTCCTTGGTGCCTCATGTTCATGATATAGCTGATGGTAATGCAACAGATTTCTGTTTTGATGATGATGGTGTTTTATGCTTTAAAAGTCAGATAGTTGTGCCGGAGGATGTTGAGTTAAGGCGCACTATTTTAACTGAAGCTCATAGCAGTCCTTTTTCTATGCATCTTGGTAGTACAAAGATGTATCGTGGTTTGAGAGATGAGTACTATTGGTTGGGTTGAAAAAAAGATGTTGCTGATTTTGTGAGCAAATGTATGGTTTGTCAGCGTGTGAAAGCTGAGCATTAGTTTCCTTCTGGTTTGTTACAGATTTTGAGGTTACTAGAATGGAAGTGGGAAAGAATTACGATGGATTTTGTGTCTGGTTTGCCTTTGACACCATCCAAGAATAACTCCATTTGGGTGATTGTGGATCGTCTTACGAAGTCTACGCATTTCTTGGTAGTGCATACTACGTATACATTGGATAAGCTAGATGAGTTGTATATTGCAGAGGTTGTGCGTTTGCATGGTGTGCCTAAGTCTATAGTGTCGGATAGAGATATGAGGTTTACAAACACATTTTTGGGAGTATTTACACCAAGCGTTGGGTACGCGCTTGAATTTTAGCACTTCATATCATCCTCAGATGGATGGACAATCGGAGCGAGTTATTCGGGTTCTAGAGGATATGTTGAGATGTTGTGTGATAGTTTTCCAAGGTTCTTGGGAAAAGCGGTTGCCTTTGGTGGACTTTGCGTACAATAATAGTTTCTAGGAAAGTATACAAATGGCTCTGTACGAAGCTTTGTATGGAAGAAAGTGTAGAACACCTCTTTGTTGAAGGGAATAACTGAGAAAGTGAAGCTCATATGTGAGTTGTTGAAGGCCGCTTCTGATCTTCAAAAGTCTTACGCGGATTTAAAGCCTAATGAGATTCAGTTTACGGTTGGAGATCGCGTGTTCTTTAAGGTATCACCTTGAAAGAAGGTGATGAGATTCAGACGTAAGGGTAAGCTTAGTCTGAGGTTTATTGGGCCTTTTGAGGTTATAGAGCGAGTTGGTCATGTTGCGTATTGGTTGAGGTTGCCTCTCGAGTTGGAGAAAATTCATGATGTGTTTTGTGTTTCAATGTTGCGGAAGTATAGATCAGATATGTCTCATGTGATACCTGTTAAGGAGATTGATTTGAATCCGAATTTATCTTATGATGAAAAACCAGTGGGGATCCTTGATTC
This sequence comes from Hibiscus tridactylites, assembly GCA_958450335.1. Lineage (NCBI taxonomy): Eukaryota > Viridiplantae > Streptophyta > Magnoliopsida > Malvales > Malvaceae > Hibiscus > Hibiscus tridactylites. Next base: position 62,848,618 of record OY288290.1, read on the forward strand.
TAGTAGTAAAGTCTTCGTGGTAATACATTTGAACTTGTGAAGGTGTTGTCGCGACATTGAGGAGTTGAGGAGGTTGCGTGGGAAAGTAAGGTGGACATGTTGAAGCATTTTCCACATCTTTTCCTTCAGGTAAAATTTCGAGGAAGAAATTTCCTAAGTGGGGGAGAGTTGTAATGCCCCGGTTTTGGGCCTAGGTGTTTTAGGCATCGGTTTGAGTTAGTCGAACCTAGAGTTGGAGATTTGAGTCTTTAAGGATGATTCAGGGAAATCATGGTTTGGGATAAGGTAAAAATATGGTAAAATTTTCTAAAATCATCTAAAATGATATTGATGGGTTTGGTAAATCAGTTTTATAAAATAGATTTTGGAACGTGTACATTTTGGGCAATGACCAAATTGTAAAGATTTAAAACTGTGCAAAAAGTGTGATTTTCAAAAGAGAGTCAAATGCTTAGAATCTTTAGGGAGCTTTATGGCAATTAAGCATTTTCTTTAATTGGCATGTGATTTTAATGATTTAATTAAAATGGAAGAGAGGGATTTTATTAAAACAAGGTAGTTATTTTGTTAAAACATTTTGACATAACTTTTCTATTTTTCCTTTTCTCTTCAGCCAAAAATTTCCTCTTTTCTCTCAATTTCCAAAATTCTTTTCATTTTTTTTTCTCTTTTTATTCACAACACTTTTCTAAGGATTCTTCTCAAAGATTTACAAATATTTCTTCAAGCTTCTTGAGTTAAAAACATGTCAATTGGAAGAAAAGCAAGGATTGGAGGTTATTTCATACAACTCCTCTAATCAAGGTTCTTTAATGAAATTTCAAAGTATTTGACTCTTGATTTATGTTTTTAATACAAGTTTTAATGTTGATTTGATAAAAATGTTGAAATCTTGCTAAAAGATGAGATTAAATGTGATTTTCGTTTGGGCACCGCTTTCATTGATTTGAGAATGATTTTTAAGTTGATTTGAATGTTAAATGATGTTAATAAGTAGCTTTGATCATAATAATCCCAAAATCATTGAGATCTTTAATTGTCTAGGATGTTTTTGGATGTTAATTTATGGTTAAAATGTGATGGAAGTGTTTGTTGATGGCTGGGTTAAGTTTAATGATCAATCGAAGGTGATTTCGGTTGTTTCGAATGGGTATTTTGGTGCCTTTGGGCAGGGCTGCGGGATTTTAGTGTTTGTTGGTGGTTTTAATGCATTGAGATGCATTAATCCTCTGTTCTTATGTGGTATAAACATGGGAGGGTTCACCGGAAGCTTTCAACGAAGTTACAGGGACATCGAATGCTAGATTTTCGCGTCGACATTTGAGGTTTCGCGAGTCGGTGAGTGGAAAGGGGATTTCCAGCTATGAAACATCTTAAAAGTGGTTTTGAGAAGTTAGTGTAAGCTTGAAACGATGTACTAAGTTCGGAAGTAAGTAATGTGATTTTCTCTCTCTGATTGTGCTATTATGAGCTTATGGATGCACTTGTTTTTGTATGTGTTCACCTACTATTTTAAAGCATGATTTGAGCATATATTTTGTTGTTTATGATGTCATATTGTTGAAGGATGCACTGGGTAAGTGATCCTTGTAAGTATGCGTTTATACTTGTTTTATGAAGCATGGTTTAATGCTTGGAATATGGCTTATTGTGAATGCTTTGAAAACAGTGAGCTTTGTATTAAAAGTGAATTGTATTGGCAAGTGATGTTGTGTAAAGTGTTTTGCAAATGAAATCGGATATAGTTAGTCGGCTATAGGATTGAGTGCACTATAAACAAGTCGCCTTGGATGTTGAGGGGTTGTGATTGTACCGAAAACTCAATCCAAGTACCCTAACGGTCGAGAAATATTTAAGGTGTCACGGCGGTGGAGGTTAGCTCCTGTGTGTGAACCTTGTATAGTGTCCCGTATCTCGTTAGTGGGATATCCATCTACCGATGAGTGGTGTTGACAGGTTGTGATTGTATCAAATACTCCACCACGGGTGTCACAACAGTGGAGGGTAGCTCCTGTGTGTGAGTCATGCCAGTAGAGTATATGAAGTGTTTGAGACAACACTTGGTAATTCATGTATCCGATGCTTTTTGAGAAATGGGAATGTTATTTATCACTTGTGAGCCAATATAATTGATTAATTGCTATGGAAATGTTTATGGGTGCATAACATGAAAAGTGCATGTTTTACCTTTAAGCTTTACATATTGGTACTTATGCATGGAAGGCTTGAGTTATGTAGTAGCAAGTAGATTTTGTTGTTGAAGTATTTGATACTTGTTGCATGGTGTATAACATGCTGGTTTTAATGATGAAGTGCATGGATTTTCAAGAGCGCGTGATGGTTTTCAAAAGTGTGAAAAGGGTTTTAAACATTGATGGTATTTTTGGTTTTTGAGCATTCTTCACTAAGCTTTTATGCTTACGCTCTCTTTTATCCATCAATGCAGATAACTAAGTGTTGAAGGCAGCGACTTACAATGGGATCTAAGGAGACTTCAGTTTTCAAATGTATGTATCGTTTATGGACTAGAGTAATAAGGGCAACAGGGGATCCATGGTTATTTGAGAGATGTGTTGAAACTCCCAATTTTTGCATGTTTGGTTTTTGGTTTTGAACTTGTAAATGGCCTCTAATTGTTGGATTAAGCTTTGTTTTGAGATTTGATCTTTTGGATGCCTTGATTTCCTAAGAAGCATGCCTCTAGATTACATTGTTGAGGATTGCCATGATATGATGTTGTTGTTGCCATGCATATTTGAAGGTTGATAAGTAATTGAGTTGGAAGGATGATTAAATGTATGTTGGATTGCCTTTGGATGGTTTAAAGTGTGTAAAACCAACAATTTGGGTAATTGCATGCTGCAGAGTATCGATACACTTGGTAGTGTATCGATACGGCCTTTGTAAATTGTAGGGGTGTACCAATACACGAGAGCGTATCGATACACATTTTGGCTACTGGTTTTGGGTGTATCGATATGGGTCTTGAGTGTATCGATACGACCTTTATACTACTGAGCCTAGAAGTCATCTCGTCGAGGGCGTATCAATACACTCTCCTAGGGTATCGATTTGGGCCTCGAGTGTATCGGTACGGCCTTTGTACTGCTGAGCCTGGAAGTCATCTCGTCGAGGGCTTATCGATACCCTCTCTGATTGTATCGATACGATGGTAGTTAATTTGGTTAAATGGCATCTTTGAATGTTCTGAATCTTTACATTTTAGTCCTTGAATGTTGTGGGTGCAATTAAATGAGTTTGTATGATTATTTTGAGCTGAGTTTTGACAAAAATGCATGTAATGAGACTAATTAAAGGTTGGTAAACCGAAATTGGGAAAAAAATCTTGAAATTTTATAAGTTTACATTTTGGTCCCTAAAAGCCATTTTGAGTTTAATTGATGTGTGATGGGAGTCATGTGCGTTCCGCAGAAACCGTTTAACACTTAGGGTTGTAACGTACATCTATACAAGATAAAGAAAAAAATAGGATCATTTATCGAGGTAAACCTTTCCGATTTACTTCTATATTCCTCGTGTGACCCGTTCGGTTCAGTCTATCGGTTAGGCCGGGTCGAGGGGGTTACACCTATACACAAATAACAACCTGGTGTAAAGGCTAGCTATATATAGCCCTGTAAGTCGTAAAAATGATCCTTTATGCTTGATGATGAATGAAACTTTTGCTCTTTAATCTCCATTCCTTTTTATTTCTTATATCCTTTCTTCTGTTTCTATAATCCTTTCTTGATCTACTTCTCAATCATTACATGGCCCCCTCTCTCTTGGATACATGGCTCCTTATAAAGGGTTGGACAGGGTGATGACATGTTTTAACCGAAGAGGATAGGTGTGTTAGTGAGTTGAGTTTGATGTGATTCGGATATTGACACGGAACACGTGACTATGCAGGTGGTTCAGGTAGCGTTCGTGTGTCAAGTTCGCAACGGAATGACTTTGACTCTGTTAATATATTCGCAGAAGGTTGTAATTGGGTATTAGCATGGTCGTAGTTCATCCATACTAACACGGTTTGTATGTTTGATATTTATGCATATGATTATAGGTAATTTTATTTACTTGTTTGGTTGATTTGGCTAGAATGTGAAATTGGAGTTTTTTTTATCAAAGGAGTTTAAGTTTACCTAGAACTATATTTTTCCAAATTGTTATTATTACAATTTTTAACAATGGATATTTTAATATATTTTTGAATAACCTAAAGACGATCATAAGTCGGTATATCTTCATATATATTCTTAACCCATTGACAAGGTACACACACTTTGCAAACAAAATGATTAAACATGGATCTCTTAAGATGAACATCATACGCTTTTTTCACTTGGACCACTTGTTAGTTTTAAAAATATTTTAATATTTTAACGTATTGAAATTTATAAAAGAAATATATGATAATTTATTGAAATTATAAAATAAAAAAAAAATGTAACATAAATAAATAAATCGTTACTTCATATCTACTTTCTCTCCACCCAAATCTAATATTAAAAAATTAAATTTTAATTATCTAATAACGTAAAATACCTTTTTGGATTGATTATATATACCTCTTTGGATTATAAAACAAAACGACAATAGTAATTAATATATTTATAGATAAATTGTTATAACATATATAATAAAAGAAAATTTTAATTTAATTAGACTTTATTTGAAAATTAAAGCGATTAAAGTAATAAAAAATAAATGAAAAGTTTGGACTATAATAATAATAATAATAATAATAATAATAATAATAATAATAATAATAATAATAATAATAATAATAATAATAATAATAATAATAATAATAATAATAATAATAATAATAATAATAATAAAACTTAATATTAAATTATAGATGGAATAAGATGTTATGAGATAACATCCTACTCATATAATAAATTATAATTTGTTTATAATAAACCGAACACTAAAATTTTATACGGCAATTTAAAATTATATTTTAAATAACTTGTTTAACATTTTTAAATCTAATGAACCCGACAAGTGTTTTATTAAAAAAACATATAATATTTATATTAAGAGACACATGTTCAAATCACTTTGTCTATGAAGTGTATGTGTATTGTCAAAATGTTAAAAATGTGTATGAACAAATACTACCTTGTAATCACCTTTAACTATTCAAAAAAAATCTAATGAATGGTTCCAGTAGCAAAGATGATGGTTTTCATCTTAGGACACCTCAGTTCAAGCAACCATGTGTGCAAAATGTACGTGCATTGTTAAAATATTAAAAAAATATTAACATGTATAACTAGGGATGGAGCCAAAATTAAAGCTTGAAGGATAAACTTAAGTATTTAAAAAGTAAAGAGAGGCAAATGTATAATTAATCCAATTTTATTTTTTTAAATCTACATTATGAAGGAAAAAAATAGAGTTGGAGGCATGGGCTCATCTCAAGTAGGAGTGTGCAAAAAAATTCGATCTGACCAATCTGATATGTTGACCCGATCTAAAATTTTGGATATTCAATTCGTTTTTACTTTTTTGGATAATTCAGATTGGATATTCAAAAATTTTGATAAGATACAGATAATTATTTTACATTTGGATCTGATATCCAAGATCCAAAAATTCAATTTTTTTATAGATATGAATCTTGTTATATTCGATATTTTTATTTGTTATAAATGAAAAATTGAAATTTTCATGGATACAGATTTTGTTATATTCAATAATTTGTTGGTTGTTGTGTTCGAAATCCAAAAATTTTCATGGATAGGACCGTCAAATTTTAAAAAAAATCTTAAATCAATCATAAATTCATATATTCATATATAAGTATCCAATCCAAAAATCAGATATCCAAAAAATCAATCTAATTTTTTCGAATCAGATATGAATCACTAAATTATCAATACAAAAATTTTAGATCAAATATTCAAAATTCACACCCCTGCTCTCATTCCCCGTGTCCCTCCGCGTTACCTTATAAATGACACCAATTTATTTAAAGGGTAAACTATCTGTTTGACCACCAAACTATTGGGAAAGTTTTAAAATGACCACCATAGAAAAAAACGCGTCATTTAAGTACCCAAACTATTAAAATGGGATCAATTTGGCCACCTGCCGTTAAGGGGCTAACGGAAGGTGACGTGGCAGTTAAAAAATTAAAGGTATAATTACACATTTCGTCCTTACTATTTACACATTCTTTCAATTTAGTCCTAATTTTAATCTAATAAAATAAATTAATTAGGTGGTGACACGTGTCACCTGATTGGAGGATGAAAATAAATAGAACTTTTGCACCCAGCGTGAATCGAACCTGGGTGGCTGGGTAACCTGGGCAAGAAGCACATGGCAAAGCCACTGGGCTAAAGCTATTTTTTGAGATACAAAGTGCAAATAATTAATATAATTCATAATTGGTACCGCCTAATTAATAAGCCACTGGGCTAATTCATACAAAGTGCAAAGAAAATGAAGATTTCAAAGGCCTAATAAGTCAATGTTTAATGCTACTTTCATGTAAGATTGAAACAGATTTATGCTTCTTTACCATCTCCCCCTTCCTTTTCTCTCTGTAAAGCTGAGAACGAATTGCTGCAGCGGTTTTTTTTTGTTACTTCTGGGTCCGGTGACGATTCTGCTGAGAAATCTATGGCTTCAATTATAATGGAGAACTTCCCCTCTCATGCAGTGTGAGTAATGGGTCTTATTGTAATTTTTATTTGTTTGTTTTTATTTGAATTTTCTGTTTGCTGAGAAATGTTAGAAGTGTTAATTATTTGTAGTTATGGAGAGGAAAAAGGGTGGAGGTGTAAAGAGGAATCTGCAGATTATGTTTGGGTTTTAGACCCAATAGATGGCACAAAAAGTTTCATTACTGGTATTTTAGTTCTTCCTTTCTGTTTGCTTTCAAAGTAACATTTTAGATTCATGGTTGAATTCTGGCCTAAAGCAAGCTTATGCTTCTCGATTTCCAGGAAAACCGGTGTTCGGTACTCTCATTGCTTTGCTGAAGAAAGGTAAACCAGTAAGTTTCGTTTATACCCTTTGCAGTACTCTCTTGCCTATGCTAATACTCATTATCGGTGGAAGCCATCGTCGTCATAGCAAAACCGGTTTTGCGAAGTTGCCTTTTGAGCTTTGCTTAAAGCTGGCTTCAGTTTAGTTAAACATTGTTTGCACTTTGTATGAATTAGCCCAGTGGCTTATTAATTAGGCGGTACCAATTATGAATTATATTAATTATTTGCACTTTGTATCACAAAAAATGGCTTTAGCCCAGTGGATTTGCCATGTGCTTCTTGCCTAGCTTACCCAGCCACCCAGGTTCGATTCACGCTGGATGCAAAAGTTCTATTTATTTTCATCCTCCAATCAGGTGACACGTGTCACCACCTGATTGGGGGATGAAAATAAATTTATTAAATTAAATATAAATAATTAAATTCCTCCAATAAGGTGTTGACACGTGTCACTACCTAATTAATTTATTTTATTAGATTAAAATTAGGACTAAATTGAAAGAATGTGTAAATAGTAAGGACGAAATGTGTAATTATACCTTTAATTTTTTAACTGCCACGTCACCTTCCGTTAGCCTCTTAACGGCAGGTGGCCAAATTGATCCCATTTTAATAGTTTGGGTACTCAAATGACGCGTTTTTTTCTATGATGGTCATTTTAAAACTTTCCCAATAGTTTGGTGGTCAAACAGATAGTTTACCCTTATTTAAAATACTCCGTATTTTATAATCTTAAATAACATAAACTAATTGTCATAATTGGAGATTGGGACGAGTGGGGCAGAAGACTTATGCCTTCCCATGTTAGTTTTGGACCTAAATAATCGTCAATTTACAAGTTCATTATCTAGACATTTTCAAACAAATATTTTATGGTCACCATTTTCTAGCCATATATATTTTATTAAGGGTAAACTATATAATTGACCACTATACTATAATTTTAGATTCAATTTGACCAATATATTTTTAATTAAAACAATTAGACCACTCAACTATTAAAATGGACTCAATGACCCCCGACCGTTAAAATCTAATAGAGAAACTGACGTGGCACTTAAAATAAATTTGTATAATTACACACTTGTTCATTGTTATTTATACATTCTATCAATTTGGTCCTAATTTTAATTTAATAAAATAAATTAATTATTTAATTAGGTGGTGACATGTGTCACCATCTTATTAGATGATTTTAATTATTTTTATTTATTTAATTAATTTTTCTCTCCAATCAGGTGATGTTACGTGTCACCTTATTGAAAAAGGAAAAATAAAAACAACACATTTAGGGTTGGGCGAATTCGAACCAAAGATCTTGCAGGGCAAGTGTTGTATGCTTACCACTAAAATAAGCATATTTTTATGACATGAAGTACAACCATTAATATATGTCTTAGATGTTTTTAATGCCCAGAAAAATGGAAGCAAAGAAAATGATCTTGGGTGAATTCAAACCATAATCCTTGGAATGCAAGTGATGTGTGCTTGCTACTGAGTCAAATATATTTTCGTGACATAAAGTACAACATTTAATATATATCTTATATGGTTGTTAATGCTTGGAAAAAAAGAAAAAAAATGTTAACAATGTTTTGTATATGTTTTAAATTATAGTTAGTGTAAGATTTAAAATAAAAAATTAAAATTATATTAAATTCATTTAACGAATCTAAACTCACGAACATAATTCAAAATTATATTACATTCGTGAGTTTGGATTCACTAAATAAATTTAATATAACTTTTTTAGAATTATAGTTAAAGTTTATAATTATATTAAATTCATTTAGCGAATCCAAACTCATAAACATAGTATAATTTTAAATTATGTTCGTGAGTTTAGATTCGCTAAATAAATTTAATATAATTTTAATTTTTTATTTTAAACCGTGCACTAATTATAATTTAAAATATATACAAATTATTATTAACTTTAATTTAATTATTATATTTATTTAATTGGGTTAGATGTTTTTATGCATCATAAGCATATCATATTCGAGTTTCCTAAAATCACATTTCCTTTCTTTTTTGCAGGTATTAACAACCGTAAGAGATATATTAAATGTTGTACTTTATATCATTAAAATATATTTGTCCCAGTGGCAAACACACGCCACTTACACTCCAAGGTTCATGATTTGAATCCACACAATGCCATTTCTTTGCTTCCATTTTTTCGGGCATTAAAATCATCTAAGCTATATATTAATGGTTGTACTTCATGTCCTAAAAATATGCTTGGCTTAGTGGCAAGTACACAACACTAGCATTGCAAGGTTTCTAATTTGAATCCGCCTACCTCCAAATGTGTTTTTCTTATTTTTCCTTCTCCAATCATGTGACACGTGTCATCACTTGATTGAAGAGGGAAATTAATTAATTAAATTGAATAAAAATAATTAAAGTCTTCTAATAATGTAGAATATATAAGTAACAAGGACAAATTGTGTAATCATACAAAAAAAAATTAACTGCTACATCAGCTTTTTCGTTAAATTTTAACGGCTGGTGGTTATATTGCGTCCGTTTTAATAGTTGAGTGCTATAATTGTTTCAATTAGAAGTATAATAGTCAAATCGAGTCTAAAACTATAATATAGTAGTCAATTATTTTAGTTTACCCTTTTATTAATAACGTTATTAACGTGATAACTTCTGCTCTTCTTCTTGTCCCTTTTTTTGCAATAATCAAACATGGATGGATAGCAAAATTGTAGTCGAATCGAGTTGACTCGTAAGAAATTTCAAACTCGGATTAAGACTCAAAATCTAAAATTTAAGTACTAATTAAAAAATAATTAATTTAATGAGGTGAGACATAGATTAGAAATGTTAAAAGTTTAAATTATAGTGTTATAAAAGGAGAATTCGAGTTGAGAAGGTCTAAATCTTTGTAAAAATTCAATCTAAATTAGTCGGTTAATAAATAAAATTCGGGTGGTTAAAAAAATAATTTAAGGATTGATTTTTAAAATGTTTATAAATTCAACAAGTAAAAGCTATTTTATCCAATTAAAAATCCCACTCTCATCCGTTAGTAGCCGGAGGAAAAAGAGAAAAAAAAAAAAAAAAGCAGTGATGAGCTGTTATCAATTTTCAATGACAACAAAACGGAAAAACGCGGCTTCTGTCTCTCTGTCATCTCATATTCCTTTATTATCTCAAAACCCCATTAAAAATTTCATAGTTCCAGCAATCCAGCTTTCTCCCTTTCTTCAATTGCTTGAACTTTAACAAAAAAAAAAAACAGATAAACAGAAGCTGCTGCAGCTTCAATTTGTGTAATATTCTGCTCCCCCTTAGACTAGCGAGGCAGATCTGTTGCAAAATCGTCAAAAAGAAAGAAAGGAAGTTGATGGGGACACATAAAATTTTGCCTTGGTTTGCAGTTTTCTTCTTTTTGTTGGGTTTCTCTGCTTGCACTTCTATTTCGGGTATTTTTATCAATAAATTTCGCAGCTTTCTTGCTTTTTCTGAGACCCATTTGTTGTTTTTCTAATATGCGGTGGTTTAAATGTCTGCAGATGGTGTTTTCAGCTCTTTCACTTCTACTGGGAGGAATCTCCTTCAGGCCAAGAAAGGTTCTTTTTTTTTCCTCTTCTTTTCTGATGGTGTCTATGTTGTTTAGGATGAGATAAAATGGTATTTGCTGCCAGATCTGATGCCTTGGTTTGGATATTTAGATTTTTTGGGGTGAACTCATTTGAGATCTTGCATCAGTTTAGGCAAATACATGAGTTTGATACACAAGTGAATATGATTTAGGCTAGTTGAAAATCTTTACCCATGGGAGAGAAAGTGGTGGAAGGTACTTGAGAAAATCGTCTTTTCTTTTTTGGTTAAACCACGTGTATCCGACTCAGTGGCCGACTATTTCATATCGGTTTTTGCCGAGGTCCAATATGGGGTTGCATTTTCTGGTTTCCATGAAACTGATGATGTGAAATCTGCTGATTAAGTGTTTACTTCCATAGATGCACTACTTGAAATGAAAAAAAAATGGTATCTGGCTGTGTTTTCCGGGTTCATCTCATATTTTGAAACCATCTACTGACTACTGATGGAGCAATTGACAGAGCTCCAAATACATAAAAAAGCACTTAGAAACGAAACTAAACATACTCGTCTCAGACAAATACCCACTATCCAACACACTCATTCGAGTCCGACTACCATCCTTGTATTTGACTGAATATGTAGGTATCTTTTGCTTGGTTCATTGAAGATTCCAAAAGTGCATTTCAATGTCTTAAGGCCTTTGCATTACATAATTTGAATATTCTTGGACCACACTGTTAATAATAAATGAAATTATTTTCCTTGTGATCTCTTTGAGCTTTTAGATGATATGTTTATATAGTTTGAAATAACAGTTTTTTTTTTCATGGGGGAGGCTTAGTTGTTTAACCTCCAAAAGGATATGTAATTAAATTCTGACATACTATTCCTCATATTTTGCAGGTTGCCCTGTTAACTTTGAGTTTCTGAACTACACTGTTATCACAAGCCGATGCAAAGGACCCAAGTTTCCACCTGAAAGCTGTTGTTCTGCATTCAAGGATTTTGCTTGTCCTTATGTGGAACAGATCAACGACTTGACGACCGATTGTGCTTCGACGATGTTCAGCTACATTAACCTTTACGGGAGATACCCTCCTGGCCTTTTTGCTAGCGAGTGTCGTGAAGGGAAATTAGGGCTTGCTTGCCCCGGATTACCACCGTCGGCATCGGAGAACGCTAATGGTAGTCAGCAGCTGATAAGTAGTCCACTGATGCTGGTAATGGTCGCAACCATAGCTGCTGCTATCTTGTTATGAAAGCCTGGAAATGAATTCCAATCATTCCATTTGTTGATTTATATACATAATATATTTTCCCACTCTTAACATTGCAAAGAAGAGTCACAGTGTTTACAATTCATACATCGGGTTTGTTCTTGGTGCATGCTTTTTATTTGTTGTGTTGACAGACTTCATAGTTAAGGTAATTTTTAATTAAATTTAATAATCTTACGTTTGATGTTGCTGAAATTGGTGCATGCTTTCATTTCTTGCCTTTAATTATTTTACATTTGATAGGGATAAGACTGTTCATGGTTATAATAGTTACTGTTATATCCATAACTTAAAATACATATTTACAACTATATATATTGGATCTATTTGTAAAACTCTTCAAGTGAAACTCTTCAAGTTTATATAGTGTGAAACTCTTTGAGTTTTATATATTTTTTAGACCGTTGGATGAGTGAAACGAATAGATGAGAAGATCTAATGATTCAGAAAACATGTAAAACTTAAAGAGTTTTACATTGTGTAAGTTGATATATATATATATATATATATATATATATATAGCTTAAGTGGTAAATAAGTGCCCAAAGTATATTTTTTTCTATATAGGTGCCCAAAGTATTTTTCGGGTCAAACAAGTGTTTAACGCGTTTTTAACGTTATTTGTTTAGGTGCCTGCTATCAACGTCCATTAATTTTTCGACCGTTATCCATTAAAATACTGACACATGTCTTATTCTTTTTAATTTTCGGTATTTAAATTTTAAAAGTAAATAAAAATAAAATTCAAAATTAAAAGAAATTAATTACCAAAAATTCAATTCACTTAGTAAAAATCAGATTAACCTTATTTCTCATTCTCTCTTCATCTCCTACTCGCGTTATAATGAAAAAAAAATTTAAAAACCCTAAACCCAAATTAAAATAAGGATTAAAACTTAAACACATAACAAAAACCGAAGAAGATGAAAAGTTGAAAAAAACTATGTTGAAAGGTATTTTATATTTTTGAAAAAGTAAGTTTTTGTTGTGAAGAGAATATTTTGTTGATCTTAAATACTTTGTTAAAAAAAAAATTGAAATATTGTTTGTGTTTTAAACAAATAATTTTAACAGGTGTTGTAGAGATACAAAATTAAACTACATATATTTGTAGATTTTCACCATTGAGTAAAAACAATAAAAGTAAAAAATATTTGTCTGTGTTGCAGAGATTCTTTTATGGGAATAAGTAGTAGATAAAAATAATTTAAAAATAATGGTTATATAGATCTAATTGTTAAATGAAGATGGTAGACAATAATAAACTATGTAAATATTGTTTTTTTAAATCTTGCTTGGTGGTTGTTGATTGTTTTACAAATAGGAGTTAGTTGATTTTTTTTACTGATTTTAAATGACTTTTTTACTGTATATAATTTATTTGTCTTACGGAAGTAGTTGTAAATATAAATGACCTTGACTTTAAATGACATGCTTTGGTGCTTGTTGATTGTTAATTGTGTGCATTTATAAAATAAGTTCATTGTAATATTTGTGTTGCAGAAAAGTAATAATTGATGTCTAAATTAAGTTTAATAGGGTGAGTATAATATTGTACTCAAATTATATGTTTAAATTTATTTATGTTGCATGCATGTGAGAAATTGGTTTGAATTTTGCTCATTATTGGTGACTAAGTGTATGTTGTTTATGTATGTTGATTGTATTACTGTTATATAATTGGTTTGAATTTAAGAATTTGACATTAGAGTATGCTGGTAGTGGATCAAATACACATGTTGTACGTGTTAATAATAGTGGCAGTACGCCTAATAGGCCAATTGGGCTTGATACTAATGTTGGAGATGAGTGATATAGTGGTAATTTCTTTTGTGATGATGAAATTGTAGATGAGACTAGTTAAAAAAATATAAGATAATAGTAGAGATTCAGACTATGGGCCTATAAGGTTTGATGATGAGGATAAAGAGATAGTTGAAATTTTCAGGAAGCAAAAGAAAAGATAAAAATTAAGACAATTTGTGCAGAGAACTTAGAACCAGATGTTAGTTTGGCTGCAACAGAAATAGATGAAAATATATAACCTCCTCGTCCCGGTCTGACCGAATGACTGGTCCGAGTAGGCCACACGGGGAAAATCGAAACGAAACTCGTTAATGTTTTCCCTCGGTTAGCGATCCTAAATTTTTTTCATTTAAATTACATTCTAACTAGAGGCATAATCGATTCTTAAGTGATTTCTACAGCGGAAACAAGACTCTCGGGAGGCCCTACAGCAAAACAGGCCTAAACCCAAGCATCGAGACCCTTTAGAGATACCTAAAAGCTCACATTCAGGCCTGTGTTTCGAAACAGGTATAGCCCGTTTCAAAACACGGGCTCCAGGTAAAAAGCAAGTCACTCGTACCGAAACGCCTTCACCCCGTTTCGGAACAGGGCTACGAATTTGCCTTGACGTTTCGGAACTTGTTTCGAAACAGACATGGACAGTAGCAAAAACGTTCCGAAACCTGTTTCGGAACAGGGGCTCACAGTGGCCAAACCGTGTCGAAACGGGTTCCGATACGGAGTCCCTGAAGCCTTACTCGTTCCGAAACGGCTCAGCCCGTTTCGAAACGCTGGCTGTCTGCAACTTTCAAAAATCAGACTTAGGCAACTCTAAATGATCCCAAAAGCCCTCAGCAACTCCAAAAAGCATACACCACAAATAAATACCCTCTAGAGACATGCTCCCTATTGCAAACATTCATAATCATCACAAGATTTAAGATAAGGCAATCATTCCAAGAATCATCCAAAACATACTTAAGCATTAAAAGGCCCTTAAGGCTCAATTCACCACTCATAGAGTTACATGCCACAACCACACATGCACTCATACAAAAGCAAGGCATCACAAGCAAGCATTCATCAAGGCTTAACATGGTTTACAAATTCAACAAAACATAAATACCAACAAACTCCATGAGTCATACAATGCTCAAACAAAATACACTCTTGCCCCATTGCTAAGCTACTACATTAATTGTTAAATCATACTTGAGCAACAAATACTTGGAAAGCCCCTTCGCCTTGCTCCTTGCTAACACCACGCTAATGATATGCATTGTTGAAAATGAGAGCGTAAGCTAGAAGCTTAGTGAGGATGCTCTAAAATTAAAAACAACGACAATGCAGGGTCCAAGCATGTGAATCCTCAATCTCACATACAACATACATAGGTATCAACAAGTCAACCTAGCTAGTCTTTCAAGAGTCATAATATGACATCTCACATCATACTAAGCTCAACAACAAATATCTCAATTATCAAAACATCATAAATATGAGAGCAACATCATTGGCCACTATTAGTTTACCCGGATGTGCAGATTTACTCTCAACAACAACATTACCTCGGTGGGATTACACTCATCACCGGACCTTGCATGGGCAGGATTCCACTCATCACCACATGCCCTACGGATGGGATTTCACTCATCATCACGTAGAATATAAATAAATTTCCGGTGGAATATTACATCACCGTACTCCTCCTTGATGACTCAATGCCATCAAGGCCACGTACGTTTTGACTCAATTTGTGTGCACACTAATCCTAATGATCGATCATTTACACCCGGTAAGTTAATTAGTGCCAATTTCATTAACCACATCACATATCCACCATTTATATCACATACGTATATCAAGGCACACATATACAAATCAATCCACATTTCACAAGAGCAAATAGGCAAGGCATAAATAGCATCAATAGAAATCAATGAGTTAAGTTACCATTTTAACTCCCACGTAGGAATGACCTACCAAGCACATTCCAACTCATACACTACACACACTTGAACCACTTTAAAACATATTTAAAGTTACTCACCACCCTTCCTTAGCCACCAAAGCAAGCAAGCAAGTTAGTCTCCTAAAAGCCCGGATTCGGTCCCGATGCTTCTCCAAAGTCTCCTCTTGTTTCTAGCCAAACAAAACACACCCATTACTCACAAATTAATGCTAAATCTCAGTCCCTACTCCAATCTATAAACACAAGCCATACTTCAACAATTTCAAACCCAACAATCACCCAAAATATCCATTTTCGAGCTCCCTTAAAACCCAGCTGAAAACCATGTTTTCAAGCACTCAAAAGACACCTAAATGATCCCAAAACACTTTCCTAACATCCCTAAACCATCAGCCCTTCAACCTAACCCTAAAACTCACCAAAATTCAAGTTTTAGACACTTCAAAAATGGCCACAAGGACCCATTTCGGGTTTTCACCCAAAATCACACATTTTAACATATTATGTGTATTTTAAGGAGACTAAACCAAAACACAACTTAAAAAATCAAAATCAATTGAAAAACCCAATAAAAACTCAAACTTTCTTTAAACCCTAAATTTCCAAAAGATGATAGTTTTAAATTCTAAAACTAGGTAAATGTAGAGGATGAAAAGGAGAGTTCAAATATATAATTACCTTCAAAAACGCCCTTGAATTGAGGGAGAAATTTAATGGAATAGTGATTTAGGGGTTTGGGTGGGTTTGGAACCTTTTCACGTTGAAAATGGGGGAAAGGGAGATGAGAGTTTTATTTTTTTTTGTTCCCTTTTTAATCAAAAAGGTGATCTAGCTTTTTAAATTGTTTTGGGTTAAATTACCAAAATGATCCCTCCTTTTTATTTAAAACTCAATTGGCTCAAGCCAAGGTCAATTTGATTAAAATTAATTTTACCGACTCGGACCAACTAACTCTACTAACTCCTAACCCCAAAACACGGGTGTTACAAAATAAAACTGCTTTGAGTGGTTTGGCTGCGATAAAAGCTGCTGAAAATGAACCTGCTATAGGTGATTTAGGTGTAACAGTTGGTAAGAAAAGTGCACATGAAAATAAAGATGCTTCAGGGGTTTTATCTAATGGAGAAGATACTGACTATTTAGACTCTTCAAACGTTAGGGCTACAAGACAGACTCAGATAGAGATGATATTTCTGAGACGGCTAGTCAATTTTTTTGATGCATCAACTATTGAACCCAAATTTGAAGTTGGAATGATTTTTGAAAATCAAAAGCAGTTGAAGGATGCACTTTATGCTTTGTAATAGCACATAGATTTGATTTCAAATTTGTGTCAAATAGAAAAGAGAAAATAAAGATAGTGTGTAAGGGCTTTAGATGTCCTTTTGTGATACATGCTTCTTGAGACAAATTTGATGGGTGTTACAAAATTAAGACTATAGTAACTGGCCACAACTGTTCTATAACCTTTAAGAACAACATAGCAGATTTTAAATTGGTTGAAAATTATTTTCTTTCAAATATTAGGAATCTTCTCAAGTTGAAGTTGAGAGACATGATGAAGTTTCGGAGACAGGAGCTAAAAGTTGAATTAATCAAACAATGCTGCATGAAGGCTAAAAATTGGGCTTTAAAATAAATAAGGGATTGTAACCCCCTCGTCCCGGTCTGGCCGGACGATCGGTCCGAGTGGGCCACACGGGGAAAACCGAAGCGAAACCCATTAAGGTCCCACCTCGGTTAGCAACCCTAGAAAATTTCTTTTATTTATCTTGTCTAAAAGACCACTTATGTCCTATGTGATCAAACAACGGAATAAAATACATGAGACAAACATTCGATCCCAAAACAACAATTAAACAGCCCACTTTTAATATTTTAAACAGGCCGTTTCGAAACACCCTTGAGGCGTATCGAAACGCCTTGACCATGTCAACTGTCCCAGAGCCTCTATAAGGGGCCGTATCGAAACGGTGGTCAACCGTTCCGAAACGCCCTCAACGGTCAACTTCTCGTGGTCAACGAGATTTTGACCGTTTCGAAACCCTTATACCCGTTTCGATACATCTTCATCTCGTGAATTTCTCAGAATTCCAGTAGCCAAAACGTTCCGAAACGCGTATCGGAACAGGGGTTTCAAAGGCCATGCCGTATCGAAACGCGTTCCGATACGGGGTCCTTGAAGCCTTACTCATTTTGAAACGACCCAGCCCGTTTCGAAATGCGGGCTGTCTGCAACCTTTTGAAATTCAGATTTAAGGGTATTTCAACAAGTAGGAAGGTCCCTTAGGACCCCTAAAGGCACACAAAACCATCAAACCAAGTCTAGAGGCATACATCCTAGATTTAACATACTCAAACACATACAAGCATGGATTTAGACAATCTTTCATACATAGCAAATTACACATGTAGAGCCTTTCATACAAGCATGCTTGAAGACATTAAAAGAGAACCAATACGCATCATACATATCAAATAAGTTTACATGCCATTCAAGCAACTTAGACATTCATAAGCCATCGATCAAACAAACATTTGGCAAGATATAACATGCTTACAACCAAGTCAACCATAGACATACATCAAACTCAAATCAACAACACCTATCTCATTGCTTAACTATTACAATCTATTACTTAAAACTCATACATTGAGCTCACCAAAAGCAACACTTGGAGACCTTTCCTTGCCTTTGCCACCCACAAGCTATTTATCTGCATTGTCGAACAAAAGAGAGCGTAAGCATAAAATCTTAGTGAGGGTAAGCTCTTTAAAAACAAACCTCGACAATGCAGGGTCCAAGCACGAGCTACAACCAAGATAAAATGCATGGTCTTACCTCCGATCCACGCGAGCCATAAATATAGATGATGCATGAACATATATTCATTGTCATGACATGCTCAACATGTTTAAATCCACAACATATGAAATCACATATATTAAACCATGTTAGCAACACCTCCCAAAACACATTGGCTCACAATTAACCACATATTGGCAACATAAACTACAATATGTATTGGCACCTAGCTATGACTCGAATACGCGGATAACCCGTTGGAACGCATTTCCAACAACAACATTACCTCGGTGGGATTCCACTCATCACCGGTCCTTGCACGTGCGGGATTCCACTCATCGCCACATGCCCTACGGATGGGATTCCACTCATCATCACGTAGAAATATAAATACAATTTCCGGGCGAACCCGTACTCCTCCTTGGTGACTCAACGCCACCAAGGCCACGCGCGACTTTTGACTCATGTGTACACACTAACATCCTAATGATCGATCATTTGTACCCAAGCATACTAGTGCCAATACTACACATTTCATTAATCATTCATAATGTCAATTCATAACACTTCCGTGCTTAGCACGTACTCACCGTGACTTACCATCATGTACAAACCACATTCCCATGCCTAGCATGTACTCACCATGATCCTCGGATCATACAATCATCTCATAACATCATTTCAAGTGTCAAAACCACATGTACAACATTAACGACCATATCACATTATAGTTTACACATGTGTATAACCATATCATATCTATCATCAACATGCATATAACAATACATCAAACATGCCCCAACATACATGTATACAACATATACGTAATCAACACCATCCCAAATTAGTACGAGGCATATACAACCATTAAAAGTGCAACCAAAGTCTCTAATCAAAGCTTGGGATTAGGCTACCACTCTAATCCCAACTCTAGGTGGATTTACCAAGCCCATCCTAGGTTCACATGCTTGAACCAAATACTCAAAACCAATTTGAAAATATTTAACCACTCACCTAAGCTTCCAAGCTCCAAGCCAAGCAAGCAATCATCTTCAATTTCCCGGATTCGGTCCCAAAGTCTCTTCCACGTTTCCTCTTGCTTCAAGTCAAACAAAACACTTACATTACTTCCCAATTCAATGCTAATTCAATCATCCATCTACTTTGCAAATCACAACCCATTTCCACAATTTTCCAAACCACATAACATCCTAAAACCCCAATTTTCGTGCTCTCCCAAAGGCTTGCTGAAAAATCAATTTCCAAACATCCAAATGACTTCCAAAACATCCCAAAACACCCTCATACCATAGGTAGACCAACAGCCCATCAATTTCAACATAAAACCCACCAAAAACTCAAGTTTTACAACCTTAAAACTAGCCTTAAGACCATACTACGAATTTTCATCCAAAATTAACCAAATTAACATATATGGTGTATTTTATCATGCTTAAACAAAACCCCAACCTAATTTATCAAAACAAATCGAAAAACCCCATTAAAACCCCAAATTTCCATATAAACCCTAATTTCTCAAAACCCATATTTTCGAAATTTAAGACAATATACAAGTAGAGGTTGAAGAGGAGGTTAAGAAAATATAATTACCTCTTAAAATGGTGTTGAAATCGGGTGCTAAAATAAATGGAATAGTAACTCAAAGCTTGAAAGGTTTTAGAAATGGTGGGGGCTTTCAAATGTGAAAAGGGGAAAGAATGAGGGAGGAAGACAACTTTAAAATAAAGTGGTCTTGCTTTATTTAAAACTTGGGTAAATAGCAACATAGGTCCCTCCCTTCATATTAAAACTCAATTAGACCATTATTTGAAATTGAATCGTTTTAATTAAGTTTTATTTGACCCGAACTAATACTCGGCTAACTCCTAGGCCCGAAACACGGGTGTTACAGGGATAATGTTATACATGAGTTTAATAAGTTGTTTGACTATGCATTTGCTTTGAAGAATACTGATATAAAAGGTACATTTGATCTAGTGGTTGAAAGACCAACTCCTATTGAGATACCAAAATTTATGAGATCTTATGTCTGTTTTAGTGCATTAAAAAGCCTTAAAAAAGTATCATAGATCTGTCTTTAGATTAGATTAATGTTATTTGAAGGGTTCTTTTAAAAGTGAGATACTTTTAGTTGTAAATAGAGATAACAACAAGCAATTTTTTCTTATTATTCGGGCAGTGATTGAGGTGAAAAATAAAAAGATTTGGTCATAGTTTCTGAACCACATCCAGACTGATTTAAATTTAAGAAATGGTGAAAAAATTTACTTTGCTCAATGAAATGCAGAAGGTAATAAATGAATTTCTTATTTAATTTTTGAGTATTAAGTTATTTTTGAATACATCTTTCTTTTATCTGCTGACTTTATTCACTTTAATTTTAAAAGGATTGCTTGAAGAGGTCCCTATTTACTTACCAGAGATAGAGTACAAAATTTATGCTAGGCACATGTATGCCATTTGGAAGAAAGAAAATAAAGATGCTTGCCCTCATGTTGTGTATGTCATATTATATAGGGGAAAAATTTTAGAAAGTTATGTACTTAATTTATATAAAGTACAGATATACCAAGAACTTTATAGTGTTGTCTTCCCACCATTTTAAGTGAAAAATTTTAGAAACAAAAATAAAAATTTTGAATGCTCTAGTGGAGAGAAAAATGCCGGAGAAACTAATACAAAAAAGAAAAGAAGGTGAAGCAAAAGGTAAAATAAATTTTAAGAAGATAGGAGTAAAGATGAATCGTAGTTGTTGTGGGCTTTCTGAACACAATGTAAGAACTTATCTAAAGAAAAAACAGTCCAATGTGAGTGTTTAGAAGTTATTTCTACAACTGAAATTTACATTTTTTTTCTATTCTAATAGTATTTTCATAAAAACTAATTGTATTTAATAGGTTCAAGAAGCTCAAGCTCAACGAATGGCAATAACAACTTCTCAACCAATGGCAACAATAGCTCCTCAATCACTGTTGTTCATGCCAACACCATCACCTCA
Source organism: Hibiscus tridactylites (assembly GCA_958450335.1). Classification (NCBI taxonomy): domain Eukaryota; kingdom Viridiplantae; phylum Streptophyta; class Magnoliopsida; order Malvales; family Malvaceae; genus Hibiscus; species Hibiscus tridactylites. The sequence goes on from OY288290.1 coordinate 62,870,054, forward strand.
ACCAATGCATTTCATGTCAACAACATTTCATCAAATAATTCTAACACTTTATTTTTCATCATTAATTACTCAACTAGGAAGCTCAACACCTAGAAGAAAAATAACAGCAAATAGACTACCTCTGAATAGACCTCATGTTGCAGCACAAAGGCTAAGAGGAAAAACAATTAAGCAAGGCTTATACCTTTATACAAATGAGACAACTGGACTTCAAATATTAAATGTAAGTGTGATATAATAGCTGTAGTTATAAATTAGGCCATTTATCTATAATTTTCTGCCACGAACATCATTATGTAATATTTATCATTTTATTTTACTGTAACTGTCAGAAAGACCAAGTCAAATGTGATTTCTCCACCTCACACCATGTCTTTTTTTACAACACATACCAGGTTTTCCCAACAATCTTCTTAATCTTCAACAGTTTTAGCAATTTCAACAACCCCACCTACAAAATCTTCTCAATCTGCTGAAAATGTTATTGTGCCTCCAAGAACAAGGATCCCAAAGATGAACATAAAAGGTCCCTCTCTAAACCAACTATATGGAGACCTTAGATGCGGATGCAAACTATGTAATGTTTTAAAAATAGTTTAAAAACTGTCTTGAACCGTTTAAAACTGTTAAAGGTGTTTTAAAAACTGTCTTGGACTATGTAACATGTGTTTTGTTATTGTGCAAGAAGGTCATCCTTATTTGTTAAGAACTAGGAAGTGTTTAGAAGTTTCTTAGTTATAAACAGGTTGATAACTCTTCATGTCCTATTTACCATTTTGTGTATCAAGGATGCATGTTATAACTTGTACTAAACTTATATCAAACTTATTTTGATAAGTTATTTGTAACACACTAAAAATCGGCATAGTTGAAATTGGAATGATGTTTATGTGGTGTATGTAGTATGATATAAGTATGCTCTGCATTTGATTGGTATAGGTCTTTGATATTTAAGTGGTGTAAGTCTTTGTTATTTGACTGGTGTAAGTCTTAAATATTTAAGTGGTGTAAGTCTTTGTTATTTGACTGGTGTAAGTCTTAAATATTTAAGTAGTGTAAGTCTTTGTTATTTGACTGGTGCAAGTCTTTGTTGTTTAAGTGGTGTAAGTTTTTATTATTGTTTGATATAAATCTTTGTTACTGATTGGTGTAAGTCTTTGTTATTTGACTGGTGTAAGTCTTTGATATTTAAGTGGTGTAAGTCTTTGTTATTTGACTGGTGCAAGTCTTTGTTATTTAAGTGGTGTAAGTCTTTGTTATTGACTGGTGTAAGTGTTTATTATTTGACAGGTGCAAGTCTTTGAAACTATAGGAGTCTAATTGAAAGTGTTATAGATCTCTGATAAGTATAAAAACTTACATTGATGAGTAACAAACTTGGTAGAAAAAGTTGAATATTAAAGCATTAAATTTTTATTGATACCAAATAAGTCTCATTACAATCAACAATTGATGAGCAACAAACACAACATTTTCATACTAATTTTCATCACTTCAGTACACACTTTTATCACAAGTATCACTAATCGCTAGAGACCAAAATCTTCCAATAAGTTCACTATTCATGATGTAAAAAAGGTTATCTTGTAGAATAAAGAATCTGTTAGGCTTGATAGACTCGATTTACTTCAACCGATTTAGATATCTAAGTGGTGGAGAAGTTGGATTTTGGGTGATTTTATGGGAGGCAAAATTTGGACAACGGACACAAGGATTTATAGTGGTCCGGCCTTCTAACAAGCACCTACATCCACTACCTTGGCTTCCCACTAAGGATTTCACCAAATTCACTCTTGAATTTCTTCCCTTTTTCTAGGCTAAGGAGGCAACCTTTACACACTCAAAGCTTTCTAACCCAAAGCTTGAGTAAACCCTCTTTACAAGAGAAATTTGAGAAAACTTGAAATCCCTCACTAGGTAGATAGTTTGCACTCTTAAGCTCACTCACCCAATCCTAAACACTTGAGCAAATTTGACAATTTACGCTCACAACTGTTGTCTATACAAAGAATGAATAATTAAAGCCCTAAGACAAATTTTTCATCATATGGTTGTTGACATTTGAAGCATTAATTATCTCTTGATGCTTGGAGGTCCCTTTTATACTCCTAATTGAGTTTGTAGTCGTTGAGGACCGTTGGGGTTGAATTAGAGCCGTTGGAGCCTTTATTTCCCACCATAAATGCAGTTCTGCAGCTTAGCGTATCGATACTCCTCAAACCGTATCGATATGGTCCCGATAAGAAAATAGCCGTTGAGACTTCTAGCTGGTGCGTATCGATACGCGTGGCAAGCACATCGGTACGATCTTACAATTTAAAAGATCGTTGGGGGTAGTTGGGCGTATCGGTACGTGATACAACTGTATCGGTACGCGAACTAGCCGTTAGCTATTTAAAACATACCATATCGATACGGCAAGGCGTATTGGTACAGATTTTGGCTACTGTAATTTTATTGTAGCTGAAACTCTAGGGCGTATAGATATAATACCAGACCGTAATAAAACCAATTTAGTCCAAAACATTTTTCAACTATTATATCAAAACATTTAGTTCTACAATCTCCCCATTTTTTATATAATAAAACCAACTTGAAAAATTGTTTGGGATTCTCCCCCTTAGTATTTTAAAAATTTGAATAAGAGATTTTAAAAAATTGAATGAAATTAAAGTTCCCCTTATTCTCTTGAAAAATCAATTTTTCAAACTATTTCTCCCCTTTTTGTTATATCAAAAATAATTTAAAAGACATTAAGCTCAAAATAACATAAGAGGTTTAAAAATTTTGACATAATAAAAAAACTCCGGTTTTAAAAATTGGCTCCACCATACTCTAAGCTTCAAACAATGTTAGTCCAATACATATGATTAAACTAGTTGAATTAAAAGAAATAAAAATAAACAAAAAATTCAACTAATTTTACCACATTTGAATATAAGGGAGGACGTGAAGCCTTCCTTCTTCAAGTGCTCTCTTTGTGTGCATGAAGCTCCCCCTCAAATTTTGACTTTTTGATCATTCTCCATCACACCTAAATAAGACAATCAAGTAATTTTTTGTATCCAAATTGCTTTGGATCTATAGACGTTAGTTGCACATAATTTAGTCCCCTTGGAAATCCATTTTTTAATTTCATTCTTTTTAGTTGAAGTACTTAGTCCTTTTGGGACTCACATACTTCTAAAAACATTTCCATTCAAAAATCTAGAGACACTAGATTGTCTAACATAAAAATTTGATTTTCCCAAATTGTTTTTTAAGTTCATTGGAAATCAAATCCTTTTCCTTCTTAAGATCATCAACTTCTTTTTGATGATCTTTTTCAATCGTTTGAAGCAAGTTTTGTAAATTTAAAACTTTAAGTTCAAAATCTTTAATTTTTTCTTCAAACACTAGATTTGTTTTGGAAAGCAAATCGTTTTCTTTTTTCAAATTTGAAAGCAATTTTTTGTTTTTAAAAAATGATGCCTTAAATTCCAAAAGCAAATCATCATAGGCATCTTGTAACTCATCAAGAGTATATGAATTTGAACTAGATGAGTTAGAAGTTACCTCCCCCTCATTGAGGGCCATGAAGCATAGGTGGGCTACCTCATCATCGGTGGAGTCTTCATCACTCCATGTCGCCACATATGCTTTCTTTGAAGATGATCCCTTTTTGTTAGACTTGTGGGAATCCTTCAGCTTCTTCTTCGATTCATGTTTGGATTTAGCCATCTTGCTCTTCATGAATCGGGAGAATTTCTTGAAGAGATGAACCATCTCTTCATCTTCACTTTCCTCTTCGCTCAAATAAACGTGTTGGCATGTAGAGGGTTTGAGAGCAACGACACTCGCGTTGATGCCTAGTTCTATGGTTTTCTTCTTTCCCATCTTCTTTATCTCTTCCTTCTTCTTCTCCTCTTCATTTTCTTTCTTCATCATTTCATGAGTGAGAAGAGACCTCATGAGTTCATCTAGCTTCAAGGTCTTTAGATTTTTGGCTTCGATGATGGTGGTCTTCTTTGAGTCCCATGACTCGGGAAGAAAATAGAGAAGCTTTCGGACAAGCTTGTCTTCTGGAATAATTTCTCTATAGCCTTTGAGTCCATTTGCGATGATGGAGACTCTATCAAACATCTTTGTGATGTCTTTATCCGGTTCTATCTTGAAGTTCTCATACTCGTGGTTGAGGAGGCCGATCTTGGTCTCCTTTACTTCGTTTTTCCCTCGTATATGACTTCAAGCTTGTCTCATACTTCATTGGCATCTTCGCAAGATGACATCTTCTCATAGATGTTGGGGCCAAATTCACAAAAGAGGATGTGGAAGGCTTTGCAATTAAGCTCCATCTTCTTGCGATCATCTGCACTTCATTCTGTCTTACTTCGTTGTGGCACGGAAGGACCCTCTTCAACAATATCCCAAAGCTTGTAATATTTGGATTTGATGAAGAACTTCATTCTGATCTCCCAATGAGCGTAATTGGTCCCGTCGAAGAAATGTGGCTTGTCGATGGATTGCGCCATTTGACAAGTTGATTGAGTTGTTGTGTCGAGCTTCCCGATTGCCTCAATAGGATGTTAATCCCCTTCGATTGTGCCTTGTTCTGATACCAATTGTTAGGCTTGATAGGCTCGATTTACTTCAACCGATTTAGATAGCCAAGTGGTGGAGAAGTTAGATTTTGGATATTTTGTGGGAGGTAAAAATTGGACAATGGACACAAGGATTTATAGTGGTTCGGCCTTCTAACAAGCACCTACATCCAATACCTTAGCTTCCCACTAAGGATTTCACCAAATTCACTCTTGAATTTCTTCCCCTTTTCTAAGCTAAGGAGGCAACCTTTACACACTCAAAGTTTTCTAACCCAAAGCTTGAGTAAACCCTCTTTACAAGAAAAATTTGAGCAAACTTGAAATCCCTCACTAGGTAGATAGTTTGCACTCTTAAGCTCACTCACTCAATCCTAAACACTTGAGCAAATTTGACAATTTAGGCTCACAAGTGTTGTCTATACAAAGAAAGAATAATTAAAGCCCTAAGACAAATTTCTCATCATATGTGACTAGTGCTTAAATTATACATTATTTTATTAATAATTACTCCTTGATTAGTTGTTTTAAGCTGCTAGCTGGTGATTTTTTGTTCTTTTCGGTGCAGGACTTTGTGGTTGGAAAGTAGACTGAAAAATGCTGGATTTTGCATGTTTTCTAAATTCATGGTTGGATTAGTGGGCATGAACTAGGGCATGAAAGTTTTGACTGGGCGCGACATGTTAGTAGATGACATCACCAGTACAGAAGATGACGTCAGCTACATCAGAGTGGGATGATGACGTCAACAACGACGGTGATAGCTTATCAAGTCCATTTTGATAGCTTATCAACAAGATTTAAATTTTAAACTTGGGGATTTATCTTTTGTATTATCTTTTTAGGAATTATCTTATTTTTAGGAATTATTTTTTTATCTTTTATCTTTAGGATTTAGATTTTGAGAATTATCTTTTGTATTTTTAGGATTTTATCTCTTAGGTTTTTAGGGGTTTTGAGGACTATAAATATCCCATTGGGGTAAGCCTTACAATATCTCATCATTTGTTCTTCACTTTATTTCTACTTGAGCTTATAAAGTTCTCTTCGCCCTTTAGTTTTTATTCTCTTATTTTCTTACTTTATTTTTTCGGAAATTATGCTAAGCATGAATGACGGGATTTCAACGTGAGGAATGAAAAACGCTTAATTAACTTCAGGTTTTACTTGTCTCTATTTTCAAAAGCTAAACTTTAAACCAAAACAATTTTCGAAACAAAAGATTGACTTTTATCGAAATATGGTTTTCGGTTAATATGTGGGAGGAAGGATCGGCTATTGAAGCACATTCGTCTTCCTGGGAACACACTTAGTAAATTGATTACTAAGGGAAAATTTGAGATCAAAACCGTTATTATTGAAATAACACCATTCGAGTCGGTTTTTATTGGGCTTAAAATGACCTTGGTCTTCAACATTGTTGTTGATTAAGATTAAGTCTGGATATCGATATCAAAGATAAAACTTGGGTATTCGGTATACAAAGTGAAGTCTCATGGATTGGACCTTGTGGACAAGTAACCGGCGTAAATCCTAAAGTGAAAATCTTTCTCCAATGATCCAAAGAAATTGAGTCAAAGCGAAAGCATGCGACTAGTTTTTAGATATCAAATTTATTTACCTTCAACACAATTTTTATTTATTACCTTTAGATAATCAACCACCCCCACCTAAAAACGCAATCCGCTTCAAGGCTCATAGGTCAACAATCAAAATTAGGAAGTTTCCTAAATCCCTGTGGGATCGACCCTTACTTCTCTTTTACTACATTTAACTTCCTTTATTTATTAATTGAGAATAAAAAATTATTTTGACGGGAAAACGACGCGTGTCAATATGGTTGTTGACAATTGAAGCATTAATTATCTCTTGATGCTTGAAGGTCCATTTTATACTCCTAATTGAGTTTGTAGTCGTTGAGGACCGTTGGGGTTGAATTAGAGCCGTTGGAGCCTTTATTTCCCACCATAAATGCAGTTCTGCAGCTTAGCGTATTGATACTCCTCAAATCGTATCGATACGGTCCCGATAAGAAAATAGCCATTGAGACTTCCAGCTGGTGATAAGCGTATCGGTATGGTCTTGTAATTTAAAAGACCGTTGAGAAAATAACCGTTGTGGGTAGTTGGGAGTATCGGTACGCGAACTAGCCGTTAGCTATTTAAAATATACAGTATTGATACGGCAAGGCATATCGGTACGGGTTTTGGCTACTGAAATTTTACTGTAGCTAAAACCCTAAGGCGTATCGATATAGTACCAGACCGTATCGGTACGGGTACTTGAAAAACACTGGTTTAGCTACTTTAAAAAGCATTTTAAGTTATTTCAAAGCCTTCTAAAAACCTTAAACATAGTTTTAAGTTGTTTTGACTAAACGCATATTTTAAATTCTTTTCAATTCAGTCCAAAACATTTTTCAACTGTTATATCAAAACATTTAGTTCTACAGAATCATTCTTCCTCTTTGCCAAATTGATTTAGTACAATCTGATTTTCTGTTTTTGATTTTTCACTCGAATTCTTAGCATTTGGACTTCATCTATCTTCACAAGTTCCTTCAATTCAGTGTTCTCAATTTTGATATTTTTATTTTCGGTCAAAACCATTTTCAGTTGCTTTTTTTAAATCTTCAACAGATCCACTCTCTTCATTAAGCCACTAAAAAACCACATCGATTCTGAAAAAATTAAAACAACATTAATAATAGAATAATTTGTTCATTATTAAGTAGCAAATCGTTGGTGCATGAAATCTACTTTACTTGAGATTAGAATAATCAGTGCATAAAATCAATTGATTAAAACAACAAATTTTAAAATAATTGAATTTATCTCTTCTGGTTTAGAACACCTATAAAATTTCTTTCCTTTGTTCCGAGTTGTTGTCGAACAACAAATGAGAACTCTCAAATCGCAACAGCAATACACGACCCTAAAACTGATGTTGGGCTTTGAAACTACACTCGACATCATTCAAGGTTAATTGTTATCTTCGAATGAACCCTAGAATTAAGAGGGGGAAGAGTTTCGTGGGAAGGAGTTGGAAGAGAGAATGAGAAATAGTATTAATCTAATTTTCACTGAGTAAATTGAATTTGAGGTAATTAATTTCTTTTAATTTTAAATTTTATTTTTATTTACTTTTAAAATTTAAATACCGAAAACTAAAAAAAAGACACGTGTCAATATTTTAATGGATAACGGCCGAAAAATTAACGTACCTTGATCGACGTTGACGGCAGACACCTAAACGAGTAACGTTGGAAATGTTAGACACTTACTTGTTTGACCCGAAAAATGTTTTAGGCACTTATCTGAAAAGAAAAAAAAAAAGTACACTTGCACTTATTTACCACTTAAGCCTATATATTTTGATAGAATATGAGCTTCATTCAAACGAAAACAAAGATATAAAACCAGGGCTCATATCGAACCTAGAAAACAAGCTCCACATACAGGGCAGCACAACAATGCAACACAGCAGAGAAAAAGCAAGAAAAGTCTTGCAGACCCTCAAAAACTAAAAGAAAACTGAAACATGAAGAGCCAGTAGATTCAATTTTTGCATGTCAGATCGGGGTCATCGAGAGATATAGTCTGTGTAGTAATGCAGCACGAACACCATTGAGCCTTTATCGCCCGGAGGATATTGAATTCGCGATGGCTGATAGAAAGCAACGGAAGAGGCCGGAATCGAAGACGAACAGTCCTCCACCGGTAGAAAGAAAAAACTGTGACCACCGCTGAAGAAAACCGAAGAAACAGAAGCAACAATAAAAAAAAGAACGGAGCAAGAAGAAAGGAGAAGAAAACCCCAATATGCTTCACCACATGAGGTTGGCTTTCGATTTACGTCGAAACTGCTTTGTTTATGCACCACGAACAAAACACCATAAACACAGAAATGCAGATTCTACCTGCTAGTCCTGGTAAACATCCAGTTCCCCCGAATAAAATTATAGTCTTGAACCAAGCATCATCACCTGTCAATTTCGCAGCATGGCAATGATCCATGCAAAGTGCTACCGCTTGATGCAGTCTCGTGGCACGCCTGTACAAAACATTCAGAATTTTATAGTTCATAAACACTGGATTTTCCTTGACTATATTTAGTTCCTTTATGGTAATTTATTTTTAATCATTTGCAACTTGCAAGGTATCAGTTAGGTCTCGCAAATAGCTGAAAATAGTCGCATTGATACGTTCTTTTAATTCCCCTTTTAACATGGAAAAAATATGAAAACAAAGGACCAACGAGATAGACAGACGCAAGAAATCAGAATACACACACATTGATAAATTGCCATTAATGTATAATTATCAATCAACAGAAGAAAAAAAAAAACTTGACAGAAGTCTAGTAGTACATACTCGGAACAACAGACTTTATATAAAGGATCTGGTACAGTTCGAAATTGCCATACCCGCTATCATTATATGTTTTCGATAGCATTTGTGGTAACTATACTGACCGTAATAGCATTTGTTATATCCGCAACCCTACAAATACAACTCGACTGCGACCGAAATTTAACTCCTGCTGAGCGTAGCCATGGCTAAGCCCGGAAGGGGTGGAGATTGAGGCGAGATAAGAGGGAGAAATTGTGGATCTAAAAGGCAGGCGGAAACGGGATGAGTGGATGGCGTGGTAGTTGACGTTGATGATGACGTGGAAAGAGTGGATGATGACACGTGGGTGAAGGAGTTGGATAACGGACTTGCGGCTGGATTCAGGAGTTTACTAGTGGACGTAGACTTTTCCCACGGTTAAGTGTCCCATCCGGTTCAGGAGTCTATTTTAAAAGAAGTTAATTGCATTATGTGCCCCCAAACTATGTCTAGATTTTAAATCGGTCCAAACCATACTTTATTGATATATCAAATGTCATCCCTTGTTTAACCAACCACTAAACAGTCAACTCAATTTGAGTATTTAGCCGGAAGAAACCATAGAGGAGAAACAGAGACGGTTCTCTAATGGCCTAATCCATATCATCGACGGGGAAAATGATCGAGTTTTAGAGACAAACTCAACAAGCTTCTCATCCGCTTGCTTTAAAGTTCACAGCTTTCCCTTTTGTCAGGTAAAAATACTATTTTTTTCAAAACGAATTAGTGTTAGATTCTAGTTAAGATTATATAACCCCCGATCTTTATATGGGTTTCATTCGGATTATAATTAAAGCTTGAATTTTGTTATATCCATGGAGAATTTTGGGTTTTATTTTGAGCTCCAATTTTTTTCCCAATAGTTTACTCTACAGTGTCGATAACTAGTGGCCCATGCATTCTTTCAGGTTTAGGTTAATTGGAAGCAAAGTTTGCTGTTGGCTATGGCATAACGCACTTCTGCTTATGCATTTGGTGTGATGATCATGGCATATTTCCCCCTTTTCCCTGGGAAATTGTATCTTGATTGATAGAAATATAAGAAAAGGCATAATGGATCAACAGAAGAACCATGGGCAAATTCGTTCCAATAAAATGGAATCTGGAAACGAGACTCCCGAGTTTGCGAACCAGAGATATCTCCACGATCCATCTAGTAATATCAATACGAACATCCGACCTCCCGATCATAATATGTTGACAGGAGCTAGACCAGTGCTGAATTACTCTATTCAGACAGGTGAGGAGTTTGCTATGGAATTTATGCGGGAAAGGGTAAATCCCATGCAGCATTTTGTTCATAATGCAAGCATCCCGGGGTTTTCTCATAGGGGTTCTGAAAATAGCTATGATATCTCCATGCTTAACGCAGAAGAAAAACCACATCCGCAGGAGTTTGAGGGGAAGGCCCCTTCAGTGTATGAAGAAAAAAGCTATTACGATTCGATGCGATCAGTTTCTCAATCATCTTCGAGAAATGGTTTTAGTCTGAGACAACATGGATATTCGTCAACAAATGCTTCACTCAGCTCATCAACTAAGGTGAAATTCCTCTGCAGCTTTGGTGGTAAAGTTTTACCACGCCCAAGTGATAGGGAACTTAGGTATGTTGGGGGGGAAACACGTATCATTCAGTTAAGCAAGGGTATTTCCTTTCAAGAGCTTGTTCAAAAAACCTTGGGAATTTATAATCAAGCGCATGTCATAAAGTATCAGTTGCCTGGGGAGGATCTTGATGCATTGGTCTCTGTATCTTGTGATGAGGATCTTCAGCACATGATGGATGAATGTAATGGAGGATCGCAGAAACCTAGGATATTCCTTTTCTCTAGTGACGATTTGGAGGATGCTCAATATGGCTTGGGGAGTGTAGAGGGTGATTCTGAGATTCAATATGTTGTCGCCGTGAATGGCATGGACCTGGGGTCTAGAAAAAACTCAATTGCAGCAAGTGTGTCTGAGAACAAGTTGGATGGATTACTTGGTTTAAATGTTGCGAGGGAGGCTGGTCGGATTGTGACTGAAGCAGTTGCTACTAGTTCTTCTTTGACAACTAATGCACCTTCGATAACAGTCCAATCTTCTCAACCAGTTTTTGCAAGTTCATCCAGCACTTATGTATCTAGTTCACAGCCATATTCAGAACAAAAAGTGTGTCATGGAGAGGCTAGCCAGCAGTTGTCTTCCGCTTTCCAAGTAGATGGGAAGACTAGTGTTCCTTTACCTGCTGCATTGCAATATGGTCATGGTTCTCAATCCTCTAACTATGTGAGGCCCGGAGAAAGTTTAGTCTCGATGGCATTCCATGGGCATGTGACTCCCCAGATTGCTGCCAAGGGCTTTCAAGTGCAAGGTCCAGAAGTACCTATAAAAGAGGTGAAAATAAAAAGAGATAGCTCAGCCCCAAAACTAACTGAACCTGAAAAGGCATGGTCCCTAGACAAAGCTCCACCAACAAAGGAGTCAAAAATGAAACGAGATACGTCTCTCCCGAAGATCAATGAAACTGAAAAAGTTCAGATGTCAGAAAAGGAGTATAATGCCCCTTCAAATGCATATGACAATTCCAGTGCAAGCCATATTTCTAGTGAGCAAGCATCCATTTCAGTGCCAGACGGTGGCTCACCTTTGTTGCCTGCAAAAATTTTCAAAATGGCCCAGGAAACTATGCAGAATATAGCGCCCCCTGAAGTTGTAACTGAAGGGAGAAAAAATGTCGAAGATGGCTTCAGCTGCCTTGAGCCATCTGTGACTCCTCAGCAAGTTTTTTGTTCAGAGAGAATCCCCAGGGAGCAGACAGAAATGAACCGTTTATCGAAGTCTGATGATTCTTTTGATTCTCAGTTTCTAATGGCTCAAGCACATTCTGATTCTTCCCAAATAATTAGAGAAGCAGTTGATAAGATTCATGACAGGAATTTGTCTCCTCAAGCTGATCAGTCTGTTACATCTGCAAATCCAAGGTTTGAAAATCCTCGGACTGTTATGGATGGGCGTGCAGAATTTGAAAATTATATAGGTTATGCTGAAAAAGTTATCTCTAATGTATCCATGGAGAGACTGGAGTCAACTGAGCAGAAATCTGAATTGAAACGAGTCTCAGTTCAGAGCACTGCTGATGAAGAAGCAGCTGGGTTAAATCATCCCACAGCAAGTCAAAGAACTTCTGTTAAGCACCTTGAAGAACCTTATTTGAAGCCATCTGAATTTGAACGAATCGAGAAGGATGAAAACAAGAAAACAGGAAATCATGCTAAGGGCCATGAACAATCTTTGGTGCGGGCAGAGGACCCAATTAGACCAACTTCCAATGTACAGCCTGCTGCTTCCGTAAGCACCTCTGAGCATGGAGACATAGTTATTGATATTAACGATCGGTTTCCCCCTGACCTTATGTCTGATATATTTTCGCAATTAAGAATGTCCCAGAATCCCCATGATATCAGTCCATTCCCTGGTGATGGGGCTGAATTGAGCTCAAACATGGAGAATCTTGAACCTAGGCATTTTTCACACTTCCGTAATTTGGCTCAAGATGAGTTTATTAGAAAGGATGTTTCTCTCATGGATCAGGATCATCTGGGTTTCTCATCTCCACTTACAAATATTGAAGGTGGGGCTCCAGCAGATTATAGCTATCCACCTTTGAAGTCTGCTGGTGCAGTTACCTTAGCTCAAACTAAGTCAAACATCAATTTTGCTGAGGGCATAAGGCAGGAGTCTAGTACTGTTGCTGTTGCTAACAACTTGGATACAGGTTTAGATTACGAGAAGTCTCCAGTCAAGGATGATGAAAGTGCACGAGTTGGTCAAATCTTACAAGTACCTGAATTTGAGATTGAGGTACTAGTGGCTATTGCGGTTGGTTTTAATATATATCCATTTGCTTCTAAATATTATTCTTCCAATTGTCCCTGTTTTCTAAAGTATTTCTGTTTTCAAGGATGGGAAATTGGATATTCAGAGTACTGGTCCACCTCTTGTGGATCATTCCCATGGAGAAATCGATACAAGTACATTGCAGGTATATTTTGCATCTTCTATTATTTAATATCTTAATACAGAAAGTCTGGTGAATTTTAACTTTGCTTTTATGTTTCCCAAAATCTCCAACTTTAATAAAGCTTAGCCAGATTTTATTCATATATGCTTATGCTTAAGTCTTCTCTAGAAGTTTTTTGTTCTGTCAGTAGCATTGGTATCCATCGCTACCATTTTGTGGAATCTCATTGCCAATGGCATCATTGCAGCTGCCAATTATTACTTTCCAGATGTTAAACACTGATTATAGGCATATAATTTTTATAGTAAACAACCAAACATCTACCTCACCGGGGCCAGCATGCTGCCAATTTTATCACCTTGGACTGTATTCGCCATTGTGATATCTGTAATCTGATTTCATCACATCTTAATTGATGCTGCTGACTTAAATAGAAACATGGCCGAAAATGTTATTCAGAATACTGCTAGATTGAACAATTCTGCAATTTTGCCTCTTGTCCCAAGATTATTCAACTAATTTATTCACTATTTCTAACTCCATGTTGGCTAATTTCATCAAATGCCATGGCAGATCATTAAAAATGAAGATCTGGAAGAGCTAAGGGAGCTGGGTTCGGGTACATTTGGGACTGTCTACCATGGAAAATGGAGAGGAACAGATGTTGCCATCAAGCGGATAAAAAAAATCTGTTTTACTGGTCGTTCATCTGAGCAAGAGAGATTGGTGAGTTTTCCTGTTGTTTCTTCACATTTCATGCATCATCAATGGAGACTAATGCATTTTACACTTTAACTCATGTCATTAATAGCAATCGCCATTGAATTTTTTTCAGACTGTGGAGTTCTGGCGTGAAGCTGATATCCTTTCTAAGCTTCACCACCCCAATGTTCTGGCCTTTTATGGTGTGGTGCGGGATGGACCTGGAGGAACACTAGCCACTGTCACCGAGTTCATGGTGAATGGCTCTCTTAGACATGTCTTGCTTCGTAAAGAAAGGTAATATTTTTAAATATAGTTATTCCTAGAATGACGTCCATCATTCTAGAGAAATTTCGCCTGTTATATTTTATTTACTTAAGTTTTGCAACTTTGTAGGCAAATTGATCGTCGTAAGCGACTCATTATTGCCATGGATGCAGCATTTGGGATGGAATATTTACATTCAAAGAACATTGTGCATTTTGACTTAAAATGTGACAACCTGCTTGTCAACTTGAGAGACCCCATACGGCCAATTTGCAAGGTAATTTGCATGATCTTGTCATGTATAAATTTGTAGATTTTATGGTGTAGGCGTCCGGTCCAATTTCCCATCCCTTGTTTGGTAGGTAGATATTGATTTCCAAGTCAAACCTAAGCTTAAATGAATATGATGATGCCTGTGCAGGTTGGGGACTTTGGGTTGTCAAAGATAAAAAGGAATACCTTGGTTACTGGTGGTGTGAGGGGAACTCTTCCATGGATGGCCCCAGAGCTGTTGAATGGCAGTAGTAGTAAGGTTTCTGAAAAGGTATGGCGATTTTGTTTCAGAGCTTTGATGAAGTTTGTTTAGATCTTAGTTCATATCCGGCTTTACAATCCCAGCATATGCTGGCAACAATTTATTATGCTTTATTAGAAGGGACTGCCTCTCAATGATTCTGTTTCGCACATTATTTTTGATGGCTTTGAAGAAGTGGGTTTTAAGCAACTTATATACTCCGTTATCTAGAATGCAATGTTACTTAATGGATCAAGTTGTGTTTTTTCATTTGTCGTCTATAATGAAATGGGATGTTAGGACTTGTTGCCTCTGCACTTTTTCCAGGCCTAGTACCTTCTCTTGTTAATTTTGTCAATCTCAATCTTCAAGAATTTGTTTCTGCATGTTTATTTGTACAAAATGTACATAATAGATTCATGGCTCAAATCTAGGTTTCTTCCTAAAATTCCGCCTCCATGACACCCTAAGCAAGGAGCAAATGGTCTTTATGCAAATATAACTTACCCAGATTATATCATTTGTAGGTCGACGTGTTCTCATTTGGCATTGTTCTCTGGGAGATTCTTACTGGGGATGAACCTTATGCCAATATGCATTATGGAGCAATAATAGGTATGAAACCTCAATCAATGTTTCGTTTTTGCTACACGTGCTTTTACTTTGTTGTCTCATTTCTCTTCCGTATTAGGTTCTCATCAAGGGTCCCTTACCATCATTTTGTCTATGTAGTTGCTGGCTTGAATTTTCTATTTTTCATAATATTTCTTCTGTTAAATTCAATATTTATCACACCAATAATTTACACCCATTTAAAATTTCTGCTGTCAATCTACGAATTAACTATAGCATGCACAATGCTTCGGACACGTTTCTATACATGTCCATGGTGAATCAAATACATTAACATGGTCATCTGTGGTCTAAGTACTTCATATGACATATCCATGCAGGAGGCATCGTTAGCAACACGCTGAGGCCACCTGTACCAAGCTTCTGTGACCCTGAATGGAAGTTACTAATGGAGCAGTGTTGGGCTCCGGATCCGGCAGTCCGACCTTCGTTCACGGAGATCGCTAGACGCTTAAGTATCATGTTATCAGCTTGCCCATCAAAACCACAAGGCCATCATAAGCTTCAGAACCAAGCGTGTAAGTAAAATGTCTGTCAATATTTCCCTTATTTTGGTGGTAAATGCACTCATCAATGGCATTATGATGGTTTGATATTCTTTTTTACACCATAAACGATTGTGTATTATTTTATATGAAGGGTAAGGGAGGAGGAACTCCCATTGAATTTGAGAGTGGTGAATGAGATATATGATAAGTCAAAAAGGAATATGTTGAAATGTAAAGCTGTTGTTGTTAAAAGATTTTGATTTGCATAATGTCAAAAAAATACCCTTAACATTTGATTGAATTATCATTTTGGCCCTTATTCTTTTTTTGAAGCAATTTAGCTCTCATTTTGAGTTAAAATGGTCTTTTTGCAATGAAAATTGTTAGCCAACCAACCGTGAATGACTTGAAATGACATGACAAACCTACATGGCAATGCACGTCGCGAAAGTAGTGATGTATAGGTAAATATGTTCACTTTACAGAATGACACATAATTAAAAAAATATTTATCTAAAATTGTATAAAATTATAAATATTTTTTCTTGTGGCATGTCATTCTATCAAGTTATTTAAAGTTGTTTATCGATCGTTTGATTAATCGTTTTTATTTGCAGGCGAGCTATTTTAAACCAAAAATAAAACGTTGAGAGTTAAATTATTTTAGAAAAAATAGAGATCAAAATGATAATTTAATTAAACATTAGGGGTATATTTTGGTATTATGCCTTTCTATTAATATATAAAGCTATTGTTTTTTGTTGTTGCCCATAGTTAGATTTTATATGTGTACTTAAAGGTTGATAAAGTTTTTTTTTTTTTGGATTTGAGTTTGATTTGTTATAAAAATTAATAATAATTTATTTGAACTTATTCGTTTACTTTAGATAATATGATCTTGAAGATCATAAATCATTAATAAAACAATATAAATAAAAATCTCAATTAGAATGGAGTTGACATTAAAATATCTGAATTTAACTTTTTTTATTTATGAAATTAGCAATAAATCCTTTGAAAAGTCTGTAATGAAATAGTAGTAGGATTAATATCCTATACACTGGCGGTGGAAACTTAAAGTTTTTACAAGCGCCTTAGTTTTAGGGTTTAGAGAGTTAGTTTAGGGTATAGGGTTTAGGGGTTTAGGTGTAAGGGTTTAGAATTTAGGGATAGTTGTTTCAATTTAAGGTTTAGGGTTATAATTTAGGGTGTTGGGATTTTAGGGGCTCGATTCGATCAACCAAACTAGCTCACCAAGTGGTGGAGAGATGGATTTTTGGGTGGAAGGGTTGTGGAAGCTAAAAAGAATATTGACACAATGATTTATAGTGGTTCAACCTTCTAACCAAGGTCTACATCCACTACCTTAGCTTCCCACTAAGGATTTCTCAACCAATTCCACTAATTGATTCGTCCCCTTTTCTAGGATTAGGAGGAAACCCTTACAACCGATCAAGCTTCTACCCAAAGCCTTGATCAAAACCCTCTTTACAAAGAGACAATGAAAGCAAACTTAAAACTCTCTAATAGGTGCTTGTTTGCACAATTAAGCACTCACCTAAAACCTAAAACACTTGAGCAAATTTGACAATTTTGGCTCACTAGTGTTTGTCTATACAAGAAATGACAATTTAAGCACTAAGACAATTTCTTGATCATTTGATGTTTGACAATATGAGCATTAGCCTTCTCTTGATGCTTGGAGGTCCCTTTTATACTCCCAATTGAGTTTGTAGCCGTTACTAGCCGTTGGGATCAAATTGGAGCCGTTGAGGACTTTATTTCCCTTCAGAAATGCTGTTCTGCAGCTACCAGTATCGATACAGGTGGAACGGTATCGATACGACCTTCTTGAGGAAATAGTCGTTGGGCTCTTGCCAGCATAGGGGTATCGATACACGTGGAACGGTATCGATACGGCTTGATATTTAAATGGCCGTTGGGAAATAGCCGTTGGGGTAGTTGAAATGGGATCGGTACGCTGACGTGGCGTATCGAAACGACCCCTCTCCGTATCGATACACTAAACCCTTGTATTGATACGGGTTTTGACAGTGGCCAAAATGAGGCAAAATGGTATCGGTACAGGTACAACCGTATCGATACTGGGACGTTGAAAATACAAGTTTGGCTGTTTAAAACATGAAAAATCTTTGCCAAAAACCTCTTAAAATACCTCAAACATAAATTCAAGTTGTTTGGACTTAAAACTAAGTTTTAAATTCTTTTCAAATTAGTCCAAAACATTTTTCAATTATTATATCAAAACATTAGTTCTACAATCTCCCCCTTTTTGATATAATAAAACTAACTTGAAAAATTGTTTGGGATTCTCCCCCTTAAACTTTAAAAATGTGAATAAGAGATTAAATGTATGAAATCAAATAAAGCTCCCCCTTATTCATTTTAAAATTCAATTTTTCAAACCATACTATTTCTCCCATTTTTTGTTATATCAAAAAGAATTTAAGACATTTAAGTTCAAAATAACAATAGAGGTAAAAAGTTTTGACACAAATAAGAATTTGGTTTAAAAATGGCTCCCCCTTACTCAAAGCATCATCAAAAAAAATTAGTCCATCAAATATGATCATCTAGTTGAATAAACTAAAAATAAGACAAATTAAATCAAAACAACTAGAAATTTTACCAACACTTGAACCCAAGGGAGGATGTGAAGCCTTCCTTCTTCAAGTGTTCTTCCTTGTGTGTATGGAGCTCCCCCTTAATGTTTGACTTGTTGAACATCTCCATCACACCTACAATAGACAATCAAGTAACTTTTGGTATCCAAATTGCTTTGGATCCATAAACGTTAGTTGCAAAAATTTTAGTCCCCTTAGGAATCCATTTTTCAATGTCATCCTTTTTAATTGAAGTACTAAGTCCTTTTGGGACCCAAATACTTCTAAAACATTTTCCTTTAATAAATCTAGGGGCACTAGATTGTCTAACATAAAAATTTGATTTTCCAAAATTGTTTTTCTTGTCTAGCTCTTTGGAAATCAAATCCTTTTCTCCTTAAACTTTTTGAAGCAATTTTTGTAAAGCAAGACATTTTAACTCAAACTCTTCAAGTTTTGCTTCAAGTTCAAGTTTGGTTTTAGAAAGCAAATCATTTTGAATTTTTAACTTTGAAATCAATTTATTGTTTTTCAAAATGTGGCTTTTAAAATCTAAAACCAAATCATCATAGGCATCTTGTAATTCATCAAAGAAATAAGAACATGAAGTAGATGAATTAGAAGTTACCCTTGAATCTTCTTCGATGGCCATAAGACAAAGGTTGGCTTGTTCATCGTCGGTGGAGTCCTCATCACTCCAAGTAGCCACATATGCCTTCTTTTTATGCCTTGAAGTGCTTGCCATCTCCTTTCTTTTAGGTTCTCGTTCAAGCTCTCTCAAGGCTTTCTTCATGAACGGGGCACACTTCTTGAAGAGATGAACTATCTCTTCATCTTCATCCTCCTCTTTACTTGAGTAGACATGATGGCAAGTGGAGGATTTGAGAGCTATGGCACTAGCATTGATGCCAAGCCCTTTGATTTTCTTCTCTCCCATAGCTCTTATTTCTTCCCTCTTCTTCTCATCCTCCTTGTTCTTATTCATGATTTGATGAGTAAGAAGTGACCACATTAGTTCATCGAGCTTCAAAGTCTTCAAATTTTTGGCTTCGATGATGGCGGTCCTCTTTGAGTCCCAAGACTCGGGAAGTGAGTAGATGAGCTTTCGAACAAGCTTTTCTTCCAGGATGGCTTCTCCAAAACCTTTAAGACCGTTGTGATGGTGGAGAACCTATCAAACATCTTCTCGATGTTCTCGTCCGGATCCATTTTGAAGTTCTCATACTCCAAAGTTAGGAGCCCAATTTTGGTCTACTTGACTTCATTTGTCCCCTCGTATGTGACTCCAAGCTTGTCCCATACCTCCTTGGCACTCTCACAAGAAGACATCTTCTCATAGATGGTAGGGCCAAAAGCACAAAACAAGATGTGCAAGGCTTTGCAATTAAGCTCCATCTTCTTGCGATCGTCGGCACTCCACTCCGCTTTACTCCTTTGAGGCACGAACAGGCCATCTTCAACTACATCTTATAGCTTGTAATCTCTTGATTTGATGAAGAATTTTATCTTTGTCTTCCAATGGGCGTAGTGGTCTCCGTCAAAGAAAGGCGGTTTGTCGATTGATTGTGCCATTTGAGCAGGTTGATGAAAAAGTGATCGAGCTTGCCGGATCTTCTCAATAGGATGTGAATCCTCTTCGATTGAGCCAAGCTCTGATACCAATTGTTGGGATTTTAGGGGTTCGATTCGATCAACCAAACTAGCTCACCAAGTGGTGGAGAGATGGATTTTTGGGTGGAAGGGTTGTGGAAGCTAAAAAGAATATTGACACAATGATTTATAGTGGTTCAACCTTCTAACCAAGGTCTACATCCACTACCTTAGCTTCCCACTAAGGATTTCTCAACCAATTCCACTAATTGATTCGTCCCCTTTTCTAGGATTAGGAGGAAACCCTTACAACCGATCAAGCTTCTACCCAAAGCCTTGATCAAAACCCTCTTTACAAAGAGACAATGAAAGCAAACTTAAAACCCTCTAATAGGTGTTTGTTTGCACAATTAAGCACTCACCCAAAACCTAAAACACTTGAGCAAATTTGACAATTTTGGCTCACTAGTGTTTGTCTATACAAGAAATGACAAATTAAGCACTAAGACAATTTCTTGATCATTTGATGTTTGACAATATGAGCATTAGCCTTCTCTTGATGCTTGGAGGTCCCTTTTATACTCCCAATTGAGTTTGTAGCCGTTATTAGCCGTTGGGATCAAATTAGAGCCGTTGAGGACTTTATTTCCCTTCATAAATGCTGTTCTGCAGCTACCAGTATCGATACAGGTGGAACGGTATCGATACGACCTTCTTGAGGAAATAGTCGTTGGGCTCTTGCCAGCATAGGGGTATCGATACACGTGGAACGGTATCGATACGGCTTGATATTTAAATGGCCGTTGGGAAATAGCCGTTGGGGTAGTTGAAATGGGATCTGTACGCTGACGTGGCGTATCGAAACGACCCCTCTCCGTATCGATACACTAAACCCTTGTATCGATACGGGTTTTGACAGTGGCCAAACTGAGGCAAAATGGTATCGGTACGGGTACAACCGTATCGATACTGGGACGTTGAAAATACAAGTTTGGCTGTTTAAAACATGAAAAATCTTTGCCAAAAACCTCTTAAAATACCTCAAACATAAATTCAAGTTGTTTGGACTTAAAACCTTGTTTTAAACTCTTTTCAAATTAGTCCAAAACATTTTTCAATTATTATATCAAAACATTAGTTCTACATAGGGTTTATAGGTTAGGGTTTAGTTTTTAGGGTAATATGGTGAGGATTTAGGTTTTAACCTATAAACCCTAAATTGTAACCCTAAACCTTAAATTGAAACAACTATCCCTAAATTCTAACCCTCCACACCTAAACCCCTAAACCATATACCCTAAACTAACTACCTATACCCTAGAATTAAGGCGCTTGTGGAAACTTTCAGTTTCCACCGCCTGTGTATAGAAAATTTATCCATAGTAATATGGTATATGTAAGGTTTATATTTTGATACATAAGTTGTGTAAAAAAAATTACACAACCTTCCTCTAAAATTTAAAACCTAAATCTTAAACCTTAGCACCTTAAACCTTAAATTTTAACCATAAATTTTAAATTCACATTCTAAACCCTAATCTTAAACTTTAAAATTGAAAGGCTTGTATAATGTATTAAAGTATTTTCCTATATGTAATAGCAATAATATATAGAAAATATTTTGTTACATAAATTTGTGTAAATTTTACATAAGCTTTTTAATTTTAGGGTTTAGAGTTTAAGGTTTAGGGATTAGTATGTAGGGTATAAAATTTAGAGTTTAGGATTTAGGTTTTAAGGTGTTGAGGTTTGAGATTTATGTTTTAAATTGACTTAACTATAAAATATGTGCCCAAACTATGATTTTTTTTGCAATAGATGCTTAAAGTATTTTTTTAGCTGAAATAAGTGCCTGAAGTTTCGTTTTTGGCTGAAATAGGTGGTTAAACTATTTTTTAACTGAAACAGATATCTAAATTTTTATTTTTAGTTGAAATAGGTACTCAAGTAAATGTCAAAATTAACTTTAAATAATCAAAATTGAATGGTGTCCAACATTTATCAATGAAACATTGTTAGCTTTGTTGATTTTTTAAGAATAGCAATCATAGTTCGATATCTCAAAGTATCCTTATCCAATCCCTTTTTTCAACCTTATTTTTGACCTGATGTAATTATATACGAAAGTTTGATTGTAGCTCAGGCTTAATAGTCGAAAAGATGTCTAATCTATACTTTTTATTTAGTTTAGTGTCCAATGTATTTTTTGGATTATTTTGGCGCCTAACGTTTTATTCTATAATTTAAATTGAGTCGTCAACAATCGTTAAAAAAATTTTGTTAACTAATTATAACACGACACATGACTTGCTTTTTATTTATTTAATTACTGAATTACTTTAAAATTATGTACTTCTTTAAAAAATTAAAATTTTAATTTCTTTCAAATAAACCCTCAAATCATATCTCTCTCATTATCAAGCATCTCTCATACGTCGACGGTTCATGTTTACCACCTAAACGTCGGATACTTCATTGTTTAACATCTTCCACCCTCTAACCGTTCGTTAGAAGCCTAATCAGTCTTTTTTTTCTTTTTTAGATGTTCGCCGACAGAAAAGTCGATGGTTCATTTGTCGATTTTTGAGGACGGAATCATGTGGCTTTTAGTCGTGGGAGGCCGACGAAAGCAAGGGGTGGCCGATGGTGATTGAATCGGTGGTGGGAGGGGAGGAATTTAGAGATCTATGGTTTGGGTTTGGGGTTCTAGAAAAATTAAAGATTTTTAGTTTTTTTATAAAATTATTTTTTTTAATTTTTAGAAAAATTAAAATTAAAAAAATACCAAAATATACCATGTATTGTGTTTTTATTGGATAACGAAGAAATTTTAACGTCCGTCATAAAAATTTTAATTTGAGTTATAAAATGAAATGTTAAACACTAAAATGGCCGAAAAAAATGTTAGACACAAAACTAAAAAAACATAGATTAAACTCCTTTTTAACAAAATAAACTTTGACTTTGATTTAACTCCTCGGGCAAGCCATACACCTTCCTTCCCTCGGCTAAACATAAGAAAAAGAGTCTTAAATAAAAATTGATCTATTCCTTTTTTATATTTAATTAATATAATTATTTGTTTTCATAATATGTAAAAATGACATTGATTTGAAAATAGTGTTGGTGTTTTTGTGAAAATTAAATCCAATTAAACATTATATATATATATATATAATTAGGGATGTTAACTAGGTGGGGAGAGAGCGAAAATTACTTTTTTCACATTCATTTCCATCAAAAAAAATTTATCTTCATCCTCGTCCCACGACCCGCTGTAAATACAAAATTTAAAATCATCCCTACCCGCAACCTACAAGACTGAAATCATCTCCGCCACATCATCCACGTGGGTCCTTAAAACCACCTAATCCCCTCTTTACCCGCCCTATAGTCCATTTATATGATATATTTATAAATATTAATTATATAAATATAAATAAATTTGTTATCAAAAAAGTATGAAATGTTTTCATTCAGACTTCCGCAACATGTTTGACATTATTCCAAATATCATCATTTTTAAAAACAAAAATAATAATATACAAAATTAAATTTTGTACAACACAAAAGTTTGGACTAAAAATACTATAGTCTATTGTAAATGACAAGAAAAAAACACAAATAATATGTAAAATAATATTCCAATTGTTGTAACAAATAAACAATATTGAAAGAACTATAAAAAGAAAATAACAATAAAATAACAACCTTTTAAAAAACAAGAACAAATAACATACAATATTAGAAAAATAAAATATTTATGGTGAGGACTAAGAGAAAAAAAACAAATATTAGAAAGAAGGTTCAACGTTAAGAACAATAAAGAAGAAACCAATAAACATATATATTATATATGTATATATATTTTTTTCATAAATATTCTATGATAAGTCAATATAAATTATCTTAAACTTACCTATGCTTCAAACTAATATTTTATAAAATATTTATATATTTGATCTGATTAATCTCAATCTAAATTATATATATTGAACTTTTCAATAATATCTCAAGACAAGTCAATATAAATCACCTTAAATTTGACTATGATCCATGCTGGTATTATATTTTTAATGATATTTATAATAACTTATTATAAGATCTATTGGGGCGGGAGGAGATGATGTGAGGCGGGTGGGGATGGGGCGGGTATGAAGGCATATTCACGTCTTCTCCACCACCTACGACGAATCTAATTTTTATGTTCATCATCGTCCCACAACCCACGAAATTTGTAACCATTCCTGCCCCACTGACATCCTTATATAATTTTTTTTTTGAAAAGGTAGGAACGATTTTATTTAAGATAATCCGACTTAGATATGCGCCTCATTCAAAAACTTTAAACTTAGACGGAGAAAAAAGAGTGAGAGATATCTAAGTGCATATTACACTAGTAGAGAACCAAACTTACAAGGACATTGAAAGCAAACAAAACAAACATTGTAAAGTACAAAATGCTAATCCCAGACCACTCTACAAATCAAGCTGCTTCCTTCCAGGTCAATAGTATGAGACAGATACCCATGATGAAACTAAAGACACTATACTGCTCCTAAGAAGCCGAAACCAAACCAAAAGGAAAATGCCTTCAAAATTGCTTCATCTCAACTAAAGCCGATAGCTCGGGATATACCCTTCTTTGCTAAACTATCGGCCAAATCGTTTTTTTCTCTGGAAATTAAACTGATTTGCCAATTTAAATTTGCACCTGAAGCTGAAATGTTTTGAACCATACCTTTGAACACGACTGGGGAGTGTTGAACGTTGTTAATCTAGTGCACTACATTACTGCTATCGCACTCAATGATTACGTGCTGGGAAGTAAAGCATGAGGAATTTTTAAGCAATAAAATTACTTCTTTGATTTCTAATAGCTCCGCAGATGGAGCATCCGCGATGCCGGCGTTCTTCGAAAAGTAACATCGAAGCTTACCCTCGTGGTCTCTCAACGCTCCCCCTATGTCGGTAACTCCGAAGCTTCCAGATACGCCTCTAAATTTATATAAATTAAATAAAATCAAAATCAACTTATCAGATTATACATTTCATCGAAACCATATAATTAGGAATTTTATTGAAAATAAACAAATAGTGAATTTTTATATTTTTATCCTTAATTATTACAAATATTTTAGGTTATTTTAAACAAAGTTAAATTTTGGACGAACATGTTCACTATTAGGTGATCTACTTTTCATTTTCTAAACATTTGTATAGAAATAATAGGGCAAACTACACGTCCATGTATAGTATTATATTTTAGTAAGGTGAATAAAAAACTATTAATATGGGTGAGTAAACTCAACTCCACACGAAAATATTTAATTAAATTTTACTCAAATTAAAATTTTATAATACAATTTGATTTAAAAAATTTAAATAAAGTTTGAGTTATAAAATGGAACTCGAATAACCTAAAATTTTTAATAATTAGTGAATTAGTTTTCAAGTTCGAGTCTCTCAACTCTGTTTGATATATGTATACCACATATGAAAAAATAAATATGAAGAAATATATATGTATATCGTATATGGTTATAGAAATCTATTTAAATTGGAACTAATTAATATCATAACATTATAAATATTTACAATTAATTTTGAATATAAGCTTAAACAATTCGACTCGACTTGAATTTTATAAACTTGATTTGACTCGAAAAATTTCAAATAAAATTTAAATTATAAAATAAGACTCGTCAACTCGACTAACTCAAAATATTTTGTCAACTCGATTCGATCAAATACTCGTCCCTAATTATTTTTATTATTATTACTATTATTATAATTAGAATTAAGAAACAAATATTATTTTTAAACCTCTTAGATTTCTTATCCTGAAATATAGAGTAAACTACACTAGTAATCACTGAACTATTAGGGTACTTTTAATATGGTCACTAAATTTTTTAAACTTTCATTATAGTCACTGACTTTTATTTTACTTTTATTATGATCGATGTCGTTAGTTGCTGTTAAAAGAAATTGATGTGTCACGTTAAATTTTTATTATAAAATATTTTTTTTCTTTCTCCTATCTCACGTTTATTTATTTATTTATTTATTTCTTTTTCTTCTAGTAGTCAACACACTAAAAAGAAAGCATTCTTTCTCCGCAACATTTGACGTCAAAACTACTTCCTTAACCTCTCAAACTCCAAAGCAATAAAGACATGCACTACCTTAAATGCAAAACCCTCTTCAATAAAATTAAGATATTCTTACCCTTGGTCTTTATTGATGCTATTCACATGAGATTTCATGTAAAATTCTCTATATCGGGCACCATTCTTCTTCGTAGATTCAATAGGTAGGTTAATAAGAAAACCCCTTGAAAGTAGGGATGGGCACGGAACCCGGACCCGACGGGTTCCGACCCGACCCGGCCTGATCGGGTCGGGTATTTTTATGAAAAAAAATCGAGTTCGGGTCGGTCGGGTTTTGTGTAGGGTGAAGTCGGGTCGGGTTCGAGTTTTAGGGTGAAAAAATTCGACCCGACCCGACATGGGATTAATAGTATAATTTTCCCCTAAATTTTTTTAGGAATATTTGTAATAATACCCCTTTTTATATTTTTTTTTATAATTAGGTCCTTAAAATTGATTTTTTATTTACAATTTAGTCCTTAAATTTATTATTTTTTACAATTAAGTCTCTTAAAATTATTTTTTTTACAATTTAGTCCCTAAAATTGGTTTTTTTTATATAGGTCGGGTCGGGTCGAGTCAGAGTCGGGTTTAAGGTATTTATTTTCGGGTCGGGTCGGGTTTAGGTTTAGGGTTAATATTTTCGGGTCGAGTTCGGGTGGGCCAAAAACCCGGCCCGACCCGACCCGTGCCCATCCCTACTTGAAAGTCCTTTCTTCTTTGGAAGCAATTATGGTGCACTTCCATAGAAAGCTGAAACGGCCTCGACTCGAGTAGGGCACTTGCGTGAGACGATAGCTCGGGCCTTGTGATCGGCTATCGATAAAGCGTCAAATACGATGCTCCTTGGCAATACTTTTGCCTTTATTAAACAAAGAACCTCGCAGCACCATCGATAAATTTCTATGCCACTCACCAACCGCAACAAAGAAGAAAGGCGTCCAAATGTAGTTGGAATTTATAGCTTCTTTACGACCACAACTACGAGGTGTTTGAGAAAAGTGCTTAGGGCAACATTGTTAAGAATCTTATGTGAAATGCATATCCCGATAGTAGTACCGCCACACCGTAATTGTACACTTGAATATTGGTTACGTTAATTTCTGCAATTGGTTCCTTTGAATTGAAGTTGTATGGGAGGAATTTAGGTAACACAAGATTGAAAAAAATTGTTGAGACCACAATTAACTCGAGCTTTGACAAAATAAGAAACTTCGTCACTGCACACAATGGTCAAATCATCTTTGATCCTCGTGCAAGAGAGTAAAAGCGTGTTAAGGTGTCATAAGGATTTCTTCAACTTCTCGACTCTTAGGGGCGGAACATAGGAGGAAAGGGGTTTGGTCCACGCCAATTTTTATTAGTTAGGAAAAGAATAATTTTTTTAAAAAAAGGTAAATTTGTCTCTATTATCCCTTTAAAGTTTATAAAATCTTAGTATCACACCCCTCAACAAATTTAATTTCATTTTGGCCTCCTTTATAAATTTTTAATTTTTTAAATTTCATTTTGGTCTCCTTTACAATTTTTTAGTTACGCCTCTGTTGGGAGCAATCTCGAGATGGGTAGCAACGTCATGACCTGTAGGATAAAATAGGATTATTGGAGTGTATGAAGCGAGAATAAGCTGGTCCAAAGTGAGAGTTTGAAGATTTTAAGGTGTCGAGGTGTTGTACAAGATGGTTTAATGAGTTGTGGGGAAATAATTTTCACATCCATTTTCATAATTTTGTCTTGATGAATTTTTTTTTTTATTTTTTAGCTAAGGTTTAATTGATCCGACCTTATTTATATCTAGAAATGGTGAAACAAAATTGTGTAGAATTAGATCACAAAGCACTCATTTGTAAAGATTCATCCACTTCCGTTTACACTAATTTTAGAGCATAGAGGTTACTCCATTTTCAGAATTAGTTGATTTGGTGGGACAGGTGAGAAAAGCAATACCGAAAGTCGATGAAAATTTTATAAAGGATTTAAGAGATGATGAAGGAAAATATTTGATTTATGAAATTATTAGAGATATAAGATATATGTATGTGTTTACTCATTATTGCTTTGAAGTTTAAGGTTTGAGATCTGGTTCCGACGCAACTGCGGTTGCGGAGGAAAAAAAAATTGTGTTAACTGTTGGGAAAAAAAGAGAATAAAGAAACATGGAAAAAATATTATTTTATAATAAAAAAAAAGTTGTTGGCACCATCAACTTCTTTTAACGACAATGATCATAATAAAAATTTAGTGATTGTAATGAAAGTTTGAAAATTTTGATGATTATATTGAAAGCGCCCTAAATAATCGGTGACTACCGGTGTATTTTATCCTAAAATATAATATTATATACTTGTTAAAAAAATGCAATTCCTGTGCTGATTTTTTTTATCTCCAGATCGGAGAAGAAGGCCAGCTTCTCATCCTGTAATAATCTCACTTATTTAAAAGGTCTTGGTTTTCTTTCTTTATTTTTGTTATCCTTTTTACTGCTTCACGATCCATATGTTGATGTTTATATTCTTTGATCATGATTTTTCTTTGTTTATGTGATCCTTTTTGCTAATCGCTTCATAGGTGAGTATAGAAATGAATTCCTTTTATTTATTTATTTATTTTTAAAAAATAAAATTAGGGTTCCCCCACCAATTTTTGTTATTCAATGTTTTGTTTTGGATAAGTGTTATTAGGGTTTATATTAATCACGCTATTTCCCTCCTTTTTAATCAGTGTTTGCAATTTTAGTTTGCAGAGACCCTAAATTCGTATGTTTATGAATTTCACGAAGATTTGATTTCTCTATTGAAGGCAGAAGTTTCCAAATTAAGGACCTTTTGGGAAGGTTTTGTAGTGCGCTTCTTCGGGTGTTGCATAGTTGAATGGAGAAGCTAATTTCTATATGGATCCTAACATTATTATAGGCTTACTGCTTACAGCATAATTGAATTGAAAATATTGCAAAATTTACTTAAGAATTTGGCATAACGTTTTTCCTTAAAATAACCTATGATGGTATTGACTTGTAGGCTATATAGATCTCTAATTTGTTTGTCTCCTTGCCGGTGTAACTATGTAAGTGTTGTGTTTCGTACTCGTTGAAAAGGGACTTAAAACTATTATTTATATGATGGATTTGTGATTGGTTAAGGCATGTTATTTTCAATTGTTTTTTTAGATTGTAACTTGTGTAAGTTGGAGTGGCACTACTTGCCATATTGTTTTCATGACGATTTTAAATTCACCCTATCTGATCAATTACAATCTTCAGTTCATCAGTGCATTTAGCACAAATTTCACTCCTTAAAAATCTAAGCTAAGACAATATTCCAATTCAATGTAGTGTAGCCTTTTTCTTTGTTGGTATGGACGAATGGTTATTATTAATTTATTATTGATGCTTAAATTTTTATTGGTGTAGTTGTTTTATCGGGTGAAATATGACCCATTACCAAGAAGATGATGCTGAATACATGGATGAGTATGACATGGAAGACATAGATGATGACATGGATGAAGAGTTTCCCAGCAGATATATCTCTGGCTCAGACTCTGATGTTGATGAAAATGACTACTCGGTTTGTTTTATGTTTTACAAGACTCACATGGGCACTTCTTTAACAACTAAGTTCATGAATCGTTATCTTAGGCAAATATTCAATATGGCTTTGTTCTGGTAGTATTATATTATTCATGAACTTGATGCCCTTGTAATTTGCCTGTACTGCAGAATAATAAAATATCTGATACTTCTGCTGCTCAAGCTAGAAAAGGAAAAGACATCCAGGGAATTCCTTGGGATCGACTTAGCATCACTAGGGAAAAATACAGGCAAACGAGGCTAGAACAGTACAAGAACTATGAGAATATCCCTCACTCTGGAGAAAGGTCAGGGAAGGTAAAAATACTTGGTTGCTCCCTTCCTTTTATGAGAATCCTTTGCTCTAATGTTAAGGTGCTAATTTAGCTAAATTTGTATATAGGATTGCAAAATTACCAAGAAGGGCGCCTCATTTTATGACTTCAGACTAAATTCAAGATCCGTAAAATCAACAATACTTCATTTTCAGGTTAGCTAAATGGAAATTTTCATTTCATTAATCAGCTATTTTTACCCCATTCATACTATGCGAGGTCATAAAAGTTTTTTTTTCTTTATTTTTTCTAAACAACCTTTCTCCTATCCTAAGATGTTGCTAGTAGACCTTTCCTTTTTGTCTTCTTGACCGTGCTGTGATTATTATTGTTGACTGGTAAACATATCCATTTGTCGTGATGCAGTTGAGGAACTTGGTATGGGCTGCATCAAAACATGATGTTTACCTTATGTCACATTTTTCTGTCATTCATTGGTCTTCATTGAAACACAAAAAGCATGAAATTCTTAATGTTTCTGGCCACGTGGCACCATCTGAGGTCAGTTTTCTGGCAGTGGTTTGGCTTTTTCTCTGAATTGTTGGATTTCCCCCCTTTTATTTCCCTCTATCTTATTTCTTCTGAGATTGATCAACATGTTTGTTCTTCCTTTAGAAACATCCTGGAAATCTGATGGAAGGTTTTACTCAAACTCAAGTCAGTACTCTTGCAGTTAAAGATAAGCTGCTAGTTGCTGGAGGATTCCAGGGTGAACTGATATGCAAGGTAAGTAGTGTATTGACCCAAAAGAAAAAAGATATTGAAGTTGAATGTCAAGATCTTAATTGTTCTATTTCAATCCATTGTTGGACGTATTAGTCATATTATTGGTCTGGCTAAATGATTCCATTCAGGTCTTCAGAATCTATGATCTTTGTTTTCTTGTTCATTCTGTTCCAAGATTTTTCAAATTCTTCTAAATTGTTTATTGCTTAAAGCTTTAAGAAGAGAGAAAAAGCTAAACTTCTTTTTTGTAGAGACTAGATGTTTGTTCTTTTGGCAGATTTCTTATTTACTGTTGTCCTCATGCCAATTATCTTAAGAATTAATGTTGATTTGGATCTGGAATGTAGCATTTAGATCGACCTGGAATAAGCTTTTGCTCTAGGACCACATACGATGACAATGCCATTACAAACGCCGTTGACATTTATGTCACTCCAAGGTATGTCTTGTTCCCCGAGGTAGGGGTGGCATCAGTCACATTCAACCTGAACCTAATTTTGCTTTGTTTTCAACTTACCAGTGGTGCAGTTCACTTTACTGCCTCAAATAATGACTGTGGAGTCAGAGATTTTGATATGGAGAAATACCAGCTTTCTAAGCATTTTCATTTTCTTTGGCCAGTCAATGTAAGTTCCATAGATTGGGGATTCTTTTGTTTTAGATTATTACATACACTAATTATTATTCCATCTAAAAATTTCATTGTGCAATATGCTAATTATTGATTCTTTTAACACTGTAAAAGACACACGTGAGGAGAGATACTATAATCTCTGCTTATGCATGCTTTTGCAGCATACTTCTCTGAGCCCTGATGGGAAACTTCTAATAATCGTTGGAGACAACCC
This sequence comes from Hibiscus tridactylites, assembly GCA_958450335.1. Classification (NCBI taxonomy): domain Eukaryota; kingdom Viridiplantae; phylum Streptophyta; class Magnoliopsida; order Malvales; family Malvaceae; genus Hibiscus; species Hibiscus tridactylites. Next base: position 62,901,475 of record OY288290.1, read on the forward strand.
TGATGTTATGCTGGTGGATTCTGACACGGGGAAGGTAGTTGTCTGCTTGCTTTTGCACCATTTTATTTTTTGGATGTCTTTTTTTGGAGATTTCAAAGGCTAGGACTTGGTGTTTGGCTAATGTGAAATCGCGTTGCAGACTGTTATGCCCTTGCGTGGACACTTGGACTACTCATTTGCATCAGCATGGCATCCTGATGGTGTCACTTTTGCCACTGGTAACCAAGACAAAACTTGCCGGATTTGGGATGTTCGGAACTTGTCCGAATCAGTTGCAGTTCTCAAGGGAAATCTCGGGGCGATACGGTCCATACGCTACACATCTGATGGTAGGTATATGGCAATGGCTGAGCCTGCTGACTTTGTCCACATGTATGATGTGAAAAGTGGGTATGAGAATGAGCAAGAAATCGATTTCTTCGGTGAGATATCCGGGCTATCCTTCAGTCCAGACACAGAGTCTCTCTTCATTGGTGTATGGGATCGTACATATGGTAGCCTTCTTGAGTATGGCCGACGGAGGAACTACTCATACCTCGATTCCCTAATCATGTGAGTTGATTGTAGTGAAGTATGCAAAATAAACGTGTCGGTTTGGTTCCTGATGAAATTTGAGCAGTGGAAGAGGGGCAAAATGCAAAATAAGCTTGTCAGTTTGGTTATTGATGGTATCTGAGCAGTAAAAGAGGGTTTTAGATGTAAATGTGAAGTGTATGGTGTAACTTTAGGGACTTGCAGTTAAATTAGATATTGGTTTTCATTTCTGCATAAGAAGTTAATGGGAGGGTTGTACAGAAGGCTGCTGATGTGAACAATAATGATATAGAACTATGGTTATCAGTTCCTTTGGTTAATGTGAAATCGCGTCTTATCCTCTTACTTAAGGAATCTAACATCTTATTTCGCTAGTAATTATATTAAAAATACTATTATTTTTATAAAAAAAATGTTCTTTTTTCTTTTGTTGATTACAAGTTTAGGGGTATCTAGTTGAGATATAGATTCAGATTCAGATTAGAATCAAGAATCTATGATCCAAAACAAACCAGTGAACCAAAGCCAAGTGGACATCCCAAATCTTTCTCCAACCACCCATATTTATATCTTCCTATCCTACAACTCATCACAATCTTCCTCTCTCAAACAATCAATTAATCCACCCTCTGCAAGCGCCACCATGGCCTCAGCCTCAGCCTTGTTAACCCCCGTCTTCTCCACCACCACCACCCACGGCAGCCGCCACAGCGTCGCCACCCCATCATTCCAAGGCCTCAGGCCCCTAAGCAAGTCACCTTCATCCATGTCCACAAACACTTCATCTGCTAGAAAGCACGGTGGTGGTGGTGTGAAGGCAGAGCTGAGCGCCCCCGTGGTTATAAGCCTGAGCACGGGTCTCTCCCTCTTCTTGGGTCGCTTCGTCTTCTTCAATTTCCAAAGAGAGAACGTGGCGAAGCAAGTGCCGGAGCAAAACGGGTTGACCCATTTTGAAGCAGGTGACACCAGAGCTAAAGAGTACGTCAGCCTTCTCAAATCCAACGATCCCGTGGGATTCAACATCGTGGATGTTCTTGCTTGGGGCTCCATTGGCCATATCGTTGCTTACTATATCTTGGCTACCTCCAGCAACGGCTATGATCCTAAATTCTTTACTTGAACAATCTGAAAGCTCTTGTGTTGTTTATGCATCAATTTGGCCTTTTTTTTGTAAAAAATTGTATAGTTTTTGCTTTGATTTTCTGGGTTTCTTGTGGAGTTGGATTGTAGGTTTATTTTCCTCTTCTTCTTTTTTTTCAGGATTGTATGTTTATTTTCCTCTTCTTTTTTTCAAGGATTGTATGTTTATTTTCCTATTTTTGCTATCATAATGATAGGTTATAGGTGTGTTAGGTGTTTACGAGGGATTATCTTGGAATAAATGCCACTTCTCTCTCTCTGCACCGGGTCTCTCAAATTCCCTCCCGAAAATAACCCTAGGCTCAATTTAGGGCTTTGTTTGATTCGGTTCGGCAGTTGATCGGAGGAGCGGCGGGTGGCTTTGTTCACGCCGGCGGTTTTCTCCTACGACGGTGACGACTTCGTTTCACTCCCTTACGTTCGTGGTTTCCTGAAGCGTTTTCTTCGTGGCTGGTTTGGAACGAGAGAGGCGTGGTAGTGGGGTTCCCGTCTTCGCCGGAGGTTTGGAGCGGCCTTGTCTTGATCCTCTCACCACCGTCCGACGGTCCTGGTTTGGTGCGCAATTCGCTTCTGTTTCTCGACGACGGCGGCCCGATTTTCCCTGGTTTTCGACGGAGACGGTCAAGTCCTCAACTTTTGGTCCTTGCCAGAACCTTTCCGCACCCCCGTTCTTTACCCCGCTCAGTTCTTTCGTGCTGAGTCCTACAGCACCCACCAGATTCCTCCTCGCTGGCCACCTCACCTGCAGGACTCCTCCTCTACGCCTCTCTTTGAAGCTTTCGCTTAAGGGCTTAACCATCTGACCCGAACCAGGAAAACGAAAGGTGATGAGAGCAGTAATCGGTTTCCGATGTTGTTATCTCCGTTGTCTTTGGGGTCTCAACGTTTCTTCAACTTTTTCGGTATGGGATGAGTCTCGCTTCAGAGCTCACCGGCTCGCCGGCAATCGACTAGGAGGCCCACTGGCGAAGAGTCCTGGCGGGGAGGGGAAGGTACTGACAAGGGCAAAATGGTCTTTGACCATTTTGATAGGACCCGACACTTTTGAGTTGTCTTTTCCCAGTGATAGCCTTTACCTTTTCCAGTAAAATTTATCAGGATATCGTGGGTTTTGGCCCGAAGTTTTCTATTTTAAGTCGTACTATGTCGTGACTTATGGATCTGGGGATAAAGTTGGTCTTTGGAGATCTGGTAATTCCTGGAAAGTGTGTGCTATCAGGTTTAGACGGGATCCATGCGGTCTTCTTCAGCTCTTCGAGCTCTGGTTTGTCTTATTATCCTATCGGATCTTTGTTTCCTTGTCGTCAACGGATAATCAGTGGCCTATGTTTTATCGGTTTTCCTTATCTGTTTGGTTTGGTAACAACGGTTTCGATGAGCCAGGATTGGGAGGAGGCTCGGTGAATCTGTACTCTCCTCATAGTTGGGATACAGTAAGTGATGCCTTGATAAGAGCCAACGTATTCGCGTTGGAAGCCTGCCTCTGGATAGAGCTCTCAGGCACGACTATTGTACTTCTTCTCGGGAAGAGTTTATGGTTTTATCGCCTTCTCCAGTATCGTTCTGGTGTTATCGCTTTAGGAAACACGATCCACGGTTTGACCAATTGAAGTGTCTATCTGGGTGATCCAGTTTTTCTTTCGCTCTGGTTTGGTCGGAATTCCGCGTGGTCTGCTGTTATCCGGTGTTTGTTGCTGTTGTTTGTGCCATGGTCAGTGGTTGTTAGGTTTCTAAGTAAGCTTTTTCTGTTTGGTGTTAGGCCTTGTATGGCTCTTCGTTGGGAGGAGCGGTTGGATGCGGTGACTTTAGGCTCTTCCCTGAGAAGGCCCGATTCTGTTTACGGTTCTGTTATGGTGGAGTTTAGTTATAACGAGTGTTTTCCTGCTTTTGCTTTCGGTTCTTTTGTCATGAAAGGTTAGGGAGCTTGGTTTTTCGATTTTGTCCGAATGATGTTCACTGTGTCGATTGCCTTGATAAGGACCGTTACAGGTGTAACGGAAGCCTGCCTCTGGATAGAGCTCTCAGGTGAAGGCTCGGTGGTTCGTGCTTGTTTGGCAAGATGGAGAACACGTTTGTTCCCTGCGGATAATTTCCATGGTTGGTCTGCTTTGCCGAAGAATCCCTAAGGTCAATGGTGGATATGGCTCCTCTCTCCTTACGATCAAGGAGTTTCTTATCTTATTTTTCGGTTGCTAGGTTTGTGTCCTGACCGAATGCGTTTGGCTATCGTTATGTTGATGTTTCTTTTTTTTTTGTTCGAATGTAGGAATGTAAGCTTCTTTACCCTTTATTTTGTTTTAATGAAATACAAGTTATTTTCTGATAAAAAAAGTGTGTAAGGTGTTTTATTTAACTTAAATACTATAGAGTACTTAAATCAATATTATGCAAAGTAATTCATATTTACATTAAATAAAGTTATTGTTCTCTAAGATTAATGAAAATTCAAAAAAGATAAAATAATTTCATATGATTTTAACTTTTATTTATTATCAAATTAATTTATTAACATAATAGAAAACTTATAATGATAGATTTAAAATATAAGACTTAAAAAGTATATCAATTTAAAAAACTCTTCAAAAACTTATATTTAAACTCAACAAGTGGTCTCAGTGTAAAAGTGAACAATGTTTCTGAGTTCAATTATAATATCTCCAAGGTGTTAGTAATTTTCGTTTTTCGTTAAAACACTTGTTAATTATAATCTTGGGCTATTTTAAATATTTATAAAGAAAATACTATAATATATATACTCTACCTTATGCTAAGCCTAATAATTTATACTTTCCCCGACCCAACCCAACTTTACTTTGTTGTCGCTTGTTCTTAACCTTAATTAATTAATCCATGTATTAATAGGGTAACATAGCATACCATTACCATATCTTTAGGGGGGAAATCATCATCCGAAATTGTTTTTGAATCTGGGTCTAATCTAAACATGTCTCAGCAGAGTGAGAGTAGAAATGGGCATCCCTCTCCAACTGCTAACTACGACGATGTTGTTCAAAGTCCTGACCTTTTCTGGGAAAAGCTCAGAGCTTTTCTCAAATCTCTCGGCTTTAAATTCAAGTAATTTCCTAACAATTCCCAACCTTTTTTCATTGTCTGGGTCGTTTTTTTTCTTGCTTTCTAACTGCTTATTTTGAAAAAGAGTAGCCTTTAGCAGATCCTTGCTCTTCATTTTTGTTTATTTATTTATGTGTTGCAATTTTCAGATGTTTTTATAGGATGAAATATTGTTCTTATATTTGCATTCATTACTAGCATTTATGAATTCGATAAGGCGTCTTCCAGTTTAACCGCTTAATTTGAAGTTTCATTGTTGTAATGTTCCCCCATTTCCATTTTTTTCTTCTTAGATTGCATGTGGGGTTTTGACTGTTTTTTTTTTTTTTTTGTATATATAAAGGTACTGATGCACATAGCACACACTTAATGTTTTGCTTATATATATAGCTGCTTATTGTAGCATTTTAGCATCCCATTTTCTTTATTGAAAAATGAAACAACTGGACTAGTAAAACTTGTTCTTTGGGTTAGGATTATAGCAAATCCTGCTTGTTCATTCCTAATTTGAACGGTCAGAGTTACTCTAGTATCTAGCTTCAGGCGTTTTATTTTTACAATTAGATCCTGACACTTAAAACTATAGCATCAAATTATCTGCCTGCAGTTTATGCTACTGCTTGGTGTATCCGGTCTCTTCATCGATGCGGAGTTTGTAACCTTCTACTAACCTGCAAGCTTCATAGTCTGTCCCTTTTCGTTTGTTTACCTTGATTTAGTTGAGATATGATGTAGAATGTTCATGATGATGTGGGAGGCTGGGGTTCCGTTTTCATTTTTGTTGAGACTTTTAAAGTATGTATCATTTGACTTGTTAGAGCGAAAATGGGGGTTGGGAAATAATAGAATAGATAGTTAGGGAAAGAAAACTACTACTTATGACATATTGTCTTCTGGTGTTTTTGTCGGATAGGGTTCCGGTTGTTGGAGGAAAGGATCTGAATTTGCATCAACTCTTTGTGGAAGTCACATCACGTGGAGGTCTTGAAAAGGTATTACAAGTTTATCAACAGTTTTCAAGTTATCGACAAATTGACTTGTTCCCAAGGATGGAGCCACATGGAGGGTGGGAGGTCTTGACCCTCAGTTTTAAAATTAGTGAAATTAAACCTTAATTTCCTTAATTTTTATGATTTAATTACTTTTTAGAACCCTATTCATTTCAAAGTTAATCAACTTGCCCCCTCATAGTTCAATCCTGGCTCCATCCCTGGTTGTTGTTCCAATGTGTTAGTTTGTTACCCCTTCTGAAGGGAAGTTTATTTTCCTTTTCCATTTAAATTTCCTTGAAATGGTTTACAGGTAATAAAAGATCGCAGATGGAAGGAAGTGATTATGGCCTTCAGATTTCCTACAACCCTTACAAGTGCGTCTTTCGTTTTAAGGAAGTATTATTTATCGTTGCTTTATCAATTTGAGCAAGTCTATTACTTCCACAAACAAGTCTCTTCAGTCCCAACCCCAGGTATTTGGTAACTACTCTCTTTTTTTCTCTGATGGAAGCATCCTTGTCTTCTGAAGAAAAATATTTGTAGCTTGTAAATTTATATATATTTTTTTAACTCTATTCTTGCAGGCACTGCCAATGGGAGTCTTGTGACCGGATCTGCAAACACAAGAGAAGATGCCTCTCCAAACCAATTAACAGCTATTGGTATGTTTAACTACCTATTGATATGAGGGAACTGTTTACTCTGGCGGGCTACAGCCTAGTTGGTTTAAATAGCTCTAAAACCTGAAAATCGAATTTCCTTAGGAAACCAAAAGCAACATTGCCTAACATTTCAATGTCAATTGCTTAGTTTTTGAACTTCTAGAGATTGGGACGTTTATTAGAAAATTATGTCAGTTTACCTTGAAATGATTTCATAGGGTAGTTTTAGTTATTATTTATACCAAAATCTTCCCGGTCCCATTTGTCTATTTTGTATACGCATTTACGAGTGTGCGAATGTAGCTGTCTTGGCAAATGAGGGCTCTCACCATTCTCATACAAGCAGGTACTCAGGAGTTGGAGATCGGAAATTCTGTGACGGGGATCATTGATGGAAAATTCGATAATGGCTATCTGGTTACAGTTAGGATTGGGTCTGATCAATTTAAAGGTGTCTTATATCATATCCCCGGAATGCTTCAATTGTCTCAAAGTTCAAATACATCAGATGTACCCCCTCGACGCCGAAAGAGATCCCGGTTAGCTTTACACAACCCCTCCAGGTCAAAATCAAACAGGAGCGGTTATAATGTTTTCTTTGCCGAGCATTATGATGGACTCAAATCTATGCACTATGGGGAAGAGAAAGTCATCAATAAGAAGATTGGACACCTGTGGTGCAATCTGACAGAGGCCGAGAAACAGGTGGAAAGTAGACTAGTATTCTTTTGTTTCCAATTATCCGGAATATATATGTATATTGGATTGTCTCTGCGGTTTTACTCCTGCATCGTTTCATTCAAGTATTGCAGCTCTCTCAAAATGACATTTCTTGAATGGGATGTAGGTTTATCAGGAGAAAGGGATGAAGGACGACAAGCGATCTAGAACTGAAATGACGAAATATAGATCTTCCCATGATTTGATGCTTCAATAGCCTCCGACGAGTTGGTCTTTAGGAACTAAACAATGGGGGTGTAAACCCCAGCTCGATGTATGTTGTTGCTCAAGTTTTCCCTTTTCTTAAATTTTCTGTATGAAGATTATCTGAAACCTGCCCCCATTGCTGAAACTTTGGATCATCAGATGGGAGAGCTTGTAAAATGTGGTTATATATCTATATGAATGCTATAAGCCTAGAACATTATTCCAGTGCCGTGGGTTTTTTTTATCTTTAATGTCCGTTTTATGTTCGGAGTTGCCCGTTCCAACTATGTTTCGAACCTGGGTTCTCTTTCTACCGAACACTCGATGGTATTCCAGCGGTATGTAATTAAAGATGCATAGTTAAGTTAGTAAATTGTTTTCTGGTAGAAAATATGCAATCTGCAAGGCGTACAGGGATTTACATTTACATGAACATATACTTTAAAACCAGATTTAAGGGTTGGGTTCATTCTACGTTCTCAAGTAAAAACGAATGAAATGTTGGGTTGTAAATCCAACTCAAGTGAGATGGCGCATTTTAGGGAAAATGTAATAGATGAGTTACAACCGGAGATGTTATAAAAATATGTAACATTTTGGTTTGCAATCGAAAATATTACTCACATAAAATGTTACATGTTTTTGGTAACATTTAACGTTGCAACCATTTTTTAGCTGCTGCACAACAAAACTACCCCACATTTCAGCTTATTTGAACTGAGTACATTTCAGCTTGATCAGATGGACTGCCACTACTCCTCGAAGCCAAGCCACCGGCAAGCAGCACTCCACCGTGACCATAAGTTTAGAATTGCGATGTACATACTTTTACAGAAAAGAAACAACCCTGTATTTGCAGGCATAGAGAAGATAAGCTCAAATCAAGTATGAACAGGGTTTCCACTTTTAACCAAGTTGTGGTATTTTAACCCATGAAATCTTATAGTTGGATCATTGCCTAGACGCATTAGAATACACACATACACTCACAAAAAGGAAAGGGACTATTTTCCTTAAAACTCAGGTGGGGACAACCACCCCTGAATGGGTTGACAACGGCCAAATAAGGAATAAGAACACTAAAACCAGTAATACCAGTTGTGTGAAAAAACATGACATAACCTTACATACTCTCCCGCGCATCTTCAAAACCTCTTCCACACCTAATATGTTACCGTGATACTTCTCCAACTCCTCTGTTTGTTTCTTTAGCGTTACAGCCTTGCTTTCTACCTCCCCGAGCTTATTCAACATCTGCTCCTGTTCTTCGGCCAATGTTGTTTGTTCTTTAAATATTGCACCCTTCAACTTCTCTACTTCGTTGGTTAGAACTAGAAATTCGATTTCAGATTTCATTTTTTGTTGGAAGAGGCCCTCAAGGTCAAGTTCCATTACTCTATATTTATCTTGTTGCAACTCTGCAGTGCTTGATTCTTCCTTCTGTGACCTGCTACTCTTTATGGTTTCCAGTTCAGAAATTATTGATTCCTTCGCCTGAAGTACAGCCCTTGCTTCCTCCAGTTTGCTCTCCAAATATTTTACTTTGTGTGTTAACATGAATACCTGAGTTTCCAAGGAACCTGAAGTACATTTTGTTATCTTTACAGAAGCTAATTGGTCAGATGAGCAAGTTTCATGGATTTCCTCATCAGCAAAAGTAGAATCCACATGAACACCATTAATGCCAACATCATGTAGAGGTTCCTTGCCTATATCTCCTAGCTTCTGCAATTCTGCATGGGGTGAAACATACACGGTCAGCAATTATGCCAGATGAAATGATCAGTACTTGGGTAAAATAGACGATTAACAATTTAACTTCACCAACAATGAAAACATGTATGCTGATGTCCTAGACTCTTCCAGTTCCACATGATTAATGTTAACCAACAAATATCCATGATGCATTGAAGACTACCGAAACAAATGTGACAGTGTCATTGTAACATTGACCACAAACCGGCAAAAATCAATTGGTGTGATTCTCATATGAAGTATGAACGGAACATAATTACTCTTTTCTAATGACCAATTCTTGCCAAATGTCCTTTTCTAGGCCAACCTTATTCCTGATGCAATCAGGCTTCACCAGATACTTACCACTACTATCAATTGTTAATTATTATAAATAGTTCACTAACTTAATAATAGTCTGAAGTTCCCTTATGCTATTCGCATTAGCTTTTTACAGCCCATGTTGACAGCAGCCCTACTTGCCCATTAAGAAGCTTGTTCTAGACTTATCTAACACTACCTTATACCAGTTCAGCCAAGAACATAATGGAGACTGGTTTTGAAATTTTCAAAGTTGGCCCCAATGAGGAGGACATTGTAATCAGCTGCATTAAGTAAATACTTACGGAAATATCTCTGAAGTTCCAAATAAATAAGCTAACTAAAACATGAACAAATTAAGAGGATCACCAAGCTAGATTTGCAGGACACGATACAGTACCCATGAGTAGTAAAGAATATATAAACAGACAATGAGAAGGTTCACCGAAATTTCAGGAAGATAGCAGTATAGCACACTCACCATTCTCAAGGGCTTCCTGAACAGACTGGAGCCCAAGAATAGACTGGAGCAATGGGTCTTGATCAGGTGAAGGCTGGTGATTCTCACTTTTTTCATCTTTATCCTCCCAAGATAATCCTGCAGCTAAATCATCAGGCGAAAGCTCCTCAATGTCACCAGAATTTTCTTTCCTATAAGCAATTTGAACTTCCTCATTGATCTGGTGTTCGACTTCATGATCCTCGTCACTATTTTCCCCATCATAATTCATGGAGTTTCTATGTTGCTTTCCGTTACTTGTCACTGAAATCGGACCCTGCATAAAGATAAAGTTGGAGCTTCTTGAGTCGGACTCCATACTGGAATGAGAGTTTTCCTTCTCGATTTTGACCTTAACTCCTCTGGCCTTCTTGCTGCTTTCAGCACGACCCTTTCCCTGTTGAACTATTTGACGTGAACTACCAATAGTGTTCCCAGTTAAATTCTTCATCTGCTGTTTCTCATGTATGTAGCCCAAAACTGCAGGCACGTCATATCTGACCTTTGGCATGCTGGCTGCTGTAGATGACTTGCTACTCCGATCCTCGCTATTTTCAGAGTCTGTAGCGGAAGCAAAAGCAGCTCCAACTGCAAACATGGAATCTGAATTGGGGCTATGCATCATGAACCCAGGAGCAACACTTGCATTCTTCAACATATTCGTTGGTCCAATAGGGGAACCATTGTTCTGATTGATCTCAGGTGATGCCCTATGTTGTGGTTTACTTGGATCCAGATTTGGGGAACCAGTCAAACCTCGCTTCACTATTTTACGGCTGTCCATCGTGACAGTGGCATCCTTAACAAAGTCCCGCTTAATCCGCCTCCATTTCTTCAAGCCATACCCTTTGGTGGTAGGAGAAGATGACGCACCAGGAGATTTAACTGCTACAGGAGGTGAATAAATTGGCTGCACAATCTCAGCAGTGCCCTTTACATGATTATCAACAGTCAAAGCATTGGATTCACCAGTTTGATCAGCAGCCAACCTCCGAGTCAGATCGCCATTTGTGCATGATCCATTAACCTTACTCTCGTGATCATCAGCGTGATTATTCTTGATTTTATCATCACCAGTATGATGTATCGTGTTTTGAACTGCTTCATTATCCTCAACCAATTCAAGTGTAGAACATTCGCTTCCTAAATCCATAACTGTAAATTGAGTTTCGCACAAGATTCACTAAGATCAGGATCGCGAGCAGTAACTACCATTCCACCAAAATAATGTCCAAATCAACTACAAAATTGAAGAAAAAAATGAAAATCAACCCAGCTATTATCCTCAACTCGAAAAAAAAAAAGAGTCAATGAAGAGAAATGAAATTTAAATACACACATCATTGGATGATCAATTAATCATCAATTTCGAATACAAATTCAAGAATTCAAAGAAGCAAATGAGCTTAACTTTTCTACAAATACACATCAGGAGAGCATATCAAAGATTGAATTGAAAAAATTAAAAAAAAAAAAGTTGAACAAATTAGTATGCAATTCAATTAAAAGTGGTACCTTTATTTTTAAGCAGTCGTAGATATACGTTAGTGAGAAATGGAAGTAATCGAAGATGAAGAAGGTAACTGTAATGATAAACTGAATGAGATTGGAAACCCTAGACAGTGCTTAGATTTGCAGTTATATAGGGCAGGGATTTATTTTATTCTTATTAAGCAAAAAATAGTGTCCTGTCATGTAATTTTCTTGGAAAATAAAAGCTTTTCCGAAGTGATGTAATTAAGAGTTAATTGCACAGAAGGTCCCAAACTATGAATCCCGTTCAAATTGGTTCCTAAACGTTATTATATTACAGAGCAGTCCTTGAACGATGACCTTCTAAAACAATTTTATATCTCCTCAAACCATTAGTATAGTTCCATTTTGATCCTCCCGTTAACATGGCATTAACTCTATTGGTTAAAAACAAATTTATTTGTTTTTATGATTCTGGAAATTGAACTCATGACATTCTAAAAAATTAATTTATTTTCAAAGGTCTTAAGAATTTATTAGAATACTACATGTTCAATTTCTAGGACTTTTAAAAATATATTATTTTTAACCAGTTAAGTTAATGTCACGTTAACGTAAATATAAAAAAGGAACGATATTGATAGTTTAAATATTGATATTGAATATTTTAGTGAATCATAATTTTGTGACTAGTGTATAATATTTTTAAATTCATATATTAATTTAGAATAAAAGTTATAATTTAAAAATCTCATATTTAGTTATATCTGTGTATAATTTATGGTTCTTTGCGCCCAGTTTTGGTGTAGCAGCTATATTTCGATTCATCTTTTTTTTTAAGGATTTCATAATTGGACATTGAACCTATTTCATATGATGGGAGTTGCCGGTGTATTGAGTGCGGCTCTACTATGTGCTACCGTACAAAATACTTTTATTTGAAGATGGTGAAGGTGCAAATACGTTGACAAAAAAAATCGAGAATCGCTCTAAATGTAATTACTAATGAGACTAAATTCTTAACGAATATTAAATCAACAAGGGAAGGGACATGAGCAGCGGCAAATCTTTGCCAAAAGTTGGGGGCAAAATTAAAACTATCATATAATTCGAGGGGTTCAATGATATTTTAAATGAGAGTGTAATTAAAATTTAGAAAAATAGAAGGTTTAATGAAAATATTTTAATTTTTTAAAATATTTAATTGAAAATATCTTTAAATTTTTAATGTTTAATATAAAATTTTAAGAATTTGATGTGTTAAATTAAAAGTTTAAAAGGTTGAAAGATTTATTCTGAAATTTTCAGATTTGGGGGGCGAGGTTCAGTCCCCTTACACATCTTATACTCAGCCCACGGCAGAAGTTGTCTGAGATAGATCCAAAACCAAATACTCCCTCTGTCCCACTAAAACTGTCACATATTGACTTTTTTGGGTCAAATTTTTTCAATTTTAACCTCTTATAATTTAAAATTTATTATTGATAAAAATATAAAAAAATATATTTTAAAAACTTTGAATCAACTAGTTTTTAAATATATTTTTTATAATTTTTAATTAATTAAAATATTTAAATAAATTATAGTCAAAGTTGAAAAAATTTGACAAAAAAAAATCAACATGTGACAGTTTTAGTGGGACGGAGGGAGTATTAATTAGGACTAAAAAGTAACCTTTTACAAGAACTTACCAATGTGGACCGACTTGGATAATAATCGAAAATATAAACGACTTTGTTTGATATTTTAATTCTTTTATTAAAATATCAAATAAAATCGTTTATAATATTTTAAATTTTAATGTGTAATTACTTTAAAATATGATTGTTTTTAATGTGTCAATCTTAGACGGATATATAAATCCATGAAACGAAAGAGTAAAATTTATTCGTTAGCTTCTTCGATCTTCATCTTCCTTGCTAATTTCATTTATAAAACAATAGATTTTGATTTTTCTATCCATAATAAAAAAGATGAAACCGCCACAACCACAAAAACTATTACTATCCTATTCATTCTTTCAACTGTTACTATCGTAATACTCGTTATTTTTATTCAACAATCCTTATTTAGTGTCATCCGAATATTGACACCAACAAATACAAAACAATTTTTTTAACATTTTAAAAGTTATTGAACCAAGGGGAAACAAATATAAAACCGAGGGAAATTTTAAAAAGTATATTGATTTTTCGAGAAAATCAAACAATTATAAGTCTTAAACGATAATTCATATATTACAATGCACCAATTTTGATATATGAGTTTTATATCATCTTTTGTTTGCGAAGAACCCTACGTCCCAGCTGTCCTGAAATATTTTGATTGCAAAATTTTATTTATGTACAAGTGAAATCAAGACTCCAATTCTTGAATTTAGTCCCAAAACACATTGATTTGTTTGTAATGAAAAGTTGTATTAAAAAAAATCAAAACTTGAAAAAGTCATCAATTAATAAAAAAATTTAAATGACGACCAATAAATAATTATAAAATGAAATTTTATCAACCTACATTAACAAAAAATAAATAAGCATCTAAAATAAAAAGTTGAAACAATTTTTTTAGTTTAACTATTAATTTTTGACTCACCGCCTGACTAATCCAAATTAAATTTTACAGATGCTTATTATGGATGCAATTCTTCAAACTTAATTTTCTACATTCACAAATCTCTAATCTTATTTTAAAAAATCTAATACTTCGTCACGTTAAATTAACTAATTGTCGGTAAAATACGGATAAAAATCTAAACCCTCATCTCATAATAAAACTTTTTGAAAATATATACTTTTTAACATGAAGGGAATTATTTAAGTACTACAAGTGGTACAATTATAACTACTTATTCAAGTGAAAAGTAAACAGGAGGAAATGGAGAGGAAGGTGGGCGGCGGGGGACACAATCCACATGGGTGGATGGGGCCCACGCTGAGACAATAGGGCTGGTCGGCTCTCAGAGATGACACAACCGAAGAAGATGGTGGGGAAGGCTTTTGAAATTACCAAACTGACCCCCTACCTTTTGGATTTCATAACAGTAGTATAGTACCACGTGTCGGAGCATTCAATCTGATTTAATTATTATTTTAATACAAATCAGATCAGATCAACAATTCACTGAATGTACCCACACATACGGAGCATTAAAATAAAAACAAATGATTATCTTTCGTTTTCTATTTATTATTTTGAACTCAAGCGGATGATTTTTATTTTAAGATATACGAATTTAAATTATTCTGTTTACATAGTGTATTTGCGCTGTTAAAGAATTAAAAATATGTATAAACAAATATTATCTTATAATCACCTTTAGACTATTTAAAAAAAACAAATGATTATCTAAGCTGATACATCCACAAAGTTAATGTATTAGTATTACGTACCTACACTAATCTATAATTGCGTCTCAAAATTTCAGTCAAAAAGGAAATTGAAATTTAAACCATATTTTTTAAAGATTTTTTTCATTACTTAAAATTAAATATTATTAACGAGTTTATTAATAAAGATTTTACTAATAATCTGATTCTTTATATACAGGATTTTAGGATATTTCTTTTTCATGTAATGACATTAATTACAACATTCATTTAGGTGCTAATAATAATAATAAAACTTCAGTTTTCACATGTATATTAAATATAGTAGTTAGTACTATAAATAAGAAGTTTGGCAGATATTTTTTTCGACAACATTTCTAACACTGGATAAAAAAATTACTCCTTTTTTGTATTTTTTTCAAACACTAAAAAATTAAATTTCAAACTTAACCCTAATTTTTCTATCTTAAATCATACACTTTATACCCTAAAAAATATAATATATTTTAATTTTTTTAAACCCTAACAACCTGTAACTTTAAATTTAATTTTTAGTGTGAGGGACATAAATAAAGGAACCGAAAAAGAATAAATAATTTCTATTATTCTAACATTAATACTAATTCTAATAGTAATACTAAAATAAACAGATGAGCAAAGCAGTGTTTGTCAAAAGCTTATTTAAGCTGAGCTGACCTACTTAGGCAGGCTCCACCTCCACCCACCATGCACACAGCTATATATATATACCAAAAAAACCAACCCCACCACTTTCTCTCTCTCTTTCTCTAGTTGTATCATTGCCATTTTGTTTTTTGACCACAAATCATGACTCAGGCTGTACTCGACTTGACTCATTTCGCCAAAATGCCGAGGATCACACTACTCTTAGCATTAGCAACGACAGCCAACTATGATTATATATATATATATATATACATATATATATATATATATATATATTTGTGTGTCGGTGTGTGTAAAAACTTAAAGAGGAAGTTGAGTCGATAATAATAATAACAACGAATGAACCTGCACACGTACGTAGCCCATGCCCCATGGTGATGACAGTATATAATTCATGTTTACAGTGGAGAAACAATTATCTTCACTCGTTACTTCTTCTTCTTCTTCTTCTCATTTGTCTCCTAATTAAGAATATCTCCAGTTGGTCCTACATATATATATATATATTTGCTTTTGTTTTTTTCTTTTTGTTCGTTATTTTTGTTTAGTTCTTCTGATTGGTATCTTGCATGCATGTCCATCACTGCTACAAGTATATATCTGTTATATTTACATAGGTCCTTCGACTCAACATATATAATCTTGTATTTTTATACATGCATATACGTAGCTCTCAGTTCTCTATATATTTTCCTCGCTGCTATTCATTGTCATCAGACATGCAATGTATGCAAAATGAATACGTATTTCACCCTCACTTGGACACAATTCCTCAGCTGTGAAAGATCAATAAACTCAAAGCTCTTGCGTATATTACTACTGCATATGCTCTACATCTATATTATCACTATGCCAAACAAAAAAGAAGAAGCTAAATGCTGATTTTGTGTGTGTGTATATTCTCACATTTAATGATCTTAGGTTTTTAATATTTCGTCAGATTACATTCCTTAATTTCAACATATTCACATACTACTGTAATAATCCCCTACACCATTCATTAGTGAAATTGACAGAAAAAACAGCCTTTGTTCGCATGCAAGCCATCTGAGACTGACAATGTCGAAACAACTCAACAAGTACAACAAACATTAGAATAACATGATAAAATACTTAATATAAGGACACTTTAAACTCTTCCCTCTGTCAGGTTTATTCAAGGGTTTTGTTTTTATATATATCATCTAGTTTTTGTAATAACTTTCTAGTTGCCGAAGCAGATGTCTCAAAAACTGTTATAAGTTTGTTCAACTGTAAGTGAAATGAAAAATAAATACAAACTCTGACAATCTCAAATGCTAAACTTGCACCGAATCTATTAAACTCAAACTGCAATTATTTTAGCTGTTCTCGAAGCCCGAAAGCTTATATCAGTGCATACTCATGGAGAAGCTCAAGATTCAGTACAAGTTTGATATGAAACCTGCTCATGCCCAGCGCAGATCATCTAACAATTCCCATACCGCAAAGCTGCTAAGACAAACTCGGAGAATAATAAACTGCAGGTCTGAGATTGCCTCTTGAGGGTGATGCAGCCATAAGAGGAGCCCGCTGTGGCACCTCAGAACCTTCTGAAGAGCAATCCCATCGAAAAGGAACTGTATTGGCTCGACCAGAGGGGATTGCATTAAAGTTATTATTTTGTACCATGGTTGGGTCACCTCGTAAAGAGTCTTCCGACAGATAACGAGAAAAAGGATTCCTTTGCCTAACACTATAATTGGGAACTAATGGCAGTGAAAGGCCAGCTGCTATCAGCGAGCTTTCCCTCAAGCCTTCAAAATGCTTGGCAGTGTCGACAAACTTGTTTGTTTCACTTTCAGGAGCATCATCAATGACAATTACTTCTTTACTGGAAACAGCAGGATCACCGTTCCTATGTCGGTAGTCTAGAGGTGTGACATTCTCCATATCTGGACCTGGCTTGTTCTTCGGCCTGCTCGGTCGAGCTGGCAAGTTATAGTCGTCACCTGCATATTTGTAGAGCTGCATGGAGGTTGTCAAACCACATTTCATACGCTCATCAAAAAACATACCAGCTGGTAATTGTGCTGGTGCTCCAAGATTTGCATGGTTTCTATAGCCATTTGTTAATTGGACGTCAAAAGATTGCCCCACCAAACCTTTTGCATGTTGATCAAAGATTAAAGAACTCTGAGGCACTGTTTGAGGGAAGGGTATTCCACCTTGATTCCCTATATTGCTAGGAGAGATTCCATACGAAGTTGGAAACTTAGGAGTTAGATGATTACTCTGCGCACATGGCTGGGCCTGACCAAGTGGCACAGATGTGTCTTCTTCCTTGTTAACCACCATTAAGTTCTTTCCCATCAGCCTGAGAACGGGATTAGAAGATGGGGTAGCAGGATCACGGTTACTGCGATCAGAAAGCTTGACACCAGCACCAGGGAACCCTTTAAAAGCACTGGAATCTGCAGGAGGTTTCATGATAGGTAGAACCATTTGTTCGGATCCTAAACTCACAATACTGTTCAGAGAGTTTGTTTCTGGTCTTGCATCCATGTTATCAGGACTGATATTTTGATTGGCAGCAATTTGCATCCCTATGGTAGGGACCATCATCGAAGCCGTTGTCCGTCGCCTTAGTAATTGTGACTCCTGATAATTTAGGGCAAATCCCTGGGATGATCTGTCTTTTCTCTGGCAACAGCAAGGTTGATTGTCATCTTTTAAAATCAAAGGTCTCTTTTCAAGAGGCATTCTATGCACTCTAAACTTCTCTGCTTCAAAAGTTCTTTCCAGTCCCGCGCTTTGGGGAAATGCAGCACCGTTTTCAACTAAAGTCTCAGATTTGGAAGTTGAGCAGCCAGACCTATATTTTTCTAACATTGCAGGATTACTGACAAATGCTAACGGTTCAGCAAACTTCGAATCTGACTTGGCTTCCAGAGAATTAGAGATTGTAGACACGGCAGATATGGGTGAATCTGACGAGTCTCCATCCACGAAATCAAGCTGATCCTGAGAGGATTGAATTCGGCTGGTGGTCAATGATGAGTTCCCTTGGAAATCATCTGATCCCATGTCTCTAGGACTAGGCAAAAATGATCCTGGTGGACCAGGAATAGGAATCGGATCAACCTCAGGAAAAGAGTTCAATTGTGCTGCATCAGAATCCAATTCTCCTCCCATATTACCTGTTTGTCCAATAATATCATGGCTAACTTCAGCACAAAACATGCGTGGCTCACCGACAAGACTTGGCTCGGTAAGGTCAGCCAGTCCTTCACCCCCACAAAAAGGGCCACTGTAATCCTCATGAGTCCGTAAAGAATTGGACCTATTCTCAGAAAGATTACTCAGTTTGTTAAACTTGGTTTCTACCGAGTGACTCAAACTAGTGACAGTCTCCTCAAAAGATTCCAAACCATCAGCTTTATCCAGAATATTCTCACTACTGCTTGCAGAAGAATCAGTGTTCTCCGTCTCATCATCATCAGAACAATTAGGTGTCGAATGTATGCTCTTCAAAGCCACGGATTCCTCCCTCCTGGAAATACTTTTTCTTCTTCTTTGTTCTCCAGATGAGGCTCCTTGAATGCTGTTTCTTCCAAATGACATATCTTCAGTAACCTCTTTCCTTCCATGATGATTTTCGGAAATATCATGCACCAAGTCACATTCTTGATCAGACTCAGGACCCCAGGATACATCCTCATCGATTTCTTCCATAATATGCAGTGGACTTTCCGTCACTAAACGATTTTTAACCAAGTTAGAACCAGATTTGACCATGGAAGACCTGCTGCTAGCAGATGACACATTTCTCTTTGGTGCAGATCTGAAGCATTTGAATGCAAATGAACGACCACTAATGGGTGCCATAGCAGTGACAGGAGTTTTGGGATTACTATTTGTATCAATATCAACCACCTTTTTGCTCGATGAAGATAAACAATTTCCACCAGAGTTCAAAGATTTCACCAAATGATCCTTATCTAGATGGGAACGGTCCTTGCTCGACTGATTTTCCTTACGGATTCTTGCTCCACACAAGGAACTCCTTACTCTCTTTCTTCCAAAAGAATGCTCCCTCTCATACATATCCAGGGCTTCGTAAACTGGCTTCTCCGTCTCCTCACATTTTTCAGGAGAAGAAATTGGATTTTCAGATAAACATTTTAACTTACGAACACAATTTCTCTCCACAACAGGTTCTCCTTGATGTGGTTGATCCCTCTGAACTAAGTCAAGGGAAACATTCTGTCTGCAAACCGAAAGTTGATCTCTATCTTGATTATCCGGCTTCCTTGAAAGACCAGCTTGTTTAGAGCATACCCTTTCCCTAAGGTTTCTAGAATCACCGGATTTGATTTGCTTCGGCTTATCTGACCCGTCACTCTTGCAACTTTCTGCCACTCCATGGTACCCTTCTTGACCTCCAACCATCTGTTGAAAAACAATATAGCAACTGTTAAAAATTTTACATCAAGAAAACCTTTTTTTAAACCCTAATATTCTAGCAGCACGTGGATACCATAGGCACTGGCTCACTGCAGAGCTTATAATCACAAACAACAAAAGCACGGAGCACGTTCACTGGCTAAGGGCATATAAGCTAGTTAAGTTTTAATCCATAATTACTTATATTTTCAATTCACTGCAGAACATATAATCACAACCTACAAAAACATGTAGCGGTTTCTACGGCTAAGGACATATAAGACTTCATATTTCAATCCAAAATTCCTCATGTTTTCAACTATGGGCTCGGGTGTGTGTTGGATACGGTTATGCTTAGATTTTTTTGAAATACTTTTATTTCGTGTATTTGGAAGACTTTTGGTGGTTATACTTATATCCCCATATGTATGTGTCGGATACAAACATTGGACACAGGAACTTCAAGGGAAATCAATAGTCCAAGCAACATAGGTTTCCAAGAGATTTAAAAGGATAACCGATGAGTTAAATTTAAGATACTGGGAAAATTCTTAAAATAATATTCAAAAGCACCCAAGAAAGAAACATAAAATAATCTGGTAAAAGAGCAGAAAATATGGATGAGGAGAAAACAAAGAGAGTGTACCGTGGAAGAACGGGTCTTAGGCGAGAAAAGTTTTCGGCTTTGAGGAGCAAGTTTAAGATACTTGTGATGTTTTGAGGAATGTTGCCTTTTCTTTTTGGTTGAAAGGAATTTGCTTCCATTATTCCCTTTGAAAGCTTTGCTTGGTCCAGGATCATCTCCAACTTTTGACGCCAGTGGAACATCATTAGACTTCGATAAAATACGAATTTTTGTACCATTGGCATCAAAATAAACAGCACCTACATCACCAGTATCCTTGGGATTAATATCGGAAGCTCTTTGCTTTTTCCCTTCATCAGATATTTCAAGTCTCCCAGAATCCTGGCTAAGGATGTTTGATGCAGTGGCCCAGCACGTACCATTCCTCCTATCAAGTTCTTCTAAAGTGCACGGTTTAGCAGTAGCATATACATCCACCATCATTCTCATCTTCCTTGGCTTTATTCTATGGCGGGAAAGCTTAGAATCCACTGTCCACTTGGGAGTCGGTTCATCAGAAAGACACTGGTCGATGTGAGCATTCAAGGTGGTATTGGAAGAGGAAGAAAAGGTTTTACAAACAGGGCAAACTTTAGACGCCATGGATTCAGATAACATGGTAGAACTTGAAGCAATATCTTCAGTCGAGCCTCGTTCAGAATACGCACCAAATTTCACAACTAACCTGCACTTCTTCCCAGATGGCCGGGTTGCGCTTTCAGTCTTACGGATCTTACCAGCAGCTTGAACTTCAGCTGATGCCTCCACGGTTGTATCGGTTTCTAATGGTACATCGGACTGCTTGTTAACAAGAACCGAGTCTATATCAGATTGAGAAACACTTGCTGTTGTGGAAGGTAAATAATTTCCATGTTCTCCTCCCGATCTGCACAATCTATTGTCGATGCAAGTACCAGCTAGGTCATGGTTTGAGTAAGCATCATTGGATGACTCCAGTACCACATGATCGTTTGACCTCGATGGCTCATCACCGAATTTACTCGTAGTTTGCTTCTCAAGTGGACTAGTTTCAACCACACATCTCTCTACGGATTGGTTTCTTACAGTACCAAGAGGCTCAAATGGTGGCAATGGATCTTGCAAGCCATGCTTCAAACAAAGCTGCAAATTCTTGGGAGAAAACGGCCAATTCTTCTGGATATCCTTGGCCCGAGCAGTGAACACATAATCTCTACATCACAAGAAGATCTCTGTTGTTAGTAACTGGAACAAATACATGAAGAGATTTACATGTTAATAAGGGACAACAATAATGAAAGAAGCAAAAACTGATCATTCAAGAGCTTTTCTTAGGGGAAGCAAAGGTTGAAATCTAGAAGACTCTGATATTGTATGTTAAGTCGTGAAGGAGGGGGACACATGGACCATAACAAATACTCAAAAGAGAGAGGAAACACATCAACAGTGAAGAAACAGCCAAGCAAGACAAAACCCAAGATTCAATGATCTGTTAAACTGAATTACCCCAGCAAAAGAGAGAGGGAAAATGAAAAGTACTCCCTGCATGAAATGGTAAAGAGTGGAGAAGTACACAAAGGGAAAGCAAAGAACTTCCCAGAAGTTTGCTCCCAAAAATAAAATCTCATCTCCAAAGTGAAGTTGAAACCAGAAGATAATAAATAAATAAACAAAAGGGCCAAAAGTACCCCTCAACCCTCTTCCCCAAGACCAAAAATAGGGACAAAGATTAGGGGTGTGTCAATATTTTAGGTTCCCATGTTGAACTGAGTCAGCAGGCAACATAAAACTCTGGATCTGACCCAACAGATGTCTCTAGATGAGATCAAAGAGAAGATGTTAGAATCTAAGGTTACTGTTCACTCTCAAGTTGAAGAGAGAACTAGATAGAGTTAAAAGAAATCAAAAGCAAATTGAATTAAGTTAAATCATATTACCTTATGGAGAACTGGGGGAGAGGGGTATGCTGCTGCTGCTGATTATCAAGAGATGGCTTCTTTAGCAGATCTAGCTCAGGCAAGGGAAGCTTAAGAGGAGGCCTCTCAATCTCATCACCACCACTTTTCAGCTGCACTAGAACTTGGCAAGGACATGGGGGATCTGGTGGAGGGTTTTCAATGGATAACATCTGATGAAAAGCTTCTCTCTTCTTGTGCTGTTTTCACAACAGTCACAAGCCACACTTAACCTGCTTCTTTCTCCAGCAGTAGAGCCCCTTATCTTCAGCATAACACTTTCCCCCTCTGATCTCTTCTTCCTCTCTTCGCTTCTATCTCTTATAACTCCTTTCTACAAAACACTACTCGCAAGATCAAACCATATCCCACCTCGCAACTTCCTTCATTTATAGCCTGCAATCTGCATCAATCATAGAGAGAAGAAAGAAGATGAGATGGTAAAAAGGAAGAGTTTGAAGGAAGATGAGGCAGTGAAAGAACGTTATTTTATGTGAAAGCGAAGGAGTGTATTCGAAGCATGTGTGTTTTGGTTAAAGCGAAGAACATAACCCGCAAGGAAAGATGTTGCTCAACCATGGGGGAAGCGTTATTTTATGTGGGCAAACCCAGAGAAGTGAAAAGTAGTGATCTTTCAGACTGTGGCAACACCCTCAGCTACCAAAAGTCTCGAGAAAATGATCAAATCCCATAAAAAGGCAAACCATAATTAATTAGATAATAGAGAATAAAGGCGAAGATTAATACATGTAAATGGGAAACTTTTTGAAGCTGAAGCAGCAAGCAAAGACAGCTTCATGAAATGAAACAAACAAAGGGGTGACTAAATCAAAGAAGAAGAAGAAGAACCCGAATCTGAAACATACAGTAGAACAGATCCCATAAAGGAAATCTAGTATTTAAACCCATGGACTAGATTCTCCTTTCTGAAAACCTTGGGACTAAGCAAAGAGAAGAACCCAGAAGCTGAGAAAACAAAGGGGGCGGTGAAATCATATGTAAATATATACATACATACATACATACATACATACATACATACATACATACATACATACATACATACATACATACATACATACATACATAGTAAGTACATAGTTTTTTGAAGGAACGTTGAAGAACACAAGTGAAAAAGGAAGGATTTAAAACAAGTGAAGCCTTTGCTTTGAACAACAACAGGCATGATAGATGTAGAAGAAGAGAAGAGTAGGGCAAAAGAAATTACCTTTGGGGAATTTTGATTGAAGTGAAGGGAAAAGATTAGTTTTTGGGAGGAAAGAGTTATTGTTTGGGAAGAAAGAAAAGAGGGGAAGAAAATGAGAGATGAGAGAAAGTTGAAGGGAAAATCAGAACCACCCACTCACACATCAAAAGGGGCATCAGGTTCTCCATCCCTTCTTTTTCTTTCCACTTCCACCCCTTAATTATATTGTATTAAATTAAAATAAATAATTAAATATAATAAGCAAGCAAAAGTCTGCAGTACCATTCCATTCGATTCAAACAGTGAACAAATAAAGAGGGAAGAGAGAATGAATTATTTTTTTTCAAATTCATATATTTAAGAAAAAAAACCTTATGGTAAACAAACAAAGCCAACCCTTCGTTTTCTTAAATAATTATTTGGTGTAGATATTTCTTTTCTTCACCCATTTTCGTGGCTGAAATGTTTGTATTTTTATTTGGGTAATTATACTATGCACACATATGATAGAAATATTTTGTTTTTATAAGAGTCTTAATTTTAAGTGTTAAAAATTTAATTTAAGGTTCATAATTTATGGGTCTATGTTTATGTGCTTACAATTTAAGAGTTGTTGTTTGAAAGAGTTTAGGGTTAGAGTTTAAGAGTTATAAGTAAAATCTAAATCCCTAACATATTACCCTAAAATTCAAACTTTAACCTATAAATTATAAATTCTAGTCATAAACCCTAAATTTTAACTGCATGTGCTAAATTCTAAACCCTTAAACTGTGAACCTTAAGATATATCTTTAAGCCCTAAAATTAGTGTGCTTATGGAAAAAAAATATTTCTATCGTCAATGCATGAAATATTTTTTCTTTATGTAAAAAATATTTAAAGATAATTAATTATAAAGAATGATATTTCTCGTATAATTTTGAAAGATTAGGATTGATTGGCTATTTTTCTTTTACTAACATGACATAATCTTAAAGATGTGTGATTAACTGAACACAGTTCAATCTTGAAAATACGACGGACTAAACTTGATTTTCAATAATATTAAATAAAATTTATTCGTCGGGACATTATGAGTTTTTATTTTATGTGACACAAATACGCATTATTTTTAAAAATAATTGTTTTTATTACTTCAAAAAATTTATTAAGACAATCATATATATTTGTAAATATGTCTTGAATGTGGCTTTTGAATTTTAATCAACCAACAACTAAATGATTTAATGAGATGAAACGTTATATCTTTTAAATAATATTAAAACATTAAATTAAAATAATCAATTTTACATTAAATTTCTATAAAATTTGATCTGAATAAATCGACCAATAATTTTTATAAATTCCAAACGCAACAACAGTTGATGGATTATTTAGGAAGTAAAAAAGTCGTGGAAAATGGAAACCCATGTTGGCTGCCCTGCCCCCTCCCACGTCACGACAAACTCTCCATGTTTTCGTAGAAATTATAAGATAGATTTAGCTCATTATGTTATTTTTAATCTCAACTAATAAGATTCATTCACTTCAAAATAACTATTTAATAAATATTTACTCTTTATTAACATATAAAAAAAATGATGATTTACCTTAAAAAATAAATAGATAAATTTTATTAACTGAAACTACAAATAACGTGTTAAACCGTATTGTCTAATAATTTTTCCTGTTTTCGTCTTCAATTTCACCATCGACACTGCTTTTCATTAGATTATTAATACATTTGATGCATGATTCACCATCCAATTCCCACTCTCCATCCATGCCTTCAAATTCACACTTCCATTTCCCCATTTTGCCCCTCAAACTATAATATTTATTTTCACTCTTTTACTAAGTAGATAATAAAACTACATTCCACGATTTAAACTCATACAAAACGATATAAATCATACAACATAAATACTTTTAACCACTGACTAATTAATTGATATTTATACTTTTTCACTTTGGTATTTAATTTAGCTATTTTTAAGTTGTTGCTTAAAAAACATACAATACCAACTAATGATAATACACCACATATTTTGTTTTTATTCGAATTATAAATGATATTATTTATTGAATTATTATTTGATACACTAATATCGAAAAAATTCACAAACATGCCTAGTTTTAACTCAATCGTTTGTGAAAAAAAATTCTACAATAAGTACATAAAATATTTTTATTATCTATCTATCTATCTATCTATCTATTATATGTTATATTTTTATTGATTGACATTGTCTACTCTTTTTACTGTCGTTTACTTCTTAGTATCGTAGTAGTTAAAAATTTAAGTACCGAAATGAAAAGAAAGTATAATTTAGGCATTAAATTATAAATAAAAATTTTAATAAAATATAAAAGATCGCCGTTTTTCGTGGTTGTAGAATGAATTTTGGGGTTGAGGGTAGTGTTGGTGTTTAACTGTGAAGGATAAAACGATTGCTTTTATAATAATGATTGATGCATTTGAATTTTTGTAGTTTTCTAAAATAAAAAAAATCTTTTTTTATCCAGACGTTGTATCAATAGTTCATCCCCTTTCTCCAAAAAAATAATTCTAGGTATATGATAAAGTTTTTTTTAATAGTATCTGCTTATAAAATGTTTTAATATTTTGATAAGGTATACATATTCTGTAGATAAAATAAATTAAATTTGGATCTTTTAAAATGAACATTTTCTTTTTTTTATTAGGATTATTTGTTGAATTAGGCCTATAATAAAGTTAAAAAACGGTATATTACAGTATCTTATTTTTTTTACGGGAATGATATTATTTACAAAATTATTTAAGAAAATGATATTCACCTTCAATTAATTATGAAAATGACATTTTTCTGTTAAGTGAATGTATCTTGTGATGATGTTAAAAAAATGCATCTTGTGGAGTAAAATGTGTTTTGTCAATTGTGTTCTTATCTTAGGTGATAGCATAGGCCGAACCTTTAAGAGATTAGGGATCATAGCCTTCCAAATTTTAAAGAATTTGAATTTCATCTTTATTTTTTTTTTAATTTTTGATTTGACTCCTCAAGATTTTGTCTACCATTATAGAATTAAATAAGATTAAGGCAGAATCTTATGGAATTTTTTTTCTTATTTAACTATGTTCTATTTGTTTTGTTTTTTGTATAATGTTATTTTAAATTTTGTATAACATAATTCAAATTTCGTCCTTATTCTTAATCAAGATTTTGTTGAGTGTTTATACCTTCGTTACGTTTAAATAAGAATAAAGGCTTTAAAAAAAGGTACGGATCTCTGAAAAAATACAACAAAGAAAAAAAGAAACAAAGAAAAAGAAAGAATTAGAGGATAGAGATAACAGGCGGGTGTAATTTTAAAAATTTTGTAATGTATTATCTTAGTTGTGGCGAAGATAAGTATGAATTTGGTGAATAATAGGGATGTGAATGTCAACCGTCATACCTGCCATGGGTAGTAAGTAAGTGATTAATTTGAGAGCTTACCTGTCTCATATCCGTCCGTCCGCATTTGCTCCCCCACCCTGCATTTACCTATCACGCACCCGCATTCGTGAACCTTACTACATATCATATAAAAAAATCAAATTCCTTTACTAAAATCTTGATTTGTTTTAAATATACACTAATAGTTAAGTTTATAATCATTGAATTCAATTCATTTAGTTTTACGAGTTCTAGAAAATGTTTAATAAAGTGATATTTTTGTTATATTTAATATTAGTGGTTATCTAGCTAATAAATTTGGCGAGTGTAGGCAAGCATGAGCAGAGTGATGAGTACTCAACTGGGTAGTAGGCGCAAGGATAAATTTAAGAATATACAGACATTGACAGGTATAAATTTTAAAATTATACTCATAATAAATAACGGGTAAATAATAAGTATAAAATTTTAAGTGAGTACAAGCTATATGGAAGTGTCCACAACCACCTCCCATTTGCCATCCATAGTGGTGGATGATGGACTGGTAAAAAACGATCATACCTCTAATATTTTAGTAAATTTTTTTGTTGTTCTCTTAATTTTTAGGGTTTTGCTTTGATTAATTTAAATTGATCTGTGTCCTACTATTAATTTTGGTAAGTAAACTTTTCAACAAAAAATTTATGTATATACAAAAATTTATTCAAATTTAAAACTTATTTAATTGATATCAAATTGCTTACCACTTCAACCAATATAAATGTTAGCTAACAGTAACTATGGACAAGGAAGTCAATCAAGAGACGCAATTGAGACGGCAAATTGGGTAAAAAGTTCTCCATTCGGTAAGAGAAGGCTAAATTGGTAATTAAGTTGGCAACCATCTGGATTTTTTTTAATTTCTCCAAAGTCTAAGAAAAATCCTTTTACGTTGCGTCAATGAATCTTGTCTCATCATACAATATTTTCACTCATAATTAAAATTGGGCAATTTTGGGTCAATAACCTCTTTTAAAAAAATATTAGGGAAAATGGCTCCAAAAAAATATTATTTGGCAAAATGACTCCAAACTTGTCACGTCGGTGAACCTCGCTTTATGTAGGAAGCGAGGTCTGATATCGCGTTCTGCATAACGCGAGTTCAGTCTATGTGGCCTTGTTGTTTGTGTTAACGATTTTACAGAACCTCGCGTTCTGCATAACGCGAGTTCTGCAGAACGCGAGGTCTACGAGAATTTGAAAGGGCGGCAGAATATATCGCACAGACCTCGCGTTCTGCAGGACGCGAGTTTTGTGCAACTCTGGGCTGAAGAACTAGGGAAAACAAGTGTGGGTAGGCCTGTTCGAGCCCAATTTCGGGTGTGTAAATCGTATATTTTTAGCGAACATCGAGTTTGGGGTCGTAGTACTGGAAAATCTCTATCGTATGACACCAACACGGTTAATTTCCGTCCATTCTACAGTGGTTTAAAATGGCTTCCAAAACCCTATGCTATCATCCTTTTTTGAATGAAGTTGTCTTTGAACAAATATCGATTTTTGGTTTAGTAATCCCATAAAATTTATTCAAAACTGAAAATAAATAAACATTTTAAATTTTAATTATAATAGATAAACAAAATTATAATACGACATTATAAAAGACAAATGTTTGGAATATAAATATTAAAAACATAAGTACAAATCAGTAAAAAAAAAAGAGACTAATGACGCCTATGTCCACCCGTTCCGCAGTCGGGTGGACGACGATCACGATCTGGATACCTCCGAGCATCGTGTGGTGGTCCCTGGTCCCCATCATCGTCACCATCGTGTGCGATATGCGGATCTGTGCTGGGCCCAGGCGGGGAGTAAAACAAGCTACCCACCGGCGTATGATCCACAATGCTAAAGTCATACTGAGATGCCAACGGTGGAAAATCGATAAACTGAAGGCCAGTCGTCGGCATATGGGGACAATAGGCATCAGAGGAGCCGAACTGGGGTGGAGGCAACATCTGCTGGAAACTCGATGGACCGCTATAAGTATGAAATGATGCGCTAGAAGATGAGGCCCCTGCAGTGTCATGTCGTGGTCTCGGACCGCACTACCTCGACTGGCTCTGCCTCTGGCTTCCGGTCGCTCGACGGGTGCCGCGTGGGCGGTTTTGGGGAGGCTGGGGAAGCTCTTCCTCGCACTCGGCCTGAGTAAGGATATGCTGCTTCCCATTGAGCGCATACCACTAGAGGTAATTGAAATCGATCGAATCGGCCCCTTCAATAATGGGTCGGAGAATGGGTGGGCGTTGGGCAAATCGATTAGCCCAAACCGCTATCCAGTCAGCGTGGTACTCGGATCAGTCAATCTCTATCTTCCCCTGGCGCGTCAAATGGTGGAATC
This sequence comes from Hibiscus tridactylites, assembly GCA_958450335.1. Classification (NCBI taxonomy): domain Eukaryota; kingdom Viridiplantae; phylum Streptophyta; class Magnoliopsida; order Malvales; family Malvaceae; genus Hibiscus; species Hibiscus tridactylites. The sequence goes on from OY288290.1 coordinate 62,930,793, forward strand.
GGTCCATATTTTGTGGAACCAGGGTGGAATATTTTGCACGAACCCGAACTGTCAGAGAACCCTATCCGTAGCATGTCACATGACAATTTCGTAGTTGAGCAACGGCACTACGGAAATCTAGAGCTGTTGGTCAAGCAGAATCTCGGGTGGAGTAATCTGCTGAATATCCTCTGAAGCGTAGGGCCTCCACACGAACTAAAAAAAATGAAAACGTTTGTAACGGTTATATGAAATATTATTGGAAAAAATAGTATGAAAAAATTATGTGAAACAAATATTTTAATTTTGATATAACTAAAAACCTAAGGACTAAATTGAAAAAGTCAAAACGAATTTTAAGTCCTCAAAATATCCCTATATAAGTTTAAGATTATGCCCAAGTTAAAAATATGCTTTTCAAATATTTTTTCTAAGTGTTTCAAGCCAAAAACAGTGAATTTCAAGACCCTGTTTCGAAACGGCCCTCATGCGTTTCAAAACGTTTTCATCACTGTCGACCACCGTTCCGAAACGTGTATCGAAACACTTGACCCCGTTTCGAAACGGTATCACTCGTTTCGAAATTGTTCTTCATATGTGATTTAAAAAGGGCTAACGGTTTCAAATATTTGCTGAATTTTAAAAGATTAAAAGGGTGTTTCGAAACGGATCATGCCCGTTCCGAAACGACCCTTGACAGTAGCAAATCCGTTTCGAAACGGATCCAAATCGTTTCGAAACAGGTCCTAGGTTTAATTTGAAAATATGACAGTTATGTGTTTTTAACTAAATTTCTGAAAGTCGTTAAGGCGTTTCGAAACGGGCTAAGACCGTTCCGAAATGACCCTTGACAGTGGCAAAAGCGTTCCGAAACGGCCCTAAGGCGTTTCAAAACGGGCTCTTAAATGCACCCCAACGGCTCTTTCTATTTTAGTCTGTTCCGAAACAGGTACCCCGCGTTCCGAAACGGGTTGGTGCAGACTGCATTTATGGTGGTAAGAGAGGGTTCCAACGGCTCCATTTATGTTCCCAACCACCCAAACGGCTAGAAATCAATGAGAAGGTATAAAAGAGACATCCAAAAGCATCAGCAACAACTATTGATCCTAAAGCAAACATCCAAACATCAAATCCAAGCAATTGTGCAAAAATCTCACTTTGTCTAAAACCCCAATTGTAATTTTCATTCATATCTTGTTCAATTGGGTTGTGTGCTTGTATTTGGGCTATTATTTGTATTGAGAGATATCTAATTAGCCATTAAATTTCTTTGTTCACTTGTGTGAGGATTGGGTTGATTTTTGGGTAGAAAAATCAACCGAAATTGTAAAGGGTTGCCTCCTTGTCCTAGAAAAGGGGAAGAACGATTTAGTGGAATTGTTGCAAATCCTTAGTGAAGCTAAGGTAGTGGATGTAGAGTTCATTTGGAACTTGAACCACTCTAAATCTCTTGTCCATCAATTTTCAATTTGCAAATTTCCACCACAAACCTTTAAATTTCCAATTCACCCCCCCTCTTGGTCAATTTCGATCTTACGATCCACTCAACAATTGGTATCAGAGCTTAACTCTTTTGAGGATTAACAACCACAAGAGGAGATCCTTGGAAGAGTGTGATCATCAAAATATCAAGAGATGACTTCAACCTCCGGTTCCGGCATGTACGAGTCACAATCCACTACAAAGCCTCCATTCTTCAACGGTGATAACTATTCTTTTTGGAAGAATAGAATGCGTCTATTCATCAAGTCAAGTGACTATCTTGTGTGGGATGTCATTGAGGATGAGCCATATATTCCATTGAAGCAAGATGGTGAAGGCAAGATGGTGCTAAAGAAGAAAGTGGAAATGAGTGAAGCGGAGAGGAAAAATATTCAAGTCAATGATAAAGCTCTCCACATGTTATTTTGTGCTTTCGGTCCGGACATCTACTCAAAGGTCTCATCCATTGAAAGTGCCAAAGAAGTGTGGGATACTCTTGAGACCACTTATGAAGGCACCAATGATGTTAAAGAAACTAAGATTGGACTTCCCAATCTTAGCTATGAAAATTTCAAGATGGAGCCCGATGAGACGGTGTCAAAGATGTTTGATCGTTTCTCCATGATTGTCAATGGTCTAAAGGCTTTGGAGAGATCATACCGGAAGACAAGCTTGTCCGGAAGCTACTCTATTCACTTCCCGAGTCTTGGGATGGGAAGAGAACCGCTATCATCGAAGCAAAGAACTTGAAGACATTGAAGCTTGATGAGCTTGTGGGTTCTCTCCTTACTCATGAGATCATGAAGCAAGGAAGGGAAGATGAGAAAAAGAAAGAAGAGAAAAGGGTAGAGAAGCTTGAGGTTGAGAAGAAGAAGAAGATGGGAATAGCTCTCAAGGCTAAAGCTTCACAACATGATGAGAGCTCATCTTGTGAGGAGGATGAACTTGAAGAATTGGCTATGATAGCCAAACGATTCTCACGCTTTATGAGGTCCAACCGGGGAAGAAAAATCCAAAGGAAGATGGACTTCAAAAGCAAGAACAAGGAAGATGGAAAGGATCCAATCATTTGCTTTGAGTGCAAACAACCCGGCCACATCCGTTCGGAGTGCCCTCAACTCAAGAAGAAGGGCTTTGAGAAGAAGAAAAGACTCAAAGCCAAGCTTGCTACTTGGAGTGATGAGGAGTCATCGGAGGATGACGAACAAGAAGTGGCTAATCTTTGCCTCATGGCACTTGAGGAAGATTCCTCCTTGGTAACCTCTAACTCATCTACTTTAGATTTTTCATATGAAGAGTTAAATGATGCATATGATGAGTTACAAGAGGTATATGATGAATTAGTTGAGAAGTTTAAAGAGTCGATCATTAAAAACAAGAAAATCATTTTAGAACTAAATGAGAAAAATGACTCACTCACTCAAGCTAATTCAAAATTTGAGAAAAAGATATTAGGATTAAAAGATGAGCTAAAGTTCTTTCAAGATGAAAATGTTGATCCTAATAACCTTTTGTCTCAATGTAATAGTGAACACCAAAAGGTGTTGAGTGAGCTAAATGAGCTCAAAAAGTCTTTAAAAAATGTTGGTAGTGTCAAGCATGAAGTAGGAGAATCCTCTAGAACACACCAACCTAAGAAAAAGACTAATTACTACAAACAAGGTAGCTACCCTAGACATAGTAGAACTAAAAGAATTAGAAGTGTATGGGTTCCTAAGGAACTTGTAAAATCTAATAATATTATTGCTATGTCATCTTGGATTCCTAAGGGAACCAAGGTTTTGGGAGCTAACACTCATGGACCCAAAATGATTTGGGTACCAAAAACCAAAGTTTAATATCTTTGTTTGTAGGGGGAGCATTGCTACAAGGCCAAGGCACAAAGTCAAAACTCATGGTACCTTGATAGTGGATGCTCGAGACACATGACCGGAGATAAGAGTCGATTCATGGATTTAAAGCCAAAAAGTGGAGGAGTAGTAACATTTGGTGACAACTCCAAAGGCCACATTAAAGGTATTGGCTCCATAGGTAATCACTCTACCATTCTTATTGAAAATGTCTTATATGTCGATGGTCTTAAACACAATTTATTGAGCATAAGTCAATTGTGTGATAAAGGATTTAATGTTTTATTTGATAAAAGTGGATGCAAAATTGTAGACATTAAATCTAATAATATTATGCTCATAGGTCATCGCATAGGAAACATATACATGGTGCATTTAGATGACATACATACATCTCATGCATGCTTAGTTGCTCAAAATGAAAATGATGCATGGTTGCGGCATAGAAAGCTAGGACATGCTAGTATTAGTGTTTTGGAAAAACTAGTCTCTCTAAATCTAGATAGAGGTTTGCCCAAAATAAAGTTTTCAAATGATAAAATTTGTGATGCATGCTCAAAGGGTAAACAACATAGGTCTTCCTTTAAATCCATTAATGATGTTTCTACTAGTAGATGCTTACAATTAATTCACATGGATTTATTTGGGCCAATTAGGACTATGAGCTTGGGTGGTAAATCTTATGCTTTTGTGCTAGTTGATGATTTTTCTAGATTTACTTGGGTTCTCTTTCTAAGTACTAAAGATGAGGCTTTGGAAAAATTCATCACATTTTCAAAATTAACCCAAAATGATCTTGAACTTAGAATTTCACATATTAGAAGTGATCATGGAACCGAGTTTCAAAATTTAGGGTTTGAAGAATTTTTGAATGAAAATGGTATTAGCCATAATTTTTCGGCTCCTCGAACTCCTCAACAAAATGGGGTAGTTGAGAGGAAAAATAGAACTTTACAAGAAATGGCTAGAACTATGCTTTGTGAAAATAATTTACCTAAATATTTTTGGGCGGAAGCCACAAACACCGCTTGTTATATTGTAAATCGAGTTATGATTAGGCCAATTTTAAAGAAAACACCTTATGAGATTTTAAAATCTAAAAAGCCTAACATTAGCTATTTTCACCCTTTTGGGTGCAAGTGTTTTGTTTTAAATGATGGAAAAGATAACTTAGGTAATTTTGATGCAAAAAGTGATGAAGCCATTTTTATAGGTTACTCTTTAACCTCTAAAGCCTATCGAGTATTTAACAAAAGAACGTTAGTAGTAAAAGAATCTATTCATGTTGTATTCGATGATAACCTCCTTCCTAGGAAGGATTCTTGTGATGATGATGATGTAGGAATCATAAATGCCTTTGATGGAGGTCAAACTTCAAAGGAGGATGAGATTCAACCAAAAGAAGAAGACACACAAGATCCACCTCTTGAAGCCTTGAAGGACTTGGCTATTGAGGAAAAGGAAGTGAGCTACCCAAGGGAGTTGAACTATGTCAAAGATGGTGAAATCTTGGGTGATCCATCCAAGGGGGTAACCACTCGTTATTCTCTTAAATTAATGAACCATGTTGCATTTATCTCATGCATAGAGCCTAAAAATATAAAAGAAGCATTGAAAGATGATTTTTGGATTATGGCTATGCAAGAAGAGTTAAATCAATTTGAGAGAAGTAATGTTTGGACATTAGTTGATAGGCCTAGTAATCAATCTACAATAGGAACTAAATGGGTCTTTAGGAACAAACTAGATGAGAGTGGTAACATTGTGAGAAATAAAGCTAGACTTGTAGCACAAGGTTACACTCAAGAAGAGGGAATAGATTTTGTGAAACCTATGCACCCGTAGCTAGAATGGAAGCCATTAGGATGTTGCTTGCATATGCATGTTATCATAATTTCAAGCTTTTTCAAATGGATGTTAAAAGCGCATTTTTAAATGGTTTTATAAATGAAGAAGTGTATGTGGAACAACCACCGGGTTTTGAAGATTCAAAATTTCCAAATCATGTTTTTAAACTTACCAAAGCTCTTTATGGTTTAAAACAAGCTCCTAGAGCCTGGTATGAAAGGCTTTCAAATTTTTTGATTGAAAAAGGATTTGAAAAAGGTAAGGTGGACACTACACTCTTTATAAAAATGTATAAAAATGACATCTTAGTAGTTCAAATTTATGTTGATGATATTATTTTTGGTTCTACTAATGAATGTCATTGTCAAGAGTTTGCTAAGTTAATGCAAGGTGAATTTGAGATGAGCATGATGGGGGAGCTCTCATTCTTTTTGGGACTCCAAATCAAGCAAAAGAAGGATGGCACCTTCATCAACCAAGCAAAATACATAAAGGATATGCTCAAGAAGTTTGGCTTAGAGAATGCAAAGCCTCAAGCCACTCCTATGAGCTCATCTACAAAGCTTGACAAAGATGAAGGAGGTAAGTGTGTTGACTCTAAGCTTTATCGTTCTATGATTAGATCTTTGCTTTACCTTACCGCAAGTAGACCGGATATCTTGTTTAGTGTTTGCTTGTGTGCTAGGTTTCAAGCTAGTCCTAGAGAGTCTCACCTTATAGCCGTTAAGAGAATCTTTAGATACCTTAGAGACACTCCTTGTTTAGGCCTTTGGTATCCTAGAGACTCTACCTTCAACCTTCATGCTTACTCGGATGCGGATTATGGGGGTTGCAAAATTGATAGGAAAAGTACTTCGGGAACTTGCCAATTCTTAGGTAGTATGCTCATATCTTGGTTCTCTAAGAAACAAAATAGTGTAGCCTTATCTACCACCGAAGCCGAGTACATATCCTTAGGGAGTTGTTGTGCTCAAGTCCTTTAGATGAAGCAACAACTCTTAGATTATGGAATTAAAGTTGAAACCATACCCCTAAAATGTGATAACACTAGTGCAATATGCTTAACTAAAAATCCCATCCAACACTCTAGAACCAAACACATAGAAATAAGGCATCATTTCATTAGAGATCATGTCCTTAAGGAAGATGTGGTTATAGAGTACGTAGACACCTTGAATCAATTAGCGGACATATTTACAAAACCCTTAGACAAAGAGCGTTTTTGGTCCCTTAGGAGAGAGTTAGGTCTAGCTAGCCTTTCTTGACCTTTTAGGACCTCTTTTGTGCTTAAATATGCTTGATTTTGTGAAATGACATGTTGATGTGTTTAAACTCCTAATTGTATCCATGCTTATAGTTAGGGGGAGTATGTTTATGCTTGAATATGTTTTGCCTGCTCATTCATGACATTTATGCATGTTAGGCCTCTTAAAACTTCATTTTTCTGCACTTTTAGAGCCTCATCTGCACTTCCAGGCCCAGGTGTATCGAAACGGGTGACCCTGTTTCGATACAGATACCTTAAATCCAGCTCTGAGAGAAGGGCGTTTCGAAACGCCTCCAATGCGTTCCGAAACGTTTTTGCTACTGCCAATGGGTGTATCGCAACGTGTTTCGATACGGGTCAAAGGAGTTTCGATACAGTCAACACCGTATCGAAACGGTCAGCCTATGGTCTTAAAACGGTCAAAACCCTAGAGCCTAAAAATATAAAAGAAGCATTGAAAGATGATTTTTGGATTATGGCTATGCAAGAAGAGTTAAATCAATTTGAGAGAAGTAATGTTTGGACATTAGTTGATAGGCCTAGTAATCAATCTACAATAGGAACTAAATGGGTCTTTAGGAACAAACTAGATGAGAGTGGTAACATTGTGAGAAATAAAGCTAGACTTGTAGCACAAGGTTACACTCAAGAAGAGGGAATAGATTTTGTGAAACCTATGCACCCGTAGCTAGAATGGAAGCCATTAGGATGTTGCTTGCATATGCATGTTATCATAATTTCAAGCTTTTTCAAATGGATGTTAAAAGCGCATTTTTAAATGGTTTTATAAATGAAGAAGTGTATGTGGAACAACCACCGGGTTTTGAAGATTCAAAATTTCCAAATCATGTTTTTAAACTTACCAAAGCTCTTTATGGTTTAAAACAAACTCCTAGAGCCTGGTATGAAAGGCTTTCAAATTTTTTGATTGAAAAAGGATTTGAAAAAGGTAAGGTGGACACTACACTCTTTATAAAAATGTATAAAAATGACATCTTAGTAGTTCAAATTTATGTTGATGATATTATTTTTGGTTCTACTAATGAATGTCATTGTCAAGAGTTTGCTAAGTTAATGCAAGGTGAATTTGAGATGAGCATGATGGGGGAGCTCTCATTCTTTTTAGGACTCCAAATCAAGCAAAAGAAGGATGGCACCTTCATCAACCAAGCAAAATACATAAAGGATATGCTCAAGAAGTTTGACTTGGAGAATGCAAAGCCTCAAGTCACTCCTATGAGCTCATCTACAAAGCTTGACAAAGATGAAGGAGGTAAGTGTGTTGACTCTAAGCTTTATCGTTCTATGATTGGGTCTTTGCTTTACCTTACCGCAAGTAGACCGGATATCTTGTTTAGTGTTTGCTTGTGTGCTAGGTTTCAAGCTAGTCCTAGAGAGTCTCACCTTATAGCCGTTAAGAGAATCTTTAGATACCTTAGAGACACTCCTTGTTTAGGCCTTTGGTATCCTAGAGACTCTACCTTCAACCTTCATGCTTACTCGGATGTGGATTATGGGGGTTGCAAAATTGATAGGAAAAGTACTTCGGGAACTTGCCAATTCTTAGGTAGTATGCTCATATCTTGGTTCTCTAAGAAACAAAATAGTGTAGCCTTATCTACCATCGAAGCCGAGTACATATCCTTAGGGAGTTGTTTTGCTCAAGTCCTTTAGATGAAGCAACAACTCTTAGATTATGGAATTAAAGTTGAAACCATACCCCTAAAATGTGATAACACTAGTGCAATATGCTTAACTAAAAATCCCATCCAACACTCTAGAACCAAACACATAGAAATAAGGCATCATTTCATTAGAGATCATGTCCTTAAGGAAGATGTGGTTATAGAGTACGTAGACACCTTGAATCAATTAGCGGACATATTTACAAAACCCTTAGACAAAGAGCGTTTTTGGTCCCTTAGGAGAGAGTTAGGTCTAGCTAGCCTTTCTTGACCTTTTAGGACCTCTTTTGTGCTTAAATATGCTTGATTTTGTGAAATGTCATGTTGATGTGTTTAAACTCCTAATTGTATCTATGCTTATAGTTAGGGGGAGTATGTTTATGCTTGAATATGTTTTGCCTGCTCATTCATGACATTTATGCATGTTAGGCCTCTTAAAACTTCATTTTTCTGCACTTTTAGAGCCTCATCTGCACTTCCAGGCCCAGGTGTATCGAAACGGGTGACCCTGTTTCGATACGGATACCTTAAATCCAGCTCTGAGAGAAGGGCGTTTCGAAACGCCTCCAATGCGTTCCGAAACGTTTTTGCTACTGCCAATGGGTGTATCGCAACGTGTTTCGATACGGGTCAAAGGAGTTTCGATACAGTCAACACCGTATCGAAACGGTCAGCCTATGGTCTTAAAACGGTCAAAACCCTAGCCGCCCCGTTTCGGAACGGTCAAGACCGTTCCGAAACGGCATCGCGGACTGCTTTATTTAGGGCTTTTAATGATACAAAACACTTTTTATCAAAACTCTTAAAACCCTAAACCGCCTCCCTCTCTATAAATACCCTCTCAAACTCATTTTTCTGCAAGGATGAACGCCACTTTGGCACTTTCACCGGTAAGGCACTTAATTTGGATGTGCACGATCGAGTTCTTCACTTAATGGTTTCTTGGTTTATTCGACCTTCCGGAGGTAAATACTCTCACATCCGTCAAACCGATCATTTTTGGCTAGAGTGTTTCCGTAAGGGTGAGCGCCCAAATGTGCCTAAGATAATTTTTGCCGAGATAGTCAATAATATCAAGCTTATTGACACAAATGAGTTGAAGTCTTTTACATATGGCATAGTCTTGAGCGCCTTATTTCATGATCTTGGCATCGATTGTTCCTACGACTCTCTGGAACCTCGCAAGACCAAGATTGGTGAGTCATCCCTTCGCAAGTCCGGATTTACTTATGCGAATGATGTTTGGGAAAGAATTGATAGAGAAGCCGTTCCTCCTCCCGTTGCTCCTCCACCGCAAGTTCAAGTTGCAAACAATGACACCCTCACGGCTTTCCTTACCGAGCGATTCAATGCTTTGGACACTCGGTTCGATGCTTTGGACACTCGCATTGCTTCGGGTTTTGAATCTATGGGCAATCGTTTGAAGAATGTCGAGGATCGTCTTCATACTCTTGAGACCTCTCACTCCAACTTGGATCTATCCTTCTCTACGCTTTATGGGCAATGGACGAAGTTTCATCGTTCTCAAGCCAAGAGCGATGATGATACTTCGGATGATGATGACGATGCCTAGGAACTCCATATCATACCATATCATATTATCTATGCATTTTAGGATTAAGATTGCATCTTTATGTTTTCTCATGTTTTAGGAACCTATGCTTATGGCTTTTTTTATTTGGGATTTTATGTTGAACTTAATGTTTGATTTATGTTTTGGATATTTTGATTATGAATTAATATTATGGTTGCTTATTATTGCTTATTGGTACTAATCCTTTATCTTCTCTATGAGCTTTTATTGTTCTTTTTGATCTAACAAAAAGGGGAGAAGAAATTTAAGAGCCACACTAAAATTCGTTTTAAATTTTAAAAGGTTTTTAAAGGTTTACAACTTGGATTTCAAATCAAAAATTTCTTTTAACTTTAAAAACCTATCTTAAATTAAGGGGGAGTTAGAATATTTTCAAAACTTTCTAAATTCTCAAAAATTCTAACTTTGGTTTTGTTATATCAAAAAGGGGAGATTGTGAAACAAATATTTTAATTTTGATATAACTAAAAATCTAAGGACTAAATTGAAAAAGACAAAACGAATTTTAAGTCCTCAAAATATCCCTATATAAGTTTAAGATTATGCCCAAGTTAAAAACATGCTTTTCAAATATTTTTTCTAAGTGTTTCAAGCCAAAAACAATGAATTTCAAGACCTTGTTTCGAAACGGCCCTCATGCGTTTCGAAACGTTTTCATCACTGTCGACCACCGTTCCGAAACGTATATCGAAACACTTGACCCCGTTTCGAAACGGTATCACTCATTTCGAAACTGTTCTTCATATGTGATTTAAAAAGGGCTAACGGTTTCAAATATTTGCTGAATTTTAAAAGATTAAAAGGGTGTTTCGAAACGGATCATGCTCGTTCCGAAACGACCCTTGACAGTAGCAAATCCGTTTTGAAACGGATCCAAATCGTTTCGAAACAGGTCCTAGGTTTAATTTGAAAATATGACCGTTATGTGTTTTTAACTGAATTTCTGAAAGTCGTTAAGGCGTTTCGAAACGGGCTAAGACCGTTCCGAAACGACCCTTGACAGTGGAAAAAGCGTTCTGAAACGGCCCTAAGGCGTTTCGAAACGGGCTCTTAAATGCACCCCAACGGCTCTTTCTATTTCAGTCCGTTCCGAAACAGGTACCCCGCGTTCCGAAACGGGTTGGTGCAGACTGCATTTATGGTGGTAAGAGATGGTTCCAACGGCTCCATTTATGTTCCCAACCACCCAAACGGCTAGAAATCAATGAGAAGGTATAAAAGAGACATCCAAAAGCATCAGCAACAACTATTGATCCTAAAGCAAACATCCAAACATCAAATCCAAGCAATTGTGCAAAAATCCCACTTTGTCTAAAACCCAAATTGTAATTTTCATTCATATCTTGTTCAATTGGGTTGTGTGCTTGTATTTGGGCTATTATTTGTATTGAGAGATATCTAATTAGCCATTAAATTTCTTTGTTCACTTGTGTGAGGATTGGGTTGATTTTTGGGTAGAAAAATCAACCGAAATTGTAAAGGGTTGCCTCCTTGTCCTAGAAAAGGGGAAGAACGATTTAGTGGAATTGTTGCAAATCCTTAGTGAAGCTAAGGTAGTGGATGTAGAGTTCATTTGGAACTTGAACCACTCTAAATCTCTTGTCCATCAATTTTCAATTTGCAAATTTCCACCACAAACCTTTAAATTTCCAATTCACGCCCCCTCTTGGTCAATTTCGATCTTACGATTCACTCAACAAATTCAAATTAATTTTCGAATTACCTGGTCGTGCCTCAAGTTATTGAAAACAAGCCTGAATTGTTTTTGGGTCTTCGGCAAGCCGTTGTGGGTCAGTGTTCCGCTCCACCTATCAATAATGAAAAAAATTGTTAAATAAAATAATTTAAAAATAGGGAAAATATAGTAGATTACGTAGTACCTCCGTAGAAGCGGAAATAACATAGCGGTGGGCTGTCTAAGTTGTGGGCTTAAAATAGGCATCCGAAACCAAACCCAAGACTGTAGGAGTGAACAACATCTTCCCATCGATGATCTAGATGCGTCAACGTTTCTGTAGAGCTCCATGTAAAGAAAGGCCAAGACAGCTGCTCCCCAAGATTTTCCTCTAAACTCATCAAAATTTGTAAAATGAAGAAGGCACATCACGTGCACCTTGGTGCGGGATTTGTCTGGCATTAATATCCCGCCGATAATGCGCAAGATGTGGGCACGCGCAAACCGCTGTGAAAATAAAGATTTAATAAAGACATCATAATTTTAAAAAAATTGTAACTTCATCCTAAATTTAATAAAGGCATCCAAAAAAATTAATAAATATTTGTAACTTCAACCTAAATATTTAATAAAAGCATCCTAAATATTTAATAAAGACATCCTAATTTTCAAGTAAATATTTGTAACTTCATCCTAAATTTATTAAAAGCATCCTAAATATTTAATAAAGGCATCCTAATTTTTAAATAAACGAAATATATTAAAAATATATAAAATAGTGAAAAAATCGAAAAAATACATGAAGTGTAACTTCATCCGCATTGGGGGGAGGGATTCCAAATTCAGCCTCTAAATATGATAATTCGATTTTTCCACCGCCCCACACTTCCTTAGGGAGCATCACGCCCATTTGTTCAGCAAATATAGTTGGCCAATGGCCCAACGCGACACCCGTAATAACGTTGCCGTCTGTAGGCAACCCCAGATGGTAGGCAACATCCTCTAGCGTGATTGTTGTCTCGCCAATCGGAAGATAAAATGTGTGCGTCTCTGGCCTCCATCGTTCTATCAACGCCCTGATCAACGATGGGTTTAGCTTCACCCCCTATATACCTTGCTATGTGGCCAAAACCGGCGCGCTCAATCCACACCATAACAACATCAACTGGTGGGTTGTTGATACGGTTAAGGTAACATTGTAAATTACGTTCGTATCCCTTCAAAAAAATAATAAAATAAAATAGTTAGTAAAATAAAAAAATTAAAAAAATAAAAAATTTTAAAAATTAAAAGGAAAAAGTAATACCTCTGGATTTGTTCTCCAATGTTGATTGTAGTGATTCGCCTCGTTGCGTAGTAAGCTTTCCATTATATCGAATGTAAGATAAGGATTGCCGATAATTTGTTGTAAAAAAGCTAAAGAACTCGCGTTCTGTGGTTGATATGGGGTAGGGCCATCAATTTATAGAAGAGCTCGCGCCCTCTGGGAAGCGAGGGTCATTGAAAAGGCGCGTCATGGAACAGACGCATGAACTGAACGGTCATAAGTGACCTCGCGTCCTGTAGAACGCGAGTTTCAAAAGACCTCGCGTTCTACAGGACGCGAGGTCGTGGGTTTTTTTTAAAGATGACTTCCCATGCAGGAAAGTCATTTAATAACTATATTAAATATAAAATTATTATTATTATATATTTAATTACAAATAATAATAATAATAATAATAATAATAATAATAATAATAATAATAATAAAAATAATAATACTAATAATAGTAAATATATAATAATAATAATTGTATTTAAATATATAATAATAATAATAATAATAATAATAATAATAATAATAATAATAATAATAATAATAATAATAATAATAATAATAATAATAATAATAATAATAATAATACACGATATGTTGTCATTAGTAACTACAAATAACGACATAGCGCAATATTCAGAAAATTAGTTTGAAAAAAACTTCCTAAATACGCGCTATGTTGCCATTAGTAGCTGCAATCGAAAACTGCTTACGTGGATATAATGACGTATATACGCAACTACAAATAATGACATAGCGCAATATTCGAGAAATTAGTTTGAAAAAAACTTCTCAAATACGCGCTATGTTGCCTAGGGGTGTTCAAAAGTACCCAGCCCGAACTACCCGACCCGCCGACCCGATTTAATTTTACCGGGTATTTATATTAAAGTACCCGATTTTTTCGGGCCAGGTACCCGACCCGCAATTTTTTCCGGGTAGTTGGGTCGGGTCAGGGCCAAAAATTTTTTATAACCGGGTACCCAACCTGACCCGCTAATTTTAATATTTATATATTTTATATTTTAAATTCTATTTTCATTTTATGTTTCTTATTATTTTTCCTTAAAAATTAATTTTAAACCTCTAACTTCTTTTTATACTTGTATTATATACTTTTAAGTTTACAACTTTTCAAAAATATTTATATTAATTTGTCAATATTAGAGTCGAAAAAAATCATGGTCGAGATTAATATTTTTAATACCTTCTTTTGTCGATAAACTTTAATATATATATATATATACATACATATATAACCAAATATTTCTCTCTTAAAACTAACCACAAATCAATAATTTTAGTGTTTGAAATATATATCATGAAATTTTTTATGTTTCTTATGTATTTTTCTAAAAAAAAATAGATTTAAAAAATATAAAAAAAATAAACCGGGTACCCGGTACCCGATTTTACGGGTACCCGATTTGCGGGTACCCGGTTCTTATGGGCCGGGTCACGGGCCGACTTTTAGGTACCCGAAAATTCATGGTACCCCGAAATTTAGGGTACCCGAAAATCCGGGTACCCGAATATGAACACCCCTAATGTTGCCATTAGTAGCTGCAATCGAAAATTGCTTACGTGGATATGATGACGTATATACGCAACTACAAATAACGACATAGCGCAATATTCGGGAAATTAGTTCGAAAAAAACTTCCCAAATACGCGCTATGTTGCCATTAGTAGCTGCGATTGAAAATTTTTAGACATGATTTCTGTATGTCGTCCTTGCCTCCCCAAGAGTTTGCTATTTATAGAGGGAGGTGAATCTGCTGACGTGGCAAACTCGCGTTCTGTAGGACGCGAGGTCCTATAAACCTCGTGTTGTACAGAACGCGAGGTCACTTAGATGTTGGTGTATATATATAATGCACGGCAATGAATTTTCGTAACCAGTGAAGTTTTTTTTTCAGTTGAATATGATTTCGTGTTATGCTGCGTTTTTTGCAGTTGAATTTTTTTTGTATTTTTTGTTCCTTTATGATAGTTGGAGTTCACTTAAAGATTTGTGTTTTGCGGGGTACATACCCCTGTGTGATACGTTCATTGAATAATATTTACTGACATATCGCAATATTCGAGAGGTTGTGGGTGGCCGCGTCCCCTTCAATGGAAGCTTCTATAGCCGCCGTCGAGAGGATCCTCGACTACAGTTTTGAAATGAAACAACTTTTAGGAAGTGTTTGGAAAGTTTCCAGTAAAACGTTCGAGGCACTTCTTGGGGACTCTTTTCTAAAGTATGTAGCTTGCCCGCACAATCTGTAAAAAGTCTAGAGTTAAAGAAGCAAGGGCGGATTTAGATCGATCGTACTGCCGAACCAGCCCTACTTTTTAGATGCGGCCGGTGCTGATTACATTTGCTAATGTGGATCAAAGCTGCTACCATTTCAAAAGAAATCTGATTATCGTGCTCTGCTTCTTTCACTCGGGACCTCCGATCACATTTGCCCACCGACATATCGCAATATTCGGGAGCTTGTGGGTGGCTGCCATTTACCGCCAAGTACTGCCTTGAGAGTTTTCAGTAAAACTTTCGAGGCACTTTTTTGGGACTCTTTTCTTAAATTCACAGTTTGCCCGCACAATCTGCAAAAAGTTCGGAGTTAAAGAAGTGATGACAAAGACCAGACCTTTGCTTTCTTTTCCAAGCAAACCTCTAATCACATTTGCCCACCAGACTTTTTGCATATATTGTTTCGACTTTTGTAGATATTTTATCGAGTTGTCTCAATTTACTTATTAAAGAATACATGTTGAAAGTTGAAAGTTATGTTAAATGAAATGCGAATTAAAGTTTTCATTCGAGTTAAATTTACTTATGTTGTGTTTTTCCTTTATTAGAAATACCCACGAATTCCACCATCATTTACTATAAATATCGAATAATTCCACCATCATTTCGAATCAACGATAACATAGAAAATGTCACTTATGTTGGGAGCTAGCGTTAAATGACTTACCGACATCTCCAATTGTTTGAAATATTCAAACATGTTTTCAATTATTCAAACAAATTTCAGGCAACATTTTATTTTCTCGATACTTATTTTGAATCAACAATCACCAGCAAAATGTCACTGAAAGATTTAATACAGTTGACAGCAAGCGAGGTTAGTAAACTCACCGACAAACAAATTTCTTCCTTGGAATGTCGAATCCCAACACCGTCAGCAAACGAAACGCACTACGTTATGAAGCTTACGAACGAAACAAACGTTCGTAACATGTATGATCGGCTCAATTCCGTTGGAGCTAAATACGTCAATTTAAATGTTAAGTTTGATGAGGTCAACGCCGACGAAGGTAGTACGTCTGCACCCGGACAACCTGCTTCGAACAATGAACACGCACCGTCTTCACCGGATGTTGATGCTGCTGCCGACGAGCTGCAACTTTTTATGTACAGGCGTAGACAAAGAAAACAACAGCTGATCGAAGAACTAAACCTAAGTTCAGACGTGTCCATTGACTACGATGATTCGGATTAACCTTAAACTTATGAAATTATCGTCCAATTATGTTATATGACGTCTTTTTTCATCCTTTATTAATGTTCAAGGGACCTCGCGTTATGTAGAACTGCTAGTATTCAATTACATTACTAGACAACAATCGTCTTAGTTATTCAAACAAAAAACGAGTACATAGTACAAGTTTTATTAATTCTGACGGAATCTTTGTCTCAATATATATAAAGGGACCTCGCGTTATGTAGCACTTGTAGTATTCAATTACATTACCAGACTACAATTGTCTCAATTATTCAAACATGTTCTCAATTACACAAACAGACAATGAGTACACAGTACGATTATTATAACTTCTGACGGAATATCTGCGACAAAGTAATTAAAGGGACCTCGTGTTCTATAGAACGCGATATTCAAAAGAACTCGCGTTCTACAGAACGCGAGGTCCTGCTTATCGCATTCTGTAGAACGCGATTTTCTTAAAGCTGCCTCCCGGTACCATTATTTCCCTTACACACCCGGATTCTCCGAGATTTTAAGTGGCAATAATAACCCATAACTGTCTCCTTATATGAAGCAGACCATAAAACGTAAATATATGTTTGAATTGCCAAAACAATTCCTCAAAATTTTCAAGTATTAAAAATTCACAAGTCTTTGACAAAATATTCAAATGGCGAGACGAGGAGTTAGTACTCTAGTTTACTACGATGGGTAGATATTCAACGATCCCAAACTCGGCGTCGTTTTTCACTGCGAAGATCCAGTAACGTTAAAGATTCCGAGGAGATTATCGTTCAAGAAGTTGGTAAAGGAACTGGAGACAAATGTCTCTCATTTCGAAAACTACCGTTTGTCTGACGTGAAGTATCGGGTGCCAACATCTATAGCCCCTTTAAGGTACTTTGTATGCTGCATTGCGAAAACTGATGATGTGGAGATGATGCTGGAAACCCACATCGACTATTCATTAGGGGGCCCCTCGAGTTGTATGCATCGTTCTTGGAGTCTAATCCAGTTATCGAAATACCAAGCTAGGGCCGGACGAATTTCGATTTCGATCTGAATGCCAACGTTGATAGCCCGACCGCAAGTCTATGACATGATTTTAACCTACTGTGCCAAGACAACGAGTTTGGTGCATCGTCATCTGCTGTGCCAAGGCAGTCGTGCGTAGCTAGTATCGGGTTCGACCTGAATCAACCCCCAAACAATGAATTCGATGCACCAACAAATACATCGTACAATCCATACAATCCTTATAGTTTTGGGGGGAGGGAACGTCGTCTACTTACGCTGCGCACGACCATGAAGCATCATATGGCCGACACTCAATGTATGTCCCTGGAACCAACTACGGTCAACCATCTATGAGGAGACATTCTTCTTTTGGAGGTGAGGGAGCGTCGTCTTTTTACGCTATGCACGACCATGATTCCTCATATGGACGAAACTCAACGTATGTCCCTAACACAGAGTACGTTCAACCATCTATGGGGAGACATTCTTTTTATGGTGATCTTGATTTTGGTCTTGGAAATGTGGTTCGTGAGCGATCTCGTGAGAGGTCTCCCGATCGTCGACCCCCATCATCGCCTCCAAGGGTAGTGATCGACGAAGCTCTACTATTCCAGCTCCCGGAGGATGCTTCTGACAAAGAACCGATTAGAGAACCCGGGCCCGACAGAGACGAGTTGGGGTAATTCTATGATGAACCAGAAGACTTGACAGTTCCACCAGAAGACGATACCATTCCACCACCAGATTTTAACGAACATCCGACTGCCACCAACTTTCCTGTAGACGCAACACCAATTTCTATGTTCCAGCCACCATCCCAATTCACAACGGTTGATATGGATGCAATGGACGTCCCTAATTTTTCGCATGAAGACACAATAGACGACAGAGTCAACTGTTCTGATGGTGAACGGAGAATTGGTATGACGTTCTTGACAAAGGATATTGTGGTGGCGGCAGTTAAGCAGTACAACCTTCGTCAGAATGTTGAGACGACGGTGAATAAAACCTAAGCCAGATACTACAAGGCTCACTGCGTCCAAAAGGATCAAGGCTGTAAATGGAAAATTTGTATATCACAATTGAAGAGGGCAAGCGAGCGTTGGAAAATAACAAAACTTGATGGGCCCCATACATGCACCGTTGCTAGCCCCAGCCAGGATCACAAGAACCTTGATGCAAAGTACCTCGACGATATCTTTTCGACACTGGTGAAAACAAATCCCACAGTGTCGGTCCCCACATGTCAGGCTACAGCTCAAGCTGTCACCGGCTACCGTCTTGAATATTACAAAGCATGGTATGCAAGAAAGCGGGCCAAACAGGAAATGTATGGCCGATGGGAGGAATCTTACAAAGAGTTGCGCCCGTGGCTTAATCTCCTGCAGAAACACATCCCCAGAATGGTTGTCAAACTTGATACGATTCTGGCATACGAAAATAATCGTGTCATCCAAGGTGTTTGTCAATTCCACTGGTTATTTTGGACTTTCCCCAGTGCATCAACGCATTCAAGCACTGCAAACCGATGGTCCAAATCGACGGCATATGGTTGTACGAAAGATATACACAGACCCTACTTCTAGCTATTGCACAGGACGACAATCGAAAATGCGTTCATGTTGCATTCGCAATCGTCCAGAAGGAGGATTTGGAGTCTTGGAAGTTCTTCCTTCAGAACCTACGAAAATATGTCCTTGATCCTGTAATACGATCAAAGGATGGAGGGGTATGTATTATTTCTGACAGAGGCACAAGGCTATTTTGGGCGATAGACCGTTTGGGTGACTATTGGAAGCCTTCATACATTTACCACCGTTTTTGCTTGCGGCACATAGCCGCAAACTACCTGCAGCAATTCAAGAACCGTGATGAACATCAAATGATGCTCAATATGGGTACGTCATTTATGTTATTTTCATTTACTATATTACTTGTTACTCGCTTTCATTTACGACCTTTTGCATGTGTTTTTCGCCCATAACTATTCAACTGTCATCCTGTAGGCAACTCGCACTACAAACAAGAGGTGGATAACCTGCTCGAGGAACTGAGAGTGAGAAACAAACATGGCGCAGAATACCTTGAAAAAATCCCGAGGGAAAAATGGCTTCGATCGTATGACGAGGGTAAACGCTATAGTCACATGACAACGAACTTGGCTGAGGCAGTGAACTCATCACTGAAGGGAGTGCGTCAGTTGCCTATCACTTCCATTGTCAAAGCGACCTATTATCGTTTGGCTACCCTTTTTGCAACCTTGGAAGGCAAACAACTGAGTACATGGCAAGTGGACACAAAGTCCATCCGGATTTCTGCAGAAAACTGCATACTCAATTGGGTCAATCAAGACAGATGACTGCAACTATCTTCTCGCGAGAAGGACACAAGTTTCGTGTTGCAGAATTTTCCAGGCGGTTGGAAGGCATTCAGCACAACGCATACGTGGTAAATCTGAGGGAAAGAACCTGCGAGTGCGGAATTTTCCAAACATTCAAATACCCGTGCGCACACGCCATTGCTGCTTGCACTAACCAACGGATACAATACATGCATCTAGTTGATCCGGTATACTTACTCGAAACGGTGATTAAGGTTTACAAAAAAGAGTTTCCTCCAATCGGAAATGAGGTTGATCCGAATACCGTGGACACTGAACCGACCATACGCCCAGATCCAGCACTACTAAGAGCCAAAGAACGTCCACAGTCTACAAGAATACACTGTGCCGAGAATATGGTCGAACATCGAGAAAAAACCGGACAAAGGAAGCATTGTAGTGTATGCCCAGGACACACAGCTCCTAAGTGTCCTAATCACTCTGCCACTCGTCTTAATTAATTATTTGTAATTTGTATATGCGAGTTCACCCATGACAATTGAATCAATAAAGTCAGTCTACTTTGATTTATACAGTAGGTCATCTTATATTTTCAATCATTCAAAAAAATATGTTATGATAGTGTTTTCGAAGCCATTTTAAACCATTGTAGCATGGACAGAAATTGACCGTGTTGGTGTCATACGATAGAGAATTTATAGTACTACGACCACAAACTCGATGTTAGCTACAAATTTACAATTTATACGTGTGAAATTCTGCTCGAACATGCCTATCGACATTTGTTCAAAGGCAACTTCATTCAAAAAAGGATGATAGCATAGGGTTTTGGAAGCCATTTTAAACCACTGTAGAATGGACGGAAATTAACCGTGTTGGTGTCATACGATAGAGAATTTCCAATACTAAGACCCCAAACTCGATGTTCGTTAAAAATATACGATTTACACGCCTGAAATTGAGCTCGAACAGGCCTCCCCACTCTTGTTTTCCCTAGCTCTTCAGACCAGAGTTGCACAGAACTCGCGTCCTGCAGAACGCGAGGTCTGTGCGATATATTCAGCCGCCCTTTCAAATTCTCGGGGACCTCGCGTTCTGCAGAACGCGAGGTCTGTAAAACTGTTAACACAAACACCAAGGCCACGTAGACTGAACTCGCGTTATGCAGAACGCGATATCAAACCTCGCTTCCTACATAACGCGAGGTTCACCGACATGGCAAGTTTGGGGTCATTTTGCCAAATAATAGTTTTTGGGAGCCATTTTCCCTAATATTTTTTTTTAAAATGGGTTTTTGCCCCAAAATTGCCTTAAAATTGATCTAAATTTATAAACGTTTTAAAAATATAAAATTAAAAAATTTTATGGATAACTTTAGAGTAAACGATGTGTATTAATATGTACTATTAATTATATGTACTAGTATGTATCATTAATTATTTTAATAATTTTTAAAATTATAAAGCGTGAACATTCTTTTTTTTAGAATAATATTATATTTTTAATTTATTTAATTTTTTAAATTTAATTGAAAGTTAAAACAATAATTATTATTTTAATAAAATTTTATTACTTTTGCATTAAAAATATTTTTTTTTTTTTTGAAAAAATGGGCACACGAAGTGTTTTAGTATATTTTATTCTCAAAAAGAACATTCACGTTTTAGTTCTCATTATTTCAAAAGTTATTAAAACTATTAATTGTACATATTAATGCATATAATTAATAGCATATATCACTACACGATGTTTACTCTAAATTTATCCATAAATCATCTGCTTTTACATTGAGTAATAAATAAATTTTATTATAAGTAAATAAAATTAATCATAAATCTCAAATTTATAAACTACAAATAGTTCAAATATTATAATTAAATATGTGCACAACTTGAATCCATCATATGATTCTGATAGAAAAGAAAAGATTGCTTTTTTATTATAAAAAAAGATTGTTATTATTTGGAAACGCAAATTCAAATAATTTATCAAAAAATATAATTAATAGATATATGTTATCAAGTAATTACACCGTAATATTACATAACCTTTACGTGAATGTGGAGAAATATATTATGAGTCATTTCCGTCACGTCATTTATGAGACCAACCAATAAAAAATATCTATTTTATTATTTTTTATATCATGTTTTTACTAACTGAATCTTTACTGATAAAAACTGTTTTTAAAATTAATTTACAGTAAATACGAGTGAAGATTCACTTGATAAAAATATGACATGAAAAAATAATAAAATAAATAATTTTTATTAATTAGTCCCATAAATGATTCACGGTATAATTTCTCGTGAAAGTGTGTGTAATGTCCAAATTTCAATGACTTTGCTATTTGCATATTATCCTATTTTCCTATCTACTAGGTTTTCTGTCCAAGAAATGTGCGCGTACAGAAATTAAAGGATAAAGCATCGATGTGAAAACTTATATTATTATTAAGTTTTTTTTCGAAATCGAAATATTGTGTATGTAAAAAATGTTTGTTAGAAGTATTAGGGGATAGTCGAATTCTTAAAAATTTTAAATTCTCATATTTTTAAATTTTTTATATTTTATATTAATTTTCTAATCTCACACCCCTAAAATTTATTTTTTTTACATAATTATTTTATGTATAAAAATTAACACCCTTAACATAAAGCATATGTCCGTCCTTTATTACAAAAGCGTTTTCGTATTTTATACTTTTATAAATAGTTATATGAAACAGCTAATATGTACATGCTAAATTTGGGCACAAGACCAAATGACTTTATATACAAACATTTTATCACTCCACGTATAAACATTTATTGATTTAATTTTATCAATATAATTGTTTAAATAATTATTTATTTTTAGTATATATTTCTAAAATTTGATGTAGGTATGACCATTTGGCCTATACTCAATGGGTTCTAACCCGACCCGATCCTATAGAATTGAGTTTTTAAAGAATATTTCTGGTTCGGGTTGAGTTCAAGTTTAATTTTTTGAGGATAAGGTCGGGTCAGGTTTGAATTTAAGGTAAAAAAATACTCTACCTGACCCGACCCGAAATAATAGTTTAATTTTATTCTAAATATTTAGGTATAATTACTACAATGCCCCTCTTTATTTGTATTTTTTTCAATTAGCTCTCTATTTTATCGAATAATAATGAAAAATTATAATTTTTATTTATGTTGGGTCATATTGGGTTCTAGTTTTTACTCTAAAATTCAGGCTCGGGTGGAACGTCATAAAATATCGGGTCAGTCGAGTTTGGATGGATGTGTTAAATTTTTTAGTCCAGTACGGATCAACTAAAAACCTGACCGGCTGACCCAACCCGACCCATAACCATCCCTAGTTTAATGTATCAACTCAAAAAATATGAAAAAGAAACAAAATATTAAACAAAACTATAAATTTATAAGAATACAGTAGTTACTTTTTAATAAAAAAATATTTTAAATTTTAATTAAATTATATTTATAATATAAATAATTTGAATATTTTTTACTCATAAACTGAATGTCCTGGAACTAATAACATCATAGTCAAAACAAGTTAAAAGAAAGTGAATATGTGATATCCAGTTGGTGCTGGTGGGAGCCTATTCAAAACAAGTAATTATAGCCAGAAACTGGAACAACCTCTTCGATTTTTCTGTCCTTTCCATAAAAATCCTTGGAATTATATATATATAATGTGATCCTTATGAAACCAGCTGGGGATTAAATGAGCTGTAAACCTCTGCATATCATATATTAACATTGCCAACACGCAAACTAAGCCTGTGCTCATCTTAATAAGGCAAGTTTCTGTGTCTCAAAACAAAATGGGGTCAGGCTTCTACTCCTTCAAATTCATGAACTCTCCTACTCTCCTTCCCGTGCATGGAAATGGAATGTTGGAGGGCTCGATTCTCCTAGCGGCGGCGGCGGCTAGTAGATTGATAGTTTATTTAAACGAAACAAAATAAGCTTTGTTCGTTTCATACATGAATCCTGAATTCTGAGCATTGTGGCCTCACTTGTTGGAAATTCAATGATTCTCAAACTATCATTCCAGAAACCAGGGAGATTTATTTTCAGACCTCATGAAGGATTATTGCTTTTGTAGGTCCTCTTTTCACCTGGTCCAACTCCAATCCACAGCAGGATTACCTTGCTAAGATTGCTGGGCTCCTTCCAAGCTCCAACTTTCAAAACTAACTATATGCAGTCAAGAGTCCAAGATAGGATGCAGTGCATGATGATTTGCTCAAAACTACGCATGAACTCGAGCTCGAACCCAAGTAGATCAGATTTGAGGAGCACCATTTTATACCCTTCAAGAGTCCTGCAAATTCAGAATATATGTTGTGGCACAAGACACACACGCATATCCATCAGGGTTTTAGGAAGTACAATCGCACATCAGAAATTATGAGAGTAAAAATGTATCTCAATCGGCATCATCCTCACTAAAAATTGCTAAGTTGGCTACATAGACTTTCAGTGGATTACTTGAAATAACATTCTATATCTCAATCCAGTCCAAGCGAAAATGGAGAAGTAATATACTTTAGAAATCGAAATGATGAGCTTTCTTTCCTCTTATCATGTAGTGCAACAGCCAAATGAAAGAAAACGCTTCAGCATGCCGTAAATTCCTATCAGCAGTAGAGATATACAAGCATCAATTCGAAAGCAAGTTGTAATAGGATGGAAGGAACAGACAACAATGAGATAGGAAGTCCAGTGACTAATGTTAATATGCTAAGCGGTATTTCATCACATATTTGCAGTTGCACAATTATAGAATCAGAAGGGCTTTTCATACTCCTGTGCTGGTGGCTGCTCCCATGCCGGCAAAAAGCCTGTAAAAGATCATCAAAGGTTCTCAGGGTTGAAAAATAAATGAATTGAAAAGGATGGAAAATAATTCACAACATAACCATATTTAGTTAGAAGAGCATATGCATAATATAACCAATTTTTACCAATAATAATAAGTAAGAAATTAGAAGCAAACGTTTAAACTTGAAATTAAAATGCAATGCAGAATTAATAATGGAGCTAAAATGGGAAAAAATGTCCTAAGGCCAAGAAACCAACAAAAATGTTTTTGAACTAATGAAAAACCCGAGCTACCCTAAAACTTATTCATGCAAGTTTGCAGCTATTCCAGGATGTTCTTACTCTTAGAAAGCCTTCTATGGGAGGAAACTTCTCCCACCACACATCTTAGCACCTGATTTACATAAAATAGAAAAGAAAATCCAAAATTAGCATAACCGTGGGGTCATTGCAAAACCCTGGTGCTTGAGAATTCATTTTTGTTTGGGTTAACCAAGGAAAATGGAGAGGAAGAAAAGTCACCACAGGAGATACAATAAAGGCTTAACCATTTATTTAATTTCCAAATCAAACCTAGGGGAAAGGAAGTTTGGATATAGTGTTGATTTCTCACTTGAAGAAAATTTCCCAATTTTCAATTAACCTTCCCTTGAATCAATAAGCCAAACATGAATTTCTAGCTTTTCCTCCTGTATCCCTCCCTAATTTTTCTTTATCAAGTTATTCTTTCTTATCTTTCCAATCCAAAACTGACAAATAAGCCATCTAGCATCTTGCTTGCACATACAAGAAGTTTCATAATCCTTTACACAATAACAATTCTTTCAAATCGTAAAATGCAAAAGGTTTTGTTACTTAATGCTTGCTTCCTTTAGCACACACCAGCCAGTTCTACAGGCAGCCTCTTGGTAATAGCAGATGCTGAGCATGTAAATTTGCAGTCTTTTAGCACGCATCCCTTGATTTCTTTTCAAAGGGGTTCTCCCGAATCAATAAACTTGGGGTAATTTGGTGACAAATATCAATTTAATCCCTTTTGGCAAATGCGGTATATGAAATGGTAGCAGTTAAAGGAGAAATGAGAAGTGAATTCTCCGATGTCTTAAAATGCATAAAAAAGAAAGCAGTTTCCATGTATTTTTATTTCTTTCCTTTAGCAGCTTTTAAACATATATCATGTTTCCGCAATATTTGATTGATGCATGAATGTACAATGTATTGAATTACTGGTCCAGCATAGGTCAACCACAGACTGCAGCTACAAGAAAGCAAACTATAAATTAAATAGGAAACATACTTAATGGTATTTCTCCCAGGGACATATATATTGAGTCGTCATCCGCAAGAGTTCCCTGAAGAAAAAAGCCAATAAATTACTCATCAAACAAATGCTTAACTTATTCAACTGAAATGCTTTAGTATAGCTATTCTTTAAAAAAGTAGTAATATAGTAATAATCACCATCACAATATCAATTTTTCAAGAAACTTAACATTCAAGAAGACTCAAAACTTTTGTTAACATCAATTAAGGTTAGTAAGTATCTAGATTCCAGGTGTAAATAACAAAAAGATTTGCACACAGAATGAACATCCTACTCAATGCAGTTAGTGTTGCACCTCTCCATTATGAAGGCCCATCTCATTCTGCAGAGGATTGATGTCCTCGGTCTGCAGAGTGTTAATGTTTTCATTTTGTAGAGGGTGAGCATTGATATCATCTGGGGGGCAATTGGGAAAATGTCTGAGGAACTCTGTGATCATAAGTCCGTCATATTGATCCGGTACATCAGTCATATCACCATTCATGCTCACAAACATTGGCTCATTCCTACATGATAAACAAGTCAAATTCAAGATGAAGATGGGAGCCTAGAGAAGTTAATTGCTGCACGAGGCACTTTGCACTTGGTACAAAGGTGGGAAATAACAGAAAACCAAGTTGTGAAGATCATTTTGTCAATATTTATATGCATGAGGGGAACATATGAGCAAAATTATGAGAAAAAAAGCATACCGATAAAGTAAACTTACTTTCTCTCCAAATTATCTACAGTCTTGTCTCCTTGGGTGCAATCATTATCTAGATCAATTACTTCAATCTCCTTACAGTTATTTGCATGCCTATTACCTCCAGCAGAAACATTGGAATTACTCATTGACAAATCTATACCTATAGTTGCTGCTTCAATTTTGGTTTCTGGAGCAGATGAGTACATAATAATTGCACCATTATGGTGACTTTCATTTATATCAGACGTTTGCATGAGATTAAGATCACAGATCTTGAATGCATTCGGAAAGAGCTGCTTTTCTTGTACATAATTGACACTTGATTCACCATCTCCACCCGGATAATGTGAATTTGAATCCAAGCTGTCTTGGATCCCTTTTTCCACAATCACACCAACTTCCTCAGAAGTTGAAGCTATCCCATCTACTAGACCTACTTTCTTGTCCTCAAAATCAGAAAAAGGCAGGAATTCAGTCTTGGTAGTCACAGGCTCAAGCCATTCTCTTGGTTTTTTGGCTCCCCCACTTAAATCACTCTGCTCCAAACCTCGTTTTTCACCTCTGTCTTTAACTGCAACCATAGAGCAGGATCTTTGGAGACCAGGCATGTCCTGAACCAGTTCCTGCTCACTGTCATGCAAAAGGGCTCTATCAGGGAAAGACTGAGACCTTGTACACTTACCCAGCTCAACACCATACATGTGATCCAAGCCAAAAGAATGAACATACAAATCTTTAGAAAGTTCAGAATCAGGTTTTGAATCCTGACTTTTGTTTAATAGCAGATCACCAGAGGAACCTCCCAGGGAGTTGTCTTCAAGTAAGGCTTGAGGACCATTGGGAGTTTCGAAATCAGAAACACTTTCCTGCTCGTTAATTGAAACTGAGTCAGCCTTTAAGTTCTTCAATGTCAACGAAGAACGTGTTTTGGTAGGCACCTTAGCAAAATTGCAGAGTGCCAGTAAATCTGTACTAGTCTTGCCCGAGACATCATCCTCTGTCGAAGAATGCTTGAAAGATGAATCCTTCAATATACCCTCTTCTTCAGTTTCAACGTTGTCATTGCTGCCATCTCTCAGCTCTCCAGCCTCCATTCTAAAATCTGTCGAATCACTGGATCTCTTCAAGAGTTCACCATCGGCTTCGGACTTTAGATCTTTCTCGGCACCAGACGAACTAACCTTCGAGCTCAATTCATCTTGTAGATTGTACTTATCATCAAAGTTATCAAATTCTTCACCTTTCGGTGCAAACTCGCTCAAAGCATTCTTCTGCAATCCATTGCCAACATCTTTACCAACATGAGACTCTTCATGATGTCCAGAAACATTATCATCATCAATTTCAAAATCGGGAGAACCCCTAATCCGATCGGACCATGATCCACTCCCCCCACATTCTCGACCTCGATAAGATCCCTCTTTCCTTCTTCCTTTAGAAAGATTTCTAGACCACGAGGAATTATTATCATCAACGTACCTCCTCCTGCCTAAACCCAAATCAGAGTTGGAATTTCTCAGACGAGCAAGGGCCGACGTTCGGCCATCAGAGGGAAGATGCAAGTTATCACCCTCTTGTGACCTATAATCTTGATAATCCCCCATCTGCTTCTTCAACCTACCGTTCTGCCATTTAGCAGGCAGCACACTTGGGGGCAACAATCCCTGAGAAACCAAATATTCCGCCGCAAGACGGCCAGCTTGCATAAATATATCAGTTCCTTCGCGCGGCGGAGGCGGATGCGATTGAAATGATTTTGGGTGGCTTTGGCCACGCCCAAACCCACGCTTGAAGCTGCGGTACTCTGAATTGTAAAACCCATGGCCTCTACCCGACGTTTCAGGGGATATTCGGGAGGAGGAAAGCCCCATCGCCATGGAATTAGACCTGTAGTCATTCCCAGCGTTTCTATGTCGGGCATGCATGTTCGAAGCAGAGCAAAGTATCTACACGGGGCAGTATCGGAAGTCAAGGAAAACCCAAGAGAAAAAACAAGAAATTAAAATCTGGGTATTTTTACTTATATCGCTTTCAATTCATCGCTAAAGATTTACAACAATAAACATATTGGGAGGGGGAAATGGTGAAGAGCCGAAGTAGAAGTAGAAGTAGAAGTAGTTGTAGTTGGTGAAACCACGAAATGAAACATAGGATTTATAGCTAAAGATCAAACCTTTTGTTTTCTTTTTTTATTGAATTTGAATGATGTGTGCTTGGGGTGAAGAAGAAGAATAGAATATCTTCTGCTTTAATTTTAGGGTTTCAGATCCAACAAGGAAGATAAAATCCCTAATCTGTTAATTAGAGGAGCAGCAGGAATTAGGAAATTTGTGTCCGATCATTACCTTGCATTCCACTGTGTCCTAAAAATAAAAATAAAATACAAAATCATGCCTTTTGGTTTCGGATTCGATGTGTGCGTGTCTTGTATTGTTTTGGTCGAGAATCACACGTCAACGCCTTTTTGTATGGTCAAGCACGCGCCTGCACCATCGCCTTTCCCACCATTGGTAGAATATTGTTTTGGTTTATATAAATGGTTAAGATGTTCATAATTTGGTTAAATTGAATTTATCGATTGAAACTCATGAACTAATTTTTTAAATAAAAAATTTATTAGAATTCTTCAATCAATATAAATGTAAAATTCGATCACCAAACATCTTATTTCTTTAAAAATAATTGAACTTCATGAAATTTCGAACTTTAAATTGATAAAAGTTTGTGTAAGATGAGGATGAATTGTTTATTGTGATTTGTGAGTAAGACCAGTTTGATATAACTTTTGAAAAGTGTGGCGAGAAAATGTTTTTGGTAAAATATTGTTTAATATATAAAAATATTTATTTAAGATATTCTTTTAGAAAATATAAGAAGATTGTAATATAAACAATGGTAAATAAATAATTTTACTCAAAAATACTTTTTAGAAAAGCTAAAAGCTATAAATTTTAGCTTTTGAAAAAAAATATTTCAAACAAAGTGATTTTTTTTACCTTAAAGTTACTTGTTATGAATTGTTTTTGGCCTCAAAAATACTTTTGACCTCAAAAAGCATAAAACATATAGATAGTTAAAATTATCTTTTTGTTTTTTTAACATAAAATCTCATCATTTCCTATTGTTAATCTCAAACATATATTTATTATCATTCAACGATTGATTCACAAGCCTACGAAGTTTCCACTAAGAATGGCGGATGAAGGTGAAATATGAGAATGTAACCTACTAGGCTCGGCTATGCGACACACCTAAATCTAGAAGGTCACACTAGAGTCAATGGAGCGACCCACATTAAAAATTTCAAATAAAACAAATTGTCAAACCATTTAAAATCATAAATCGAGTTCTGAATTAAAATATAATTTTGGAAATCATTCAGACTACGAAACAGAAACTATGATACAAGTTACTAACACAAATTTCAGACTCAAATATGAAACAAGACGTGACATACATGCCCCCTAATTACACATATATCGTACTCCGCAAGCAAAGCTAAAGAAACTCTCATACCGACGTTGATAACTACAAAATGTTCGATCTTTTAACCTGCGATGGTAAAAAATAACGCGAGCTTCGGAAATCTCAGTAATACAGAACTACCAAGAGATGCTAAGAGCACAAGCATGTATATGGCAAGCTTAACACTGTCATGATGTATTGGGCAACAACGTGCTCAAATTACGATTCAATATTTCAGTAAATCGTTATATCAGAAGGTAACATAGTTGTTTTTTTATTCGATCACACGAGTATAAGGAGATAAGTCTATAACCGGAGATTCAGAAGAGATCTAGATTACAAAAGTTGAATCAAGGAGTTTAGTGTGGTTCATTAAACGCAGATTCTAAGCATACTAAGAGTTTCAAACTTTGGTACATTAATTCAGTATGGTGGATTTTAGAAGAGGTTAGAAAGTTGTATTTATAATCACCTAACTACCCTCCAACCACTACACCAGACTGGGTCTTTCGCGGCGTTTTATTAGGCATTTTACGGTGTTTTTAAGCGCCGCCAAAACACCTCGTGGCGACATGAAAAATGCCGCGACAAACGCCGACAGTAATTGCGTCGGGAAAGTTCGCGGCGTTTATATGAAAAAACGCCACATTTGTACCATGCTCTATCGCGGCGTTTGTATTACAAACGCCGTTATTGTGCAAGCTATGGAGGCGTTTGTAGCACAAACGCCGGGATAAAGCATGGTACAAATGTGGTGTTTTTCCATACAAACAACGGCATAGAGCATACAACGACGATATTTTTAACACAAACGTCGGGATAGACTTGGACTAAAGGCGGCTTTTTTAAAGCAAACGCCGGCATAGAGCGCACAACGACGACGTTTTTAACACAAACACCGGTATAGACTTGGACTAAAGGTGGCGTTTTTTTATACAAACGTCGGGATAGGTTCAATATCTATTAATTTTTTTTACATACATCAGTAATACAACAACAGTTTCTCAAAATCTGTATAATTCAATTAAACAAAAAATTCAAGTTTCATTCAAAAATAAATTCAAATCTAGTTCATAAATACACTTAATAAACAAAACCAAACTAAGATGAGGGATTCGATGGTCGATGTTGTTGGAATATTCTCATCATTTCTTCAAATTTATCTTTAAGGCTCTGATAAGACGATGCCAGCTCCGCTACTCTTTCGTTTCTCGCTACGTTGTTCGCTTCTAATTGAGCCTTCAGTTCAGTTACTTCGTTTTCTAAGCGAGTAATCTTTTCCTTCTCAGACTGGCTCTGTGATGGCGTGTAGTGGGACGAAGTAGCACCAAAAAATTTTTTCGGGGTGATAAACGATCATTGGCATCGAACCCGACCATAACGTTCAGGACCCAAAACTTCTGTCATAATTTGATGTTCGATCTCATCCACATTAATAGAAGAATTGGTTGAGGCTGCATTTTGAAACTCCGTCTTTTTTCCTTCAATTTTGCCTGATAATCAAGTAATAAAACAAATTAACATGTCATACTAATGGTATAAACGAATTCAAAAGATATACCATTATATCTTCAGCTTCAGTATTGACATGAGTGCCATCTTTTTTGGTATGTGTTAGATCGAAGAGCCTTATTCGTCCGACGTTACTACCGGTCGTAATTTCTTGCAATGTAAATTTAGTAAATATAGAACACGCATGGACATACATCAATCCTCAAGCACATTTCAAAACTGAATCGAAACATGCTTCATGACATCAAATTAACAATTAAGCACTACTAATGAACCAAAAGTCTAATCATTTAAGCATTTTAAGAATAAAATATGTCTTATATTTTAATCACATCGAATTAACAATAACATGCATGCATATATCAACTTAAAATTCAACAAAAGCATATTCAAATCACTTATTACAATTTCAGAATAGCAAATTCACAAACTTATCCATTTTAGGTCTCAGTTTCAATAAATAGAAAAAATACCTCTTCATTAGCTATACGAGCAAAGCTCTTCCAACCAGCTGTGTGAGTGAACTTCTGGCGATGTTTGCTAGTAACTCCAACATGCTGCAGTGCCTAAATTTAAAAGTGTACTGAATTATTTTCTAATGGCTAAAGCAATATTGTCTAAAGTTCATCAATTATTTTAGGTTTCTACTCCGTTTCGATAGTCGATGCTAACTCTTGACAAATTCATCCAACCCCTATCCATTTTTGTATTTCTGTAATAAATATTTTAATTGTTCATTGATAGAGCAAGAGATAATAATCTATAAACATTTTTATTTAAAAAAATATTAGCACTTAAATCATGATCAAATATAATCTAAGCATATTGGGAGCTACTGCTGGAATAATTCCACATTCTCTTTCAGGACATGTATAGCTCGTATGGAAAAAAATCCCATGTCCTAATCTCAAAATACAGAATCATCATCCCCTCACACTTTTAATTTTTAGGTTTCAAGCTATAGCACGTAGGTTTCATCATCCCTTGTAGGATTAAGTTTTAGGTTTCACTATTATTATAAGCTATAGCACGTAGGTTTCATCATCGGACAAGAAAAACAATGAACAACTACATTAGTACATTATCACGCATTCAAAAGTTTAGTGCACATTACATAATGACAACAACCTAAACTTTTGTTATAATGTAAAGTCTTTTTCAACTTTAAAGAGAGATCTATAGTCATAATTGAACAATTTTTTTTAGTTTTAATTTTTAAACATTTAACTTTTACAAATTATTATGGTTTATCTCAATAAGTTGTACATGACTTCTTTATTCTTTGAGTCGTCCATACTCAATCAAGTATGCGGTTTACCTCAATAAACATTTTTTAGTTTATTTACAAATACAAAGGGTTTTAATTACGTAAATAGTCGGTAATACTTAAGCTGTAAATGATGAGTCCATAACTAAATATTAACCCAATTTTATTATAAATTTCTTAATTTGTCTATTTTTACAAGTAATTTTAATTATTTGATTATATGATTCGTATTATTTCAATCCAAATCCCGTGAATCTAAGTTTTGGAGTTTCTAGTTTTTTCAACAAATCGTGTAAGGAACATATTAAATAAATATAGTTTTCAACTTAAAAATAGTTTACATATTTTTAAATATGAAGATTGGCCTAAATTAACTTTACCCATAATTTTTGAATTTTGATTAAAATTTAAAATAAACAAACCCTATTTTTGTGACAAATTATCGACATAATTATTATTAGTTATTAACTTTTTAATAATTTTGAACGAAAAAAACTAATAAGAGTAATTTTTCATACACATTAAAATGTAAAAATATACATTAGCATACATATTTACTTTCTAAAAATTAAAATATAAATACATAATTATAAACTTAAAATATAAACCCAAGGCTGAGTTTTAGATCTGAAATTTAAAATACCCAAAAATGTAAATCAGGTGTTACCTATAGCAGAGCGGCGGACGACAGCGGGCAGCGGGCAGACGACGAATGGCAGCGCGGCGGACGGCGAACGGCAGCACGGTGAACGGCAAAGGAAATACGGCAGCAAGGAGATAATCGGGAGGGGAGGGGGAATTGGGGGCTAGAGATTTTAATTCACGAGTAATAATACTGATCCAATGAAATGGTGCGTTTCATTTAATATAGCCTATCCCGACGTTTTTTAAAAAAAGCGTCGCCTTTTCAAGTTATTCGCGGCGCTTCAACGAAAACGCCTCTATTTCTCTGAACTCTTTCGCGGCGTTTTCTGGAAAAACGCCGCTATATCCCTTTCTCACGGCGTTTACAAGATGCGCCACTGAATCCTATAACCTTTGCTGGCGTTTTTATACACAAACGTCGTCGTTTATTTGTCTTTCGCGGCGTTTATTACACAAGATGTCTATTTGGCGGCGATTTTCCCCTAAAATGCCGCTATGTGTCAAATACTCGTGGCGTTTCCCTGAAAAACGCCGCGAAATGCGCCGCTATAGACCCAATCTGGTGTAGTGAACCGTATGCCAATATGCAGTATCATCAGAACTATATCTAGAAAGACTTACCCTAGGCCCATTGGGCGTAGGAGCTTATAGAAAGACTTAGCCTAGGCCCGTTGGGCGTAGGAGCTTAGGTCCAGAAGGGCTTACCAGCGGTGAGCCTACAAATCTTCAATCATATCCCAGAAGATGCTATACCCTAGATAAAATTAGTTTTATCCAGTAAACAGTAATATCAAAAAACAGATATCATATATATGTTTATATTAGAAGACATATGTCCGATTTATTTTTTGTATCAAAAGATAAATATCAGATATATTTCTGTATCAGAAGACATAAGCCAAAAATTGTGCTTTCAGTACAGATAATAGAGTCATACTTTTAATTTAGAGCAAATAGTTTTGGTTAAAAATAGAGAAAATATTCATGGACACATGGAACACTCTATATGGTCCAATTTAATCCTCGTAGTTGGTAATTATCAGAAAGAGATCATTGAATGTCTGACGATTATGAACTGATTTCAGAAAGTGGTCCCTATGTGTAGAAGTATATGTTTTGATATAATAATTGAAAATATTTTGGACTTAATTGAAAAGAATTAAAAATATTCTCTAAGTCAAAAACAACTTGAAAATAAGTTTGAGGATGTTTTAAAAAGGTTTTGGAAATGTTTGAAACGTTTTTAAGTAGCCAAGCCAGTGCTTTTAAGGTATCCGTTTCGATACAGGGGCAATCTGTATCGATATGTTTTGAAATTGCCAAAACGCGTACCGAAACAGGGCTTGCCCATTTCGATACGAATGTTTTCTGTTTCGAAACACATAATTGGTGTTTTGATACACCTAACGGTCAAAACCTCCCCAATAGTCATATTTCCCCAACGATTATTTGAATGCAGCTCAACGGCCATCCGTACTGAAACGGTTTATAACTGTTTCGATACTTCTCAAGAGCGTTTCGATACAACCAGAGGCATTTCGATACAGGGTGCTGCATCGGGCTTCAACGGATAGTTTTGAAGAAGGACGTTCCAATACGACATCTCATGTTTCGATACGGACAGCTCCAGAACTGAATTTAATGAGGGAAATAAAGGCTTCAACGGCTCCAAATCAATCCCAACGGTCACCAATGGCTACAAACTCAATTGGGAGTATAAAAGGGACCTTCAAGCATCAAGGAAAGAAAATTCTTCAATTGTCAACAACCATATGATGTCAAAATGTTCTTTAGGGATTAAATTATCCATTCATTGTATAGACAACACTTGTGAGCCTAAATTGTTAAATTTGCTCAAGTGTTTAGGTTTGGGTGAGTGCTTTAGTGTGCAAACATCAACCTTGTAAGAGGGATTTTAGTTTGCTTATATGTATCTCTTGTAGAGAGGGTTTGATCAAGCTTTGATCTAGAAAGCTTTGATCGTTGTAAGGGTTTCCTCCTCATTCTAGAAAAGAGGACTAATCAATTAGTGGATTGATTGTGAAATCCTTAGTAGGAAGCTAAGGTAGTGGATGTAGGTGCTTGTTAGAAGGTCGAACCACTCTAAATTATCGTGTCTTTTATCTTTTAGCTTCCACACCTCAATTACCCAAAAATCCAACTTCTCCACCACTTGGCAATCCATAACAGTTGAAGAAAATCGAGCTTATCAAGCCTACAAATTGGTATCAGAGCGAGGCTCAATCGAAGGGGATTAACACCCTATTGAGGTGATCCGAGAAGCTCGATACAACATTTCAATCAACCGGTCAAATGGCGCAATCCATCGACAAGCCACCATTCTTCGACGGAACCAACTATGCCTATTGAAAGACAAGAATGGTGTTCTTCATCAAATCCAAGGATTACAAGCTTTGGGACATAGTTGAAGATGGTCCGTTCGTGCCACAACGAAGTAAGGCAGAATGGAGTGCGGATGATCGCAAGAAGATAGAGCTAAATTGCAAGGCTTTGCACATCCTCTTTTGTGCTTTTAGCCCCCAACATATATGAGAAGATGTCCTCTTGTGAAGATGCCAAGGAAGTATGAGACAATCTTGAAGTCACATACGAGGGAACAAACGAAGTAAAGGAGACCAAGATCGGGCTCCTCAATCACGAGTATGAGAACTTCAAAATGGAACCGGATGGAGACATCACAAAGATGTTTGATAGATTCTCCACTATCACAAATGGACTTAAAGGCTATAGAGAAATCATTCTGGAAGACAAACTTGTCTGTAAACTCATCTACTCTCTTCCCGAGTCGTGGGACTCGAAGAAGACGACCATCATCGAAGCTAAAAACCTCAAATCCTTAAAGCTCGATGAACTCATGAGGCCTCTCCTCACACACGAAATCATGAAGAAAGGGAAAGAAGAGGAGAAAAATAAGGAAGAGATAAAGAAGATGGGGGAGAAGAAGATCAAGAGGCAAGGCATCGATGTAAATGCCATTGCCCTTCCATCTTCTGCATGCCAACACGCTTATTTGAGCGAGATGATAATGAAGGTGAAGAGATGACCATTCTCTTCAACAAATTTGTTCAGTTCATGAAGAAGGAGAAAAAAAATCAAAGCATGAATCGAGAAAGAAAGAGAAGACAAGCTCTTCGATCCATAAGAAGAAGGCATATGTGGCTACTTGGAGTGATGAAGACTCCACTGACAATGAACAAGCCATCCTTTACCTTATGGCCATCGAAGAAGATTCTAGGGTAACTTCTAATTCATCTACCTCATGTTCATATTCTTTTGATGAATTACAAGATGCCTATGATGATTTGGTTTTGGAGTTTAAAAATCACATTTTGAAAAACAAGAAAGTTGTTTCAAATTTGAAAATTCAAAATGATTTGATTTCTAAAACCGAAATTGAACTTGAAGCAAAACTCAATGAGTTTGAACAAAAATGTGTTGATTTACAAATTTTGCTTCATAAAGTTCAACAGGAAAATGATTTGATTTCCAAAGAGCTTGAAAAGAAAAATAGTTTTGGAAAATCAAACTTTTATGTTAGACAATTTAGTGCCCTTAAATTTTTTAATGGTAAAGTTTTTAGAAGTATTTGGGTCCCAAAAGGACTAAGTACTTCAACTAAAAATGATGAAATTGAAAAATGAATTCCTAAGGGGACTAAATTTTGTGCCATTAATGTCTATGGATCCAAAGCAATTTGGATACCAAAAATTACTTGATTGTCTTTATGTTAGGTGTGATGGAGATTGATCAACAAGTCCAAATTTGAGGGGGAGCTCCATACACACAAGGAAGAACACTTGAAGAAGGAAGTCTTCACATCCTCCATTGAAGTTCAAGTGTTGGTAAAATTTCTAGTTGTTTTTATTTTTAATTAGATTTTTTTACAACTAGATTATCATATTGTTAGACTAACAATATTTGATGCTTTGAGTAAGGGAGAGCCAATTTTAAAACCAAAAGTTTTTAATTGTGTCATTTTTTTTACCTCATATGTTATTTTGATCTTAATGTCTTTTAGATTCTTTTTTATATAAGAAAAATGGGAGAAATTGTTTGAAAAATTATTTTTTTTCAAGAGAATAAGGGGATCTTTAATTTCATTCAATTTGTAAAATCTCTTATTCAAA
The DNA here is from genome assembly GCA_958450335.1 of Hibiscus tridactylites. Taxonomy (NCBI): domain Eukaryota; kingdom Viridiplantae; phylum Streptophyta; class Magnoliopsida; order Malvales; family Malvaceae; genus Hibiscus; species Hibiscus tridactylites. The sequence continues at coordinate 62,968,200 of OY288290.1, forward strand.
TTTTTAAATACTAAGGGGGAGAATCCCAAACAATCTTTCAAGTTAGTTTTATTATATCAAAAAGGGGGAGATTGTAGAAGTATATGTTTTGATATAATAATTGAAAAATGTTTTGGACTTAATTGAAAAAGAATTTAAAATATTATATAAGTCAAAAACAACTTGAAAATAAGTTTGGGGATGTTTTAAAAAGGTTTCTGCAATGTTTGAAAAGTTTTAAGTAACCAAACCAGTGGTTTTAAGGTACCCATTTCGATACAGGGGCAATCTGTATCGATACGTTTTGAAACTGTCAAAACGCGTACCGAAACAGGGTTTGCCCATTTTGATACGAAGGGTTTTTGTTTCGAAACACACCATTGATGTTTCGATACACATAACGCTCAAAACCTCCCCACCGGTCATATTTTCCCAACGGTTATTTGAATGCAGCTCAACGATCATCCGTACTGAAAAGGTTTATAACCGTTTCGATACTTCTCAAGAACGTTTCGATACGACCAGAGGCATTTCGATACGGGGTGTTGCATCAGGCTTCAATGGCTAGTTCTGAAGAAGGACGTTCCGATACAGTCAGCTCCAGAACTGCATTTAATTAGGGAAATAAAGTTTCCAACAACTCCAAATCAATCCCAACGGTCACCAACGGCTACAAACTCAATTGAGAGTATAAAAGGGATCTCCAAGCATTAAGGAAAGAAAAATGCTTCAATTGTCCACAACCATATGATGTCTGTAACACATCAAGTTCCGGTCTAGTCTAAATTGAGTTCCGGTGATCGGAAATTCTGTATCGATAAAGTCCAAATATAGCTTTGACTAGTTAATCATTGATACGAGACTCTAATTAAGTTAAATCATTGTTATTGGACCCTATTGGATAGTATCGAAAATATTATAGTGGCCAAATTATGGAAAATTAGAAGTTTGAAGTCAAAACTATAAAGCTTTGAGAATGAGGGACTAATCTTGTGATTAACCCCTTTTTCATTAAAATTCCCATATGCGGGAATGTCTGGAGGGTTTCCTTCATTGGAAGGAAACCTATACAATTTAAAAGTTAGGAGATAATCAAATATAAGCTTACCCGTTTGCTAATAAAACAAATACCTTGACTCATCTTCATCTTCTTCCTTTCATAAACAAGCAAGCACCACCATTGTAGGAAAATTTAAGCTTTGGAATCATTCCCATTATAGCTATCGAATCATTTCTAGTAATCGGGTAAGCTAAATCCCTCAAGTTATTATTAAATTCCATGTATAAACTAAGCTTAACCTAAGCTAGGTTTTGGTTATCCATGGCCATGGTGTTAGTTTTTGATTATCTTAGTTTAGATATTGAATACGATATCAAAATATTGTTCTAACGACTTTGTAATGATTTTTCCTAGCTTGGGAAATCGTTTCGGATCATCCGTTGACCCATCAAAAGCTAGGAATAGAGGCGTGGTAATTCGAGAACCGTAAGAGCCTCGGATTTACAAGGTGAGTGTAGTAGAGTCTTAGGTTTAGGCCCGGAACCTGCCCGAGTTCATTATTGCGAACTTTGATTATATGTCTCACATTAGTTACAAGGGTGATGCATTGTATAGAGTCAGACACGTTGGTAAGCCCAGTAAGAATTGCATTGAACATTAATATTTTCATTGATAGCAAGTATTACTTACGTTATTATTATCGCCTTCGACAAGATTATTAATATTGATCATTGAGCAAGTATTGATTCATTGTTAAGTAAGCACGAGAACTATGAATATGGATTATGAGATTATAGTTGTGACCTTTTGAATTAACAAGTATATGAATCATTGAACATGGCTATTGATAATGAACCTTGGATGTGAATGGATGATGGATATAATTGGCATGCCATAGAATTTATGAGCTCAGTGTACGGGTGGACTACGGTCCTAGGGCTACGACTTATATTGATTGGCGAGGCGGAGGGATGTGTATTGATATTGACCATTTGGCGAGGCGGAGGATATGAACCATACATGATTTGGCGAGGCGTAGGAATTCGCGTATCCACTACCATGATTCAATCCAAGGGGTAGATAAGAAATCTCATATGTTTAGCATTGAATATTAAAGCACGACATAAATGTTTAATAAGCATGAGATCATATTTATGCATCACTTGTTAAGTCTTTGCATTATACTTTGCTACCTCACTAGGCAAGGTATGCCTAACATGCTTTATCCCATGCGTTTTCAAGTTGAAAGGTCGCTTGTGTGGAGATCGGATTGGCCGGGCAAGACAAGTCACTACAAGCATTTAAGTGACGTACTTTTATCCTCTGAACTTTTACGATGGTGGCAAAGTAGTTGAACTAGTCATTTGAGCCCATTTTCTTATGTATGCGTTGTGCTTGTATCATGTTTAGGCCTATAGCTCAAAACGGTTCTTTTGTTAAAGTTTTAAGTAGCTAAAATGTATGTTTTGGCACTAAAAGGTAAAAAACGGGTAAATGGATTCATATGGCTCTAAATTTTGACATGCTAAAAGAATATATGATTATATTGTTGTGTGTGAAGTTTCACTGCATTTGGATACTGTTTGATAAGCTAAAGCGACTAAAAACCAACAATAATCTGTCATTACATGTCAAACTGTATCAAAACGAGTGATGGCGTTTCGGTACGAGTAAGCATAATTGAACCCAGGGGTAAGGGCGTATCAAAACAGTTTAGGGTCGTTCTGGAACATTTTGCTACTGGAATCCCTCATTCCAATACGGGTTCATAGCGCATCGAAATTGGTCAAAGTCAAAGGGAGTCAACCCGTACCGATACAGGGCTTCTCCGTATCGATACGGTCAAATAGGAAAAGTTAACAAGGTTGACCATTGTCCACCCATATCGAAACAGCCTTGAGCGTTTCGATACATGGTTAGTTAAAAGTGGTTAAGAAGTTTAGTCTGAAGGTTGCATTGTTTACATTTTAGTCACTGAAGTTAGGATGATTAAATTGAATGGATAAATGACCACCGTTATGCATGAAATTTGCAGGCTAATAAATGTTGTATTGAATTTTACTGTGGTGTAATCTAATGCATCGAAGGACCCTTATTTTCTAAGTTTTACAGAATAGTCCCTAAAATTTGTAATAACTACAAATTGATCTTAAATAGTTAAGTGTGGCCTTCTTATGAATGAATTGGATTAATATGTATATTGGTAATGTTGTTTGTATGCTATTGGTTAAATGTTGTTAATAAGTTGAAATTTTATCGCATCAATCACCGTATCGTTCACTGGTAACATGCTCCGACCTGGTTCTCGACTAGGCCGAGAAGGGGGTGTTGCATTTTTATGGTATTACTTTGCCACCTAGAAGTTATATATCTTGTATATATGGTGACTTGTCTACTAATCCAATCTTTCTTATAGATATGTCTAAGACTAATGAAGCTCATATTAATGAGCCTGACACTGGCTCCTCAGCCCATGGCGAGGAGATAGGAGGAGGAAATCCTCCAAGTCCACCGCACCCGCAAGTACCCTCGGTTCAGAATGCTGAGCCTGTAGCCCCTACCGCTCAAGCTGAATGTTACAAGAACATGTCTAATATGTTCAAACAGTTTGTGGTTGCGATGCAAACTGCACCATACGTTCACCCTACCCCTCATGTTGTCTAGTATGTTCGTGCCCCTGTGGACAAGTTGGCTTCACTCTGAGCCTATTCCTTTATCGGACAAGACGATGATAATCCTTAAGTTGCTAAATATTGGCTGGACAACACGTTGCGTATCTTGAACAAGCAGTTGCAGTGTTCGGATGAACACAAGTTGGAGTGTGTTATTGCGTTACTGACCGATGAAGCTCTCATGTGGTGGGAAACCACTATTCTCACAGCTCCTGAAGAATCGGTCACTTGGGAGTTCTTTCTCCAAGAATTCCGGAATAATTATATCAGTGAATATTACCTTGCCGAAAGGCGGAACACCTTTCTCCATCCGAGGCAAGGTGGGCGACCTATCGAGCAATATATCCATGATTTCTGCAAATATTACTGATATGGAGCTAAATTTATAAAGAAAGAATAAGATAAGTGCATAATGTTTATAGCTGGCCTTAGCGATGAGCTACGGCCCATGTTTACGGCTCTTGGCATCACCAACTTTCAGGATTTGGTGAACCAAGTTAAGGCTACTAAGGCTGCTCAGGAAACTCAGAAGGGGGGCATGTTAGACAGATTTGAGAAAAGAGCACGTGATGATTCCCGACCTCCCAGATGGAATAAGAAGGGCAAGTATCAAGGCCCGAAGCAAGCCTCGTATCCTCAGCCTTCTCGCTCTAGAAATATTGAGAAGCATCAGACTGTTTCTCAGTCTTTGTCCAAGGCGGCCTCTATTGAAAGTACTGGAGGCTCGAACCGAGGCACACAACATCCAGTTTGTAACTTCTGTCATAAGAGACATCAGGCAGGGTAATGCCGCAAGCAGACTAGGGCATGTTTCTTCTGTGGAGAGCAAGGACATTTCGTCAAGGATTGTCCTCAAAATCCCTCCAAGTCTGCAACTATACAAGGGGACATTACATCGCCTGCTCAGTCTTTCCGAGGGAAAGCACCAAGACAAGTACCATCGGGAGCTTTGAGGAGACCCGATGGCTCAGGGAAGTTTGGCAATAAGCAAGAATCAAAGGCCTCTGCACATATGTACCATGTAAGAAGCCAAGAGAAGGATGACGAGCCTGACGTCATCGCATGTACGATTATGTTATACTCGCATTCCTTGTATACTTTCATAGATCCAGGATCTACGCACTCCTTCATAAGCATGGAATTGGTTAAGAGTTATGAGATGTCTAGTGAACCTATAATACCAAGAATCTCTGTGACCAACCCGTTAGGTGACTGTGTCACCATAAGCTTCGTATATAAGAATTGTCCAATAATGATCCAAGGAGTTCCATTTCCAATAGATCTCCTAGCTCTACCATTCCAAGAGTTTGATGTGATACTAGGCATAGACTGGCTTAGTAAACATCATGTATGGGTAGATTGTTTTAAGAGGAAGTTGTACCTCCAAAGTCTAGGAAAGGAAAGTGTAGTTCTGATGAAGTCTTGAAATCCTACATTGCAAGCCTTAACCTTAGAAACTAAATATGGACCTCGAATACAAGATATCGATATGGTCTGTGAGTTCCTTGATGTCTTTCCTGAAGAACTTATAGGTTTACATCCGACCCGTGAAGTGGAATTTGGCATTAAAGTACAACCGAGGAGTACCCTAGTTTCCATCGCACCTCATCGAACGTCTGCAGTAGAATTAAAGGAGCTAAAAGTTCAGATTCAAGAATTGCAATATAAAGGCTTTATTCGGCCGACCTCCTCTCCTTGGGGAGCACCAGTCCTTTTTGTGAAGAAAAAGGATGGTTCCATGAGGTTGTGTATTGATTATCGGCAACTGAATAAGGTGACCATCAAGAATAAATACCAATTGCCTAGATTCGATGATCTATTTGATCAGCTCAAGGATGCTTTTGTGTTCTCCAAGATTGATTTAACGTCTGGATACTATCAGATGAGAGTGAAGGATTGTGATGTATCCAAGACTGCTTTTCGTACAAGGTACGACCACTACGAGTTTTTGGTAATGCCTTTTGGACTAACTAATGCTCCGACGGCTTTCATGGACTTGATGAACCAAATCTTTCAACCTTATCTTGATAAATTTGTGGTGGTTTTCATTGATGATATCTTAATCTATTCAAAGACTGTTGAAGAACATCGTGACCATCTTCGCACTGTGCTTCAAACCCTTCGTGAAAAGCAGTTATATGCTACGTTCTCTAAGTGTGAGTTTTGGCTCACTGAAGTTGTCTTCCTAGGGCATATTGTATCGGCTTCAGGCATTCAAGTGGACCTGAAGAAAATTCAATCTATCCTTAAGTGGCACCCATCGAAGAACATTGGTGAAGTTAGAAGTTTCCTCGGCCTTGCCGGCTACTATCAAAGATTCGTCAAAGGATTTTCTATGATAGCTGAACCTTTGACTAAGCTTCTACGGAAGGAAAAACCATTTTTGTGGAACGAGGAACAACAGAGAAGTTTTGATCAGTTGAAACAAGTGTTGACTCATGCACCCGTCCTGACCCAGCCCGAGTCCGGGAAGGATTACATCGTTTATAGTGATGCCTCACATCTCGGGTTAGGATGTGTTCTAATGCAAGAAGGAAAAGTTGTTACCTATGCATCTTGACAACTCAAGCCACATGAAATGAACTATCCCACCCACGATCTAAAATTGGCCGCAGTTGTCTTTGCCTTGAAAATTTGGAGGCATTACCTCTACAGAGAAAAATGTTATCTTTTTACCGACCATAAGAACCTTAAGTACCTTCTGACGCAAAATGAGTTGAACCATCGCCAGTGAAGGTGGATGGAACTCCTCAAGGATTATGACCTTGTTATCGATTATCACCCAGACAATGCTAATGTAGTAGCTGATGTGCTTAGCCGTAAATCAATGCCTCGTAAGTACTGTTAATACGATCATAGTTCTTTGATTCATCATATAGTATGATTTATCATGAATACCATTCTTTGTAGCTCCTCGAGCTATTAATGCTCATCTCCGTCTTCAAAAGCGTTGTGGCCTTGTAGTTGAACTTCAAGTTCAGTCTACAATCATTTCGAGAATCAAAGCTTTGCAAAATCAAGATCCTGAGCTTCAAGCCATTGCTTTGAGACTTCAGGATAATCCTGATTTCAAGGTTAATTCTGAAGGACTCCTAAGTTTCCGTGATAGGATTTGCGTACCCGCCGATGAAACCTTTCGTAATGACATCCTTAAGAAGGCCCATTCGAGTTTATTTTCGATTCATCCGGGGTCTGTGAAGATGTAAAAAGACCTTCGTGAATTGTATTGGTGGCCAAGAATGGAGCAAGTCATAGTAGACTTTGTATCTCGATGCCTCACGTGTCAACGTATTAAGGCCGAACATCGCGTCCCTACCGGGTTGTTGCAACCAATTGATCCACCCCGATGGAAGTGGGAGAAGATCACAATGGATTTTGTTAGTGTCTACCTCTAACTCCTACAAAGCACGATGCTATATGGGTCGTTGTAGACTGTCTCACCAAGTCAGCACACTTCATTCCAGTTCGGATGGATTACAGACTTCCTAAGCTAGCTGATTTGTATATCAGGGCAGTTATTAGACTCCAAGGAGTACCATGGATAAACTAAGCTTAACCTAAGCTAGGTTTTGGTTATCCACGACCATGGTGTTAGTTTTTGATTATCTTAGTTTAGATATTGAATATGATATCGAAATATTGTTCTAACAACTTTGTAATGATTTTTCCTAGCTCGAAAAATCGTTTCAGATCATCCGTCAACCCCATCGAAAGCTAGGAATAGAGGCGTGGTAATTCGAGAACCGTAGGAGCCTCAGATTTACAAGGTGAGTCTAGTAGAGTCTCAGGTTTAGGCGCGGGGCCTCCTCAAGCTCATTATTGCGAACTTTGATTATATGTCTAACATTAGTTACAAGGGTGATGCATTGTATAGAGAGTCAGACACGTTGGTAAGCTCGGTAAGCATTGCATTGAACATCAATATTGTCATTGATAGCAAATGTTACTTATGTTATTATCATCGCATTCGACAAGATTATTAATATTGATCATCGAACAAGTATTGATTCATTGTTAAGTAAGCATGAGAACTATGAATATGGATTATGAGATTATAGTTGTGACTTTTTGAATTAACAAGTATATGAATCATTGAACATGGCAATTGATAATGAACCTTGGATGTGAATGGATGATGGATACAATTGACATGCCATAGAATTCATGAGCTCAGTGTACGGGTGGACTACGGTTCTAGAGCTACGACCTATATTGATTGGCGAGGCGGAGGGATGTGTATTTGTAGAACTTATGTTTTGATATAATAATTGAAAAATGTTTTGGACTAATTTGAAAAGAATTTAAAACTTGGTTTTAAGTCCAAACAACTTGAATTTATGTTTGAGGTATTTTAAGAGGTTTTTGGCAAAGATTTTTCATGTTTTAAACAGCCAAACTTGTGTTTTCAAGTCACCAGTATCGATACGGTTGTACCCGTACCGATACCTTTTTGGCTCAGTTTGGCCACTGTCAAAACCCGTATCGATACGAGGGTTTAGAGTATTGATACGGACCGGGGTCGTTTCGATACGCCACGTCAGCGTACCGATCCCTGTTCAACTACCCCAACGGCTATTTCCCAACGGCTATTCAAATATACAGCCGTACCGATACGCCCTCAAGCGTATCGATACGCCTCAGCTGGCAAGAGCTCAACGGCTAGTTCCTATGAAGGCCGTATCGATACCGTTCTACGTGTATCGATACCCCTGTGCTGGCAAAAACCCAACGACTATTTCTTCATGAAGGCCGTATCGATACCGTTCCACGGGTATCAATACTGGTAGCTGCAGAACAACATTAATAAAGGGAAATAAAGTCCTCAACGGCTCCATTTCATCCCCAACGGTCCTAAACGGCTATAAAATCAATTGGGAGTATAAAAGGGACCTCCAAGCATCAAGAGAAGACTAATGCTTCAATTGTCAATCAACAAATGATCAAGAAATTGTCTTAGTGCTTTAAGTGTCAATTCTTGTATAGACAAACACTAGTGAGCCAAAATTGTCAAATTTGCTCAAGTGTTTTAGGTTTTGGGTGAGTGCTTAATTGTGCAAACAAACACCTATTAGAGGGTTTAAGTTTGCTTTCATTTGTCTCTTTGTAAAAGAGGGTTTTGATCAAGGCTTGGGTAGAAGCTTGATCGGTTGTAAGGGTTTCCTCCTAATCCTAGAAAAGGGGACGAATCAATTAGTGGATTGATTGTGAAATCCTTAGTGGGAAGCTAAGGTAGTGGATGTAGGTGCTTGTTAGAAGGCCGAACCACTATAAATCATTGTGTCTTTAATCTTTCTAGCTTCCTAAACCCTTCCACCCAAATATCCACCTCTCCACCACTTGGTGAGCATAATTGGTTGATCGAATCGAGCTCCACACATCCCAACAATTGGTATCAGAGCTTGGCTCAATCGGTGAGGATTAACATCCTATTGAGAAGATCCGGCAAGCTCGTTCACTTTTTCATCAACCGGCTCAAATGGCGCAATCCATAGACAAACCGCCTTTCTTTGACGGAGACCACTACGCCCATTGGAAGACAAAGATGAAATTCTTCATCAAATCAAAAGATTACAAGTTATGGGATGTAGTTGAAGATGGTCCGTTTGTGCCTAAAAGAAGTAAAGCGGAGTGGAGTGCCGATGATCGCAAGAAGATGGAGCTTAATTGCAAAGCCTTGCACATTCTATTTTGTGCATTTGGTCCATCCATCTATGAGAAGATGTCTTCTTGTGAGAATGCCAAGGAGGTATGGGACAAGCTTGAAGTCACATACGAGGGGACAAACGAAGTCAAGGAGACCAAGATTGGGCTCCTAACCTTGGAGTATGAGAACTTCAAAATGGATCCGGAAGAGAACATCGAGAAGATGTTTGATCGGTTCTCCACCATCACAAATGGTCTTAAAGGTTATGGAGAAGCCATCCTGGAGGAGAAGCTTGTTCGAAAGCTCATCTACTCACTTCCCGAGTCTTGGGACTCAAAGAGGACCGCCATCATCGAAGCTAAAAATTTGAAGACTTTGAAGCTTGATGAACTCATGGGGTCACTTCTTACTCATCAAATCATGAAGAAGAACAAAGAGGATGAGAAGAAGAGGGAAGAAATAAGAGCTATGGGAGAGAAGAAAATCAAAGGGCTTGGCATCAATGCAAGTGCCATGGCTCTCAAATCCTCCACTTGCCATCATGTTTACACAAGTGAAGAGGAGGATGAAGATGAAGAGATAGTTCATCTCTTCAAGAAGTGTGCCCCTTTCATGAAGAAAGCCTTGAGAGAGCTTGAACGAGAACCTAAAAGAAAGGAGAGGGCTAGCACTTCAAGCCATAAGAAGAAGGCACATGTGGCTACTTGGAGTGATGAGGACTCCACCGACGATGAACAAGCCAACCTTTGCCTTATGGCCATCGAAGAAGATTCAAGGGTAACTTCTAATTCATCTACTTCATGTTCTTACACTTTTGATGAATTACAAGATGCCTATGATGAATTGGTTTTAGATTTTAAAAGCCACATTTTGAAAAACAATAAATTGATTTCAAAGTTAAAAATTCAAAATGATTTGCTTTCTAAAACCAAACTTGAACTTGAAGCAAAACTTGAAGAGTTTGAACTAAAATGTCTTGATTTACAAAAATTGCTTCAAAATGTTCAAGTAGAAAAAGATTTGATTTCCAAAGAACTTGAAAAGAAAAACAATTTTGGAAAATCAAATTTTTATGTTAGACAATCTAGTGCCCCTAGATTTATAAATGGTAAATGTTTTAGAAGTGTTTGGGTCCCAAAAGGACTTAATACTTCAACTAAAAAGGATGAAATTGAAAAATGGATTCCAAAGGGGACTAAATTTTGTGCAACTAACGTTTATGGATCCAAAGCAATTTGGATACCAAAAGTTACTTGATTGTCTATTGTAGGTGTGATGGAGATGTTCAACAAGTCAAACATTGAGGGGGAGCTCCATACACACAAGGAAGAACACTTGGAGAAGGAAGGCTTCACATCCTCACTTAAATTCAAGTGTTGGTAAAATTCTAGTTGTTTTTTTGTTGCTTTTATTTGTTTATTTTAATTTAAATTCAACTAGATGATCATTTATGTTGGACTAACATTTTGATGATGCTTTGAGTAAGGGGGAGCCAATTTTTAAAAAAAACCAAAATTTTAAGTGTGTCAAAGTTTTTTTTTGCCTCCTATGTTATCTTGAACTTAAATGTCATTTTAAATTCTTTTTGATATAACAAAAAGGGGGGAGAAATTGGTTTGAAAAATTGAATTTTCAAATGAATAAGGGGGAGCTTTATTTGATTTCATATACTTAATCTCTTATTCACATTTTTAAAGTTAAAGGGGGAGAAACCCAAACAATTTTTCAAGTGAGTTTTATTATATCAAAAAGGGGGAGATTGTAGAACTTATGTTTTGATATAATAATTGAAAAATGTTTTGGACTAATTTGAAAAGAATTTAAAACTTGGTTTTAAGTCCAAACAACTTGAATTTATGTTTGAGGTATTTTAAGAGGTTTTTGGCAAAGATTTTTCATGTTTTAAACAGCCAAACTTGTGTTTTCAAGTCACCAGTATCGATACGGTTGTACCCGTACCGATACCTTTTTGGCTCAGTTTGGCCACTGTCAAAACCCGTATCGATACGAGGGTTTAGAGTATCGATACGGACCGGGGTCGTTTCGATACGCCACGTCAGCGTACCGATCCCTGTTCAACTACCCCAACGGCTATTTCCCAACGGCTATTCAAATATGCAGCCGTACCGATACGCCCTCAAGCGTATCGATACGCCTCAGCTGGCAAGAGCTCAACGGCTAGTTCCTATGAAGGCCGTATCGATACCGTTCTACGTGTATCGATACCCCTGTGCTGGCAAAAGCCCAACGGCTATTTCTTCATGAAGGTCGTATCGATACCGTTCCACGGGTATCGATACTGGTAGCTGCAGAACAACATTAATAAAGGGAAATAAAGTCCTCAACGGCTCCATTTCATCCCCAACGGTCCTAAACGGCTATAAAATCAATTGGGAGTATAAAAGGGACCTCCAAGTATCAAGAGAAGACTAATGCTTCAATTGTCAATCAACAAATGATCAAGAAATTGTCTTAGTGCTTTAAGTGTCAATTCTTGTATAGACAAACACTAGTGAGCCAAAATTGTCAAATTTGCTCAAGTGTTTTAGGTTTTGGGTGAGTGCTTAATTGTGCAAACAAACACCTATTAGAGGGTTTAAGATTGCTTTCATTTGTCTCTTTGTAAAAGAGGGTTTTGATCAAGGCTTGGGTAGAAGCTTGATCGGTTGTAAGGGTTTCCTCCTAATCCTAGAAAAGGGGACGAATCAATTAGTGGATTGATTGTGAAATCCTTAGTGGGAAGCTAAGGTAGTGGATGTAGGTGCTTGTTAGAAGGCCGAACCACTATAAATCATTGTGTCTTTAATCTTTCTAGCTTCCTAAACCCTTCCACCCAAATATCCACCTCTCCACCACTTGGTGAGCATAATTGGTTGATCGATTCGAGCTCCACACATCCCAACAGTATTGATATTGGCCATTTGGCAAGACGGAGGATATGGACCATACATGATTTGGCGAGGCGTAGGAATTCGCGTATCCACTACCATGATTCAATCCAAGGGATAGACAAGAAATCTCATATGTTTAGCATTGAATATTAAAGCATAGCATAAATGTTTAATAAGCATGAGATCATATTTATGCATCACTTGTTAAGTCTTTGTATTATACTTTGCTACCTCGCTAGGCAAAGTATGCATAACATGCTTTATCCCATGCATTTTCAGGTTGAAAGGTCGCTTGTGTGGAGATCGGATTGGCCGGGCAAGACAAGTCATTACAAGCCTTTAAATAATGTATTTTGATCCTCTGAACTCCTAGGATGGTGGCAAAGTAATTGAACTAGTCATTTGAGCCCATTTTGTTCTGTATGTGTTGTGCTTGTATCATGTTTAGGCATATAGCTCAAAATGGTCCTTTTGTTAAAGTTCTAAGTAGCTAAAATGCATGTTTTGGCACTAAAAGGTAAAAACCAGGTAAATTGATTAATATGGCTCTAAATTTTGACATGCTAGTAGAATTTATGATTATATTGTTGTGTGTGAAGTTTCACTGCATTTGGATACTGTTTGATAAGCTAAAACGACTAAAAACCAACAAGAATCTATCATTACAGGTCAGACCGTATCGAAACAGGTGATGGCGTTTCGATACGGGTAAGCATAATTGAACCCAAGGGTAAGGGCGTATCGAAATAGTTTAGGGTTGTTCCAGAACATTTTGCTACTTGAATCTCTCATTCCGATACGGGTTCATAGCGTATTGAAACGAGTCAAAGTCAAAGTCAAAGGGAGTCAACCCGTATCGATGCAAGGCTTCCTCGTATCGATACAGTCAAAGAGGAAAAGTCAACAAGTTTGACCATTATCCACTCGTATCGAAACAGCCTTGAGCGTTTCGATACATGGTTAGTTAAAAGTGGTTAAGAAGCTTAGTCTGAAGGTTGCATTGTTTACAGCTTAGTCACTGAAGTTAGGATGATTAAATTGAATGGATAAATGGCCACCATTATGCATGAAATTTGCAGGCTAATAAATGTTGTATTGAATTTTATTGTGGTGTAGTCTAATGCATCAAAAGACCTTTAATTTGTAAAATTTATAGAATAGTCCCTAAATTTTGCAATAACTACAAATTGATCCTAAATAGTTAAGTGTTGCCTTGTTATTAATGAATTGGATTAATATGTATATTGGTAATGTTGTTTGTATGATATTGGTTAAATGTTGTTAATAAGTTAAAATTTTATCGCACCAATCACCGTATCGTTCACTGGTAACATGCTCCGACCCGGTTCTCGACCAGGCCGGGAAGGGGGTGTTACACTAATTTCCAATAGTCCAATCACCTCAACATTAATGTAACCCCCTCGTCCCGGCCTGGTCGGATGACCGGTCCGAGTGGGCCACACGGGGAAAACCGAAGCGAAACCCGTTCAGGCTTCCCCTCGGTTAACGACCCAAAATAGATTTCTTTTAACTTTAATCTTATCTAGATGCATATTTAATCCCTATGTGAAAAACAACAGCGGAAGATACAACCAACGAAACATGCACCGACCAAACAACACAAACAGTCCATTTTACTTCATTTCAGCAGGCCGTTTCGAAACACCTATAGGGTGTTCCGAAACGCCCTGACCTGGTCAACGGGCCTGGGTCAACCACAAGGTGACCGTTCCGAAATAGGGGTGACCCGTATCGGAACGCCCTTGACGGTCAATATCTCGTGGTCAACGAGATTTGACCGTTTCGGAACTTCAAAGGCCCGTTTCGGAACGGCTTCATCTCGCCAATTTCTCAAAATTCCAGAGGCGAAAACGTTCCGGAACGACCCTCATCCGTTTCGAAACGGAAGGCCATTTACACAGGGGCCGTTTCGGAACACGGGGACCCGTTCCGAAACACCCCCTGTCTGCAGATTTTCTGGGCTGTTTTGAGGCACAAGGACGCCCCAAAACTCCTCCAAAGCATCAAGCAACCACAAGACAAGACAACATATGGCATAGCAAACATACAATCATGCTTCAACAAGGGTTAAACATGTATTACACAAAGGCATCAATCCATATCATGCATTCATTCAAACCACATTCGAACTCATGTAAAACTCTTAAGGCATAAGCTAACCTTCAAGCAAGTAATTAGGCATGACTTAACATTCATCATGGCAACACAACCATGCAAAAGCAATAAGTATAAAGGAGTCTACACATGCTCCTAACAACCAACAACAACCAACACATCCCATTGCCTAAACTATTACATAACTTAGCATAAAACCATACTTGATGAACTTAAGTCCAAAACCACACTTGGAGGCCCTCCTCTTGCCGAGCAACCCACGAACTAAGGATCTGCAATGTTGAACAAGGAGAGCGTAAGCAATGATGCTTAGTGAGGGTAAGCTCTAAAAACAAACCTCAACATCGCAGGGTCCGAGCACGATCTAGCCAAGGCAACATACATAATTCAAGAGTTCACAAGATATAGATGCATGAGCAATTATATCACATATATGCCATAATCATGAGCTCAACACTACCATACATGCAATCACATACAACATCCAAGCAGCTCATAATCTCAACACATTGATACATATATCAAACAACATTGGCACCTAGTTATCGCTCAAATACACGGATAGACTCGTTGGAAACTCATATCCAACAACCACATTACCTCGGTGGGATTCCACTCATCACCGGCCTCGCGGAGGGGATTCCACTCATCCTCACGCCCCGTCGATGGGATTCCACTCATCATCGACTATATTTAAATACCATTTCCGGGCGTACCCGTACTCCTCCTTGGTGACTCAACGCCACCAAGGCCACGCGCGACTTTAGACTCATGTGTACACACTAACATCCTAATGATCGATCATTTGTATTTAAGTATACTAGTGCCAATATTTTACTCATTCCACATTACTCATTTCAATCGTTTCCGTGCTTAGCACGTACTCACCATGGACACAACCATGAACCATTACCATGCATGCTTTATGCAATACAATCCATGCCTCAAATCACATGTATAAGACAATATACATAAGCGTTCATATTACATTTCATACGAGACATGCACAACCATATAATTGAGTTCATCCAAAGGCTCTAGATCAAGTTTAGGATTAGGCTACCAACCTAATCCTAACTCTAGGTGGGTCTACCAAGCCCGACCTAGTCCACATACTCGAACCAACTAATTTAAAACTTTTAAAAGCAATCAACCACTCACCTAAGCTTCCAAGCACGAGACCAAGCAAGCACAACCTTCAATCCTCCGGATTCACTTCCGATGCTTCACCGATGTCCAAACTTGACTCTACTCAATCCCAAACACAAACACAACATCCACAATCAATACCTTGTCATCGAAATTAACCCGGATTAACATTAACAAGCATTCAACACCCAAAGCAAGACCAAAAACGGGATTTTCGAGCAGCCCACTTGACCCACTGATTTCTCTCATTTCAAGCACCCAAACAAGCATCAAACACACCCAAAGCAGCCCTCATATATTATACTAACATCAGCCCTCAAAAACCAACCTTAAACAACCCCCAAAACCTCCTTAAAACCCTCCAAAAACCCCTTTGAAACCCAATTCCGAAAATGGTTTAAAATCGTTTGAAATTCACATATGTGACATCATTTGACTCCTACATACCATAACCAACCATAATGAATCAAAATATTAGGTTTAGCTACACAAAGGCACCTCTTTTAATCAAATATTCAAAAACCTCTAATTCTTAAATCTTCACGAAAACGAAAATAAAATGTACTTTTGAGAAGGGGGAGGTGAGGGGAGTTCAAAATTACCTTCACCTTTAAATTCGGAGTTGAAATGAAGGAGCTTTGGGAATGGAATAGTGAATGGAGAGGAGAGTTTGGTTTCCCGTTGGTGTGTTCTTGGAGAGGAAGATGAATAGTAGAGGAAATGGGTGTTTTATTTGACATGTGACTTATTTTGGGCTCAAAAGACTTCTTTGCCCTTAATGAGTTTGGCTATTCACAAGGGATTAATCCATGGTAGATTGGGGTTTTAAATCTTAAAACATGGTTAACTCGAAATTAATAAATTTTGAAAACAAACTCGAAATATTACTTAGGGTATAAAACCGAGCCCAAATAATATTAAAATATTATTTTCACCTAACCCCTAAACCCGGGTGTTACAATTAAATTTATTGAAAACCTTCAGGATTCGACACTGCTTTTGAGGATCATTCAATCCTCTCACATTCCACACAAGGAGACTCATTGACAAGAAAGAGATCCACCACCGTCCTTACCTTTCCCTTTCTCACCCTCTTTTCCTTTCTTCTTATTTTGCTCTTTTGCCTTAGGCTTTAATTGTTGCATCAGCTCGTTAAATCCTTCAGTATCAGCACGACTCTTATTAGGGGAAGCAGCCCTGACATCTGAACCCTCAGAACTTAGAGCTCTAAACCTATTTGGACTAGTAACAACATGATCATCAGACACAACAACAATATTACCAATTCCTGCACTAACGACATCAACACTAACCACATATCTAGTATCAGGGACATCAGAAACCTTATCACTAGCACCAGTTACATTGTCCACAGACTCAACTACTTTATCAACAGCTTCAACAGATTCATCTACTTTATCAACATAGTCCACAATATCAATGCTCTCAACAGAATCAGTAACATGAACCATAACAACAGTTCCAACAGACCTATCAACATCTACAATATTATCAACAATTCTATCAACAGATTCCACAATATTATGAAAAATTCTATCATTAGCTTTCACAATAGGCTTAAACGTCAGATAGGTGCCCAAACTATACCATTTTTTCCAGTTAGGTGCCTAACGTTTGTTTCGGGCCACTTAGGTGCCTAACGTTTCATTCCGTAACTCATTTTAGGTTTTAGCCGTGACGGACGTTAAAATTTTCCGTTAAAGGACACGTGGCATGTTTTTAGATTTTCTAATATTAAAAATAATAAAAAAATAAATTAAATTAATTAAATCCCTTAAACCCATCTTCTTCCCCATCAAACCATCCCTCCCCCTTCTCCTGTTCTTCTTCCCTCTCTTCTTCACCGTTGAACCACATCTCCACTGGATTAAATTAACCCATCTTCTTCCCCATCAAACCATCCCTCCCCTTCCCCTGTTCTTCTTCCCTTCCATCAACTTAATAATGGTAACTCCCGCTGTTATTGCTACAAACACAACTGCGAAACCAACTAATAACGCTGATGTGTATCTCAATGAATCTACAATCACCCAAATAATTCAATCAAAAATAAGAAAAATACTGTAACTATTTTACACCAACAACTTATAATGGACCTAATTATGCCCTCACACCCTGTATTTGAAATTGTGGAATATAGTCATCTGCTTTAATTTTACGAATTAGGTCTCTTTACCAGTCTGGTTTAGAATCAATAACACTCGGAAGTTTAACAGAAGCCCATTAATAATATTAATTTTTAAATCAATTAGACAAATAGAAGGATTAAATTCTTGAAAGTACAAGCAGAGGAAGTAAATTTTCAGAAGTCTGAAAAGTACAGTGAGCGGGGAAATAATCAAAACCATCAGTCTAGAAGTTTGAGGAGTTAGTTACCAACGCGTTTGAATGAAATGAGGGGAGCGAAAACGAAAAGCGTGGTGAACAAGAGCACAGCCGAACGCGTGGTCCACCAATGTTCACCGAACCATTCTTCCATGACTCCCCTATGGTGGAAACCATCCTCCCATGTTCACGATAACACATCACCTGTCATCAATTCAAAATTCAACGCTGATCAAACGGTTCCACAAACCGTAATGCCTAATTCTGTGTCCAAAGTTACCTATGATAATCATGTAAACCACGAGCATGCCCGTGTTGTTGATGACGATGCAAGCTTGAAGGACAGGGGAAGGGGAGGGATGGTTTGATGGGGAAGAAGATGGGTTAATTTAACTCAGTGGAGATGTGGTTCAACGGTGAAGAGGAGAGGGAAGAAGAACAAGGGAAGGGGGAGGGATGGTTTGATGGGGAAGAAGATGGGTTTAAGGGATTTAATTAATTTAATTTATTTTTTTAATTATTTTTAGTATAAGAAACTCTAAAAACATGCCACGTGTCCTTTAACGGAAAATTTAACATCCGTCACGGCTAAAACCTAAAATGGGTTACGGAATGAAACGTTAGGCACCTAACTGGAAAAAAGGGTATAGTTTGGGCACCTATCTGACGTTTAAGCCTTCACAATATTATCAACAACACTATCGGCAACAGTCTCAGGAGAATTTTTCGATTTCCTATAATTCTCCGTATCATGGCCAAAGATAGAACAATGACTACAAAGAGGGGGGGGACCAATCCAATTAAACCGAAATGTTTACAGTATTACCATTACCAAGATCCACCAAAACGACATGAGGTAAAATAGTTTTAGCAGAGATATTCACACACACCTTAGCAAATTCTAAATGATGCTTAAGTGCAGTAGCTTTGTCCGTGTAGAGGGCTTACCAAGAGCACTAGAAATATACCCAAGCCCTTGTTGCGAATATAACTCCAACGGCACATGTCACAGTTTGATCCAAATTGGTGCAGTATCCATAGCTAAAATCTCAGGAAGCATTCTGGGGAACCACTTCCGTAAGACAATAGCCTTTTGCTGAATATGCCATGACCCCGACTCCAAAACCCAGTCACGAACCCTCTTCTAAGGAAAATTAATGATGTATATGCTGGTAGCCAAGAATCATATCACCACAGAACCCTCATGCTCCCATAGCCGATAATCAGTTCTTTGAAAAACATTAAGGGTTGGAGACTTACCCAAGAAATTTCCAATAAGTGCATTGGACCACTGCTTAGCACCAGACACAAGAACATTAAGAGGTGTTGAACCAAAACCAATCCATTTTTTTCAACCAAGGGGAAAAATGGTAAAGTTTGATCAATCAGCTTCCATTCTGATGTCGACGCACTACCCACATTCCCAGCAGCTTAGATAGCTTTCCCATCTTTCTTTACCTCCGGTAAGGAAGGAAAACTCTCCAAATACAGTTTCCCAGCAAGAACACAATGAGAAGCAGATTCATTTCCAGATTCCACCAAATCCACCATGAACAGAAGCAAAAGTCAAGAACAAAGAGGAATACAGAAGAAGTGAACCAAAAACAAACAAAGGAGAAGCAAATCGGAATGAAAGGAGAAGAAATTGAGAAAATCAGGCGAAAAATCGAGGAAAACCTGAGAAATCTCCATTAGCGCATGTTAGACAGGCTAACGTGCACCGGGAGAGAGAATAAGCTCCAAAATATCATTTTTATTTCATACATATTATTCATTAATAGAACCGTATGATTTTTGTTTTCCAAAAAATCAGTCAATGAATATGTAAATGCATCAATCAGAAGTGTTCCTTCATGCTTTGAGCAATATTCTGATAGTAAATAAATATTAATAAAAAAATTCGTACAAAAAATAGTATTATTTTCTATAGTTGATCTAAATTTGAATAATATAATTTACACGTGTACGTAAATTTATACAAATTTTAAAGGAAATTAAAATATTACCTTATAATATAAGTAATATCGTATTCATACCCATACTTATATAAAAATTTGTATTAAGCTTATGAGTTATTTCAATAAAATATTAGTATACTCAAATTTAACTTGCTCGACAATTCATTATTTATGTTCAACTAAAAAATATCAAATTTAAATTATTTTAAAAAAAACTTGAATAACTTGCGGATACAAATATCTAATTTATTCATGTATACTCAAATAAACTTATAAAAATGTTAAACTAATGAATTTTAAAACGATAGTCAACTAATTTAATCATTCCATTTAACAAGCAAAAATTTATGATTAAGATATTATTTGTAATTTTAGAAACAAACTACATACAACGATTTGAACCGGATTAAAGTGAACAACGGATTGTATTTATAGTCAAATAACAGGGAAAAAGTCAATATTTTTGTTGCTTTCAAGAATTATTTATAATAAAATATTTTATATAGTGAAAATTTTGTTTTTCACGATTCAGTTGAATTTAATATGTTTAATTTAGAGTTTAATTTCATAAATTTATGATTTAAAATTTAGAATTTATAGTTTAAAAATAAAATTTAAAATTTAAAGTTAGAGTTTTTAAACTTTTTAAATAAAATTAATTAAATTGAAATAAGAGTAAAATGCATAGATTATTACTCAACTATCTTCTCACTCTTATTTTGGCCACTCAACTTTTAAAGTTTTTAATTTACTAATTGAACTTTCAAATAGCTATTGTTTTGGTCACTCTCGATTATTTTATTATTATTTTTTATTTTTGGCATTATTATCATTATTTAATATAAAAATGATTTAAAATATAAAATTAAAATTAAATCTAACTGTTTGTCGGCCACCATTCGCTGTCGTCGGATGTCACCGTCGACGACCGTAGATGGTGGTCGTTCAGTCATAGATTTCACCAGTCGTTTTGTCTCGGCTCTTTAAGTCTGAATTCGACCTCCATTTTGCCGAAAAGTACTTTGAAGTCTACAAAAAAAGATCAAAGCGAGGAACTAAAAAGTTTCAAATGAGATTTGCGGGTTTTGAGATATTTTTCGGTGAAACAAACACCCTATTCGAACTTAACGTGTCAAAATGAGTCTACAGGTACAATTTGGGATCAAACAATCGTCGATTTTGAGTCCAACAATGATCTACAACGGTGGTGATTTTTTTATATTTTTAAATTTAATAATAATAAAATATAGTTTTATTATTTATTTAATAATATTAAAAATTCAAAAATAATAATAAAAATATTCTAAAGTGATCAAAACACGAGCAATATAAAAGTTTAGTTAGTAAATTAAAAAAATTGAAAGTTGAGTGACTAAAATAAGAGTAAGAAGATAGTTGAGTGATGAACTGTATATTCTACTTTAGTGCACCATATTTATTTACATTGTTGTTGTTGTTTTTGCGTTTGTTAGGTTATATTTTTTGCTTTATGATAAAGAAAAAGGTTATATTTTTGCTCGAGGCGTAAGAGTAGAGAGTCGTGTAGTGTTTACAGACTATATTTACAACATTGGTTATGTGTATCTGTCTGTACTGTAGTATGAAACGCGAGCGAGATCTGTTTGCCTGGAGCCAAACGGCGCGCGTATTGATGGTGAAAACCGGGAGCCAAATCTAACAAATAAAAGAGAATTCCCTTTTTCAATTTCTCAGAAAACACAGATTCAAGCCATGAAAACGCAGGCCAGGGTTGGGATTCGGATATTGGACTAGAAATTGAGAGAATTTGGGGTGGAAATGGCGGGAGGAGCAGAATTCAGCGATCAGAGGCATCTCCTGAGATCCAACAGCCATAAAGACGATGAACATGATAACGAGGAAAATCCCGATGACTTGGAATCTCAGGTGACGTACAACAACAACAATAACGCCGGCGTCAAAGATCTGGTGAAGTATTTGGGGAGGGGGTTCTCCGCCAGGCGCCTCAGCTTCAAACGGCTCGATAGAGACGGAGATAGAGGCAGAGAACGCTCATCGCCGTCTTCGCTAGATCATCAACATCATGGTCACCTCCATTCTTACGCCGGGGATGCCGCTGATCCGCTGGGAGATAGCGCTCCTCCCGAATGGGCTTTGTTGCTTATCGGTTGCTTGCTTGGGGTCGCCTCCGGTTTCTTGGTGGCCGCCTTCAATAAAGGAGTACGCTTTTTCGCGTTTCTTCCCCACTGTAGATCTCTCGAGAATTTGCTATGCTATCCAAAGGGCTTAATTACAGTTTTTGTTTTTCTCATTTACCCATATCAATATTGTCATTCTACAAATGACATTCCTCCATTGCTACCAAATGCAGATTCTTTTGGGTTTCTCATTATCTCATATCTCTACTTTGCAACTTTTGCTGAAATAAACCTTTAGCAAAGCGGCGATGAACATGTGAAATTTTTAGTTTTATTGGTAGCTTACTAGGAACCATACTTGTTTTTTTTTTGTCCTATATTGTTGAGAATGGCAGATATTTTAAGTTTCCAGCCGTACATCTTTCGTTTCTTGAATCAAATTCCTTTGTTACTTCTATCCTTACTGTGTTACTGTAAACTGCTTCCATTACTGGTTTGTATTGTAGCTTAAATAGAGAATAGTATGGATTTCATATTTATCGTAGTAGACAATGCTGCTTCAGTTTTTTATGCTGAAATTGCTGTGTATTGATGTTTACCAGTACTCTACCAGGTTCACGTCATACATGAATGGGCATGGGCTGGGACTCCAACTGAGGGTGCTGCTTGGCTTCGTTTGCAGAGACTGGCTGATACTTGGCATCGAATTCTTTTGGTACCGGTTACTGGAGGTGTCATTGTTGGAATGATGCATGGTTTACTTGAGATATTGAACCAAATAAGACAATCCAGTTCTTCTCAACAACAAGGTTTCAGTTTGGTTGCTGGGGTCTTCCCCACAGTAAAGGCTATCCAGGCTGCTGTAACACTAGGTACAGGTTGTTCTTTGGGTCCAGAAGGCCCCAGTGTAGACATTGGAAAGTCATGTGCCAATGGATTCTCATTAATGATGGAAAACAACAGAGAAAGGAAGATTGCTCTTGTGGCTGCTGGAGCAGCATCTGGGATTGCTTCTGGTACTGTGTTTGTTATTCAAAGTTTTTCATTTCTATTTAAGATTTATTTTGCCCAAAATTTAGCTTGATGAGAATGCCTTATCACTTTGGTTGTTCACATTAGCCCATGGGTTTATCATTAGCGTTCATTGTTATTGAAAGTGAACACTGGTTTCATGTTTAGCGGAACAGCTCAAAGTTATGCTGTGACCAGACAAATTCATTTAATTGGTCAATGGTCTTTTAGCTATATTTGCAAGGTGCACAGACTAGAAATTTATGGAGCAATTGAAATCTATACGTATACTGATATTTATGCGACTTTCATATTGTTAGTGCTGGTACTGTTTTTCTAGTCTGTTGCCTGGAAGAGTTTGGTCCTGTGTACTTAATTATGTATGTCAATGCTTGGGAAGCCAACTAAACAGGAACTAGTTTCTTAATACTCTATGGTATCATGTCATTTGAAGAATGACCTAACTGAGTCATACTGTACTAGAGTGTGGTATAACTCATTGACTGAAGTCTCTTACAGACTATTGCCATTAATCAAAGAGACTTCTCTTCTCTAATAATACTCTTATGTGATATGAAGCAAAGCTGGATTTGATGACTTAGTCGAATTATTTTATTTAGCAAAAAGAATCTCTAGTTTTTCATCTTCCACTCACTTCCTCCCCCCAAAATTAATACAGGGCCCTCTAGAGCATGCTAATCCAAACTTTTCTAGACTTATATTTCCATTTTTAGTTCTGGCTTTGATTGACATAAGTTTTTAAGCTTCTTTGGATCTTAACTTTTGCCTTTAAACTTTTCTCCCTTCTTTTCAGGTTTTAATGCTGCTGTTGCTGGTTGCTTCTTTGCTATCGAAACTGTATTAAGACCTC
This sequence comes from Hibiscus tridactylites, assembly GCA_958450335.1. Lineage (NCBI taxonomy): Eukaryota > Viridiplantae > Streptophyta > Magnoliopsida > Malvales > Malvaceae > Hibiscus > Hibiscus tridactylites. Next base: position 62,991,974 of record OY288290.1, read on the forward strand.
TCCGTGCTGAAAACTCGCCTCCTTTCACAACTGCGATGATTATTTTAGCTTCGGTTATCTCATCTACTGTATCAAATGCTTTACTTGGTACAGAATCAGCTTTCACCGTGCCATCGTATGATTTGAAATCTGCTGCTGGTATTTCACCTTCCTGCAATGAATTTCCTTTTATTTTCTGGGTTGCAGTTTTTATATGCTTTTATGCATTAGTGTATATTTCCTGATGTAATTAAGCTTCTGGTAGTCCTTTCAAAAGTAATTTTTTGTCTAACAGAGGAGATTGATGAATGTGCTGCTCCATTAATCTTGAATTAAAGCGTGTTTCTTGCATGTGAATTGTCAATTGCAGCTACTTTATGTTTTGATTTCTTGTCCTCATTACAATTCAAAAATTTGAAAATAAATAAATAAATAAATCGTATTTGCCTTCAAATGTTTGACAGTGAACGGCCAATTTAGTGTGGAATTTCACTATGCATTATCATTTCCAAAGGCATAGACTTGTGGTTGTTTGGCCTTTTTTTCTGAATAGATAAACACGCTTCATGTGTCGTACTAGGAAAGATATGATTAGAAATTATTCCATATATGGGGAAAAAGTAACAATATTATGATATTAATTTTGCCTTGCAGAGCTACCTTTGTATCTGATCTTGGGGATGCTTTGTGGTGTTGTAAGTGTAGTCTTCACTCGCTTGGTTTCTTGGTTCACAGCAGCATTTGAGTATATCAAGGAGAAATTTGGACTTCCTACTGTAATCTGCCCTGCTTTAGGTGGTTTAGGAGCCGGAATGATAGCTCTTAACTATCCTGGAATACTATACTGGGGCTTTACAAATGTCAATGAAATCCTACATACTGGGAAGTCTGCATCGGCTCCTGGAATCTGGTTGCTAACCCAACTAGCAGCAGCCAAAGTTGTTGCCACTGCTTTATGTAAGGGGTCTGGGCTTGTAGGTGGCCTTTATGCACCAAGTTTGATGATTGGTGCTGCTGTCGGTGCTGTATTTGGAGGCTCAGCTGTGCAGCTTATTAATTCAGCTATTCCAGGCAATGCTGCCGTTGCACAACCACAAGCATATGCACTGGTAAACTTTTAATGGGGAGTGATTGCACAATTATCTCTTGAACTTGGCAAAATACCGTTCAATTTTATCTTAAGCTGCTTTTAATACATTCAAGTCTCTACTCTAGGTTGGAATGGCTGCCACATTAGCTTCAGTTTGTTCAGTTCCCCTAACTTCAGTTCTGCTTCTTTTTGAGCTGACAAAAGATTACAGGATCTTACTTCCTCTCATGGTAATGTTTTATGTTATCTTGCTCGCTTTTTATATTTTCGGAATAAGCAATATAGAGAATAGGGGAATCCATGAATGTACTTTTTACTATTTTTCCATGGTCACCCTAGTCACTTATAGCTGAAAGAAAAAGTAAAAAGGTTCAGTTTAACACTTTAACTGCAGTCCAGCTTTATTGAAATTAATTAGTATGCACTGCTGCCAGTGGTTTCACTGAAGTTTATAGGCCTTTATTTTATTTTCTGATACAAGAATTCTGTAGTATTTCCTGTTTTTGTTGGGATTAACTATTAAGGCTTTAGGGCTTTGAGTTATTCTTGAGAAATTTCTTTGGATGCCATGTCATGGGACATTGACTAAATATTTATCACTTAATTTTTCTTCTTTGTCAATTTGACATATAGGGAGCTGTTGGATTAGCGATATGGGTTCCTTCAGTGGCAAACCAGCACAAGGAGACTGAAGCATCTGATACAAGGCATTCAGCAAGAGGATATTCTTCTGTTTCTGCTGCTGAGGAACTCTCTGTCATAGAAAAGGCTGCTGACCTAGAAGCACTAGATGAAGATATGCTTCTTGAAGATCTTAGGGTATAATTCTCTCTTATTTTATTTTAGAGAAGTTTTTTTTCCTTTCAAAATGATCAAAGTTTGTTGTGTCAAAGCTCCTCATTGGTATTCTCTTATTTGAAGGTTACTTTCCCAACTTGACGAATTCCTCATCAATGTTTGTGGTCAGGTTTCTAGGGCCATGACAAAGAAGTTTTTGAAGGTGTCAATGGTTGTTACCATAAAAGAAGCAATGAAAATCATGCACGACGGCCATCAGAAATGTGCGGTTGTGGTCGATGAAGATGATTTCCTGGAGGGGATCCTTACTTTCGGTGATATTAGACGGTGTCTGTCTAAGAAGCCCAGTGATGTCACCAAGGGTGATTCAACAGCTCTGGATGTATGGGACGCCAACCTTCTCTCTCTCTCTCTTGCTCTTTCATGTTTTGAATAATAAAACAATTAAGCCATGCATACAGGTGAACGTGTGTCTTGTTTCCTCTGTTTGCACGAAAGGGATAAGCTACCGTGGGCAGGAGCGTGCAGTTCTAACCTGCTTTCCAGACACAGACTTGGCCATTGCCAGGGAGTTGATGGAGGCTAGTGGAGTAAAACAATTGCCGGTGGTGAAACGTGGTGGAGATCCCCACAAAGGAAGGAAGCGGAGAGTCATTGCCGTTCTTCATTACGACTCAATCTGGAACTGTCTCAGGTTCATATTTATGCTCCAAACTGTTATATAATAATCTGTAGTAAATATATAGAGAAAAAAACTAGGAATACGAATACGATTTTGGATTAAAATGTATATTGATTGTTGTGCATGCAGAGAAGAGATGAATCACAGGAAGGGCATGTATGAGCATGGGCATAGGAAGGATAATGAAGAGGAGATTGTAAATGCCAATGGCCATTAATTGACGCATCTGTTTCTCTCTCTTGTCCTGCTGCCTGCAAACCACACACATAACATATATAGACTATAGATTAGAGCAACTTAGAAGCAAATTGTTTATGCTGTCTTTAGAATTATGATTAGGAATTATAATCAGGCACTGAGTGGGGATATTACGGAATGTTTTGCCCTGGATCCTTTGATGTAATTTTCAGAACAAAATGTTATTTATATGTGCTCCCAACAAACATATGTATTTGGCCTCTTTCACATCACTGGATAATTTAAAATTCACACTTTGATAAAGACAATTAGATCATAGATTTATGTTAAAATTACAGTAATATACGATCGTATGAGATTAGCATGATAAGACAATTAAACATTTTATATAATTTCATCTGTCACCAGAATATTAAAAAAAGTTTCAAAGTCAACAAAAAAATATGTTTTATATAACTTACATAATCTGAAACTTCGGACTAAAGAAATAAATTTACATTTTTATGGGCTAATTAAACCAAATATTCCCAAATTATTGTTCATAATCTAAATTGGCCTCTAAACTTTGTAACATACTAACAATGTTAATTTGGATCAGACGTGAGGCATATTTTAAACAAATCGATCAAATTATAAATACATGTATATCTATCATATTGACAATTTGAATATGACATGTTTAAAGAAACATATGTAAAATTTTAACTAATATTTAATGTCCAACGAAAAGACTTAATTAATATTATATTTATACTTTAAAATTTTAGTTAAAACATTTTAAAGTTTGAAGATCAATTTAGAATGATATAAGAGATAACTAACCTTTTTTTATAGGTATAATGCCAAAAAATGTCTCTAACGTTTGACTAAATAGTCACGTTGCTCTTTATTTTTTAGAACAATTTAACCTTAATATTTTATTTTGAGTGAAAATGGTCCATTCGTGAATGAAAATTGCTAGCCAACTAACGCTAAACAACTTGAAATGACTTGACATAATGACGCATCAAAAGAAAAAATATTTTATATTTTATATAATTATTTTTGACTGATGTGTCATTCTGTAAAGTCAACATATTTGCTTATATAACACTGCTACCGTGGCGTGCACTGCCATGTAGGTTTTTCACGTCATTTCAAGTAATTTAACGTTAATTGACTAACAATTTTCATCTGCAGAGAGGTCATTTTGACCTAAAATAAAACTTTAAGAGTTACATTGTTTAAAAAAATAAAATTTAAAATGACTATGTAGTCAAACGTTAGAGACAATTTTTTTTTTTTTGCAGTATGCCTTCTTTATATATAATACTTGAACTTTTCCAAGTATTTCGACCCATTTTTAGAATTGGTAAAAGCCATTTATATTTATCAGAATGGGCTGGGCCTAAAACAGAAACCCCATTGTATTAATTAAGTCCAAATATAAATCAAACTCCAACTACATTAAATAAAATAAAAATAAAAATTGCAGAGAAACCAAAGCAGAGCTAAGCTAAGAAAAGGGGAAAAGAAAGCAAAGCATCGAGTGAAAAACTGGTAAAAAAATCAAATTTGGAAATCAAAGAATGGCGTCATCGTCGAGCAGCGGCCTAACCTTCAAGCTTCATCCGCTGGTAATCGTAAACATATCGGATCACTACACTCGGGTCAAGTCTCAGATGAACCCTCCTCCGCTCACCTCCACCTCCGCCACCGTCAACGGTGTTGAACACCAACAGCAAGCCCCTCGAGTCTACGGGTGTGTCATAGGTGTCCAGAGGGGTCGAACCGTCGAGATCTTCAACAGCTTCGAGCTTCTCTACGATCCCTCCACTCACTCCCTCGACCGCCCCTTCCTCGAGAAGAAACAGGAGCTTTGTATGACCAAGACTTTGTTTCATTCTAATTCTTTCTTCTTTTATTGGTTCTGCACTCCCAATTTAATTTAATTTTTTTCCTTGGAATTTTTTTTCCCAGATAAGAAGGTTTTCCCCCATTTTTATATTCTTGGATGGTACTCCACTGGGAGCGATGCCCAGGAATCTGATATGCACATTCATAAAGCTGTATGTTTTCTCAACCTCCCCATCCTTTCACAGTTATATACTATATGGAAAAGATGCATATTAGATTGTGTTGCTTATTGTTAATGTTTGATTGCTATGGTGAGGGCCGAGGGGTCTGTTTTTCCGCTTCTATCTGCCAAAGGAACCATGGTATTGTAGTACTTAGTAGCCTCCTCTTTTCTTTGTATAATGCTTTTCTCCTTGTTCATTTGTTACAGCTGATGGATATTAATGAAAGCCCTCTCTATGTGCTTCTCAATCCTACAATAAATCCTGCCCAAAAGGATCTTCCGGTCACCATTTATGAAAGTGGTTTGTCGCCGTTTCGTCTTTATTTCATTCTTTTATATTAATCAATACATACCCTCTCTCGTTCTGCAACGAGGTATCTTACGAGTTTTAAAGTTTAAAGTGTAGTTATGTTATGTTTGATTAGCTAGCTGTCCGTCTAATTCGTTCCTTCATTATTTTCAATACATGCTTTGTTTGCCAACATAAGAGATACATTCTATATTTGCTAATTTGGTCTTCTGTGTTAACTTCTCTTTGTTTAAAGAAACTATCTTGGAATGATCAACTTGTTTTCTCGATTCTAAGTAATTTCTGACGATTTATGGCGATTAGAAAGGGATGACATTCCGATAGGGACACACGAACTGCAAATCTTGTGCAGTTTTAGGTGGTTTTAATAACCTTTACAGTTCCTAATTATTCTCCGCTGATAACATTTTTGTTCATCCTCGTCTTGGTCATGTCAACATAAAAGAGCTGCACGTGATAGATGGGATTCCACAACTTATTTTTGTCTGTTCAAGCTACACAATTGAGGTTCATATTCATTCTTTCCTAATTTCCATTCTTACCTACACAGTTTTGTTTTATTTTTTATCAACTGGAATTGCTGAGACTGTGTCTCTCTTCTTCTTTTTTGGGTGGGGGGTAAAGACTGTTGAAGCTGAGAGGATTTCTGTGGATCATGTTGCCCATCTAAAGCCATCTGATGGAGGTTCAGCAGCAACACAATGTAAGCCTCCATTCTTCTTTTCCTTGGGATTTCTGTGAAAAGTGATAATCCTCCTTGATGGAAACCTTTTACTTTTCTGTAATTGATGATTACAAGTGAACTCTTTATATTTGTGATGCAGTGGCTGCTCATCTTACTGGTATACATAGTGCAATCAAGATGTTGAATAGCAGAATCAGGGTGCTTCATCACTATCTTGTTGGAATGCAGAAAGGTACGAGCTTAATGCAAATTAAATATTTTATAATGCTTGTGCATTTTCAAAGGTTGTTGAAAGAAACCTAGATTTGTAGTGTAGACTGTAGAGTGTGGATAAAAGTTTCAGACATGGAAAATACTTCAAAGTAAATTATAATTTTCTATTTCCACAATAAATTCTAAGACTAAATTTGATAAATTGTTATACATGTAAAAAGTTATAAATGCTACCATCTTTTATTGTTTTTTTATGACTTTTGATCAGACATTTCCCATTTCTTTTTGGATGTTGTATACATTACTTATATAGGATAAGCTGAAAAAGTTGATTATTATTATTTGGGCTGTTGTGGATTACATGGCCATTAATTAGTGGTAATATGTTCTCCATTTCAGGTGACATTCCTTGCGAAAATTCACTATTAAGGCAAGTATCAAGCCTCCTCAGAAGGTTACCTGCCATTGAATCGGAAAAATTTCAAGACGACTTTCTGATGGTGAGTTTTTCTTCTCTGTTTAAGCAAGGGAAGAACTGTTTGCGACTTTCTGACTTTGTGAAGTCTAAAAGTGGGTAGATGTATGTATGCACGATATACCACTTAAGATACTTGACCATAAGAAAGTAGTATTTGTTTTTCCTCTTCTTGTGAGGATGATTTGGTTTTTGTATTATATTTTTCATTTGACAAAAATCAAAAGTGTGGTATTTTGAAATGATCAACCATCCCCTCAGCTTGTTACTCCCAGAGTACCATTTCTTGTGCCTACCTAAGTTCTGTACATAAGATTTGAAAACCTAACTTACCTGTGGAAAGTTGGTAGAACATTCGGTCATGTTTTGGTAATAGGATCTTCTAAAACTTGTGATTTTATAGTAGCTTCTTAGAAGACTTGAAGATGTCTGTTTCATGTTAGTTGTTCTGATGCGACAGTGAAAATAGAAAGATAATTGTCGTGCTAGTTAGCAAGTATGTCGGAAATAAAACTGGTGTAGGTCTCGAGTCTGGACAGTTCAATATTCACATATTCTACATACACACATGCATTGGTATTTGGTATAATTAGTGCCTTCAAAATATTTGTGTTTTTTTATTTAGCAACCCTATTTTTGAGGATTTGCCTGTAATTGTTTAATCTGCTGAAACATTTTTTTAATTATTCACAGGAATACAATGATACCTTGTTGATTACTTATCTTGCAATGTTCACCAACTGTTCAAGGTAAGGGTTATATTTACTTTTGTTTACATAATATGCCTTCTTTAGGTAAAATGATTCAATATTATTATGATTATGATGGTGGTGATGATGTTTGCTTTATACAGCACAATGAATGAGTTAGTCGACAAATTCAACACTGCTTACGATAGGCATAGTCGAAGAGGTGGACGGACTGCTTTCATCTAAATACGGATATTGTTTATTAGTAGGTTGGATTTTTGTTGGAGAGAATGGTGGTGGTGTTTATGTTTGCAGTGTTTTAAAGCCTCTTGAATAAGGTAATTTAATTAAGCACTAATATGATACGAATAGGGATGTTTCAAATTCCAAGATAGATGAATGAAGTGTTCTTTTTTAAGTATTAAATTGCTAAATTTTATGATATTGAAACTCGGATACTCTTTCCTTTGAAGAGGCAAGCAGTATAACAGAATTTTTTTTACATATAAAATGAGGATTGCGACAGTTAACAACAAAGTGTGAGTGAAAGTGAAACAAACACTAGCTATTATTGCAAGCAGATGGGGCAAAACCCAACTTTTTCCCTTCCAAATCAAATTCCCACAAATAGTTTTGTTGCATAATATTTCCAATAGTAGAAACAGCAGGAAAACCTGCAGGCGAAAACCCAAGGCACCTAACTCCATCAGCAGCGGCAATGATATAGCTATTCCAGTGTGGCTCGAACTGAGCTCAATTGTCGAAGTGAATGATCAATTTCGGCACCGAAGTCTCATCAAAGCCCGTAGTAGAGTTGAAGCAATAGTCAATCGGTACGCCATCCAACTTCACCCTTTGGTACTTCGAAACCGACTTTGTAAGGACATCCATCACCGCTTGGTACGCTGGATCCGCAAGAAACGTCAAGCTGGTGCCGGAGTCAAGGATCGTTCCACCGCCCTGTGTCGTGTCCCATACTTTCATAGGTATCTCCAACATTTTGCCACCGATGGAGATTCCCATAATATTTACAGCATAAAATGAAGGGATGGCATCGAGTTCGAGCCTGGTGTATCGAGCTTTGCCCGAGACTTTCACTCGGTTTCGACTTGTGCCGAAGGTGATGTAATTGGTGGCATTTAAGTGGCTCAAATGATCAACGAGGCAATAAGAAAATTTGGCACCAAATTTCTGTGCAGCAAATGTCGTGAAAGAATACTCTGTGTTGGATAAGCCCATGACACCATCGACGTTGTCAAACGTTGAACCCTTGGAAGAGTTAGTGCACCCAATTACCACGTTATGGAGTCTGCTTCTTCTTCCATTGGTAAGGCCGACGGTGACGGTCTCGTTAGCAAACACTCCCGTTGCTTCCGGCCCACTTATATAACTGTTCCAAGACAAGTAAAATCAGGGGAGACAAAATCGAAAATCCATTCGAACCGTAATGTTTTAAATTAAAAAACCGAATAAACTAAGGGTTATTATTCTATGCACCGACTAAAACCATATATCCTCGCCTCTAAAACTCAAATTCTAACCCTATAATTTCACTACCAGTACCTGCAATATTTTATGGTAAACTAAACTAACCCAAACAGATTAATGTTATTTTTTTTCCTTCCAAAATTGCTGCCAACGAAAAGGTTTTCTACCCATAAATAAAAGCAACAGATTTGTCCAGTACCACTAGGAAATGCTGGCTTTCCCAAAAGCAGGCCCCACTCCGGGACTTGAATGTCCTGTTTTGGTACCAAATTATTTTGGGTCATGTGAACCTTACCTACTAATAATAACTACCACTATTATCTTTGTGTTGGATGTAGTTAATAGAGCAATATGGGTTATTGTATCTGCAGCCAGCCTCATCTGCTAACTCTACCGGTGACCATTTATTCTCGAATCTATGTTCATAATCACGATAAATACAATTCAGCTAGAAATGTGGTCGGAGACCCAATCTCCGAATCCGTATTAACTACGGGTGGGGTTTAGCCTTGTCTAACAATGGTTGGTGCTCTGCATTTAAAGCCAAACTACTAAAGAAGCAGTGAGCCCTAAATGCAAGCTATTAACTCCCCAACAGCATTTACCTTCAAAACCTCTACTTTAGATATTTATTTGAGATTGCATTTCCCCACCATTTTAAGCTATGGTTCTCTAGATAAAAAAAAAACAGTATACAAGGATAATAGTATAAACTTGAACTCGAAATGTCCGAAAAGATATATTTATATACGACATTTGGACCGAAATATTAGGTCGATTATTACCGAGATTGGATTTTTAATGTGTCCTAGTGTTAGAGATTAGGTACCTGTAAGCATAGGCACAAGGAGTGAGTGGCGTGGGGCATGTCGTGAGGGAGAAGAGGCTCACAACTCCACACATCTCCGAGGCACATGGAATCGGGCTAAAGGAAGACGATAAAGGAGCATGGAACACCCGCTTTCCGTTTATCCTCCCCTTTCGGGTACAATCACCGGCACGTCGCGAACATCCATACCGACATCGTACCCACGTCAAATCGCTCCCCGTGTCGACGATCAACCGGAACTTCTGCGACGGTGTCCCGACCTTAAGCGTCGTAACGTACTGTCCTTCCCCGTAATCTCTAGCCGAGGCGAGCGGCATTTCAATGGAAGCCGGGTGTGACACAGCTTCTCCCGCTCGTCTTCGTGTTTGCAGTCTTTGGGAGGTGATACCGTGTCGGATAGTGTCGTGACGGAGAAGGTCCTCGAGGCGTTGGTGCCGAGTTTTAAGCCTGTCGTTGGTGAACTGAGGAGCGTGCCTATGGATTAACTCTAAGGAGAAGGAATCGGAATTATGGTGATGCAGCATTTCCTCAACATGTTGGTGAGCTTCAACAATGGAGAACAACACGATCAAAGGGAGCCAAATCATCAGTTTCCGCTTCATAACTACAAAAGAAAAAAAGAAAGATTGGGAGAGAAAAGGAAAGAAAAAAGAGGTTATTTTGGTTGGTATGAATACAAATATAAAGGTATATATATGAATATGAGCCACAGCCTAATGCCTAATGCATATGGTTTAAATCTGGGCTTAGATTAGGACATTGATTAGGTTGAGCTTGCTTCTTGTAATAAATAACACAATTGTTGCTTCAACCCTTCAACCACACACATCCCATCCCACTTTTCGTCTCAATGTGTGTGGATTTTTCCCTCTAATATAAAACAAATTGGTCCATTTTCGTTTTTTTGGGGGATAAATTTGTGATTGGTTTTGCAACAGGACTAACAAACAACTAAAAAGCAAACCAACTCTCAATTTATACAAAGTTTACCATTAACTCCTGCCTTATTGTTGATATTATTTACAATTTGATCCTCTGCCATGGAACAACTTTGCAAGTTGCAACCCCTTGCCTCTTAAGTGGAATAAAGAATTCCAAGCTAAGTTTGAGAATGAGAACAATTAAAAATTTGCCCCCTCAACTTTGACATTTTCCAACACAATTTTTATTTTCAGTCCGTCATGATTTTTTTGGTTGCCCTTTCGATTTCTCAAGATTTTTGGCTGATTAATTCGGGTTGAGCTGCGTTGTACACCTGATTTTGGTGGATGAGTCTCCCGACATAAATTTTATGTATTTACAAGGCCTCGAACTCGAAATCTACTTAAGCGGTATTAAATTGCTTGTCACTTGGATCAACCCCGTTGGTCCATTACTGATTTATTAATCCGGCATAAGCACATTTAGTGTCCCAACATCTAGTGATTTAGACAGAACATTCATACAAAGAATTAAAGTAACCAACTAAACTACCATTTAATAGGATACAAAATTTTGGTGTAATAATACAAGTCTAATCCATCCCAAGATATTCTCTGTCATCTCCAAAGCAACAAAAACGTCAAGAATGAATTTTCAGCTCAAAGCATTGAATGTTTTTTTGAATATCAATTTTTAACGTGCACCTACGAGACAAAGGAGTTCTATTGTAACTTTTAACTATCTCCTAGATAGGGGCGGTACTCAATAGGAGCCCACGGTGGCTACAATCTTCTAAAATTTTAAAAATATTTTAAATTAGGATAATGATAAAATTATAAAAATTTCACATAATTTAATGCCGATGTAGAATTTAAAAGAAATTATTAAAAATTGCATTAACACTTTAATAAGAATAATTAATTTTTTGAACGATTAATTATAATGTTCTATCTGTTCATACATATTCTTGCTAACTAATTAATTTCAAAAGTTTAACAGAAGAAATAGTATGTCGATTTTGACAGACTACAAATGAAATCGGAATTATAAATTCTTTTACTAGTTTTAAGATGATAACAAGGTAACATCAGTTTATATATTTTCTTAAGCATTTGACAAAATACATATTTAAAAAATGAAAATATTATAAATAAATAAAATAGAGTAAAAAGTCAGTAACGCGGCGGACTTTGCAAACGCACCGTGCTAGCTGGCTGCATATGGACGCTTGCTCTTTCATTTGCATTTCTTCCCCAATATAATATTATTTTTTTTCTGTCAAATTATGTGTAACAAAATAGTTGGAGCATTTTAAGTTATCAGTGTATTGTAGTCCAAAAATATATAGTTTTTAATCTCTCTAGTATATAATTGTGTAATTTAAAATTTAAATGTCACTGTCAAAAAATTAAATTATAATGTTAATTGTTTTTCATATAATAATTGATACTTAATTTATCGACTGAATAATTCAAATTAGATATTACATAGATAGAGATTAAAATTCTAAGTCTATCTTGGTTAAAATTTACATATTACTTCATTAATAAATGATATTTATTTTTCATAAAAATTATATAATATTTAATTATAAATTTCTAACATGATCATCCTTATCAAGTTAAATATATAAGATTAAATCAATACTTGGTCAAGCTAAACAGTTTATAATGGTTTAATCTGGACATTATTGAAGAGAGATAATAGGAGAGAGAAACAAAGAATACTTTTTTTAATCTTTGGATTCCATTATTTTTCTCATAATCTACAAATTTGACAATGACATTGATATTATACAGTTCCTCACTCCCACTAAAATAAAATCATATCATACATTTATAAAATAAAAATAATATCATATCTCTTTTATCATAAAAATAAAAAATACAGAGATGATTCATACTATCATAACATTTAACTATTTAATCTGATTGTTATAGTTTATATTATATCCATATGAATGGTATTTGTTGTTAAATTTTAACTGAATTAAATAGATTACTTTAATATAATAAATACTTTCGATAATTAAATATATTAAAAGAAATTATTTAAGTGGCAAAAGTTACAAGCAACCTTTGACATGTATATGGCAGAGTGCAAAGCTTGGAAGCAACTATAGGGCAACAAATAATCATGCTAGAGTTCAAATAATAATAATAATAATAAATTTAACACACTATTGATTGCTTATTATTAGTATCTTAAATGGTAGATACTTTGAAGTGCATGTTTTAGACAATCAAGCCATTGATTGGATGGACATAAATCCGAGATACATATATTTTAATATGTTGGTGTAATTATAAGGTAGTATCTGATCAAATTTTTAGTTCTTTAATAACGCACATACACCGTGCACACAGAGTCACCTAGATAAAAATACATCATCTTTTATTATTGGGACTACTACACAAATTTAAATGTGTATTTTTTAAATTGACAAAAGAAATTTGATATTATACTGGATAAAATCGATTATTTTTTAATATAATTATTGATATTACCAACTAGGGTTGGTCATGGGCGGAGCTAGGTGAGAATATTAGAGTGCAAATCACCCCACTTAAAAGTACTTACTATATAAAAATATTAGAATTGTATCACGATTTTATATAGAAAATATTAAGATTGATCCCACTTAATTTGTTAGAGAATGAGGTCAACAATACTTATTGTATTGGTATGAGAACTATACCTCATTTTAACCCTACTACATGAAATTCTGGCTCCGCCACTGGGGTAGGTCCAAATGGTAAGCAACTTGGTATCGCTTAAGCATGTCTTAAATTTGAGGTTTGGTGTATGCAGAAAGTCTTTGGTCGAAGACTCACCCACCAAAATTAAGTGTGCGACGCGAATTAGTACGAATTAGTCAAAGCAAAGCCCTTGGGAACCAAGAGGACAACAAATATATATATATAATTATTGATGTTTTTTTAATCCTTAATCAAAAAATCTTTTATAGTTGGTCCTTGATAGAATGTCGTTGTCAACGAACTGGCAATGAATTCAAAGGTTTCACTCGTTGAGCATATGGCACTCAACTAAAAACATGGGAAAAAAACATTTCATGTTTTTCCCCTTTTTTAAGACTAACTAAATTATAAATTTATCGTATATTACATTTTATAAGTGATGACATATTGGCATGAACCGAGTAGACTGTAAATTTATTGAATCTCAGATTTTAGAAGGTGATTACACGAACCAGCTAAATTAAACCAAAAATGTAATGTAGTGATTTAACATTATCAATCAAAAGCCTTGGGATTTAGACAGTTGATTTAGTCAAGTAATGCAAAGTCAAAGGAAGATCCAGCTGTTCAATCACACCCTTAATTTTCTCAATCTGAAAACTGCACCCAACCTAAAGTAAGGGATTTACCAACTCTATTTTTCAGCATAAGTTGTCTGTCATGAAGTTTTAGTTGTGTTTTTTTTATAAATTTATTAGAAATTTGGACTTTGTTTTAAGTCAACATTTAATGAGTTGGCCCTCAATACAGAATAATCAAGTTCCTGAGCAGGGAATGTGACTTGGCCACAACACATAGCAATATTTTTGTAGCCAAAACAAGCTGCCTCTCTGATCTGGACTGGAACCAGAGTTTCATAATATTAAATACAAAAATAGTTTGATTCAGTCCAACGAAACGAAAAAGTACTTACTTTGAAGTTCTATGGAAGCTTCTTGAGCACAGCTTTAAGATGTGGCTGAAGAGCGGTAAGGTTGGTAGCCATTTGAACAACATAATGTAGCTCTCCATTAACCATCTCGTAAACTCGACTTATCTCCCTCACCTGCTCAACAAAAAAAAAGGTGAACTGAAGTTAATAAGGCTCAACTTTATTCTTCATAAGCCATCCATACCGTGTTCTTCACTCAAGATGGACCAAAAACAAAAGTCTCAAACTGCCAAATCTATAATTTTAGATTATTAGTTAGGGTATTTTTCTCTGCTGCTTTGGATTGCAGTTGATCCCACTTGCAACATGCATGCCTTTAACCCTTAAAAGAATGAGGTAGGGCCAAATGAGATAATGCTGGAAAATTGGGGAAAAATCAGTCACTTCAATTCCATCATAGAAAACAAACACAAAGAAGAATCCAAAGTTGGTAACAAAGTGGTAGGGTCGAATGAGATAATGTGAAATGATCTGTGATCTGTCTAAACCAGAGAATGTTGGGAATATGCAAGTTGAATCTGTACATTTGGAGACTAAACGGTTTTAAAAAGTGCTACCTTGCTAAGGCTCCAGTCCACTGAATTTAATCTTCCAAATCTAAGAAGCAAGTTCATATTCATCACAAGAAACGAGGAATTTGTGAAAAGTTTTCCATTCACTTCAATATTCGATGCATTTTCATGAACCTTATGGCACATGAGAAAATTACTATTGCTTGATGCCATAATTGCATTTTGTACTTGTTCTGGGTTTTCCACGCCAACCTCCATGTTTGAGGTTTTCTTCATCTCCGTCCTCCAAGTCTTTGACATCATCCATCCAGGTGTTGAAAGTTTCGGTAACTTCCACTTGTTTGGGGTTCTTTGTTGTTGACATTCTTTCTCCAAGTCTTTGCGATTGCTTTATAGCATTCTCTATGCATTGGAGGTTTTCCCGTTATCCTTCCAAGTGTTCAAAGTGTTTTGACGACTTCCACATATTTTCGGATCCTATCATCGACTCTCTAAGTCTTCAAGATTGTTTAGATAACATTCTCTATGTATCGGAGGTCTTCACATCAATCCCTCAAAATGATTAAAGTGTTTCAGTAATGACCTCCCCTTGTTTTCGGATCCTCATTGTTGGTCCTTTGTCTTTGAGATTGTTTAACTTCCACTTGTTTGGGGTTCTTTGTTGTTGACATTCTTTCTCCAAGTCTTTGAGATTGCTTTATAGCATTCTCTATGGATTGGAGGTCTTCCCGTTATCCTTCCAAGCGTTCAAAGTGTTTTGACGACTTCCACATATTTTCGGATCCTATCATTGACTCTCTAAGTCTTCAAGATTGTTTAGATAACATTCTCTATGCATCGGAGGTCTTCACATCATCCCTCAAAATGATTAAAGTGTTTCAATAATGACCTCCCCTTGTTTTCGGATCCTCATTGTTGGTCCTTTGGCTTTGAGATTGTTTTGACAAGTTCTTTCTTTATTGATGGTCTTCACATCATCTCTCAGGTGTTCAAGATGTTCTAATAACATCCTCCAATTGAAAAAACTTCATATCATCCCTCAGGTCCTTATGCATTTGGCTTGGCCTTCGATCCCCTTGCATGGTGGAGTTGGTGTGCCACTTCATGTTTGCTATGGAGGATACTACTTCATTTCATGTATTTGCTCCTTTTATGACTTGGCACTTAATTGGTATATCCATGTAAGAGAATGCATGATTTGTTGACATTTTCTCTTCCTTCCTCATATGATAAATGTGGTGGTCCAATGTGAAAAGATAAGCTTTTACTTTCAGCTTTTCTCTTTCCTCCTCATGCAGAAGAGTAGACTTAGTTGCTTTTAACTTTCTCTTCCCTCCTTATGTGGAATAGTTCAAGTCAATCAAAAGCAGCAACTTGAACTTATGCTTTCAAGGGTCACACGGTTTAGGATCGAAAATTGTGGGGGCTAGAGATGCTTAGGCCCAGATCGCTACTATTAGTATCAGAGCATGTGCCAGCATGATGCATGCTTCTGTACTTTGCGGGTTAGATCTTGGTCCAAGGGAATGGGCCTTGATTGTCATTGTGATCCTTGACATTTATAAGGTTGTATAAAGTTTGGGTAGCAGTTATTCGAAATGTCATCCCGCATCTGATATGAATGTATGCGACCAGTTAAACCCATATAACAGTTCAGTCAATGGATACTACCAAATTGAGCTTAAGCTACAGATGGCCACTTGGTTCATAGCCACAAATAAAATAGGATATGTAAATGTTCAGAGCCTAAACAACCAACTTGATGAGACTAACTAATAATAATCTATGGAGATAAACATCAAAGTTCAAACTAGTACACAAAATGAGAATTACAGAAGCTAAATGCTAGAGATAAAATATAATTTCTAAAGACAACTACTTAAAAGATAAGGACCCCAACAGCCTATAACTTCATCACTCTTGCCCTCTGTGTGTACCCACCATGTTGTTTACCACTCTCATGCCCTAACAACCACAAACATCCTGATTGCTGGTAACTTTAAATTTTTGTTTCTAGTAACTTTAGATTATAAACTATTGAGAACCTTAAATGTTGGTCTGATATTTCCTTTTTCCCTCTAAATCTCTCACCTATCCTTCTTCAACATTAATCCAAACAGTATAGAACTCAAAATGAAGCGAAACAAGCACAAAATGTATCATGAAAACTATTTGGGATGAAAGGGAAATCCCCAAGTTTGATGTGGCAGTTTCAGAAAGGCCAAGTGTGTGGAATGTGCAGCAACATTCTCAAGAAGTTCAGAAAGAGAACAAAGTAAATTTTATTTTGATAAGTTCAGCAAGATAAATTTCAAGTAAATGTAAATCGTAGGCTGCAAGCAAAAAGGAATTGATCTAATAAATTCAAAGAGAAAGGACACGGAAGCTTCTTGCATCAAGGACAAGTATATAAACATGTGGATAACAAAACATGTAAAGCATAGTGGAGATTCACACAACCTCAAATCTGAATTAGAAAAGGGCAGATTCTACCTTCAGAATTTCAGAATCCATTATATTCTATCGTAGAAGACGCTATATCAGAAGAAAAAAAAGAAACATATTTCTGTTAAGTAATTACACTGAAGCATATCAACTAATTTTCAGTATTCATGATAATTTGCTACTCGCAAGCGCATAGACGGTTCAAGTTAGACCCAACTTCAAGGGAAAAGGAACTCAAACCCCATAACTTCAACACTTGATTACTTGGATTATTTGCGCAGAAAAGGAAAAGGAATTGGTACTCTAAGCTTGACACACACACATTCCAAATGCCTAATAGTATTTGGATTTAATTACCTTGGAAGCATTGGCTACAACTTGACTTTGAAGCTTGATGACTTTGTCCTCTGCACTGTGAGTCCCCTTCTGAAATGGATAAAACATTTTATCAAGAATAAAATAAGATAAGCAAAGGTTAAATACAGAAAAAGAAAGGAAGGGGAAAGAGGATACGAGAACTTCGGCTAGGCCAGTGCTCTGAGCAATGACAACTTCAATGGAGCCGTCAGGTTCAGGACGCCAATAGCCGGACTCGGAGTGCATAGGCATACCAGAATCGAGTTTCCAGGTCTTGTGAGAGTAGGCTATGACGGGCTTCCCAGGCGCAGGGTGAGAGAAGTGAAGCTCTTCGCCATAGCGGAAGGAGTTGATGGTGGGGTATCCTCCTTCGCCTTCGCCTTTCCATTTGCCCAACAAGTAGGACAGCGGCGCAACCGCTGGGTGAATCGCGCTGATCCTTTCCTTGTCCTCGTCCATGGATTTTCAAACTCTTTCGCTGTAATTTTTGATGGGTGCCGGTGGTGCTTGGTATTGGGGATGATGATATTGTTGGACATATTGCTCTGTTTTCACCGCCCTCTTCTTTTTGTCTCACACCACTATATTCGAAAAAAATTGGACTCGTTTTAACTCAATTCAAAATTTAATAAGTTTTACTCAGAAATTTTTTTAATGAAGTTTGAGTTGTAATTTGACTCGACTCGTTTGAACTCAATTCAAATTTTTAGTAATTAGTTTATCGATTTTTAAGTTCGAGTCGAATGTCTCAATCCAGACTCTTTTATATATATCACACGTGGAAAATATGAAGCTATATATTGTACATGAATATAGAAAGTTGTTTAAACTATAATCAATCTGTATTATAACATTGTAAATAATTACAATTAAGCTTGTATAGAAACTCGAAAACTCGACTTGACTCGAATTTAATAAACTCGACTCCAATAAAAAAATTTCAAAAAAATTAGAGTTATAAAATAAAAATTCGAATAACTCGAAAATTTTAATACTTATTTGATCGATTTTAAAGTTTGAGGGAATTCTACCTCTTATATATATATACCACATATGGAAAAAAAATTCAATGAAAAAAATTTAATACTTGTTTGATCGATTTTAAGGTTCAAATTGAGGGAATTCCACCTCTTTTATATATATATGAGACAAAATATTCTATACACAAGCGGTGGAAATTACTCCCTTCGTCCCATTAATTTTGTCTCTTATTGACTTTTTAAAAGTCAACATTTTTAAATTTTGACCATGATTATTTTAAATATTTTAAACAATTACATTTTATAAAATATATATTTTAAAACAACTTGATTGGAAGTTTATAAAATATATTTTTTTTATATTTTTTTCAATAATAAATTTTATATAATAATAGGTCAAAGTTTAAAAAATTTGACTCAAAAAAAGTCAATAATGGACAAAATTAATGGGACGGAGGGAGTAAAAGTTTCTACAAGCGCCTTAGTTTTAGGGTATAGGGTTTATGGGTTTAAGTGTAGGGGGTAGAATTTAGGGATAGTTGTTTCAATTTAAGGTTAGGGTTATAATTTAAGGTTTATAGGTTAAAACCTAAATCCTCACCATATTACCCTAAAAACTAAACCCTAACATATAAACCTTAAATTATAACCCTAAACCTTAAATTGAAACAACTATCCTTAAATTTTAAACCCCTACACCTAAACCCCTAAACCATATACCGTAAATTATATATATAGATTAATATCCTATACACTAGCGGTGGAAACTGAAAGTTTCCACAAGCGTCTTAGTTTTAGGGTATATAGAGTTAGTTTAGAGTATATGGTTTAGGGGTTTAGGTGTATGGGTTAGAATTTAGGGATAGTTGTTTCAATTTAAGGGGTTAGGATTATAATTTAGGGTTTATAGGTTAAAACCTAAATCCTCACCATATTACCCTAAAAAGTAAACCCTAACATATAAACCCTATATTATAACCCTAAACTTAAATTTAAACAACTATCCCTAAATTCTAAACCCCTACACCTAAACCCCTAAACCCTATACCTTAAACTAACTCCCAATACCCTAAAACTAAGGCGTTTGTGAAAACTTCGCCGGTGTATAAGATATTATATATATATATGAATATTGAAAGTGTTTAAATTGGAATCAATTTCTATTATAACATTGTAAATAATTACAATTAAATTTGTACAGAAATTTGAAAACGTGACTCGCATTTCATAAATTCGAATTAAAAAAATCAAATAAAATTTAAATCGTAAAATAGAACTCGTAAACTCGATCAACTTGAAACTTTTTTACTCGACTCGATTGAACATTCATCTCTCTCACGTGCATCCATTTTTAATTCCATTCATTAATGATATATCTTTTAAAAACAAATCATCTAATTTGTCCAACATTTGCGTGTTGGAAAATATGAGGAAAATGGTAACTTTGAGCCATATTTCGATGGAAATTTTTCTTAATCTACTCTATGAGACCTTTATAACGGTATCTCATATGCTCAAAATGGTTGAGCAATGAATGAGAAATTTATACTCAAAGTAAGGTAATTGTGAATAGAATAAGGAAATGGAATACCCCAATCCCACGTTCATGGGATAAATGAAATGTGAAGTGTTTATATATACTTACTCACTTTTGTGGTCATTGAACGACTTAGATAGAAATTGTGCCTTGTGCGCAGGGAGTGTGAATCAATCCCATTCGGGTTGGGGTGCACCCAAACAACGTGAGCGACGCGAATGTTTGGATCGATCGGGCCCTTTTGTGGGCATGTGGATGTTTTACCCATCTCGAATAATTTTTCTTTCTTTATAATTGGTATATCTTTTTGAATATTCCGAATTAAATTGGATAAATTTTGACTTTTTATTTAAATTCAAATATTAAATAGATATTGAGTACAATTCATGGGAATATTCTGTTTTAATATGACATTAACTGAGATTTTCGAATTAAATCGGATATAGAATTAATGACCATTATTTTTAGACTATTTGTTTACCACGATTTTAACCTAATTCCCCCTATAAATAGAATGACATCTTTTGCTTTAGATACAACTCAAAAATCTTTTCTCTTTAAAAACTTCATTGTGTTTTCGGTGATAGTCAAAGGTAAGTTTCTATTCGTAATCTCTTTGGTAGTGCTGCTGTTGAAGATCATCCGTTGTTGTATCCTGAGAGACTGACGACCTAAGATCTCTAGCACCAAAGAGTGGTCGAATCTGTCATAAGGAAACTACATTTCCGCAGGCCTCAGCCATCCGATTCTAGTTATTTCGAATCTGTATTTCAAGTTAAATTGTTTTGTTTATTTTATTATTTGATTTGATTTATTAATTATTGGTTATTTCGAATTATTCTTGTTTCCTCCAACAATCTTAAGACATATTTCTTTTTACAAGGCGATTCAATTTAATCAAGGATTTGAGAAAAACAATTAAATTCGTTTTAAGGAGCAATTAAATTCGAATAAGAATTTTTTTGGGTCTTATTCTAATCTATGAGATCTTTACAATGGTATCTCATATGCTCAAAATGATTGAGTATTGAATGAGAAATTGATGTTCAATGTAAGGTAGTTGTGAATTGAATAAGGAAATGGAAAACTCAATCCCACATTGATGGGATAAATGGAATGGGAAGTGTTTATATACACTTACTCACTTTGTAGTCATAAAATGATTTGGATGGGAATTGTGTCTTGCGTGTGGGGTGCAAATCTAAGATCTTTTTTAAAATTGCATTGTGTTTTCGATGATAATCAAAGACAATTTTTTGTCCGTGATCTCTCTAGTATTGCTATTGTTGAAGATTTGTTGTATTTTGGAGACTTGGCAACTTAAGATTGTTTATTTTATTTGATTTATTAATTATTGGTTATTTTGAATTAACCTTGTTTCCTCCAATATTGCGTTGCGTTCTTCAAAACTAGATCAATTGAATTGTGAACTTTTGGTCCCGAACCAATTCTTTTTAACTGTTTAAAATGGTTTGCTCAATTTCCGGTTATGTCTCACCAATCAAACTATCAATTTTCAGGTCTAAATTCGACTGAACCAGTCCAGTTTTAACAACCATAACTACATGTGAAAAGAACTAAATGCTAATGGGACTAGAACAAAGTGTTAAAAGGTCATGGATGAGAATTTATAAATAAATAAGAAAACAAAGACAAACAACTTTCTAACATACAAGTATCTCATCAATTCAATCAAATAAACATGACAATGTCCCATACTTCAATTTATTATACGTTTGTGTTCGATTCAGTGCATTATTTGATATAAAATATATAAAACCGGTGTGCAATTGGGGCAGGTACCAAACATTTTATTGGCAAGTATAAATAAAGATAAAAGTGAGATGAGAGGGCACAAAATGCACACATTTTATAAATTTGATTTCATCAAGTTCCGTCACTGCATACAATCTTTTGCTCAACTCCTTGGCTACTGCATCGATGAACTCTTCGGTACTTAGTCAACTTAAATACCGAGGACCTATTAAGTTTAACTGCATATCTTATATGATTAGAGAAAGTCGATTAAATTAGAATCTTTTGCTAAACCCTGCATGTGGTCACCAAGTTCCGTCACTGCATACAATCTTTTGCTCAACCCTGCACAAAACATGAGTTTAACTGCATGTGCATGTACATGCACATTCACTTATCGTAGATGCAACGAAACTTTTAAAACGTTAGTAGAGCAACTACCTAGGTCCGTGAAGGAGAATCGCCAGGTCTTCTGTCATCTTTCCAGATTCCACAGTTCCCACGCAGGCTGCTTATTAATTATCAATATAACATAAAGGATTATGACACTCTTTTTCCGTTTATAGGATAATATTTATATTTGTAGAGAGAAACAAAATTAGTTATAGACTAACTTTTCGACCTATCGAGCCGTGCGGCTTTGGTCGATGTTTCTTAGGCAAACGACTAATTCAAACTAAATTCTTATTTCAGAAAATCAAATTCTTCTAGGCACTAAAAAACAAAATCTATTGACTTCACTGAACAAAATCTATATTAGAATCTCTTAAACAATTAAATGTACACGTGACTCGGACTTGAACTAACCGTCCTTGACATTAGTGTCTATTTCACAATATAATTTTGAATTACTAAGAGAAAATTATTCAAGCAAATCTATATGAAAACAACGACATTATAGGAATTTAAATAACTTGCGTTAAACTTTTGACCATTCCTACATTCTAAAGTGTTGTTGCAAGTAGGGGTGAGCAAAACTCGACTCGAAAAAATTAAATAACTCGTCTTGACTCGACTCGAAATTTCATAAACTCGAATGACTAGAAAAATTTCAAATAAAGTTTGAATTGTAAAATGGAAATTCGAATAACTCAAAAATTTTAGTAATTAGTGAATTTTATTTATAAGTTTGAGATGAGTCCCTCAAATTTTTATGATATATACATACTGATATATAAAAATATGAAGAAATATTGTCACATGTGAAAAAATATTAAGAAATATATATGTGCATATCTTATATGATTAGAGAAAGTCGTTTAAATTAGAATCAAATCGTACTATAACATGATAAATAAGTACAATTAAATTTTTATAGGAACTCGAAAACTCGACTCGACTTGAATTTCTTAAACTAGAATCGAAAAAATTCAAATAAAACTTGAATTGTAAAATACGACGCGTCAACTCGAATAACTCGAAATTTTTTACTCGACTCGATCGAACGCTCACCCCTGGTGGGCAGACAATCAAGAACGCATGTTGAACATGGACAAAGCTACACCACCAGCCCCTTTGAAGTTGAAAATCTCGAGCTCCTTCTTCTCACCACTATCAGGAACTGCAAAATTAAAGATTCATGAGATAAATTAAGATGAATTTGGGCTTTTTTTACGAAAAATCTGCAAGACTATGTCAAAGTATAAAACCTATAGATTAACAGAATTTCTGTATTAAAATAGGAGATTACCAAAAACAAGCATGAGTCCTATACAACTAAATCGGTTGCTCGATTCTGATCACCAAAAGCATGTCTCCCGATGCAGATTGGCTTGGTCCAGCCTGAAATGCTTTAAATGAATTAAACAAATAACAGTAATAATAAAAATAATGAAACATAAATACTAAGATGATGCACAAATTTAGAACAAACCGAGGGACATTTTTACAAATAATCGATTCCCTGAAAATTGTTGCTAGAGTCACAAAAAAGAAATAATTTGAGCCCTTTCAAATCCCCAAAACAAAAGCAAATAAAAACAATGACAATAAACTGGGAACAAAATCATACCAAGTGAGAAGCACTTATTACTTAAAATGTTTCGAATAGTCCCATTTGGACTTTTCCACATTTTCTTTAAGTTGAACTCCTTAACACGACCTTATCTATCAAAAATCATATAGTAAATCACTTCAATGAACCCTCTTAGTCAATTTGAACAACTACGGTACTCTTCCATGACATTTTCGAATGAGTAAAATTAATAATTCTATTAAAAAACATCATTGCCACGACAATACCACATTTTCCAAGGAATTGCCATGAGAAATGAAAACACTTTCACCTATGCCACTTCTTACAAAAACTATACACACATCAAATATACTATTTTGGCTTTTCTTGTTCTTTTTTCTCATTGTATTATATCTCATTTTTTTCCTCGGTCAAAGGTTTAGGAAATTCATACTTGGAGTTATAGTTGCTATATTATACCTGCAATTACATATGCAAAGTAATTACTATCAAAGCAAAGACATCAAATTCAAATGTTGTATACAATTACAAAGCATATGAACACTGATTTCAAAGCCATACCCGAGAGTAGCTTCAGCACTTGCGATTGTAACTTCATCATTCGTGGCATCACAATTGAGAAGACCGAGGTCGTAATACTTTATATCCAGCTCCAAAAAGAAAAAGAAAAATAGTTGAGAAAATTTGACAAAAACAGATGTGAAAAAGAAAAAAATAAAATTGAATAAAAAAACAAAGAAAAATCACCTTTTCCTTTTTTTGTTCAATAGTGAATTTCCATTAAAGCTAAAAAAAGAAAAACATCCGATAAGCAGCCCCACAACCATGCTGGAGCCATGCACAGCAAAACCAAAAGCACGATCAGGCCATGCAAAGCCATCGTGAAAACAGAAGGAAAAAAACAAGACCCTAACAAACCTCGGCAAGCCTGGTCTATGGGACCAAACAGGATACAAAGCCAACGGTAATCCGAAATAAAACACAAACCATAAAAGGTCGAAATAAGCAGAAGCTTAACATACTCCTCCAACTGTGGAATCGTGGATGGAGTTAACCCAAAATCGTGATACAACGAAGGAATCAAACAGACGATAACCCAAGCCAAAAACAGGGCCAACCAAGGCCTAAAACCGGACTGAAAAAACACACATAAGAAACGAACATCAAATAAACATAACATAAGCAGCAAGCCCAAACTACGGATGGAAAACGGCCACACAAAGGCCCAACAAGACCAGGACGGAGGGTAACCTGGAGCGCCCAGATAGACACTTCCATCGGTAAACCGTGGAACGTGTTTTCCAAAACGAAGGAACCAGAAAGAATAGGTAGAAAACCGGAACACGAACGCCATAATCTCTTCCCAGGATAAAAGACAGTAGTCGTGCCTGAGAGCTCTATCCAGAGGCATCGTCTACTACATCTCAGTGGTGAGGAGAGAATGAGTTCACCTAATCTTCTCCCAATTCTGGTCCATCGATATTGTTGTTGCCAAACAACACAAATAAGGAACTCCGAGAACAAAAAGGCCCCTGATCAACCGTTGCTAATAAGGTAACTGTGAGCCGGTAGGTCAAGAAAAAACAACCAGATATAAAATGACGAGAAAGAACCACTTGAATCCCATTTAAACCTTGTTGCAAACGAATACCATGTATCACCAACACTCCCAAGCTCAGCGTCTTTCAAAAAACCTTGATCCACTGGATAAAAAATAGAGGGAAGACTGTAAAAAATCACTCGGGTCCCATTAAAGTTGACTTCAAGCTTTGCTAAGAATATCAGTTTGAACTCCATTGGATCGGTTTGAATCTTCCAAATGTTGAAGAATATCCAACTACCCCATGGATCATGGTAACCGCTAACCGTGATATCATCGTGGCATAATCAGAGATAAAGAAGAACCGATGGATGTAAACGTAATGTCTCTTTAACAATGGCTTGCAGGCAGTACAACTTGCTAAGATCTGGTTCGTTTACAAGCCTTTCTCTGCCTACATGAATGTCGAGCTCTTCTTGAGATTTTCTCAACCATGGACGATTGTTCAATAAAAAGGAAAGTGTCCACGTTAGTGCAACTATAGTTGTGTCACCTGTTGAGTGTGTAAAAGTTCTATAATTTACCCCTATTTAACCCATATTTCTGCTGCATTCAAGCATAATTCATTGCATTTAGGTTAGAATTCAGTTATACATCACAAATATATTAAATGGCACAGTTTCTACTAAAATTGGTTGCTTTTGCAGGTTGCTGCTGTAGCAGATGGAGAAGCAGACGCTGGGCACTGATGCAGCAGAGCTGGAACTGAAGGTGCAGACGAGGAGGAGGATGCTGCCATGGCCGCTGCCGTGGCAGCAAAGGACGACAGCAATATTGAGGAGAAGAAGCAAAGTGGGCCTCGACAGAAAGAGAAAATTATGCCGGTCTGTCGTGGATTACCCTTATATTTTTCCAAGCCCTAGATCAGAATGAAGGCCAAGCCCAAAGTTCAAGGAAGAAACTCCAAGCAAGAAGTAAGGACGAATTAAAGATATATTCTCTGAAGACTTAGTCTTTAATAGAGTTGTACTTTAGTTTAAACTTGTATTCTTGCCATATTAGAAAACTTGAACCCAAGGCCTATATAAAGGCATGTAATTCGACCTAGGAAGGGACATCATCGATCTCTAGCCTTCTTCCCAAAACCCTAGTCGTTTTCCATTCTCAACATGTTCTAAACTTTCCCTAGGGCCACGGGTTGATTTGTAAAGTAGTTGCAGGGATTGCTTTTGTTTTAGGAATTTTCTGCTCAATAAAATAAACTTCAAGTTCGCTTATTCTGGTTGTTAATATCTTGCAAGAGTATCGAGAGAGCATTGTGAGGTTATCTATTTACTTAATATCGGGAGAGTTAAGTATACGAAAGGAATAAGTGCGAGTTCTCTAGTTTATAGTTGAACTATCTCAGACCTAGGGATAGGACGAGGTTAAGTGGCTAAGAAAGAACTCAACAACATCGATGTTCATCCTTCGATTCACGCCGGGAGGTATCATCAAAGACGTGGTCATCGACAGACTTGGACCTAGGGATAGGCCAAGGCATAACAGAGATTCTTGCCAAGCTTGAAGTACAGAGTTGTGTGATCGCTGCTGCGACTATCAACAGACCGCTGCCACGACGGGTGCTGCCACGACGGGTGCTGCCGCGACAGGGATGACGATAGAGCAGATTTTCCCAGACTTAGCAATACCTACACTACTGAGCAATTCAATACCAGCCCATTCTCTCTATCTTGATTACTTTAATCTTATATTCTAGTTCACTCTATTACTTTCGTGACAACAATTTAAACTATTCTTTTTACCTTCGTGCAGTAATTCAAGGTGAAGCTATTAGCCCAGTCCTTGTGGAGACGATATCTGATACTTCCGTATCACTTTACTACTTGCATCGTGTACACTTGCACTACATTGCGATAGACACTTTTACACGCAACAATTTTTTGGCGCCGTTGTCGGGGACTGACAACATAACTTTACCCTACCTTTTATTGCATTCGTTTTATTTTTCTGTTTTATTTTGGATTGTTCAAACCTATGCTTTTCACAAGGTTTCTTGTTTATGCGCAAATCGAGACGAGGAAAGGAACCTGAGTATCCATTAGATCCTGAAATAGAACGTTCGTGCAATCTTAGGAACCGACTTCGCCACGTACTAGCCAGAAACGAATACCTTGAAGAACAGTTAGCGGCCATGAACAACCAAATGGATCTCCAAGATAATAACAATCATGCCGGAGATGGAGGGAACGATCCACCTGTCGACCTTCATGCCGCTTCCGCACGCCGGTCATGCCGAGACTACATGCTCAATGATCATGTATTAGAAACCACCCTGCCAGATGTAGATGTTGACAACTTTGAGCTGAAACATGTTATGTTCAGCATGATCAACAACGCTGGCCAATTTAGTGGTGCTGCTACAGAGGATGCTAGGGAACATCTGAAAACGTTCTAGGAAATCTATGGTTCGTTTAGACTACCATGAGTTAATTCGGAGATACCGAGGCTTCGGTTATTTCCTCATTCATTGAGGGACAGGGCAAAGACTTGGTGGAATAAACTAACGCCGGGTTCAATTCGAACTTGGGCATATTTAACCCGTGAATTTTTGTCTCATTTTAACCCTTCACACTTATCTGAGCGATTACGTAACGAAATTGCTACTTTTTAACAGGAAGATGACGAGCCAATGCACGAGGCCTGGGACAGATTTACCACTCTTCTAAGGAACTGCTCGATGCATGGATTCCCCGTTTGGAACCAGGTAACTAAATTCTATAATGCTGCCAATTTACAAACTCGTATCAGAATTGATTCAGCAGCAAATGGATTACTGCTGGACAAAGACCCAGATGAGGCAGTGGAAGTATTGAAAAATTTGGTGAAGAATGAGGAATAGTTTCCGACAACAAGAAGAGGGGGTAAACGGGTTCTAGCTGTAAAAGATTATGAGGCCGACAGTTTATTAAAATCACAGGTGGCATATCTCACTAAGGCAATGAAAAAGCTCTTGAAAGAGGATTCACAGTCTGTCTACTCTGCTGAAGAAGTATGCGAAACTTGTGAAGGAAATCACAGTTCGAAGGAATGTCCAATACAGTTAGAAGAAGGGATGTATGTTGGGAACTACAATAAGCAGAATTTTAACTCCAACAACTACAATCCCAACTGGAGAAAGGATCCCAAGTTCTCTTGGAGCAATCCTAATAATGCCCTAAATCCTCAAGCACAGAATACACAGAACCAGGGAGGACTTAGATTGTTGACTCGGCAGCAACCGCAGCAGTAGCAGCAGCAACAGCCACCAGCTGCCACAACTAGTATATTGGAACAGACTTTGGCTACATTTATGTCTCAAACAGGAACCTATATTGAGAACATGAATCACTTTGTCAAGAAGACGGAAACATTCATGGATAAAACAGAGATGCGGATGACCAATCATGATGTTACTCTGAAATCATTAAAGACACAGATGGGTCAGGTTTCCCAGCATATTGAACCAAGGCAGAATTGAGGGTTTCCTAGCGATACTGAAAACGCTAGACAGCCCACACATGAGCAGTGCAAAGCTATCACTGCTAGGAGTGGGAAGAAACTACCAGGGCTTGAAAAGGAAGCTGAATCAGTTAAGAAACCAGCCTTGGAGTCGACTGTCGAGGAAGCTGCCCCGACAGGTAACAAACAACATGCTACCGATGAACCTGTCACGACAGCAGAAGAGACAGAGGAGAAAGATGATGAACCTAAACCTCCTCAGATCCGTATGCAGTGGAAAGGACGCATTGCTGATTATCGTCCCCCACCACCTTTTCCCCAACAGTTACAGAAATTGAAACATGAATCGCAACTTAAAAAGATTTATGATATTTTTAAGGAGGTTCATATCAACATTCCGCTGTTAAATGCCGTTAGGGAGATGCCCGGTTATGCCAAATTTCTCAAGGATGCCATGTCGAAGAAATCCAGACTTGGGAAATTTGAAACGGTTAAGATGACAGGAGGATGCATGACTATTCTGCACAAGCATCCACCCTAGAAGAAGAAGGATCCTGGGAGCTTCATCATACCATGCGTAATCGGAGACAATTTGTGGGTAAGGCACTTTGTGATCTTGGTGCTAGTATAAATTTAATGCCCAAATCTGTTTTTCAGAAATTAGGTATTGGAAAAGCTCGACCCACAACAGTAATACTGCAGCTGGCAGACCGCTCTTACGTTCATCCAGAAGGAAAAATTAAAGATATTCTGGTAAGAGTGGATAAGTTTATTTTTCCTGCTGACTTTCTTGTCTTAGATTGTGAAGCGGATGAAAACGTGCCAATCATCTTGGGGCGACCCTTCTTAGCCATATGAAGATCACTGATTGATGTGAAAAAAGGAGAACTCACCATGAGAGTGAATGATCAAGAAATCAAGTTGAATGTTCTCCAAGCAATGAAACATGCTGATGCAGAAGAAGAATGCAAGGTTATCACTGAAGTTACCCTTGACCAACCCTGCATCAGGTCGGGCTGCCA
This sequence comes from Hibiscus tridactylites, assembly GCA_958450335.1. Taxonomy (NCBI): domain Eukaryota; kingdom Viridiplantae; phylum Streptophyta; class Magnoliopsida; order Malvales; family Malvaceae; genus Hibiscus; species Hibiscus tridactylites. The sequence continues at coordinate 63,021,704 of OY288290.1, forward strand.
CGACATACAAATTGGTCACTGCCTCGGCAGCCACTTAGAAGATTGTCATGACAGCACCAACGACAACAACTCCTCAGAATCTGATACATCTGATACTGAAGATCCAGAGGAGGTAAATTGGATAGGCAATCGTCCAGGTAAGTTGTTCAAACCTTTAAACTATACCTCGGATAACCATATAATTCAAAAGCCATCAACTGTTGAGCCCCCTGTTATAGACCTTAAGCCTCTGCCAGGGCAGCTAAAATACGTTTTCCTTGGTTTAAATGATACATTGCCCGTAATCATCTCTTCCAAGTTGATGCAAGAACAGGAAAAGCAGCTAATAGGGATGCTGCAGCAGCACAAGAAGGCTATTGGATGGATGATAGCTGATATCCAAGGCATCAGTCCGGCATTATGTATGCATAAAATTATTTTAGAGGATGATTATAAGCCGACCATTGATGCACAAAGACGTCTGAACCATGCTATGCAAGAAGTGGTGCGTAAAGAGATAATCAAATGGCTAGATGCTTGAATAATCTACGCCATCTCGGATAGCAAGTGGGTGATCCCGGTGCAGTGTGCTCCTAAAAAAGGAGGAATAACTGTGGTAACCAACAAAGAAAACGAGCTAATCCCAACCATGACTGTGACCGGTTGGAGGGTTTTTATGGACTACCGGAAGCTTAACAAAGCTACCCGGAAGGACCACTTTCCTTTATCCTTTATTGATCAAATGCTTGATAGATTAGCGGGTAAACCTTACTATTGTTTTCTTGATGGTTACTCAGGTTACAATCAAATAGCCATAGCACCAGAAGATCAAGAAAAGACGATGTTCACATGCCCTTACGAAACTTATGCTTTTAGGAGAATGCCTTTTGGACTTTGTAATGCATCAGCCACCTTTCAAAGGTGCATGATGGCAATATTCTCCGATATGGTGGAGGATTTCCTAGAAATATTTATGGATGACTTTTCAGTCTTTGGAGACAACTTTGAAAGATGCCTAAGCAACCTACAGAAGGTGCTCGAGAGATGTGAAAAAGCAAACTTGGTATTGAACTGGGAAAAGTGTCACTTCATGGTGGATGAAGGGATAGTCCTTGGCCATAAAATTAGCTGCCGTGGCATAGAAGTCGACAGAGCTAAAATAGAAGTAATAGAAAAGCTGCCGCCACCCACCACAGTCAAGGGAATAAGAAGTTTCTTAGGACATGCTGGTTTTTATTGGAGGTTCATTGCGAACTTTTCAAAGATCACCAAGCCCTTATGCCATCTTCTGGAGCAGAACCGTCCCTTCGACTTTAACACTGAATGTACTGAGGCATTCAAGGTTCTGAAAGAAAAGCTGGTAACAGCCCCAATAGTACAACCACCAGATTGGACACCTCTGTTTGAGATCATGTGTGATGCTAGTGACTATGCTGTCGGGGCAGCACTTGGGCAGAGGAAAGACAAACTTTTTCATGTCATATACTATGCCAGCAAAACACTGAACGACGCCCAAGTGAACTACACCACCACATAGAAGGAACTATTAGCTATGATATTCTCCATTGACAAGTTCCGTTCTTATATACTTGGAACGAAGGTCATAGTCCACACAGACCACTCTGCATTGAAGTATCTGTTCACCAAAAAGGATACAAAGTCTCGACTAATACGTTGGATTCTGCTACTGCAAGAGTTCGACCTTGAAATCAAGGACAAAAAGGGGACAGAGAATCAAGTTGCAGATCACTTGTCAAGGTTGGAGAAGGGAACAAGTCTACCGGCAGACGAAACACACATATTGTAGACCTTCCTTGATGAGCAGTTGTTTGCTGCCACAATCACTACCGCGACAGCCATGGCGGCAGGTAAGTCTTCTGAACCCCCCTGGTATGCTGATTTCGTTAATTATTTAGTTAGCGGAATAACCCCTCCTGACCTTAATTATCAAGCTAAGAAGAGGTTCCAAAACGATGTTAAGCATTATTATTGGGACGAACCTCTTCTTTTCAAAATTTGTGCAAATCAGGTTATAAGGAGATGTGTACCACAGGATGAACATGAAGATATACTTCATCACTGTCATGCTTCACAGTATGGAGGACACTTAGGAGGCAACAAAACTGCTGCCAAGGTTTTGCAGTCGGGATTTTATTGGCCGTCAATGTACAAGGATGCTCAAATATTCTACAAGAACTGTGACAAGTGTCAACAAACTGCAAACATCTCAAGGAGACACGAGATGCCGCTGCAAAATATTCTTGAAGTCGAGATCTTCGACGTTTGGGGAATAGATTTTAAGGGACCATTCACAACTTCATGTGGGAACTTATATATCCTCTTGGCAGTGGATTATGTGTCCAAGTGGGTTGAAGCGATCGCCACCCAGAAAAATGATGCCAAGACGGTTCAAAGGTTTTTGCATAAAAACATTTTTTCCAGATTCGGCACCCCTAAGGCGATCATTAGTGATGAAGGGAGGCATTTTGAAAATAGGGTTATAGCTGATGTCTTGAAAAAGTATGGTGTAAAACATCGGATTGCAACAGCATACCACCCTCAGACCAATGGACAGGCTGAAATATCCAACAGAGAGGTCAAGAACATTCTTGAAAAGATGGTTAAGCCAAATCGGAAAGACTGGTCTCTACACCTCAATGATGCATTATGGGCCTACAGAACAACGTTCAAAACTCCATTGAGAATGTCCCCTTATCGGCTGATTTACGGGAAAACATGCCATTTACCTGTCGAGATTGAGCACAAAGCATATTGGGACATCAAAGCAGTTAATATGGAATTGGAAAAAGCAGGGCAGAAAAGGCTACTTGATCTGAACGAAATTGAAGAAATTCGAACAATGGCCTATGACAACGCAAGAATCTACAAGGACAAGACCAAAAAGTGACATGACAAGAAGTTGCTGTCACGACAGTTCTGCCCAGGGCAGCTTGTGTTGTTATTTAACTCTAGGTTGAAACTCTTCCCAGGGAAGCTAAAATCTAGATGGTCTGGCCCATTCCAAGTGGTGTAGGTTTTTCCCCATGGTGCCATCACGATCAGATCTTTAAAGGATGGACACCAATTCAAAGTTAATGGACAGCGATTGAAGCATTATCAGGAGACTGAATCCCCAAGAATGCAAGAAGTGGTTACCTTAGGAGATGTCCCACCTAGCATCCCTAATTTAACCTAATTTATTTATTTATTTTTATTATTTATATATTAGGAAATTAGAATTATTTTATAACGTCTTAATTTTTATTGTTTTTAGGAAATAAAGGAGACAAGAAGAAGAAGAAGAAGAAGAAGAGAAGTGAATTCAGCCCACCATCCTTCCATCAGCCTAAAAAGCCCAACTTTGGAGCCTGTCGTTACAGCTGCCGCGACAGACGCGGAGAATCCAGCCTGTCGACACACTGTCGCAGCAGACACGAAAACGCGTGACAGACGCGTTAGAAACCGCGTAACAGCTGGCCCCGTTATTCACGCCTGCCGTTATAGCTCCAACGGGCAGCAAACTCTTCCCTATATAAACCATGTTTTACTATTCATTTTTCACTCACTTCTACTATTCTTTCTTGCATTCTCTAGAATTTTTACTTGCTTTCATTTTTTCTCTCACACAATCCTTGCAAAAATGTCTTCTAGAAACACCCGCAGGAGTGCTGCTTCAGGCTCCGCCCCGGCAGCATCAACCCCACGATCCTTCCAGATCCGTGACATGTGGGAAGAAAAAGGCTTTATTTACACTTCCAAGGAGGGGAACTTGGGATTGCAGCCATTTATAGCCAGGAAAATCAAAGCCATGCAGTGGCAGGCAGATATTCGCAGAATAGCCAGAGGAGATGGATGTGTCTCTGGTCCGAGATTTTTATGCTGCGATCAGCAGCAAGAACGCGACATCAGTCACAGTTAGAGGGAGAGAGGTGCCCTTCGAGCCAGAATATATCAACACTCTCTATGGATTTTATGTGGGCAGCAACGAAGATGGCCACCAGCGGTTTCTCGAGAGCTTAGAGCCTGCTGCCTACGACGCTATCATGGCAGAACTCACGGACGAAGGTACACAATGGAACACTGGTCCGAAAAACCCAAGGACAGTGAAGAGAGTCCAACTCACCTCGGAGGCCAAACTGTGGAATGCCTTCATCAAAAAGCGAATCATGCCATCCTCACACAACACAACCGTAGACCAACCCAGGTTAGCCCTCATTCATTCTATACTACATGAGAGGCCAATTAACATTGGCAGATACATCCGGGAGAGTATATTGGAATGTGCACACCGATCGAAAAGACCACTATTCTTCCCTTATCTCATCACTGCCCTCTGCCGCGGCCACCATGTACCAGAAGCTGCCACTGATTTACGAGTCCAAGGGAAGGGCTGGACTGAGCGCAATATACTAAGCTTGATGGAACTCACTGCTGCCACCCCGCTGTCATCTTTCGACCCTACTGCCACAGCAGCAGAGCCGACAGACACTGAGCCTGCTGCCACAGAACCCAGGCAGCCCACAGCAGCAGCAGCTCCGGCCGACACCTCCTCTCAGATCCTTGCTGCCATACAAAAAATAGAGGAACGAAAGCTCGGCCTCATGAGTTTCATCAGGGATTTCACCACAGCTACGGTACAATTCATTCAAACCTCTCTTAGTTTCCCTGATGTTGTATTTCCTGCCTTCCCAAACCATTACTTTGCTGCCGCCACCCCGGCCCATACCCCCACACATGCTGCCATGCTCAAGACGCCATCTGCAACGTCCACACCGACCCCTACCACAATAACTACAGGCAGCAACCGCGCAGCCGACACCTCTGCTCGAGGAACCAAGAGAAGGATGCCGTCCGAAGAACTCGATGCCTACATAGCAGGTTTCTCCTCTTCCTCAATTTGGGAGGAATCCGACGACGAACCCTCTGTCAAGAGAAATTTGTCCAAGGAATTCACACCAGTAAAGAGGCAGAAAACAGTGGCAGACAAGAACAAGAAAGATAGCGGCAACGACAGCAGCAGCGACAGCAGCAGCAATAGCAGCAACATCTCCGAGGTTCAGGTAGTGGAGAAACCTCCTCACATCTCCCCTACTCGTATTCAACCTCCAAGGGAGGCCAAAACGAAGAATACCTATGCCTCCCTCATCCGCCAACCAGCAAAGAAGGCCCCTGCCCGCCAACAGATCCGACTGAGTAGCAGCAGCGACGATAGCGCCTAAATTTTAAGTTTCTTACCTTATATTGTTGTATGCCTTTTGATATTTTGTGATGTACTTTTTATTTTCTTTTTACTGTCATTTGCATTGAGGGCAATGCAACCCTTGAGTTTGGGGGTGGCATCCCTCCATTAATGGAGTCTTATTTAGTTTAAAAATTGTGTCTTTTACTTAGTTTATTTTCGCTTAAAAATGATTTTGGCTTAAGTCTTTGAACTGAACTTACCTGTCGTGACAGCTCTGTCGTGGCAGTGTCTCTAAGATAGTTTTAGGAGCAGTTTAGAGCCTTTCTATAGTTCTGAAACTTAAACACTTTTTGTGACTGTTATATTGCCTAGAACTCTACTAGTCATAAGAAGCTTAGCACTTGAATAGCCCCTAGAGGTGCCTAACACTGGCTCTAGGAAAAGAAGTTAAAAAAATAGACTCAATACACCTAGAGGTGCCCGAAACCGGCTCTAGGAAGTTAGCTAGAGGTGCCCGAAACCGGCTCTAGTCAAACTTAAGCTTGAGAAAATAAAATCGAGTCTGAATAAAAACTAAAGGAGCCTAAGAATTACCTCCAAAAAGATGAACTTTGGCATAAAATTCAAGTTAGAAGCTGAAATATTCTGGTGAAACTAAGGGAGTCTTGGCATATAATTGTTCACAAGCACACACACACTGCACGAGGATTATAGCAAGGGTCCGGACGAATCCTAAATTATCCAACAAGGTGCTGCCCACAATAGGGAATGAATGGTAGGTAAGGGAAAGTTCACTGTTTTAAGCCAAACAAAAATATTTTATTTAGGTCTGAATTGCTTGAGGGCAAGCAAAAACTTGAGTTTGGGGGTGTGTTGAGTGTGTAAAAGTTCTATAATTTACCCCCTATTTAACCCATATTTCTGTTGCATTCAAGCATAATTCATTGCATCTAGGTTAGAATTCAGTTATACATCACAAATATATTAAATGGCACAGTTTCTACTGAAATTGGTTGCTTTTGCAGGTTGCTGCTGTAGCAGATGGAGAAGCAGACGATGGGCAGTGATGCAGCAAAGCTGGAACTGAAGGTGCAGACGAGGAGGATGATGCTGCCATGGCAGCCAAGGACGACAGCAATATTGAGGAGAAGAAGCAAAGTGGGCCTCGACAGAAAGAGAAAATTATGCCGGTCTATCGTGGATTACCCTTATATTTTTCCAAGCACTAGATCAGAATGAAGGCCAAGCTCAAAGTTCAAGGAAGAAACTCCAAGCAAGAAGGAAGGACGAATTAAAGATATATTCTCTAAAGATTTAGTCTTTAATAGAGTTGTACTTTAGTTTAAACTTGTATTCTTGCCATATTAGAAAACTTGAACCCAATGCCTATATAAAGGCATGTAATTCGACCTAGGAGAGGACATCATCAATCTCTAGCCTTCTTCCCAAAACCCTAGCTGTTTTCCCTTCTCAACATGTTCTAAACTTCCCCTAGGGCCACGGGTTGATTTGTAAAGTAGTTGCAATGATTGCTTTTGTTTTAGGAATTTTCTGCTCAATAAAATAAACTTCAAGTTCGCTTATTCTAGTTGTTAATATCTTGCAAGAGTATCAGGAGAGCATTGTGAGGTTATCTATTTACTTAATATCGGGAGAGTTAAGTATACGAAAGGAATAAGTGCGGGTTCTCTAGTTTATAGTTGAACTATCTCGGACATAGGGATAGGATGAGGTTAAATGGCTAAGAAAGAATTCAACAACATCGGTGTTCATCCTTCGATTCACGCCGGGAGGTATCATCAAAGACGTGGTCATCGACAGACTTGGACCTAGGGATAGGCCAAGGCATAGCAGGGATTCTTGCCAAGCTTGAAGTACAGAGTTGTGTGATCGCTGCCACGACTATCAACAGACCGCTGCCGCGACGGGTGCTGCCGCGACATGGACGACGACAGAGCAGATTTTCCCAGACTTAGCAATACCTACACTACTGAGCAATTCAATTCCAGCCCATTCTCTCTATCTTGATTACTTTAATCTTATATTCAAGTTCTCTCTATTACTTTCGTGACAAATATTTAAACTATTCTTTTTACCTTCGTGCAGTAATTCAAGGTGAAGCTATTAGCCCAGTCCCTGTGGAGACAATATCTGATACTTCCGTATCACTTTACTACTTGCGTCGTGTACACTTGCACTACATTGCGATAGACACTTTTACACGCAACATCACCTCATCATGTGATCATATTTATGGCCAGCTGGTGATCAGTCTCTTTTGTAGAGAATAAGGATAGCTTCCCCGTGCTCGCTTTCCCAAGCTTATGAGCTGTCCCAGCAAAATATCCTAAAAAGGCATTCCTTGGAAACCAAAATTTCCTATTGACCATGCCACGATCCTTGGAGCCTAAGCCGAAGCACAGAACAGACAAAAAGACAAAACCTTTGTCTTTATGAAGAATCAGCTGAATCCCGTGGAACCAGGGATCAACTTCAGCTTTTTGGATGGCATCGGTACTTGCGCCGTAAAGATTTCATTCTCCTGCCCGGAAAATTATCACCTTCACCAGATTCACCGCCGGTGTAGCACTGTTCGACACAGCTCCTTGGCATGTGTAGCACTGCCTTTGTGACACCTCCATCGTTGAGCATATCATCACCTCCCACAAGAATAACTTCACCATTGTACCAGCGGGCTGTTTTTCGGCGAGCCGAATATCGGTGTAGAGAGATGCAACTCCTTCTGAGAGCCCACTGATTCTTCGATTTTCCGAGAGCAACTCCATCTTCCGTTCGCCTCGATCTCCCCCGGCGCTCGAGAACGGCAGATTTGGGTAACCACCACGGCCAGCAATCCACCCACTCCTTAATCCGCCAGGATCAAAACACACAACATTCAGTGAAGAACTTCACCCAAAACCACAAAAAAGAAAAGCCAGGCGATAGCAGGGGGTCCGTGGCAAACTCTGGTAGCCACTGTCTGTGCCTTAGAGCGTCAAAAAACCAGAGAGGAGAAACGCAGGAATTGGAGGTAGGGGACAACAGACATGGACGAAGTTTCCGGTGCTTCATGGCCAACACTGTCGCAACAACCACCGATGAGGTTCCGCAACGTGTACCGCTGTAGCTCGCATCCCGCCCGCAAACTGCCCCTGATTCCTCACCACCGAAGCTCCCGTGAGCAAACCACCAGTCAACGTCGTCTCCTAAGATGTCGACGATCTGATGGCCAACTGGCGGCGGCGAAGTCAAGAGCAAAGGCCAAGCAAAAAAGCTGGATCCGGCAGATCAAAGCAATCGTCTGAGGCTCAGGGATCTTTGGGTGGGAAAACGTTAGCGGCGCGTGAGGCGCGTTGTCATCCATTGTACACCCCTATGCCTAGCCATGACTAAAACCCATCCTAGGGCAGAGGAAAAAAACCTTTTCCTTTATAGATTTTTAGATAAGACGAGTCATTTCATCTCCTGCATTAGAAATGAAACAGAGGAAAGAATCGGGTGTTGAGATAGACAAATAAAAAGCGGGAAGACTGAAGAGGGAGTTTTAGGGATTGAAATCTCACCGTCCATCTCGACTATGGGATTGATCACCTTAATCTTATTAGGGAACGCCATTTTTTACTCAAATTTTGGTTGAAAGGAACGACCACAATCTAATCGCCAAGTCCAATCACCTATCTTATGTTGCCCACGATCGAATTCGAGTTCGAGAGGAATGATTGAATACCAAAAACGAGTTGGCTCACTCGCACAACGTGTTTTAGCTGACTAAATTCGGTCGGCAGTTAGCATGGTCAAGAGATGATTCGTTTTTGTCACCTACCTTCAAATTGGTCCAGTTATACTACCAAACTTTGATTTCAGTCTCAATTATATCACTTCACCATTAAAACATGAACGGTGATTGGTCATATATATATATATATATATTAGTATTCTAATCCAACTACAAATTAATGTTTTAACAAGTATTGATTTTTGTAGGAATTTTGACAGCTAAACTGTAGGGATGAGTAAAATTCGACTCGACTCGAAAAAAATCGAATAACTCGACTCGAGGCGAAAATACTCGACTCGTCTTGGCTCGACTCGAAATTTCATAGACTCGACTTGAAAAAATTTCAAATAAAGTTTGAGTTGTAAAATGGAAATTCGAATAACTCGAATTTTCTAGTAATTAGTGGATTTATTTTTAAGTTCGAGACGAGTCCCTATATTTTTTTTATTGATATATACATGCATATATATAAAAATATGAAGAAATATTGACATATGAATTAATATATATGCATATCTTATAAGATTAGAGAAAGCCATTTAAATTAGAATCAAACCGTACTATAACATGATAAATAATTAAAATTAAATTTTTATAGGAACTCAAAAATTTGACTCGACTCGACTCGACTCGAAATTTTTTTGAATGAAAGTTCGAATGATAAAATTAGACTCGTCAACTCGGATAACTCGAAATTTTTTTACTCGGCTCGATCGAAGCTCACCCTTAAACCAAAGGATAATACAAGAGGAATTTTACTTTTAAGTTGAACTTAGTTTGGAGTAAGATAGAGTTTTAAATTAAATCTTATTGTAATTGCTTAATCATTTATGGATTATTAAGTGATTATCTAGTAAGTAAGGGTGATTTTAATCTTGATTGTTTAATTGTTTATTATTAATAAACTTATAACTAAACTATTTGAGATTGATGCAAATTTATCTTTTGTGAAGTTCGATGATCTAAAACTTGGATTAATATACATCTACCTTAACTAGAATTCCTTTTCAATATAAAATTTTCATTTACTTTTAATTTTTCATCAATTCTATTCAAATTCAAACTCCCCAAATTACTTTCCTATTTATAAAATTAATCTCTTACTATTCCTGTGGATTCGACCCTGCTTACCGCTTCGTCAACCGCTATTAAACGGCATGATGAGATGTACACACAATCTAATTACGGTGTTGACTGTGTATATTTATTTCATAAAATAATTTGTTTGTGGTAAAATATTTGAGATATATAATTTGTGGTAAAATATTATATGATATTATGTTGGTTCAGTAGTTAAAATTTAATTTTTTTCTAAAGGTTATGGATTCAAAACCTCCAAGCGCATGATTTTAATATTTTTCTCAGCAAAGTGACGTCATTTCGGGTTAAATTAGACTTTAAAACAGCCGCACCAAAACGGCGTCGTTTTGGCTTAACGAAATGTTAAAAGTTAACAAATAAAGTGATATTTTCGAGTCATATATTAAAGTTTAGTGTTAACTTTAAACTTTTTTTAAAGTTCGGTGATATTTTCGAGTTAAGAGCTATAGTTGAGTGGTATGCGGTGTAGTTTATTTTTTATTATTAGTGTTTGTTGAACACTTTTTAAGCCCCAAAAGTTCCCTCGATTACCTCGGAGCTTTGGGAGAAAACAAGTAATGATCCGACCCAGGAAGCATGGCAATTGGCAACGGAATCTTCAAGTCTGAACCCAAATTTGCCCGCAAAAACATCTTGGATCTCTTTCGTGTCAGATTGTCAGTAATCAGTATCAATCAACCAAACTGGAAACTTTCCGACAAAATGTCGATGTTGTTGACACAAGCTGAAGCCATAAAAATATGCCCAAAAATAAAAAAAATAATGAAAACACTGTCAAATAAGGGAAATTACATTTACATCTGGAGTTGATAAATACAAGACTATTGATTTGAGATCTGGGTTTTAGCTGATTGAAATCTGCTTTGATTCTCAAATTTTTGGCTTTGTTTATTTAGGGTTTGGAGGGGGCGGACGAGAGATGTGAAATTTTTAGCGGCGTTTTTCTAACCTTATAGCGGCGTTTTTAAGCGCCACTAAAAACTTTCCCGGGCTTAAGAAAGCGTCGCAAAAAATACCGCTTAAAGCTGCGCCGCAAAAAGTCAAGATCTATAGCGGCGTTTGTAAATACAAACGTCGCAAATAAGTGTTCTTTAGTGTCGTTTATTTTTTAAAACGCCGCAAAAAGTCAAATTTTATAGCGACGTTTGTAGATAATAACGCCGCTAATAACTGTTCTTTAGTGGCGTTTTATGTTGCAAACGCCACAAAAGTCTGACCTTTAGTGGCGTTTTATTTTACAAACGTCGCAATAACCTGACTTTTAGTGACATTTTTTTTTCAAACGCCGCTAAGCTTGATTGTAGAGGAAATAAATTAATAATAAAAATTATTTTTTTCCTATTTCTATTTCGTCAAAAAATGTAAATTACTTATTCAAAATATTTGTTAAATAAAATATTTATTTCATCTCAAAAATATTGGTTAAACAAAAATATTGGTTAAACTTATATTTTTCAGCAACTACAAAAGGGTTTAAAAACAAATTATCTATTAATATTTACATATGAAGAACTGGAAGCAAATAGACAGTGTAAAGACACATCTTTAATGGAGAAGTCTCATTTGAACATGCAGAAGCATTTAAGGAGCCAATAGCTCTTCAAACAATGATCAGGCAGATTGCTCATGAGTATCATTACTCATCTCAGATTTCCTTTTATCATAATTTATTGATCACTTAAAATAGTAACAATAATCTGTGATTATAAATAGTTATAACTCATACAATTTCAAAATTCCTTTCTAGTTTCAAAAGCATCAATAAAACAAGTGATTACTTATTCTCAAGATACAACTATATGTTTCTATTTTACACTTCCAGACAGTTGGAGCATCTACTTAAAGAACTATATAGACAGCATAACACAAATAAAGAAGCAGTATGTAATAATGTTTCGACAGAACTTGGCAAATTCAGCTGTTCAAATCATCAAAATGGATTCAGAATGTTAAGAGGAGATTATACCTCAGGTAGAACCCCAGCTGTTTTACTAGAGGGCAAACGAGGAACTAAATCATCAGGAAATCTTTCAACCGTTGTGAAACATATATTGTATTCATGTGGGACCAAATTAGTAGCTCATACTAATTAGAAATCTATACTATAGTAGAAATGACCACAACCTTGCACAAGAAGCAAAAAAGAAAATCAAATCTGATTGTAAATAGTAAGAGGAAGAACACTAAGATGAACATTAGTTCCATAGATAACCATGCATTAGTCTCACCGTATTCAATCTGAACACATCGCAAGATATAATTAGAAGGATGATATGATATCTCAGAACAGAAGCAAATTTCCTGTTACAGTTGACTAGATTGTCCTGCTGCACATATTACAACATATATTTATCACTTTAAGAAAAAAACATCAAATAATCATCATGCAACTATGCAAGTTGGGCCCATAATATCAAATTACAGCTAAGATTTATATTTTCTTCAACTAAAACAAATTGCACTGCAATTATTAAGTGGAAAGAAAATGCACCCATACCCTGATCCCTGCCACAAATTGACTTTGCCAACCATCGCAGAACTGAAATTCAAACCCAATAAGGCAGGAAAAAATAGCATGAGAGTGATGAAAAATATATCAAAAGCAACTATGAAACAGATGTTTGATATCATTTCTCATAGAGTTCATCACCTCGAACAATGAGCAGTAGCTGTTAGCATGCTTATCTGTAAATATCCACTGATGCTTTCCAGAAACAGCAACTTGACCAACAATCCTGTAAAACAAGAGATGAATACTAACCAGTGTTGTTGCATAAGCAACATGTATTCATTAATTACCCACTTCTTTTCCAATTTTGAAACTTGATTCTTATCATAATTAAAAGATACGGAATAAAGTGAAATAAAATCCAAATTGAAAACATGAATTTTGGTACGAGTTAAATATGAAATAAAATCCAAATTGCAAACATGAATTTTGGTACGGAATAACCTAGTACCAAATCTAATCCAACTTTTAAAGGAAATTCAGAGTACGGATAATATAAACCCTAAATGAAAATGGAAGATATGAGGGGAAATAAAGTGAAAGGGGGAAATGTTACTCGTCGTCCTTGTGAAGTTGTCTCAGAAATTTTACCCGCAACTCATATGCATCGTCTCCTCTAAGCATATCGCGGATCCAGGTGACTTCCGTCTTCATCGCCACCATCTCCAGTGCACCTCTTATGACTCCGCTTAAAATGTTGCAGTAGTAGAGGCCTTGACAAGTATCCGAGAGCTCTACAAAGTCTACAAGCGGATTTTCCTCCAAAACGATAATGCAACACATACTCACCAAGACAGCGTCAATGGTTTTAAGGGACAGTCTTTAGCGGCAAGGAAGCTTCAAGGGAGTGAGAGCCGATTGAGAGGGAAACGACGTGAGCGATTGAGAGTAAAACGGCGTGAGGGATTAAGAGTCGATGGAGGAAAAATTAGGGCTTCTGGGTATAATTGGGGATCGAGTGAGGGATCGATTGAGATTTAAGAGTTGAACAGAGAGTTTTAAAATACACACTGCGGCGTTTTTATAAAGAACGCCCATAAATGTATACCTGATGCGTCGTTTTTTTAAAAAACGCCACCAAAATATAATTATTTTTTAGAAATTTTAATTATAGGAACCTTTTTGCGGCGTTTGGTATATAAACGCCACCCTCTATCCGTTTTTTGCGGCGTTTTTTCCTATAAACGCCGTGAAATTTGTTATTTGTGGCGTTTCCGTTAAGAACGCCGCTGATTCTTTAATTTTAAATAGAAAATGGTTAACTTGTATTACATTATCATCATTCATAAAAAAATAATTAATTTCAAATAAAATAAATTAAATTACAAATAGAGTACAATAGAAGAATTTCTAAGTAATTCCAGTTTTTGAAAGAATTATAAAAAAATACATGAATAAAATGTGAGAAATTCTACACATTCTAGTATAATGATGGCAGGAGAGCTTGAAACAAAATCTCCGATCCTAAGCATACAACAATCTATATGTATAGTAGTAATAATTAATTATCACAATCATATAATTAGAATTATAATCATATATTGAAATCAATCACATTTAGAAATATTTTTTGCAGCAGTGAAGTTAATGGGAAGAGATCAGTGTAATGCTAAAAGTATTCGAATTGTATGTAGTCGGATGAATTGGATTTTTGAGCTGCTTGATGATCTCCAACAAGTTCGTTATGAAGATTATGATGATGATGACCGCCGTGGCTGTGCTTCTTCTCTTCCTTCGCCACCAACTGCGCGAAATCCACCGGCTCCGGTACGTGCGGCGGCATTGCGCTCCTCACCAGCGCCCAGTTCACACCTTCGAAGAACGGGTGTTGTTTTATCTCCGTCGCTCCCCTTTTGCATGCGATACGTTTGTTCGGTTCTTTAACCAGCAGGCCTCGGATGAGGTCTCGAGCCACGAAGCTCACTTGCGGCGTTTCTGGGAATCTCAGCGGCTGACCTACGACGTTGAATAATGTGGCTCGGTTGCCTTGGCCCTTGAATGGGGTTGTTCCATGCAACAGTTCGTATAAGAAGATGCCGAACGTCCACCAGTCGACTGCGCTGCCGTGACCCTCGCCGCGGATGATTTCCGGAGCTAAGTATTCGTGTGTACCGACGAACGACATCGACCGGACGTTGGTTGGTTCGGCCATTAACTCCGGCATGGAGCCTCCCACGAAGAGGCCGAAATCTGATTTGGATTTGCGGTTCTTTTTGCCAGGCAAGATGCGGGGGAAGAATGTGGATGGCTGCATGCAACCTTGACCGGGCACTTGCTCGTTATCCAAGATGCCACCGTTTCCGCCGCCGTTGCTCGCTTGATGTGCGGATGAAGATTTCACCAGTGTCGGATTGACGGAGCAACGGAGGGAGAGGTCGAAATCGGAGAGCATAATATGGCCTTCATCTCTTACCAACACGTTTTCTGGCTTCAAATCCCTGTACACAATACCTAGCATATGCAAATATTCTAGTGCCAGCAACACCTCTGATGCAAAGAATCTGCAAACCCAAAATGAATATTAACAAGAGGAAAAAGGAAAACAAATGTCGAATCGAATGGTAAGAAGTTCGATAAAGAATACGAACCTTGAAGCTTCCTCTGTGAAATGCTTGTTGGGTTGCTTTTGGCGGAGGGAATGAAGATTGCCGCCACTGCAGAATTCCATGACCAGACAATAGAATTTTTCAGTCTCGAAGTATGAATACAAAGTAGGCAAGAAAGGGTGGTCGAGAAGGCCAAGAATCTCTCGTTCCGTTTGAGCTCTCAATAGCTTGTTTCTACTAGCCAAAGATGCCTTGTCCATCACCTTCATAGCGAAATAAGCATTGGTTCCTCTGAGTTCGACCAGGTACACACTCCCGATATCTCCATATCCGATGCGTTTGAGAAGCCGGAAGTTGCTGAGACCGATGGGGCCTTTGGCACTCACCGAATTAATAGCGTCCCACCGCACGTCGCCTCCCGTGTGCGGCCTAAGCGGCGCGGTGCTGGTGCTCTCTATGCTATCACTGCGACCGCTGTTCCTAGTCCCCGAAAGATTGGTGTTCCTTGCATCATTTGGGGCATCTGATGGCAACCTCGGCATATTTGCAGGAGCCTTGGTTTTGGGGTCGTTTTCATTTGGATTGCTACCCTTGTTGTTCTTTTTCTTGGATTGTGAATCTGTTGTTGCTCCCGATGACGGCTTCATCATCACAACAAAATTTAACAACACTCGTCATTGAAATCAAAACAGAAAATTAAGAAGAAAATAAAATCAAAAACGCTACCTCTTTTTCAGAAGAGTTGAACATTTTATTAGGTTTCGACGACATCGATCGACCGATTCGATTCGAAAAACTCGACTGATTTCCTAATCATCACATAGAAAGAGAATCACCATGGGTTGCAATTGCATGCATGCTTTAATTGGTGAAACACAAACGTAAGACAAGTCCCATGCATGTAATATAAGCCTATATCGAAAACAAAAAGAAGGGTGAGGACTAACCAGAAGGTAAGAAAATGAATTAGTAACTGTAAATTAAATTATAAAAGAAGTTTAGGAAACAGCCGGCTAAGAGGATTTTGGTCGGAAAGGAGAACGGAGGAGCAGCGGCAGCACCACCCATGGTAGAGATGCAAAGAGGGGGGATTAGTGTTTAATGATGCATGTTTTACTATTTACTGCGTAGGCAGGCAATGGGGAGAGATTTGATGAGGGATTAAAAGAATAAATTAAGCATGGGAGATAATTAAAAGCCAAATCCATAAGCTAATTCAAGTATTTGAGGATTCAATGAATGGTTCACCGTTTTATCCTCAGTTTTGCATCAAATAGAAAAATTGTGGTTCAATTCAATGCCACCGTACATCTCTATACCTTCGGTTTCATGTAGTCTCATTATATGCATGTTTTCTATATTTATATTCTTGTGACCTGATTTCCTTTTGTTTTATTTGGTACAATTTTATGTCTGTTTTGTCTAAAATTCAATGTTGTTTATTGTTTTAAAATAGTTTTTAACAGCCAATAAGAATTAAACTAAGCAAAAAAAAACAGGAGATAATAAAGTACAACTTCAAGACCAAATGAGTATCATTTAACCCTTAAAATATTTATACAATATTAAAATTATAATATAACTTAAGTAGATAAACTGAAACAACTATTTTAACTCAACTCATAACAATGATAATAAACAACTTGAATTGCCCAATCTTTAAACAAAGTATCAAAAACATAATAATAATTATAATAATAATAATTTAAATTTCTTTAATCTAATCATCATCATCATCATGCCAGTTTCTTTTACTGAAAACACAATGGCTTTTGTATAGTTGCAGAGGAATGCTATGTCTTTCTTTGTTGATGATAGGGCATTCTCTTCTTGCAATCTAAATGAGTTAAAGCCAAAATCCTAGCAGACACAGGATATTAACTTCGACTCGACTTTTCGGACACAGGATATTCCTTAACTTGCTGCCGCTTCTTCATATATCTTAATCATTAAACATCAAAAAGCCTTCCTGGAAATGTATTATCTGTCTCTCAATTGCTAATAAACCCTACTCATACTCGACCACTGTACAGACAGAACCCAGTTCTATCAAAAACTCTTGGGAGAAACGTAAACCCAGTAATATAAAGAGTTCTCCGTCTAAACGATAAGAGTTCTATTGCGGCTTCCTTAATGGTGCACACCGTTACCATTGCTGTACACACCATTTAATGAACCGTTGGCAGACTTTAAACAATTCCCGTTTTGCCAGACCTTTGGAGTTGCTTTTCCGGTATTTGCCCCGTTTGCCACTCTGTTGCTTACATGATCAGACTTGTTTAAAAGCAAATCCAATTGCCCACATGATGCTGCGATGAGTCCTGGACGTTTACAAAAATATATATAGTTAACTTGACTGGAAAAATTCAACGGATGACTTTTAGGTGTTACTTCATGAAAAGAATCATCACAAGGTATAAAACAAGCATAAGCAATCCAACATGCTAGAGAAGTGCCATTATCACAACCCAACAATTCAGTAACCAAATGAAGGCACAACACCGATAGAGATAAAATAATCTAAATACTAAGAAATTATGCGGTGCAACCAATATAAACCCTTAATGCCAGATTTTATGGTTAAGAACCTGAGAAAAGTGCAGAAGGTTTTCCTGGTCTGGACTTGAATTCAGGATGGAACTGAACACCGATAAAATATGGATGGCTTGGTAGTTCTACAATCTGTACAGCCAACATACAATGCCCATAATCATCAGGAACTAAATAGAGAAGTAATGATCAGTGAAAATGTTGAGCAGAGTCAGGGTTTTCATAGAGATACTCTATGCTACATTGTATGTAACCTACCTCCATCCTCCTACCAGTTTCATCCCTGCCAACAAACGAGAGACCAGCTGCTTCAAGTTTTGATATCATATCAGGATTGACCTGCAAAGGACGAAAACCATTCTTAGTAACTTGAAATAAACATTCACCAACAAATAGCATATAATAATCCCGTGAATGGGTAGACTACCTCATATCTATGCCGATGTCGTTCATCAACAAAGGTTGCATCACCATACCTAGAACAAACAACTATTAAGAAAAGGAAATGATGTGTAGAATATAACCCCTGAACAATTTCAAGAAGTTTGTAACATCATATATAGGGATTAAGCTGAGAGGGCCGTGTTCTTACAACTTGGCAGATTTGCAGTCAGGAATCTTGAAGTAAGTCCTCCTTGATCCCAGGCGCATTGTTCCACCCATATGAGTTTTTGAACCCTGTGAAATAAAACATAATGCTATTCAGTTAATGGAACTAGACAGATTTTTTTCGGGTCAGACATAATATGTTTACAAACCTCTGGCATAAATATGACACAAGGATTTGATGTTTGAGGATCAAACTCTTCAGTGTTCGCATTGTGCAAACCAAGAACTGAACGTGCATACTCTATGACTGCTATTTGCATCCCAAGGCAGATGCCCAGAAAAGGAACTTTGCTTTCACGAGCATACTTTGCAGCAAGAATTTTCCCTTGCACTCCCCTATCACCAAAGCCTCCAGGAACTAGGATACCATCAGCACCCTACATTAAAAGACCTTTCAGGGGTTCTTTTCAAGGAAATGGTTCAAGAGAAACTGAAGGATATAAACACAATGAAAAGTAAATCATTCCACATCAACAATTGTGGTGTGAAAAAACCTTCAAACGATTCCACGCTGCTTTGTAAATGTCAGGATCCTGTAAGGTTTAAATTATAAACATTGTGAGCATACAACTACTACACAAAGTAAAGTGTTGGGGAAAATATGTTCTTTAGTGACAAAAATTACAATTAAAAATCCATGAAAATAAGTTCTATAAAAATTACAACTAAAACTGACCTCTTTGGCAGTAGTGTCTTCAAGATGACTCGCTTCAACCCACTCTACAATTAGCTTCTTGCGGCAGCCAACAGATGCATGCAAAAGTGCCTATGACAATAGACCAAAAATATTAGAAGCCAATTTCACTGCAAGCCTATTAGCCTTCTAACCTTTAGAGCTTCTTTCCAACTAGGGATTTTATAGGATATAGTTGTTACAAATTGTTAGGAATTTACAAGCATAAAGCAGCCCTAGTTGAAAAGACGTGGTAAAAGGGGCAGAATAAATAGTGAAAATAATAGAATGAGTTGTTACAAAATGTCAGGCATTTACATGCATAAAGCAGACCTAGTTTAAATGACTTGGTAAAAGGGGCAGAAGTAAACAAATGAGCAAGAATGCCAACAACGAAAGATAGAGCTTCTCATATTTTTTTCAGAACTAACAAGGCTTTTACCTTTAAAACAGAGAGGTAAGAATCTTTAAGCCCAATGTACTTTCCAACCATGGCAATTTTAACCTGCAATGTAAATGACTGCAAAGGAATTATAATTTTCACCATATGCAAATAAACGCAGAGTACTCAACAATTTAGTGATTCTTGGCACCTACAGGATCATGAAGCATGTCATAAACTTTGGTCCTAGCAGTCCACTCTGTTAAGTCGGGCTTCTTTGCAATCCTGTAATTCAGACAAGTGTAAGTATACATACCAGAAAACTAGACCAGTAGTTGCAATTAGATAAGAAAAAAAGGTGGATTAGAGAGTTCATAGGGCAAACCCAAGAAGGTTCAGTCCTTTCAAGATTGCTTCATGTGCCTTTTGATCCTATTCATGATCAGAAAAATAAACAAAGAAATCAAGGAACAGATATTTTCAGTTCTATCTTTGTACTAAGAATGTTAGAAAACAAAAAAAAACTCAAGAAGTGAATTACTTACTCTTAGTAGTAAAGGAATGTGCCAAATATTTGGAACGTCATAGAGAGTGACAATATTTTCAGCCTGGAAATAAGTCATATTGATTAATAACAGTATTTATTGATTTAGGAGATGGAAGAGAAGCAGGCTAATAGCGTTCATGTTTCATTACCGGAACATGGCAAAACTGAGAGAGCTTTTGCTTGACATTCTCATCAAGTGCCTATAGCAAAAAAGGGCAAGTGAATGAATAAGAAATGCCAAATCAGCACTGGTAAATACAGTTGAGAAAGAGAATAAGGGTAGAACTGTTGTACTGCGACAAGCAAGAATATTTGGTGTCAAGCCAAGTCCTCTAAGTCCACGAACACTATGCTGGGTAGGCTTTGTTTTCTGTTATTTGAATTTGTGGCAAGGATAATCAGAAATAATGACCCATCAAAGAAGAGATGATTTCATGTGTCATGTGCTTCTCTCAGTTTCATACATATGAGCTATGATCTAATGTAAACAAGACAAGCATATTTAGCATCAAGAGATACCTGTTCACCAACAACATTGAGGACAGGCACAAGGCTGACATGAACCAAACAGAAATTGCCAGGGTCTGAAACAAGAAACACAAAAAAGGGTGAAATTATCATCCCACCAGAAGAGCATTTGAAAGAAAATTAGCATAAACCAAAGAGATAAGGAAGCACAACAGAACATTCTTACCTACACGGTACGAGAATTGCCCAAGTGCCTCTATAAATGGCATAGATTCAATGTCCCCTGGATCCAGAAGAGTTACAAGTAAGAAACCAAAAAAAAGAACAAATGCAGCAAACACAGACTGTTGAAGTGAATGTACCTATAGTTCCACCCAATTCGATGACACAAATATCAGCCGGACCTTCCTTTCCGTCAACTGGTATCTTTGCTGCACGTTCTATCCACTCTTGTATAGCATCAGTAATGTGAGGAACAACCTAGAGCAAAGAAGAAACATAAGATTAGGAAACTATGAGTAGAATAACACATCTAGGGAATCCTTGTTTAGAAAACAGTATAATTTAAAACAAACCTGAACAGTCTTTCCAAGATAATCTCCCCTTCTCTCCTTGTTAATAACAGACTGTAAAAATCAAAGGCACGGGGTTCAACATAAACATTCAAAATGTAGAAATCTTGAGTTGGAAGATAAAAAAAAAAGGAGAATCGACCTGATAAATCTTCCCTGTTGTTATATTATTGTCACGCGTTAATGTAATGTCAAGAAACCGCTCATAGTTTCCAAGGTCCAAGTCCACCTTCAAATGCAGAACAGAGTTAATTTACACCATCATCAACATTTGATATGTCCATGAATGCTTTGCTTTGATTAAACAAAAAGGATTACCTCGCCGCCATCATCGAGAACAAAGACCTCACCATGCTCGAAAGGGGACATTGTACCCGCATCAGTATTGAGATAAGGATCTGCAAATGATATCATAACAAAAATGTTGATTCCATAATCGAAAGCATTGGGATAATGGGATTTCAAAGAAGAAGAATAAGTACCAATCTTAATGGAAGTGACACGAAATCCGCAAGATTTAAGAAGAAGACCGATGCTGCTAGCGGTAACCCCTTTTCCCAGACCGCTAACAACGCCACCAGTCACAAGCACGTACTTCATTTTTGATTTTTTCTCTCCTGGTTTTGCCTTGTTTGAAGCTAAAATGGAAATGGAAAAAGAAAGGAGCAAAAAGAGTCGTTATTTATAGCAGTGAAATAAGCAGCAAAGCAAAGGGGCGGTGGATAAAGCTTCGGCCTTGCTCCGATAAAACCAAAGTCCAAAGCCAAATCCAAGGCCAACCCAAAGCCACGAAATCAAAATCAAAATCAAAATCAAAATCAAAAGAAAAACAACGAGTGGTGACGGTGTTTACGATAAATTTCGCCAAATCAAAAGGAGAATTCGAAAGTTGGGGAATGTGGATATGGGAATCAAAATCAGAGATGGCTCCCGTCTCTGTATTTATGCCGCAAATGCGCTTCCTTCAACTGCAAATTTGAACTTCCACTTCAAGGCGGCGGGTGAGGGAAAGGGATGGGAGGAAGGGTTTTCATATTTATTGTGTACGCGCGAGACGAAGTCACAGTTATAGAAAAATAATATAACAAATTAACAATACATATATTTTAAGGTTGCATTTGCATGTGGCCTTTGTTATGTTGAAACAAAATCATTTCTTTCAGTCTTTTGGTTTTGGATTTGTGTTTTCCAACTTATAATTGTATTATGTTGGTAAGTTAATAACAATATTTAGAATTAAGAATTATATTTAGTTATTTTAATAAGGATTGAGTATAATGTTAAGATGTATTGTATTTTAATGAGAGAATTATGATATGAATCTTGAATATAGCATTATATAAAGTTTTAACATAGAAAATACAAAAGGGTGTTAGCCCATGTTTTTATGTTTTTTAATTAATGAAAACAATTATATGACATACATAGAAATGCTACAGCAATGTTTTTATGTTTTTTATTTATCGTTAGTCAATTAATAGTTTTCATAAAACTAAGTTAATTAAATTAAAATATGTTTTAAAGATAATGTATGTAATAATATCAAAAAAACATTTAACTATCCTACTACACACTGAGCACTCAAATAGATGGAATAGACAGAATGAACAATCATGATGAGAATCATGACGAGGGCGTGACTAGACGAGGGCAAGGACGTGATTGGACTATGACTAGGGTGTGACAGGGCCATGACAAGGGCTTCATAAGATTGAATGAGAAATATCACGTTATAGAGAAAGTTGATGGCATTAATCTTTTATCAAAATCATAGAATATAAAAACGAGGATATCAGTCTCGTAACATTAACATACGTGAAATAATAAAATTTTAATTTTATTTAAATTGTATACAGTAAAAATAAAATGAATTAATGAGTAGTGTTTAACAAAGTGTTAAAAATTTATCTATAAAAAATTATCATCGGGTGTACTAAATACTTATTATCCAAGAAAATAAACTATAATGTTTATTAGCGTATGGATATGTATGAGTTGATTTTTATTGTTTGTCCAGCGCCGCGTGACTGTGTGGTCTAAGGGCGTGGGGCTCACCCGAAAGGAATCTTTAAAGCCTGCATTTGGTAGTTTGTATAAAACAACATTTTGGACTGTTTTTTTTTTTGAAGAATCAAATTCAAACATAAAAATTAATAACCAAAAAAAAAACTGACTCATCATCCATTCACACGCCCCGACAAAGCCCACATCACAAGCATAGTGTTCCGGACAAACAAGAACAAGAAAGAAAAGGGCAGGTGAGATCACTATGACTCACCTAAAAGATAAGCCAAAACCATTGTCGTTGCCCTGTTTTCTTCATGTTCCAGATTTGTTTTATCAAATCACTCCTAATATCTAACTTTTTTACATTATCCCTTACTTAGGTAACGCCCTTCCTTCCCAACCGTCTTTTTAACGTTGTTAAACATTATAATCAGTTGGTTTAATAGAATGAAATGATAAATTTTTTAAGTGTAGTTAAAATTTTAAATTATGACGTTTTGGATAGAAAAAATTAGATTGAGAAGGTTATTTAACATTGATTTCTTATAAAATTTAATTCGAATTAATCGATCAATAATTCGAATACTGGTGGTTATACAAAAAAAATTACGTTGTTGACATGTTCCAACATTTGCGCCTCTCATCCATAGTTTACTCGGACGAATAATCAAAGGGAGTAGAATTACTTTGTTTATTCTCTTCGTTTAAGGCTGGTTCAGCAAAGATTTTGCAACGCCCGTCAGTCTCCAACGGCCGTTTGAGCAGAAAAACTAAAATTTTCAGCTACGAGGAAATGTCCATTTGAGGTGCAAAATCAAGAAAAAAAAACAACTACAACGCGGCGTTAAAGATGGTGTTCGACACAACAATCATTTCAGAAATTGTGCTGAACGAGCTCTAAATCTTACCTTTCTCGCACGTTGGTCATGTCTATAATCGTTTTATATTATTATATATATTTGATGTTAATGCTTTTTTTTTCTTTCTAAAAACAATAATATTGTAAATATATTTATGATTTATTTGCAAATATAATTTCAAAAATATGTGCGTAA
Organism: Hibiscus tridactylites; assembly: GCA_958450335.1. Classification (NCBI taxonomy): domain Eukaryota; kingdom Viridiplantae; phylum Streptophyta; class Magnoliopsida; order Malvales; family Malvaceae; genus Hibiscus; species Hibiscus tridactylites. Next base: position 63,045,662 of record OY288290.1, read on the forward strand.
ATAAAATCTACCGCAGCTCTATTCAGTGGCAGATACACGTTAGGTTGGGTAGACTTGTGCTTACCCTAAATTTTTTGAAATTTATACATTTGACTTCAATTTTTGTGATTTTTATGAATTAATCTTTAAATTTTATGATTTATGCCCATCCTAAAATTTAAATTTTTTATGAGTTGTGCCGCACTCAAAAACATTTTGATGTATGTCCACTTTAAAAAATTCTAGATCCGTTACTGGCTCCATTATTGTCGTGCTTCGTTTCGTTTCGTTGTAAATGGGCAAAATTGAATACTGTTATTATTTCGATGAATGTTAGATAAAGAATAGTGTATAAACATCTTAATTGAATATTTTAATGTCTTTAGAACAAACTTATGATTTTTTTTACACATGCACTTTAATTTTAGGGGTTAGAGACCTTATTTAGGGTTTAAAGTTTAAGAGTTTTTTGTGTAGTAGTTTCGAATTTAGGGGTTATTGATATAATTTTGGGTTTAGGGTTAAAAATTAGGGTTTTAAGGCTAAAACATGAATCCCTACCCATATTACCCTAAAACTTAAACCCTAACACTAAACCCTATAGCCTAAAGTATAACCATAAACACTAAATTCTAAACCCATACAATAAAAACCCTACACTCTAAACCTTATAATTAAGGGTGTATAAGATAATATCCTTTAAAAAATTATTTTGGCTTTCTTGCACCACTTTCTCCTATTTTTCATTTATTTTTCATCATCGGCAATAATCTTATGTTGGTCGTTTAATTTCTCCTCCTCATTCTTCCCGCTCTTCCTCTTCTCTTCAAAAATATTTTTATATTATTTTATTTAATTAGTTTTTTTGTATAAAAATGATGATGTTTTTTATTTTTATTTTTGTGACATGTTCTTCTTTTGTTTTTTACATATTTTTCTTTAATTATTTTTCTCACGGTTGAATTTGATATCGTATCTTCGGATAACGTTCATTATGTTATTTTCTTGATCTATCTTTGTTTTGGATTTTTTTACTAAATATTGATAGATGTTGATGATCATTGAAGATATGTCGCGATTGAGTAGTGTTAATGTCGATTTACCAACGAATCATTGTTATATGCATTTTTATGTTCATATTGATGATGTTTATCTTTCATCGCCGACGTAGTATTTGTTTGTATATATCAAAAATTGTTTGGTTGGGTTTTTAACTCTCTTTCTGTTTGGTCTTATTTTATTTTTAAGTGACTAGCTTGTGCACTATGATAATTAAAAAAATATATTTTAATTAGTTGTAGAATTTTCTTATAACTAAAAATGTTTTTTTAATGAAAATATCTCATATTTTTAATAAAACTAAACGTTATTATTTTTAAAATATCATATAAAAGAAACAAGGTTTGGGTAGAACAATAAATCAAATTATACCAAAAAAAGCTAGGGTTATGTCTCCGAAGAAAACGGATGGTTCTGAAGGCGTGGAAAACCAGAACCCTAACGTGGGTGGGGCACCACCGGCGCCGATGGGTTGTTTGGACCTTGGCGGTCATCCCCCTGGTGTTGAGAGGACTGTTCTATCTGATAAGGGTGGGGTATGCGAAGGTGTGGGGACTGACGTAATTGTGCCTTTAGGGTTTGCGAATTGAGGGACTGGTGTATCAAAATTGAGTCATGTGGCACCAGCGCAGGTGGAAACCGGCGTGAGGGTGGCAACTGACGGAATTGGGTAGAACAATAAATCAAATTATACCAAAAAAAGCTAGGGTTATGTCTCCGAAGAAAACGGATGGTTCTGAAGGCGTGGAAAACCAGAACCCTAACGTGGGTGGGGCACCACCGGCGCCGATGGGTTGTTTGGACCTTGGCGGTCATCCCCCTGGTGTTGAGAGGACTGTTCTATCTGATAAGGGTGGGGTATGCGAAGGTGTGGGGACTGACGTAATTGTGCCTTTAGGGTTTGCGAATGGAGGGACTGGTGTATCAAAATTGAGTCATGTGGCACCAGCGCAGGTGGAAACCGGCGTGAGGGTGGCAACTGACGGAATTGGGCCCCTGAATGCTGACCTAGGCAGTGAACACTGCGACGGTGTGTCGATGCAGAGTGGTATGAAAGTAATGGGTAATCCCGTGTTTGATGACGGTGGTAGCGTGGGTGACAAATCAGCTGATACTTCTATGTTTCTTGATGAATCTAATACTGTAACTGGAGCACCAAATTCTTACGCGAGTGCTTTGACGGGCACAAAGGTGAATAAGGGTAGGACGGTTCCGAGTGGTTTTGAGGCGGAAATAACGGTGCGTGATGAAGACGTTACTATTAGTCATGGCGGTTCTTATCAGATTATCAAATTTTCTGAGAGGGTCCATGACTTAGTTGATCGCAGCATGGAGAAAGCCCTGATTGTACGCCTTATTGGCCGTTCTATCAGCTATCATGTGCTTTGGAATCGGATTCAGTCTCTTTGGCAGTTGGAGGGTCGCTTTCAATTAATTGATTTAGAGAATGAATACTTCCTGGTGAAGTTGGAGAAGGAATAGGACTACATTCGTGTTTTAACTGCTGGACCATGGACTATATTCGGGAGTTACCTTACGGTGCAGCCATGGAGTAGAGATTTTTCTACCGCGAAAGCTTATCCGTCACAGGTAGTGGTCTGGGTTAGATTGTCGGGGTTGCCTTTCCGCTATTATTCGAAAGGTCCCTTTCGCCGTATCGCAGAGGTCATTGGCAAGGTTATCAAAATTGATTATAATACTGTAGCTGGCGAACGCGGTAAGTTTGCTCGCCTTGCTGTCATGGTTGATTTATCTAAGCCTTTATTGCCTAGTATTGGAATCGATAACTTCCTGCAGAAAATCGAATATGAATGACTGCAACTTATTTGTTACCATTGTGGTGTGTATGGACATACAATGGATTTCTGCGCAAGGAAGATTGTGGAAAAAACTAATGAGCCAACTGATGTTCCGAAGAGCTCAGCATAGGATGATGATCGTGGCGAGCTTTATGGACCTTGGATGGTCGCGGAAAGTAGAAAACGAAGGCCGAGGAAGTCGAAAGAGGGTGCTTCTACGGTTAAAAGTGGTGAGTTTAAGAATGGTCAATCGCGATTCGATGTTCTGCAGAACCTTGAAAGTTTAGAAAATGTGCATGACAAGAATGGGAATGCTAACGTTAGTCACACGGGGAGCTTGGGTTTGAATAAAGGAAAATAGGTTATGGGGGAGGATCATGTCACTGATGTTGTTCCGACCCAGCAAATTGCGACGACCAGGGATCGCAGTGGAGCTCATCCGGTCACGAGGGCCGAGGGGCTGGCTGCCCAGCAGGACTTACCACGAGCTAGCTCGAGCAGCAAGCACTCAGAGTGGTGCGTATCGTCAACGGTTCCAGGGGTGGTGCCAAATGTTGTTGAACACATGAATGGGAGTGGGGGCTCTAGTCACAATGCGATCTCCATTCTGAACGATGGACGCAAGGTCCATGCGACTAAAAAACAACAAAGTTCGAGTGCAAGGGGTTCAAAAAAGTAGCAAAAATCTTGTTAAGCCGCAGACTCGGGGGAGGAAGAAATTAGACCGACTACCGCCTTCGCCGTTGTTATCGGACTGGATTCAATCGGCCACCAACCGTTTGGATGTTTTACAATCGAATGGACAGTGCAATAACCCTATATCACTGTCCGAACCTGTTGAAAAGCAGCAAGGGGATTGTGTTTCGATGAAGAACTCAGGCATTATTATTGGAGCGCCTTCGGTTGAAGGTGGCAATGGGGGAGTGGCCAATATCGGGGATACCAACGTTATGTTGGTTGATTAGGTCCTTTCTTTCCTTCTTTTTTTATTATGGTTAATTTTCTGTTTTGGAATATTCAAGGAGCCGCTGGCTCCTCTTTTCGTGACCATCTTCACAGGATTCGCTCGTCGTCGAAACCTTCGGTTGTTGCGTTGTTGGAAACCAGAATTAGCGGCATCCGGGCTGATTGCATTATTAGTCGTCTGGGTTTTCAATCCTCGTTCCGGGTTGAGGCTCAGGGTTTCAGTGGTGGTATTTGGTTGCTTTGGAATGGCGATATGACGGTCCAAATTCTTACTATTTCTAACCAATTTATTCATTTTTCTCTTCATGGCTTGTCGCTTGCGCGACCTTTATTGTTAACTGTTGTGTATGCCAGTCCTCATATCCAGTATAGGAGATTTTTTTGGGATCAGCTTTCTGCGATTAATCCCAGGGGTAATCAACCATGGCTGATTGGAGGAGATTTTAATGCTATTTTACACCTTGACGACCGTCGCGGGGGTCAGACTCGACGTCACTGCGCTAGTAAGGATTTCCAAGGTTTTGTTTTTACTAATGCTCTTTTGGAGGTGGATTTTAAAGGGCCCCGGTTCACTTGGGTGCGAGAAGATTTGTATGAGAGGCTTGATCGTTGTCTGGTGAATATGACGTGGTCTGATACTTATCCGGATACTTTGGTTAATCACCTTTATCGTATCGGTTCTGATCACCGCCCTCTTCTCTTGAGTATTGATCCGTTAGCGCCTAAGTTGGGGGAGAGGCCTTTCCGGTTTGTTCCTACCTGCCAAGATTCAGCCGAGTTTGTTTCCGTTCTTAAGAATTCTTGGGAGGAAGGCTTGTCGTATAGTGAGAATATTGGTAGGCTCTGTGTTATTTTAGCTCAATGGAATAGTCAGTGCAAAGGTGATATGGCTAAGAAGAAGAAGCGTATTTTAGCTCGTTTAAGGGGTATCGATAAAGCCCTGAGGCGGAGACACTCTACGACTCTTAGTGATTTGGAGAATTCACTTAAGCAGGAGTTGGATGATATTTTAGCTACGAAAGAAAGCTTGTGGCGTCAGAAAGCGAGATGCGATTGGATTAGAAATGGTGATCGGAATACTAGTTACTATCATGCTATTTCAAATGGTAAGAGGAAACGTAACACTATTGTATCCCTTAAAGATGAATGTGGTAATTGGATTTCGGATCCAGAAGAGTTGCCCAAGTGCCCAAGTGCCTCTATAAATGGCATAGATTCAATGTCCCCTGGATCCAGAAGAGTTACAAGTAAGAAACCAAAAAAAAGAACAAATGCAGCAAACACAGACTGTTGAAGTGAATGTACCTATAGTTCCACCCAATTCGATGACACAAATATCAGCCGGACCTTCCTTTCCGTCAACTGGTATCTTTGCTGCACGTTCTATCCACTCTTGTATAGCATCAGTAATGTGAGGAACAACCTAGAGCAAAGAAGAAACATAAGATTAGGAAACTTTAAGTAGAATAACACATCTAGGGAATCCTTGTTTAGAAAACACGGTTCTGATCACCGCCCTCTTCTCTTGAGAATATTGGTAGGCTCTGTGTTATTTTAGATCAATGGAATAGTCAGTGCAAAGGTGATATGGCTAAGAAGAAGAAGCGTATTTTAGCTCGTTTAAGGGGTATCGATAAAGCCCTGAGGCGGAGACACTCTACGACTCTTAGTGATTTGGAGAATTCACTTAAGCAGGAGTTGGATGATATTTTAGCTACGAAAGAAAGCTTGTGGCGTCAGAAAGCGAGATGCGATTGGATTAGAAATGGTGATCGGAATACTAGTTACTATCATGCTATTTCAAATGGTAAGAGGAAACGTAACACTATTGTATCCCTTAAAGATGAATGTGGTAATTGGATTTCGGATCCAGAAAAATTGAAAATGCTTGTTGTGGATTTCTTTGAATCGCTTTTCTCTTCTGAGGGGATTAACGGCTATTCCTTCAATTGCCGCGAACAGTTCTGTGGGATTGATCAGCAGGATAGAGAGGATTTGATTAGGCCTCTCTCGTGTGAGGAGATTCGTGATGCGCTCTTCAAAATGCATTCGTCTAAATCGCTTAGGGTGGATGGGTTTCATGCATCCTTTTATCAGCGGAATTGGGATATTGTGGGCAAAGCGGTTTGTGACACTATTCAGCGTATTTTTTCTTCTGGTGTTGTTGATCTTGAGTTGAACAAAACTCTGCTTGTGCTTATTCCCAAAGTTTAGGTTCCGGAGACAATTGCCCAGTTCAGGCCTATTGGTTTATGTACGGTGATGTATAAGATTTTTAGTAAGATTGTTGTTAACAGATTGAAGCCGTATATGCCTGGTTGGGTGTCGGAGAACCAGACCAGCTTTGTTCCTGGACGTTCAATTACAGATAATGTGATTGTCGCGCAGGAGATTATCCATTCAATGCGTAGTAAAAAAGGTAAGGCGGGGTGGTTTGCTATTAAGGTTGATCTTGAGAAGGCGTATGACCGTCTTGAATGGTCTTTCATTGATGACACTCTTGTTGATATTGGTATTCTTGCTCATCTGCGCCATCTTATCACGGTCTCTACCCATATCCTCTGGAATGGCAGTCCGACGACGAGTTTTCGGCCGTCTAGAGGGATTCGACAGGGTGATCCTCTATCGCCCTATCTTTTTGTTTTATGTATGGAGCGCCTAGCTCAGTCTATTCAACGGGAGGTGGATCAGGGGAGTTGGAAGGCTTTTCGGTTTAAGCGAAAGGGGCCGTTGGTTTCTCATCTCTTCTTCGCGGATGACATTGTCTTGTTTGCGGAAGCTTCTTTCCATCAGTTTGATGTCGTTAGCCGGGTTCTTCGGGAGTTTTGTGAATGCTCTGGACATAAAGTAAGCATTTCGAAGACCAACATTTTTTTCTCACATAACATACATGCTTCTCTCCGGGAAGATATCAGTGGAGCTTTTGGTTTTCAATGTGTTGATGACCTTGGTCGATACCTGGGAGTCCCCCTTCTTCATGGTAGGATTACTAAGAATACTTATCGTTATTTGATTCAAAAAGTGGTTGATAAGTTAACAGGATGAAAGGCTTGTATGCTTTCTTTTGCGGGTCGTATCATTTTGGCCAAATCGGTCCTTGCAGCTATTCCTATGTATTACATGCAGTCTGTCCGCTTGTCCAAGTATGTTTATACGGAGATCGATCGGTTGATTAGGAACTTCATTTGGGGTTATTGTGGTGATAGTCGTGGGAATCATGCCGTTAACTGGGATGTGGTTTGCTCTCCGATTGCTGATGGTGGTTTGGGTCTGAAGAAGTTGGGGTACCAAAACGAGGCCTTTCTCATGAAGCTTGGGTTTGTTATGATATCGGAGCCGGACCGCCTTTGGGTTTGAATCCTTCGTAGTAAATATTGCATTCAAGATGGGACTCTGACTACCCTTCCAAGCAGGAGGGGCTCGCGCCTTTGGACAGGTATTACCCTCATTTGGCCTGATCTTGTTCGGAATCTTGTTTGGAATTTAGGCGATGGCCACCATGTTGATTTTTGGAAGGATGCTTGGGTTGATTCGTTTGGGCCTCTTTGTCGCTACCTTAGTTCTGGAGAGGATGCTGCTGTTAGAAATACGTCTGTTAGGAGTATGGTCACGCAAGATGGTCAGTGGAACTGGGGTGCGTTTGCGGAGGTTCTCCCGCCTGCAGTGCTTCATGGAATCATGGCTATTAAGCCACCTCTTATGCCATCTTTTCCTGATAGTCCCGGATGGAGTCTTGAATCGAATCGGTGTTTTACTGTGCGATCAACATATAGGTTACGTGCTAACCCAAGTACTATGCCGTCAGATCCGATTTGGAAGGCGTTAGCTTGTTTTCGTGGTTTGCCTCGTATCAAGGCCTTTTTATGGCATGTTTGTCATGGGAGAATTATGACAAACGCTGAGCGTGTTCGTCGGCACATTGCTAACAATCCTAGTTGCATGATCTGTGGTGCGGCGGTGGAAGACATTTCACACGTTCTCCGTGATTGTTTGGCGGTTTGAGGGGTATGGTTACAGCTTGTGAAACCTGATAAAATTAAGGGTAAAGTATGGCAGGTAACACCAAACTATAGGGTATGACCTGTTTTTAACATCAACCTTTCAATTGGTCTAAACTTACCACCGAACTTTATTTTTCGACTCGTTTATACCACCCTGCCGTTAAATCGTTAACGCCGTGATGACATGGACGCTGCACCAAAACGACGTCGTTTTGGTGCCGCTATTTTGATAATAAATGACCCAAAACGACGTCGTTTTGCTAACGAAAATATATGAAATTATGCACTCAATGGGATTCGAACCTAAGACCTTAAGAATCAAAGACAAACATCTTAACCACCAAGCCAACCTAATATCTTTGAATTAGTTTTAGCACAAATAATATATATTCCCGACTGTAGTTTGTCATATAAATATATTATTTCTAATATAAAAATATTCAAATATTGTTATTAATAATATTAAATATATAAATAGATAAATATATTATTATAAAAACTAAATGACTAATTTTCAAAACAAAATTTGTTTAAAAATCTAAAATTCGACAAAACTTAATCCCTAAACTCATAAACCCTAACCCTAAACTATAAACTTTAAACCCTAAAATTTTATTCATAAACAAATAATATTAAAATATATAAACAAATAATATATTATTATAAAAACTAAAAATCTTATTTAAAAAAAATATAAAAAAATTTAATATTTACGAAAAGACCCAAAAATTCACCAAAATCTTAAAGATTTGGGGTTTAGGGTTTAGGTTTTAGGGTTTAGGGTTTAAGATTTTGGTGAATTTTTGGGTCTTTTCGTAAATTTTAAAAATTTTATATTTTTTAAATAAATTTTTTAGTTTTTATAATAATATAGTATTTGTTTATATATTTTAATATTATTTGTTTATGAATAAAATTTTAGGGTTTAAAGTTTATAGTTTAGGGTTAGGGTTTATGAGTTTAGGGATTAAGTTTTGTCAAATTTTAAATTTTTTAAATAAATTTTGTTTTGAAAATTAGTCTTTTAGTTTTTATAATAATATATTTCTCTATTTATATATTTAATATTATTAATAATAATATTTAAATATTTTTATATTAGAAATAATATATTTATATGACAAACTACAGTTGGGAATATATATTATTTGTGCTAAAACTAAATCAAAGATATTAGGTTGGCTTGGTGGTTAAGATGTTTGTCTTTGATGCTTAAGGTCTTAGGTTCGAATCTCATTGAGTGCACAATTTCATATATTTTCGTTAGCAAAACGACGTCGTTTTGGGTCATTTATTATCAAAATAGCGGCACCAAAACGACGTCGTTTTGGTGCAGCGTCCATGTCATCACGGCGTTAACGATTTAACGGCAGAGTGGTATAAACGAGTCGAAAAATAAAGTTCGGTGCTAAGTTTGGACCAATTGAAAGGTTGATGTTAAAAACAGGTCACACCCTATAGTTCGGTGTTACCTGGCATACTTTAGCCTAAAATTAATGATTTTTTCAGTTACAGTGTTAATGACTGGATTTTAGAGAACCTTAGTGGCACTCAGCGTTTCGCGCGTTGTCAAGGGGATTGGGACCTGCTTTTTGCGTCGGTTATTTGGCTGGCCTAGAAGCGTCGGAATGCGGCTGTATTTGGGATTGTTACTGATGTTCAGGACTCCCTTTTGCTGCAAGCTCGACGCCAATGCAGTGCAATGATGCTGGATAATGTTCGACAGGAACATGGTGTGGTGTCGCAGAGACCTACTCGAGTTGCAGCGAGATGGAGGAGGACCCCGGCTGGTTGGATTAAGTTGAACGTAGATGGTGCTAGGGATACCGTGACTGGGTTGGCATCTTGTGGAGGGTTGGGGCGTGATTCCAATGGCCATTGGAGATTTGGATTTTCCAAGAAAATTGGTTCATGTTCTGTGTTTGAGGCGGAACTTTGGTTGTGTTTGAAGGCCTTTCGACGACGTGGTCTCTCGGTGTTACCAAGGTGATTGTAGAGACGGATAATAGGGATGTTTACAGCAGTTTGTTGCTTCGAGAACCTTCACGGATTGCTTATAGTTTACGGAGTCACCTTGTGGAAATTTTATCGCGGAAATGGGATGTCAAATTCTCTTGGACTCGGCGTGAGGCGAATGATATTGCAGATATGATGGCGAAAATGGCGAAGGGCTCACCTCTGAACTATTATCGATTCCTCGATCCTCCCATGGCGGTCCGGGATGCTGTCCAAGTGGAGGCCATGTCAAACGATGATCTGGATGATACGAGGGGCGTTGGTTGACGGCGTCTTTGTGAGTCTCTGGTATGAGCTTGGCCAGGGGATGCGTGAGTTGTTGTTTGGTAACTTTGGTGTGAGTTATCTTTTATTGAGTGGCGGTGTGGTTTCGGTTATGTATTAGACTCGGTTCAGCTGTTGGTTGGTCTTGTTTTATAGCTCTATTACGTGCACTCTTTTTCCTCCATTAGGCTTAGGGATGTTTTTTAATGAGGCATGTAATAGGTGCTTTCCCCTTCTATCAAAAAAAATATCATATAAAAGAATATACAGAATAAATGATAAAATTGAAAAGATCATCTTATCAATGAGATAAAAATCATTTGCCCATTTTAAGTGCCCATACTTATGCTCGAACATTAAAAAATACTATAAAATTAAATTCTAAGTCATAACCCTAAATTCTAAATTTTAAGCCCTACACTTTATACCCTAAAAAATACACACAACCTTAAATTTTTTAAACCCTAACCTAACATCCTAAACCTTAAACTCTAAACCTAATTTTAAACGTGAGACATAAATAAGAGTATCGAAAAGTTGCAGAGTATTACAATCTTTATCAATGGCCATGTTATATTTTCCGGGGATTAAAGCGCCAATGAGATAAGATGATTAGATTATGTTGACCTGGTGGTAGTTGATGTGGTTGGGGGGCAAAATGGTAGTACCCAACCGCACCCAAGTCAAGTGTGGTCCCATTTTGATTGCTTTAGACTTTAGTAGTTGAAAAGGGTGGTTACTTGCATTTTACATTCTAACCCCACCCTCACACCTCATATTCAATTCTACCGACATTTTAAATAACAACCCACTTAAAATCAAATATTAAAAGAAATTGGCCCTGTTTGGCAATTAGCGGATAGCTGATAGTTGATAGCGGATTACATTAGCTGATAACTGATAGCTGATTGCATTAGCTGATTTGACTAGCGGATTGTATTAGCTGATTGTATAAAAGTGTTTGGTAAAATTAACTGATAGCTGATAGCTGTTTGATTATTTAAACAAGCAAAATGACATATAAGGACATGTTTATATTCAATATTTGTTTGAATAATTTATCAGTTATGAATATTTTGTATCTAATAAATATTAATTAGATTTGTAAAAATTATTTTTAATATAAATTTCCTAAACATATTTGAAAGATTTATATATTAATTTATTATTTATATAATTATTAAAAAAATTATATGCACATATAAATATGTGATAATAAAAAATAGAATTAACTTACAAATATCACCATATAAATTAGTAGTAACAACAAATAAGTCGAATATTTAATATGTTATTATTTATATTAAAAAATGTTATTATTTAATTTAAGTTATTTGGAAATTTTTGGTAATTGTTAAGGGTAAAAGAGTCATTACAATTCTAATGTCAAACCTCTAATCTTAAAAAGCTCATATTAGGAGCTTTTTCAAAATTAGCTTTTTCACCCCAATCCGCTCTTTCAATCCGCTATTTACCAAACATCAATATTAGCGAATTTGACTAGTCAAACCTCTAATTATACCTCAAACCTCTAATTTTTGCCCAAACCGCTATTTACCAAACATGGCCATTATTTTGTTTAATTTTTTTAGAAAAATATTTATTAAATATATATTTTTTGAACCATTATTACATAGAAGAGGAGAAAGAAAAATTTATTACAACTTAAAAGAAAAAAAGTATTAGTTGAAAACTTTTAACCACCTGTTTCAAAATTGTTTACAATATTTATTAAATATTTAAATTATAATATAGAGGTGAAGACTGAAGGGTGACATTTTGGATAACATTCACAAAAGATAAAGGAGCACCGGTTTTTCAAATTGTTGTGGACCGGAGGGGGAGGGATGGACCTAGACAAGTAGTGTAACACATTACACATGGCTTAATCAATGGGGGAGTCACAACCGACAATTGTCCCACTACTTTTTTTCTTTTCTTCTCTTTTGGTTCTTTAAGATTTTGTTTTAATTAATTTGAATCGACTTACGTTATACATTTAGTTTTGATGAGTGAATTTTTCAACAGATATTTTTTACAAACATAAAACTTCAAACTTAAAATCTGCTTAACTGATATCGAATTGTTTATCACTTGAATCAACATGTTGATCACTCCTCATTACTTTTAAATTTGATGAGTGAATTTTTCAACAGATATTTTTTACAAACATAAAACTTCGAACTTAAAACCTACTTAACTGATATCGAACTGTTTATCACTTGAATCAACATGTTGATCACTCCTCATTACTTTTAAATTTGACGAGTGAATTTTTCAACAGATATTTTTTACAAACGTAAAACTTCGAACTTAAAATCTACTTAACTGATATCGAACTGTTTATCACTTGAATTAACATGTTGATCACTCCTCATTACTTTTAAGGACCAAACAAGCTTTGGCAAGCATGCTACAACCACGGAAACATTGATTCTTTTAAATTCGACACACACATTCACATGGTCTTCAAAATTACGTATTCTGTAAGGATGGGGCAGGGACAGAAAATGGTGTTTGTTGGCCTTTTACTTAAATGGATAAGCTATACTTTTAAAATCAGGGTATTTTGTCGACACAATTCTATATAAAAAGTAGCATTTTTCGGTGGAAAATATACCGTTAATATACATGGTCGTGTTTGACGATATGAATATTCGAAAGAATATGTAATTTTTTTTATAAAGGATTTGCTATACGCAGCCATGAAATTATGTTTAAAAAGATACAACGCTTTAAAAAAATTATTAACGTTTGACTGAGTAGTTATTTTAATTTATATTCTTTTTTTAAATAAATTTAATTTTTAGTGTTTTATTTTGAGTTAAAATGGTCCATCTGCAAATGAAAACTATTGTCAACTATCGGTAAATGACTTGAAATGACGTGACAAACTTACATGGCAGAGCACGCCGCGATAGCAGTATCATATAGACAAATATGTTGACTTTACAGATGACACATCAGTCAAAAAATAATTTTATAAAATTGTATAAAATATAACATATTTTTCTTTTAACGTGTCATTCTTTTAAGTCATTTCAAGTTGTTTACAGTCAGTCGACAAACAATTTTCATTCACAAATGAGCCATTTTGACCTAAAATGAAGTATTAAGAGCTAAATTGTTTCAGAACAAAAATAAAGCCCAAAATGACGATTCAGTCAAACATTATAAGCATTTTTTGGTATTATGTCGTTTAAAAATTAGAAGATTCTTATAATTAATGCTTATTTTCTTTTTTCTTATTGGATCTACTAAGATGCTTAATTGTAGATACAATTAAGGGTTTTGCTATACATAGTCTTGAGAGCTATGATTTAGAGTTTATAGTTTAGGATTTAAGGTTTAGGGTTCATAGTTTACGATTTATGGTTTAGGTTTTAGTGTTATTATTTAAGGTTAGAGTTGAGGGTTTAGGGTTTAGTAGATACAGTTTAAGATTTTATGTTTGTTTTTAGGATAATTAATGTAATATTTTTTATGAGTATTAATTATATTTACAGTTAAGCATCTTAGTAGATTCGGATGGAAATCCTCTACCGCTTTTCGGTGTCCCTACTTATGCCCCCACACTCGAAATTAGGTTTAGAGTTTAGGGTTTAGGGTTTTAGGTTAGGGGTTATGGTTATGGTTTAGGGAATTTAGGGTAAGGTGTATTTTTTAGGGTGTAGGGTTTAAGATTTAGAATTTAGGGTTAGAAGTTGAAATTTAATTTTGTTGTGTTTTTTAGTATTTTGACATAATGAGAGGCACCGAAAAAGGGCGGGAAATTTTTATCCAGTAGATTCTATTGAGAAAAAAAGAAATAACAATTAGTTATAGTAGTCTACTTACTTTTCAACATAACTTAAGGGTTGCGTATAGGGAAATTTTTATCCAGTATATTCTAAAATTGACCCCGACCCGACCCGATCTAATTCTTTAAAAAATTCGACCCAACCCGACCTATAGAAAAAAAATTAATTTTAGGGACCTAATTGTAAAAAAATAATTTTAAGAGGCATAATTATAAAAAACAATAATTTTAAGGACTAAAATGTAAATAAAAAAAATTAATTTTAAGGACCTAATTATAAAAAAAATATAAAGAGGGGGTATTATTACAAATATCCCTAAAAAATTTAAGAGAAAATTACACTATTAGTCCCGGGTCGGGTCGGGTCGAATTTTTTCACCCTAAAACCCGACCCAACCCGACCTCACCCTACACAAAAATCCGACCCGAACCCGATTTTTTCATAAAAATACCCGACCTGATTGGGCCGGGTCGGGTCGGAACCCGTCGGGTCCGGATGCCATGCCCATCCCTAGTTGCGTATAGCAATTTTTTTAGAACAGTAATAGAATTACAAATGTATTACACCGCGAACATTGAAAATTCAACGTGTAAAATAAGTACAATAAATTTTAAGGGTGTAAAAAACATTAAAATACAAAACATATCACTTTCAAAAGAACTTGAATAATCTTCTGAATGCAACAACAAATGGAATCATATAAGTATATACAGATAGACTTCTTTCGCTAACAAGAACACCTATTGATACTCGTCACTCGAACGTTAAACTATCAGAAGACAGACAACTGTCACAAAGACAAACTATTATTGCTATAAAAGTGGACGATGGATATGTCATAAAAACAAACGAAAAAACTGCTATAAAAACAAATGTATAAGAACCTGACAAAAGAAAAAAGAAACAAAAAAACTTAAAAATAAAATATTCAACAGCAAAGATGAATTTTATTTATATACAGAACCAGTAAAACGGCTAAAGGCCGTCGTCGATGAAGAAGAAATATTACGAAAAAGAACTTTAAAATTTTATAAAAAATTTTTGTAACCGTCTCAGAGCAAATTTGCTGAAAGAGTGAGTGAAATAAATATTTTGTGGAACCAAAAGGCATCACAGTGAATGCTAAGTCTCCAAATACTTTTAAAAACTTAAAACATGAACTCTAAAACTATTTTGTAAAAACAATCTGATTACATTGATGGGTTTTGAAATACATTGTGAATGATGAAATTGGTGTCATTTTCCTGCTGCGTCTGCAAGGTCCCCTCCTGTGGAATCACGTTCCTGCGAATGGCAGTGCAAATAATGGTTATTCAAAATAGGAAAGCTGATGACCAAAAAACGATACATTTTCATTAACCACTGCATGTGAGTTGCTTGTCATCTTGTGCATTTTTAAGCCACATGGGTTTGCACCCGAAAACTGCAACTGCAAGTCTAGCCTAACGTGGACTTTGTGGGCTATCATCCCAAGATTTTTCTCTTTTTTCCTCCACACTAAATTAGGAAGTTTTGTTGTTTGGATATGTGGGGGGAGGAAGCTCAAATGCCCCACTTCAAATGTACCATCTCTTTCCACAGATTTGCCTAAACTAACCAAAATCTTCACACACCTATCATTTTCATTCAGAAAACGCCTTTTTTATCATATATATTTGAGTCTCATTGATTTTTCTTTTTTAAATTGGATTTTCCAATATGCTTTTTAACTTTTTTTTGGGACCGGCGGCAACCATGTCGGTCGTCGCTCATCTCTGTCCGATGCTCGCTTTCTCATTTGTCTCCCCTCTTCCGTTCCGGTATGGTCCAAATTTGGTAGCCACTGTCGTTTTCTTTAGCGCATGACGTTTTAGTGTCTAGTGTTGGGCCGTTGGCCAAGTATCCACCGCCAGTTTAGTTTGTTGTCAAATGTGAAGAGACAAGGTTTTGTGTCAACTATATCTCTTCGAGGGTACAAATTCGAAGCTCTATTTGAATAAAAATATCAGGTTCGAAGATAGACTCACACAAAAATAAATGTATTTACAAATCCAACAAGTGGTTCTAGTAAAAAAAAATGATATTTATAAAAAAATCTGGATTTGAGTACCTGTGTGTAAGGTGTTGATGCCTTGTAAAGAGCTAAGAAAAATTATAAACAAATACTATAATATAAATTATAAACGATATTTATAATCATGTCAATATATTAAAAAATATACTCATTTACAATATAAATTTAGTTTAGAAAATATATAAAAAAAATGTTTGAGTAACTCTATGTGCAAGGTGCGTATGCCTTGTTAAAAGGCTAAGAAAATTATGAACAAATACTATGATATAATCACACTAGTATATTAAAAGAATAGACTCGTTTACAATATAAATTTTGTTTAGACTGCTAGCTATTTACGATTGGAGACCAAACTAGTAATATGAGGTCCATATAATAATAACATTTTTAATCTACAAATTCACCATGCAAATAAAATTGTTCAAATTCTATCATTTAATTTTTTTTAAAAATAACTAGATATTAGTATCACTTATAAGATAATAGTAAAAATATCATAGATAAAAAATAATGTTATTATTTAATTATAATTCTAAATATCATCAATAAATAATATAATAATCAATTGTTACTAGAAATAAAATTATTAAAATGTGATGGTTGTTTAAGATGGATGTGTATTCTAATGAATTGAAATGCTGATTTTAAATCATTTGTTCAATGACTTTAAAATAGCAATACAAAATGAGGAGATTTTTTTTGAACAATAAAATAATATAATAAAAGTGGCACCTTCATTTCCATGAGAAATCAAAGTTTGGTGCAAATGAGAGAGTAAAATAAAAGGCCAACCTTGGATTTTGTCTGAATAAATTATAAGAGCTGCCATTGTTGCTGCCTGGCAATATGTAGATTGTAGTGTAAATATATATGGAAAGGGTGGGGGATTAAGAGGCTCATGCAGTGAGCTTCTCCAATTCCTCCACGGCATTGTTCAAAGCATAAAGCACCATTTTCTTCACCTGCATCATATAAAAGGTTGTAATATCAGAACACCATTTGCAGAGGATACCATACAAGCTCTCATACTATATAGATAAGCGCCTTAGTTTTAGAGTATAGGGAATTAGTTTAGGGTTTAGGGGTTTAGAATTTAGGGATAGTTGTTTTAATTTAAAGTTTAGGGTTACAATTTAAGATTTATATATTAGGGTTTAGTTTTTAGGGTAATATGATAGAGAATTTAGATTTTAACCTATACACCCTAAATCATAACCCTAAACCTTAAATTAAAACAACTACCCCTAAATTCTAAGCCCTTACACCTAAACCCCTAAACTCTATACCCTAAACTAACTCCCTATACCCTAAAACTAAAGCGCTTGTGGAAACTGAACGCCTGTGTATAGAATATTTATACATATATATATAAGGTCTAATTTTAGATTTCATCTCTCTACTTTGTGAATAATGATAAGTTAGCCCTGTCCAGGGATGGACTAAGTGGGGTGCTGGAAGGGGCAGTCGCACCCCTGAAAATTTCGAACTCTCATATAATTTGTGTTTTCTTTATATTTTCTATCGATGATCTAAGTTCGCACCCCCTAAAAGCTCTCTTACAGTTCGCATCCCTTAACATAAAATCTTGCGTCCGTCCCTGACCCTACCTACCCTTTCTTATCCTCAATCAGTCATCCCACTTTTACACCCCCACCAAGCTCACATCACTATGAATGACAATGAAAGAAAGTGAAAAGCTTGGAGGCCAATGATCTTCAAAGTAGAAACATTATGCATGACAAAACTTGCATGAAGGGAGCAAAAGATAACTCGACAAACTAAGTTGTGGAAATAATTTTACCTCTAGTTTATCCTCTTTAGCCCTATGCTTGTGTGGAAGAACTCGAAACTCCTCGGTCAAACGAATGCATTCATGAATATTTTCAGGAGACACAAAGTCAAGAGCAATCTTTGTACATGACTGCAAGTGCAAAAAATACATAATCAGAAGTGAAAGTAAATACAAAATTTATTGGTCGACCAAGTTGTGTGGAAGGATATCAGTTCTACACTATGAAAGCCGAAACCACTTTGTATACGCTCAACATTATATATACTCTCGTCTCCGAGTCAAGTAACTAGAAAATCACATTCATCTCTGTCAACAAATAATCAGTACTCTAAATTGCAAATTTAGAAGGTGACCAATCCAGATACCAGCACATAATAATGATATTACCTTATGATCATTCAATGAACACATAGGTTGATTTTATATTTTAATCTTCACATCAAAGTGAGGTTATTGTCAACTTTGTATTAAAAGGTATCTCCAAGAATGTACATGCCTTGAGATTTCTCACTTGATGAGGACAACCAGCTGGTAAAAAAACTGCTTCTCCGAGTTTCTGTACAAAGGTCCAAGGCTCGACTCCTGCAAAGAAGCATCTAAATTTTCTATGAAAGAAGAAGGAAATAATCAAGACAACTGAGGAATATCCAATAAAGTGCTAACCAAACTCCTCCTTGAGCTTTCTCTTATGATGCATGGTCAGGTAGAAAGTTTGATCATGAATCGGGTGCACAACCTGTCACATAAATTCATTTTCAATGTAGTTCCTACTGTCAAAAACCACAAACAATATATATACTCTTAAAGATATGTCATAACACTAAAGCAGAGATTAAATCAGCAATGGGACATCACAAACATGTGAACATGCACAAGGACACAACTGTGGAAGGGTAGCTACCTGATCCACCGGAGAGCAGTAAACATGCCTGAATTCTCTATGATGCCTTCTAAGGTATTCCTCAAGTCTGGGAACATCTTGCCTACGAAAAACATCCCAAAGAGCCCCACCTCCAGATGCTTCATTTGCATCATAAACACATCTAGAATCGCCACCTAAAGCATCTTCCTGACAAGCTTCATTTGAACAAGCACCTATAGTTTTATCTGTTGAACAATAAGAGAAACAAAGTAAGCAAATGTTGGTTTTCATAACATGAAGGTATTATTGAAAAAGGAGAAAATGAGTGAGAGAGAGAGATCACCATGCCCCTGATCACTATAAGCATTTTCTACTTTCCCATTACTTTCACCCACTTTTAGTTCCTTATTATTTCGAAGCAATGATGAAGTTTGAGAAGATTTCACTTTCTTCTTTCCAGTTTTACGTTTCCCCTTCGGTGACTTCACAACTTTAACATCGACATCAGCTTGCTCTTTCTTCAGCAAACAAGAATCTTTGTTCAAGCCATTAAGAGAATGTGTATTCGAAAAACCGGTTTGAGCCTCTTCAATTCTCCCGTTGCTTTCTTCATCCAATTTGGATTCCTTTTCATTTTGAAATTCTGATTTTTTCATCAGCAGTTTAGACACTGAATCTGAACATTGACATGATTCCACTTTCTTCTTTCTAGTTTTACTTCTCTTCTTTCGATGCTTTGCAGCATGCACAAAGAAATCCACATCTACTTGCTCTTTCAAAGGCAAATTGGAATCCTTGTCATTGCCATAGAACTCCATTTGATCCTGTCTTACATGCCTCATCTTCAAATTTTCTATTTTGGCAAGCTGCTCAGAGGTACGAGTCACTTCTGCTGTGTGCACCAAAACATTAACCTAAGTGTACAAAAGCAACCACATAGTTACATATTCATATAAGCACCATGATTCAATTTTCAAAAGACAAGACGGCAGCAAGTTTAATGAATATTTAGTTCAATTTGTATACCGCGTCTGACATGTCAAAATGAAGCTTGGTCACCGAGTCTCCCCGCCCAAGCTCTTCAATAAATCCATAAGCTATATATGTTTTTGGACCAAGGTCAGGCTTCAAACTGTTTGCAGGCAACTTTGCTGCAACATTGAGGATGCCAGAGAAAGGATTTGTGTATTCCAAAAATGGCAAGGAATCGAGAAATTCTGCACAATGGCGTGGTAATAGCTCCTCAAAATGATTAGATGGTGGCCAATCTTTTAGTTTCAACAACATAGGCCAAGAGTTGCTATGTTCACAACCCTGTAAATACCCTGTGAAAAATTTATGAATATTCATTTCAACCTGCATTTTAAAATGTAATTGTACTCATTTAGACCGCGTGTGCTTGATGATGATCATTAAAGCAAACAGTAAATCGAAGTAACTTGCCTCGCATAAGTCAAGACAATCAATTGCTGTGACATTAACATTCGAAGAACCTTTCGTTTTCGATACATCACGGAATGCACGCCACAGTACCATTGGCTCCCAACTTAAGCCAGAGGTTAATTCATGAACGTTTCTAACAATAATTGGCTCCCCCTTAATCCAATGCCGCCGAAAACTCTCTAGACCCCCTTGTTGCAAATCTTTAGCCGAAGGAGAATACAAGTAGTTGTCACTACAGTCTTTGTGTATTGCCTGATTCATGACACCGGTTTTGTTATCGGAGTTGATATATGAACAATTTCCTGTCAAGGTTCCAAGTGCATCCTCAAGTTTATGCAAGTTAACCAATCTATCAGCTTTGATCTTCAAAACAGAAATCCAATTGGCTGGCACCATGCATTTCAACTCCAAGCGCTCGTGTCCGCAACCACCCAATCTTTCCACTGGACAGGGGATGTCACCATTTCCCTTTACTTGCCACTCAGATAGTAGCTTGATGCGTTTCCTAGAGCTTGTCTTGTTCTTTTTCATATCTAACAGTAAAGGTAGAGGGTCCCCTCCGTGTAAGTAATCTTCATCGCTATGAAAATATCTTTGGACCATTTTATCTCCACCACGCAAGCAGTTCCCCCGAATTTCCCGACAACAAGCGAGGCAAAGCTCATACGAACATTTTGAGCAGACTCTGTGGAGATCAACTATTGACGTTTTGCAATTATTGCTGCCATGAAATGAAACAGGTAATACAAGCTGATTTCAACAGAGATACAAAGTAATAATTTGAACATTTTTCTTACTGTATAAAGAATGAAACTCACCAATACAAACGTTCATAATCATTAGAAACAGCCTGAAGCACCTCTATCTCTGATGACCTTAATCCTGCCCCAATATTCATCATTTAGCAAACAATGAAGACAGGAAATAAGTTTTGCTTAGATACAAAGGGAATGCATGCATTTTATTACAGTGCTATCAAAAATTGTACAGGTAACACATCAATATATCCTAGTGTAGTACACAATTATAACTTTCAGGTCATTATACCTCAATCTGATTGATGATTTCAAACATGAAACCTTGACAATAGAAAATGAGAACAAACTACTTCACTAACACATAACTACACATGCATCTGATGATGCAAATTCGCCATTTTACAGCATACCTTGGACCTTGGCTTCGAGCTTTATTTCCTTTATTTGCTCCTCATTAAATTGTTTCAGGAAAGGATACAACCATGATATAAGATACTTGAAGTGTTTGATTCTTTCATCTTTATTCGATGGCAGTCCAGAGCTTTTGACATCCTGTAGAGTATGTAGGAAGAACCCTTTGGTAGTCATTAAAATAGAGGCTTTGTATTTGATACACTATCAGTAATCAGTGCATCGAATTTGGAAAGAACCGGTGGTGCTAGGAGTGGACGAAGGCGGACATGACAAATGTTTAATAGCAAAGCTGATAAGCAAATACACTTTAAACTTCATACCTTGAAAGGACATAATTAAAGAGCAAAGCTATGAATATTAACCTTCAGGAGTTTGTCCGAACGCAAACATGGTTTGCAATTGCAAATTTTACGGCAAAATGGGCATGACTCAGCTATGGCTTCCTCTGAAAACTGTGGATACCTATAACCAAAACCCTTCATTAGTGAAAATATAAACACTGAACTAAGACATATTGTTTGTTTGCCATTAAAACGTAAGTTTAACAAAAGGATGAAGAACAAGTACCATGTTTTGATGCACGAATCACAGTAGCGTTTACGTTGACACTTGCGGCAGAACTGCACTCGGCTTTTGGACGAATGACATTGATGGCAACGACCTCCATGCTTTTCCAAATGAAAAAAAAAACAATGCATTGAATATGGAATAAAACAAAAAGAAGAAACCTTTAAGTTCAAACCCAAACGAGCGAGCTCACCACCATAACTTCCTTTACTTCAGCCGAAGACTCATTTTTGCCACCATTTTCATCTTTATTCCCCTGCATTGTACATTAAAAAGAAACAACATTTTCAACACAAAACTCGTTAAAAACCAAACAACACAAATAAAACCCACATTGGATTCACAGCCATTCTCTTGTTTCGCCGCTGCAAACTTGGCACTCCTGGTCCTCCGTGACCAAGGCTCAACTTCGCCGCCATTTCCATAGTCCCTGTCCAAAAAAGGAGTTCCCTTTTCATCTCGTACTCGTTCTTTTTGTTGTGATCTCTTCCTCTTCCTTGCCTGGTCCGTGTTCTTTATCTTGCTACGGTGATTCTGAAGGCGGAGGAAATGCAATTCGCAGTACTTTTTACCGTGGATCCTCCAACGGCTACAACGCCCCTTATTCACATTTCTTGCGCACTGAAGCTCTTCGGGAGGTGCTATAAAAGGTACCATTTCGTCGTTCCAGAACGATTCTTCCCCCACTAGCTCGCCTTCTTTCATGGTTTTCTTTTACTCCAGTCCACCAAATAAGTAAAAAAACAAACAAAATGAAACAGTCTCTTCGTTTCCCTCCTCGGTCTTTTGAGTTGCTATAAAATATAAATGTACTGGCGGCTTTTTTCTCCCCTTTTGGTTTTTAGGGTGTACGGGATGTCATATGCTGACTTAGCGTGCGAGCTAAGAAACAAGTTTATCATTTATGTTTACAAATTAAAAATAATAATAAATAAAGGGTAAATCACGTTATTGGGTCACTCAACCTTGCCTTTTGTTTTGGCAATCCAACTTTAAAATTTTCCCATCTTCTCTCAACTTTCAAATTCCTTTTTTTTTTGTCTTTAACACTGTTAATTTTTTCAAAATATATTTATAAGAAGCCCCTAAAATTTTCCTCTCAAATCCATATTTTTAGACTCCTTTTGGTTCACTAACTCTAAAGTATTTTACTTCCAAATATCTCGACTTCACGATGATCTAACAGTGGACTGGAGATTACATATCAAAACTAAATAAATATGCAACTTTAATTTGGGTTTTATCAATTTTGAGAATAAACAAACCTAAAAAATGAAGAGAAGGAGAAATGTTTTTGGTACCAATTATGTCATAAATGACGATTGGTGGTTGTCGAACGGTGAAGAAAGACGTCGGTCATGAGAAATAAAAAAGGTAAAATATGAAATTAATTCCTCAATCATAGAAATGAGCCAACACCATGTGGATGATGGAACATCTTCCAATCCAATACTTGAACTACAAACTGGAACAGAAAATTCCCCAACTGCAATACATGCCCGTCTTCTTCAAACTTGATCGACAGAGTCGTACATTAAATTGACAGTCCACCCTAGCTACATTCATGTTTGCCCATCCGAAGTTTGGTTTCGGGAAAGCATCATGCTCTTAATACAGAAAGAGCTATAAAACAACCTAACCGGTCATTTAAACCAGCTTCTCCTAGCGGCGTTCTCATGTCATGTTTCTCATCCAGACAGTGTGGACGTTCCTTGTACTGCAGTCATGACCTCCCCAGGGGGTGGGTGATCAAATTTGCACGTTGCACCATACTTGCATGCCCCGGTCTTCATGTAGTACGGACAATGAAGGGCTCCCTGTCAATGTATCCCACGATTATTTCAATAGCATCTGTGAAAATAAAATGCTCATCTAAAACTACAATTTTATGCTTGGAGAAGACATCCTAGACAAATATTAATCCTATAGACAAAAATAAACAAAGAAAAAGCACAATGATTATAATTAGTAGTAAATGAAATGAAATAAAATATACCTCTCTCCTAGGTAATCCTGCAAGTGTGAGCTTAATAGCCTGCTGAGAATTGGTTGCTGATCGATCAGCGGGGTGATGAAATTTGCATCTCTCTCCAAATTTACATTCGCCAGTTTTCATATAGTACTGCAATGTAAAGAAATAAAATGGGGAAATGTCATTAATAAGCATATGGATTCCTGCAATGCTTATCATTACAAAGTGAGCCAATCTGTCCAAGGTAACTTGGATGCTTTATGGCACGAAAGATTTGTGCAGCAATAATCCAAGATCAATCATATGAGTACAAATCTTGATAGTCATGAGAATATTGGGTGACAAGGAATTCAAAAACAGACATATATCGAAACTTAGAACACATAATGGATCGATGCGCACATCACATTCAGTTTGTCCAGGTCTCTGAGGATACACAGACAGAGTGCCTGCCAGCTGCAATATGTAAATAAACAATATGCATCAGCACTTGAGTAAATAATAAAAATTTAGAAACATCAAGCAAAATAACTCCACAGAGAAAAAGTTGCATTATTGTATGGGACATTTTAGCAAACATAAGAGGAAAGGTTGAAGCTAAAGTAAAGATTACTCAAGATTTTGCAAAATGGTATCTAAAGGCAGTCCAATGCTATCAAAGTGACTACAGGAACTCAAAACCACAGAAGACTGAGTGAAACTAGGGAGATATGAACTTGAACAAAAGAATGTAGCTTATGAGTGACTAAACAAGCAATAACCCTTGGAAGAGACAGTTACCCAGTCCCAATCGGCAATGGTCCCATTATGTCATAGAAAATAGAAACACTTGCAAACAAGTGACAATGTAGTGGGAAGATGACCCGACCCTCGAGAAAATATTACCAAAAATGTTGATTAATAAAATATCCACTAGTTTATTTTTTTAATCTTCTTTTTGTTATTTGAAATCTTTGGAAAAATAAAATCAGTTAGAATTAACAAAGGTCTTTACTCAACAAAAATTAACCTGACCATTCGACCCAATGGTAAATGCAAGTATCCTGTGCTCAAAGAGCCGGCTTCAAGTCAACCCCTCATCCAAATCGAGAAGACTTGAAACCATATTAGAGTTAGACCAATGCCACCCACCAAACTTATTTAAATTGCATAGCCTTGGAACATGCAACCATATTTGAATTAGATCAATCCCAATCTAGCTAGCCATGGCTGAATCTAGTTATAGCAAGCCGAATTGCAATCTGCAAGGCTGAATTTGGACTCAGCGAGCTATATGCGAGTTGTAGATTTCATAGAGAAGCAAAACAAAAAAAGGGAGAAAAATAGGGAAATGGGAAAAAAGAAAATAATACTTCTTTTTATTGTTTTGAATGAAAAATAGATATTTGAGATAAAATAAACAAAATTGTCAAAGAATTATTTTCATATTGAACATACATTACAAGGACAAAAGTTTCTTGGGCAGGTTGGGACTTGGGCCTCTCCCATAAAAATGGGCAATAAGTGGTTGGGCATGCAATTAATTCAATGGGCATTTACAGTCCTATCCATTTAAAACTTGCCATACCAGCTCAAGGCCACCCACTATCCACTAATCATGCAGTTTGATGTATGAAAGGTACAGGAGGAGGGAGAGAGGTGGAGGGGTATCATGAAACAAAAAATTTTGCATGCAGAAACATAAAATCTCTCATTACCGTTGGCAATGTTTGCTGTGCAAGTAGAGTTGTCTGACTTAATCTGGGGTCAATAGTTTGATATAAAGAAGCAGCTGGATTAACAACTCCAATGTTCAGGTTACTTGCGGATGCTACAAGCGAATGACCTAACGCTGCAGGAGGAATGAATGCTGCACAAAAAGCTCAACAGTAACTGTGAGGCACAAATACTGAATGCAACATTTAGAAACTTAAAGAATTATATCTTCAAAATCACAAACATCGGAGTTTACATACCATTCCTATCAGGATGATTGTAGCGGCAAGTCGAACCATACTTGCAACTAAAATTGAGAAGTTAGAATAATACCCCATCTTTAATTCATTATAAAACAATTTGACAGAAGGCTAACACATACCTGCCAGTTTTCAGGTAGAATGGGCAATCTACTTCATCCTGTCAAAAAGAATATATACATTATCTATAAGCTTCATAAACCTTTATTTCCATGTTGGGATCAGATAAAAAATGAAAAATTATATGGATTTTATTTTTTCTAGGACATGAATGATAGTACTAAAACATTTGATGTCACTGATGGTGTCATGCATGACTATTTCATTAAATCAAGTGCCAGTCCATTTACCCACATTTCTTCCTCTCATCTCATAACTTAACTTAATGCCTATATAGTGCCATCCCTTATAACTTGAATGTTAGTCATTTTTTTCAGTCAAAAGTACAGTAACTTATTAGGATGCTTCTCAACTTCAGACCAATTGTTTTATCTGCTAGTGTTCAACCACTTTTTCACAGTTGCAGGGATTCTGATGTGCATGCTGTTTCTTGTCTCAAGAACTATAGGTATCACTTATTCATTGGATAGGCCATTTGTTTTTGCTCTTTATGGATTTTCTATAGCAGACAGTATTTGCATTCTAACTCTCTCTACAACCAAGTTCTTCTAGTTCAGAAGGGAATGGCATACATCGTTTAAAGCTTATATTATATTAGTGTGTCATTTCCAATTAGAACTATATTTGGTATTTCACCATTTTGCATTTTTTATGGTTTTTAGTTACTTAAAATATCCATGTTACTTTAGCTTTATTCAATTAGGTTCCAGAAGATGGATTTATCATGATTTTCTTGCTCTGTTGGCTACATTCTGTTTTCTGCCCCAATTTCCTCTATTCCTCCCAAGTTATTTCAGTCTATTTCTGATATGTCTATTCTATATTTTATCTATTTCCTTACTTATCCTACATCACTGATGCACCAACTATTTATTAAAAAGGAAAAACAAATGCATGCACAGACACATTACCTGTCTTATTGGAAGTCCTTTGGAATTCTGATAGAGTGCCGGCTTAATGTCTCCAGTTAAGTCCCCAATATTTGAGACTGTATCATTCTGCTCACAGTTGGCATTGTTTTGTATGGATAACTGTATTTGGATATCTTTTGGGTGGTTGAATTTGCAAGTTGCACCAAATTTACATTTTCCAGTCTTCATGTAGAACTGCAAAAGTTATAAGATCAAAGATAACAAGTTTAAAATCATAATTGGTACTAGTCATACAAGAAGAAATAAACCATAGGAGATAAATATCTTACAGCACATGGGGGTTCAGAGGGCCTTTCTGGTAAACCATATGCCTGTACATTCTCTGAATCACCCTGAGAAAAGAATCATGACTTTGTCATAAAGAGTCAGAAATGAAAATAACTGCAAAGGGAACCCCGGATGAATGGAACATACAGAAGGATCCAGTTTATCTTTTGGATGATTGAACTTGCACTTCGAACCGAACTTGCATCTTTGAGTTTTCATAAAATACTGCAAAATTGAACAGGCAATAGAATGGAATATTTTAAGAACTCAAGTTCAACTTATTAAATAAACTAAAAGTATAAAAATATACAAATCACAGCTTACAGGACAATCTGGCTCTCCCGGTCTCTCAGGGAGGGATTCACCTTCAGGAATAACTGGAACCTAAAGAAAAAGAAGGAAATCAAACCATATCATAATACTGTAAACTAACTTTCCGTTGTGGCAATACCAGAGTAGAATTTCTAACATGGAAAACAAGCACAAGTAACAAGCTCATTGATGTGTCCTCATGAGAAATAAACAACTTAAAAAGTAGAACAAATCCCAATGTATATTTAATTGGAACAACCATGGAATACTTGTCCGGAAAGGTATGCAAGTAAAAAAAAAGTAATAATTCAATGATCTCAATTATTAGATATGCACATAGGAAAAAACGGAGTAACAGAAGTAGATATTAGAGAGAGACCCGTTCAGAAATTTAGAACCGTAAGCTATGGCAAACTAGTCCATCAAACTTAGCCAAACAGCTGAGAAAAGAAAGGTTATTAATCCTAGGGTGTATCAATTTCTCCCTCCACTACATTGAACCCATCTTGCAGGAGAAACTGAAAGCAATAGACTTATTCCTAGAAAAGCACCGACATTCACCAATAGTAGGAGATAGGAGAGCTGCCCCCTTTACCACATTTTTCTCAGCTGAAGTCAGACAATGTCTCAGCTTCCTTATAGAAGCTGCCGGAAATTCTTGAGGCAGGGCCTTAAGGAGAACCCCATGTTCTGCATTCCATCATTCAAGGTTGCTCCTATTAGCAGTTACCCCCAAAACACAGACTCCTATATGCATGCCCAAGAAGAGTCGCCAAAGGTAGCTTGCTTTCTTCCACCCTCGTTCTTGCAAAGTTTGAGAGAGATAAAAAACACTCTTGAATAGTTGTCTTTCTTTTGACTCCAGAAAGGGGTGAATTCCATTAGTAATATAAGTTCATTGAAATAGAAGGGTGAAAATTTAGATATACTTTAAATTTTGTAAACTTTAAGTAAATAATGGAACTCCAAATTTCATTTCTATTAAAAATATTATATTAGATAAAGTTTCTAAACAACTGTTATGAATATATATACATGAGCATGGAACGTGTGGCTCACAAAACCAGACCATCACAAAAAAACATACATCTAGGCCTGAAGAATGTTCGGAGACTTGGGAGTTCCAAACAAACAACAAGAAATCAGATTAATATGATATTTAATTAAATGAATCTATATATAAATAATATTGATAATTATTCAATTACGATAAGAACAAGAACATAAAATTCAAAGAGAGGGTGAACTTTTGGAACCATTCTAGAAAAATGGACCATTTCTCTATTACCAGGTTACTAGATATCATTTAGAATAGTAATAGAATTTTATAAAATATGCGAGAATAATGCTATAGTATTACAAAATCTTTTAAATACTGGTAAAACCATAAAATAACCAGACAAACCTCACAAATATTCTTATCCATGCATAAAAGCAGCAATCATATACTTTATAGGCGATAAATAGCATGTAGATAGTAGTACTTTTTAAAATAAATGATATGTAATATATAAAAGTTGAAAATAAATTTCATTCAAATAGTAATGTTTATATTGTACCCCAAAGAGAAGTAATTTCTATAGGCATAGTCTAGTAAGATTCATTATCATTGGTGCAAAAGATGGCAATAAACGGTCACCTCTTTCCAATATGGGATTCCACCCTCGGGAACCCAAATAGGATGGTCAAACTTGCAGCTATCTCCAAACTTACAGGTTCTTGTGAGCATATAATGAGCACAATCCTTTTCTCCTGGCCTTTGAGGATATATAGGTAAATTGCTTGAACTCTCCAATCTAGGCCGCTTGACTAAAGAGCTAGCAGAATACCAAGCTTCAAGCTGCCCAAGTGTGTTTTGGGCATCCAAAACATTCTGATGGTAGAGAACTATAGTACATAGTAGTTATACGCAACAAAAACAGGAAATATATACGTTAATAATATACGTTGGACATAAAAAGTGCTTTTATATAAAGAAGATATAACGGTTTGGGAATTATACCAAATAACAGTGTCAAAAAATTACAAATACTATGAACTTTTAACTAAAAAAACTGAAGTCTAGAAATATAGATAAACTAGATAAAAAGTTAAACACCGTCCATGGGAGATACCCAAAGTTGTTAACAGTTAAATAAGGATCAAGATGACTTACAATACTAGTACGAAAAAAATATAAGTACACAAAAATGGGATCAAATTTAAAACAAGCTGATTAAGGCCAATAGCCTGTAGGTTCCTTCCCAGATTGCATTAAATCTCACACCATGTTTGCAGCTAAAAGTAGAAATGTTAGTACAGAATAAGCTCAATAACAATATATCACTGCACCAATCGATGAGAAACCACACAAAGACAAAGGCGTAGACATTATTTAGCATACAGAACAAGAGTTAAACTAAAAGTTTGAAAGGCAAGGTTAATGCTAAAGCTCACCCTTAGCATCAATATTTAGAACCAACAACGGGCATCTAAGACGGTAGTTTCATAACAATAAAAACTTTCAAAACACAATAAATAAGAAAGAAATGAAACTGATAATCAGATTTGTATATGCAATCCGTGAAATTAAAAGAAGCAGTTGATATATGTATAATCTGAAGGTAGTTTGGTTACCTTGAGAGGGGCGTTTAATGAGTGAGGCGGCGGCGGCAGCGGCGGCGGCGACGGATGGGTGGAGCCGGTGAAGCAAATGAGACTGAGAGTGAGTGGTGGTGTCGGTGTCGAGATAGCGTCGGAGAGTGGAGGCGGGAGGGGATGAGGATGGGGAAGAGTAACCGTAAAATTGGTTGGCCATTTTGGCCACTGCTACAAACCCTAATTCACAAAATTTTCAATTATGCCCTACCTACACTCTCTTTCTCTCACTGCTGATTCTGAAGAAGAAGATATATTTTTCTTGGAATTCGAGATTCTTTTCAATTTTCTTTTCTCTTTTATTATTTTCGAAAACACCCTGGAACCAGCAATGAATGATGCCGCTCCGTTGGTCTGGCTGGTAACACAAATATGCTGTAAACAATTATTTATCTCAATAGAAAGAAAATAAATCAATTATAGTACTAAATTTTGAATTTTCACTCAAATTATATTGAAAGATTGAATTTAGGTTTTTATTAATTTTTAAAGTAAATATTATAATTTAAACTCATACAAAATAACCACGTATATGTATATTAAATTTTAGTTGATATTAAATTTCATTTATTCCATGTAATTTTATAAACATATTATTTTATATCATTTATAAATAATATTTTAATTTTGTAACATAAATTTAAATAATATTTATAAAATTATATCACAGAATAAATAAAATTAATTTCAATTACAATTTAATATATATATATATATTATTTGTGTCAAAATTATAGTAACAAATTTTCAAGTTGACACGGTGGTTAGATACAAATCCTCCTTACTTTTAATTGTCTTAGGTAGGGATGATAATGATAAGTTACTCGGGCTCGGCTCGGTCCGGTCAAAGCTCGACTCGACCTCATGCTCGG
This sequence comes from Hibiscus tridactylites, assembly GCA_958450335.1. Classification (NCBI taxonomy): domain Eukaryota; kingdom Viridiplantae; phylum Streptophyta; class Magnoliopsida; order Malvales; family Malvaceae; genus Hibiscus; species Hibiscus tridactylites. Next base: position 63,076,502 of record OY288290.1, read on the forward strand.
CTCGAGACCTTAATAATTTGATCCGACACAAGCTCGGCTCGAAAAGCTTGTGAACATGCTTAAATATTTTAAATCTCTTTCTCCTTGTGGACTTGTATAATTTAGAAAATATATTATGGTTACTTGTTGACTTCAAAAATAAATATTATATTTTCTCAAATAGGTTTTCATATGTTATTTTTCAAAACTTCAATAAAAATTATTTAAAGACAATTTGTAGAAAGCAATGGACCGAGCTCAAACTATCCACTTCGAATTCAAGTTCAAACCTAATATTTTAAGTTTGATGAGCTTTGAGCTCGAGTCCAACTAATACTATTTCCGAGTTGAATCTGCCCAGGCTCAAACTTGGCTCGACTCGTTATCATCCTTATTCTTAGTTTAAAATCCCTTCAAATGTATACGTTTTTACTCGATTTTCCTTCAAAAAAAAAATGGAAGGAAAAAGTCAATAGTCAGCAACCAATCAAAGCCGGTGTCAATATCAACAATTAACAAAAATACATATATATATATATATATATATATATATATATATATATATATATATGGATTAATATTTGATACACTGCCAGTGTAAAAAAAGTTTACACAAGCATATCTATTTTCAAGCTTAAATTTAAAACCTAAAATTCTAACCTTAAAACCCTAAAAATCTAACCCCAACCCCTAAACCCCAAACCCTAAATTCTAACCATAATTCCTAAATTCTAAACTATACAACCTAAACCCCTAACCTCTAAACCCTAAACTAAACCCCTAAACCCCTAAATAAACCCGCTTGTGGAAACTTTATTTTCCACCGCCGGTGTATAGGATATTAATCATATATATATATATATATATATATATATATATATATATATATATATATATATATATGGATTAATATTTGATACACTGCCAGTGTAAAAAAAGTTTACACAAGCATGCCTATTTTCAAGCCTAAATTTAAATTTTAAAATTTTAACCTTAAAACCCTAAAAATCTAACCACAAACCCTAATCCTTAAAACCTAAATTATAACCATGAATCCTAAATTCTAAACTCTACAACCTAAACCCCTAACCTTTAAACCCTAAATTAAAACCCTAAACCCCTAAATAACCCCGCTTGTGGAAACTTTGTTTTCCACTGCCAGTGTATAGGATATTAATCCTATATATATATATATATATATGATTAATATCCTATATACTGGCGGTGGAAACTGAAAGTTTCCGCAAGCGCCTTAGTTTTAGAGTATAGGGAGTTAGTTTAAGGCATAGGGTTTAGGGGTTTAGGTGTAGGGGTTTAGAATTTAGGGATAGTTGTTTCAATTTAAGGTTTATGGTTATAATTTAAGGTTTATAGGTTAGGGTTTAGTTTTTGGGTAATATGGTGAGGATTTAGGTTTTAACCTATAAACCCTAAATTATAACCCTAAACCTTAAATTGAAACAATTATCTCTAAATTCTAACCCCTGCACCTAAACCCCTAAATCATACACTCTAAACTAACTCCCTGAAAATTTCCACCGCCTGTGTATATAATATTTATCATATATATATATATATAAACTAGGAAAGGAGTGGTGCAAAAGTGAAAGAAGAGACTGGTTAGGGTTTGAAACGCATAGATAAATTTATTATTTAGTATATATATATATATATATTAAATTAGTCATTATTCTTTTTTATTTAAAAAAATATTTTCACGTGCCTCGTTAAAACTCCCTAAATTTAAATGGAAAAAAAGAGTACACATGGCGATATGTACAAAGTTATCAATTAAAACAAACGTGCGCTAGCGCGCAATATATGAAAACCATCAGACGTCATGCTCGGTCAAGAGTTACAAAATTTTCTACCTTAAGAAAAGGAGTCGTGCAGAGACATTCACTCAAAAGGAGGCCCCGAGCCAACCCCGCCAACTTGTTCGCAACTATATTTGCCTTCCGAGAGACATGGGCTATCGTGACATTCCAATTCCGATCTAAGTAATTCTTAATACTTTGAACCAGCACATTATCACATAAAATCGATGATTGATTATCGGGTATCTTCACCACATTGATGTTATCTACCTCCAAGTCAATATAACGATAACCAAGATCCCACGCATACCGCAACGCCTCATGTGCCGCCCACAATTCAACCATAAGCACCGAACAAGATCCAATGCTTTTAGAAAAACTAAAGAGCCAATTGTCCATTGCATCACAGATAACACCCCCAACCACAACCATATTATTCGCGCCTCTTACTGCCCCATCAGAGTTGATTTTAACCCTCCAAAAACTTTGGTTTTACCCAGTTATCACGCGTCAAAACCCGTAACCTATTGCCCTGAATCAACAAAGCACGAGTCATATTGGCTTCATCGACATACTCATCCCTCATGCGCATAGCAAACAACACAACATCACTAATTCTCATTTGGCTGGTGTCAAACACATGTGAACATCTTTCTTTCCACTGACCCCAATAGACAATTACGAACAAAATGTTCTAGTGGGGTTGAGGCGAGATCCTTGCATCAGTTTCCATAATGTTCGACGACAACCATTCATTAAAAGGTTGGTGTAAAAACGCATGTAAATTATGAGTATAAACAAGTTGAGACAATACTCGGCGCGCAACAGGACAAGATCGAAGAACATGGCTTGTGTCCTCCACATCACCACCACATATCGAGCATCGACTAGATGATGACATATATCGTCGACACCGTTCTGCATTAGTAAGAATACGGTCGTGTGCAACTAACTAAATGAATGTGCGAACTCGTTGTGGGACATTTAACTTTCAAATCGTCTTCCATAGCGCATTCACCGGACCTCCCATCACATTTCCAAGAGCAGAATACGCAGTGGCCGTTATGAAGTTCCTCGACGCATCCCAACGCCATCCAGGCTTATCGCAACCAAGAGCCGCATGTGGCGGATAAACAACGACAATCTCATTAATAATGCTATGAGGAAGCACATGAGAGAGTTTGTCCTAGTCCTATGAACTTGAGGGATGTACCATGGCAGCCACGAGAATCGATTGTGGTGGCACACCAATCAAGCAAAACAAGGCAAACTGTTCATCTGTACCAAGCCAATGGTCCCACCAGAAGTTCGTATGCCACCCGTCACGGACCGACCAACAAATGTTATTACGAATCACACCCCAAAGATGGCTCAAGCCCTTCCAAAGTTTAGAGCAACCTGGCCGATTAATACTTACAGGAATAACATTGTCCCATTTATATTTCTGTTTAAGAACTTTCACCCACAAATTGTTCTCATCAGTGACAAGTTGAAATCCCACCTTCATGAGTAAGGTTTCGTTATGGTGATCAAGTGCGCGGAGGCCTAAGCCCCATTCAGCCATCAGAGATGTAACAACACCCCAATAGACATGTGAAATACCCTTGGAACCACTAAATGCACCCCATATAAATCGCCGAATAATTTTTTCCATCTTATTGCATACCCCTTTAGGGATCCATGCGGTATGACATATGTGGGTATGGCTTAAAGAACAACTTTAGCGAGGGTAATTCTTCCCGCTAAAGAAAGAGTACGAGAAGCCCATCCCGATAACCGTTGCTCAATTTTATCAATCAGAAAGCGATATGTCTCTTTAGTGACTCTTTTATGAAGTAAATAAACTCCCAAGTAAATGCCCAAATCATCAACCATCTCGAAACCAAAGCTATCAACTATCATTAGATGTCTATCTGGAGCACAATTTTTTGAAAAAATATATGAGTCTTTGCCACGCTTACTTTATGCCCAGAAAAATTACAGAAGTTGGTCATAATATCCTTAATCACCTCCAATTGAGCCAATGGCACTTCAACAAAAAAGACCAAGTCATCCGCAAAGAAAAGATGAGAAATGTAAAGACCATTTTTTGACAAGTTGATACATTTACAAGCACCATTATGAACCTGTCAGCTAATAACATGTGGCAACCGCTCCGTACATAAAACGAATAGATGCGGTGAGAGAGGGTCACCCTAATGAATGTCACGCGATGGAGTGAAGCTATCTGTAAGGTCCCCGTTCCAAATAATATGTGTTTTCACGGGTTGAACACAATACATAATCCAACCAACAAATTGGCCTGACAGTCTAAGAGCACGTAAAGTTTCCTCAATGAAGTCTCATTCGAGGCGATCATACGCCTTTTCCAAATCAACCTTAATTTTCATCCATGGTTTTAACCCAGTATTACAATCCATAGAATGCACGACCTCCTAAGCAATGATCATATTATCTATGATCAGACGACCTGGCATAAAACTAACTTGAGTCTGCGCAATCCAATTAGATAAGAAGGGCTTTAACTGATTAATTAAAATCTTAGTCACAACTTCATAAAGCACAATACATAAACCAATAGGTCAGAATTGACTTATCTTTTCTGAGTTGGAAATTTTAGGAATGGGCACCAAGAGAATTCGATCAGCATCATCTAGTAGAACACATGTGGCAAAGAAATCATAGACAAAACAATATACAAATTCCCCTACTGTAGCCCAATTTTTTGAAAGAATATTGCCTGAAATTCCTCAGCTCCCGGAGCCTTTAACGGTTCCATACTGAAAACAACTTCTCGAACCTCATCAAAAGTCACAACACGAGTCAAATCATGCAACCTCTCGCTCGGAATACGTGTGAAACCATCACAGAAATCCTGGCTTGAAATACTTCGACTACCCGTGGTGAAAAGGTTAGAGAAATACTCCACAACATGAGCTTTATGTATGGACAGGTCTTCACTCCACATACCATCATATAACTGCAACATCTGAATATTGTTTTGACGTCATCCATTAAGAGTGATGACGTGAAAAAAATTAGTATTTTTGTCTTCTTGCGATATCCATTTACTGAGCGATTTTTGAAACCACAGGCTCTCTTCTTGTTGAAGAACATCATCAAGATCATTCTTTAAAATATAACGATTAGCAGCCCTCTCCAAATCAATCTTGACTCCCTTAATTCGGGCTAAGAGCTGATATTTCATGCGGCCATTGTGCCCAAAAGTTTCTTCATTCCATCGTCAGTTCTATTGTTAAAGCTCATGCAAATTATCAAAGGCAAGCTTCTCATTATCTCATTTTTCGATTAACAGTCTTTTAGAATTAGGGTGTTCATTCCAAGCAGCTATGAACCGATATGGCCACGTGCTTTTCTATCTTGACCAATATCCGTTGAAAGAAGAATAGGTTTATGGTCAGACCCTAATTGTTGGAGGTGATAGATTTTTGATGCAGCAAAAAATTCATACCATTTATCATTACAAAGACACCTATCAAGCTGTTGACTAAGGTCCCCCCTTTGCCAAGTGGACGCGAGGTCCGAAAAATCCCATGTCAATTAAGTTTGAATGGAAAATTAAGTCACTAAAGAAAGAGCAAATCCTTGTTCTCCTGAGCGAACCTCATTGCCTTTCCATCGACGAGCAAATAGCGTTAAAGTCGCCACCCAAAACCTACGGTTTACTTCTTCCAGGATCAAGAGCATGAAGTTGATCCCATAAGAGTCTCCGTCGACTATAATCCGGACTGGTCTATACCACAGTAAGGAAGAAAGTCTGAGACGAATTCACATCCACACAAACCCCATACAAAAACTGATTCGAAACGACTAACATATCCAATTTGATCGTATCCCGCCAAAGAACCCAGATACCCCGAGAGAGCCTAATAGCTTCAATACAATAGGAGTGCACATATCCAGAACGCCTAATAAAAGCATCACCCGATAGACCACTGATTCTCGACTCCATAATGGCAAAAATATATGGTGATTGAGTTTTAACAAACAACTTAAAATAACGGTTAAAAGCAAGGTCCAAAGCGCCTTGCACATTCCAAAAAACAACTTTAACCATAAAGATATATAAAATGAGGGAGGAAGAGTAGAAAAACTCACTGTTGATCTCCAGCCGAGACCCCTTCAAAAGTCGAGTTCTTAACCCACTTGATCGAACTACCTAGCCCACCCTTAGACGATTGGCCAGTAACTTCAGTTGGTGTAGCAGATCCCTCATTTATAAAGAGAGCATTCGACAAATTGACAACCCACTTTTTAACTGGAATATGCTTAGTAGCATTCTCATCTAATTTTTTTGGTTTCATCCCCTTACGGACCATCCCATTTGAAACTTGTAAGCTACGATTCTGCCCCTTGGAATTGTTATTACATGACAGACCATATTGATTTCTGCCATTACTAACCTTCAATGGCCGTTTGCCACCTTTCTCAATCACTCGAATAGTAGTATGATTATTCGACTGAAGTGAGGATGGTGCTAAGATAACCTTATCCTTAGCCGCTACCTAAGGACCAACACGCTTGTCATTTTCACAGGTCTGGGTATTTATATCAGCAAACACATTCTCCTCTGTGATAACATTAGGTGCCAGTGTTGCAACAATTTCTATTTTCGCAGTGGGTTCTTCACTTACCCTACTTGTAACTGATGCAGGTAAAACTTCATTCAAAATTATCACAATGTTAACAGCAGGGGAAGGTACCAACAAGGCAATTTCCATAATAGTATCCTGCATTGTAGTTGCATTGTCGACAGTACTTGTATTATGTGAAGCATTGCCGACAATAGTTATATCCTGTGGACAGGGGCGGAGCCAAAAAAATTTCTAAGGGCCGGGTGTCATTTTTTGAACGGTATTTAAGAAGGGTTAATTATTTATAAATAGGTGTCATTTTATTTATTAAGGGTGTCATTTTATTTATAAATAGGTGTCAATTATATATTTTTCAATTTTTTCATATACAAATTATATAGAAAAATTCGATTTACAAAAAATATTGGGGTGTCTGATGACACCCCAATGTCCTTAGTGGCTCCGCCCATGCCTGTGGAGCCTCATTGTCCATCGTAGATAGAGCGCCAAACCTCGAACCCCCATCGTGAGGCTGAATTTGCATATGGGAAACCGGCTTCTTAGCAACATTTGGTCTTCTCTTCCTCCCCGTCACTTGCATCCAAGGGCCAAATAATTCGTCAGACCCTAACGCTTTATGATCATCGACTTTTTCCTTTTCTTTGTTCGAACTAACACCACCACATAGTTCCTTCGAGTATCCATATTTGCCACAACCAAAACAAATAATGGGAAAGCCCTCATACTCAATAATTTGATGTCTCCCATCGATAACTATCCCTGGCATTAGAGGTTGATCAAGGTTAACGACCAACACCAATCTCGCAAATTTTGCCCCTTGAGCCTTCAATTGTATTGTAGTCGACTTGAACCACATTTCCCAACACATTAGCTATGGCTTCAAACAGACTTCTAGAGTAATAACGATATAGTAGACCGAGCAAACGTATCCAAACCAAAACCTTATTAAGATGTGCGACCGATGTAGAAAAATCCTGAGTCTAAGGTTGCACAGTGAGATAGCTACCATACACCATCCATAGACCTCCGGTTAGAACATGTTCGTAGTTATCATCCATAGCAAACTGAACAAGAAAGTAGTCATTATCTAAATCAATAATGCATATTTCGCCTTTTGGTTTCCATAAAGCCTGAACACGAGACTGAAGCGCACGATACCCATTTGATTTTCCTAACAGTCGAACAATTAATGACTTCGACAATTTGTCGTCAATGGCCTTATGAACTCTTTCAGAGAAACGAATCTCAGGGAGAATCCCAATACTGCTGATTATTACATCATCAGACTGTAATTCCACGTCCAGATCACATCTGAAATTATCTTTCATGACTGTTCCACAATTTCCAATCACCATGTCCCGAAACGATGACTTCACCGTAGTTGAACCATCCACATTGGCTACAGTCGAACTACCATCGGTAGAAACCTTATTAATCTCAGCAGGCTATACTGTGTTAACAACGGGGGGGGGGGGATCCACCTCCATGTTTTTCCCATTGTGCAAATCACGAATAGTATGTGTCGGAACAGAACCTTCCGCTAGAATCGAAGTCAGTCTCGTCGGAGTATCATCCGGTGACCTCCCAAAAGGCGCCAATTGTTGAAAAGTAGGGTTTCATGAATAGTCAAATCAACTTTTTTTTTCAATGAAAATGATGATTAAAATATTTTTTGGCTTAAGCACTGAGTCAAGCACACAGTTCGAGCGCATGTTATCTGTTGGCAGAAACGAAGCTAGGATCAAACATTAGAAGGAACAAGAATCTATTAAGTTTTTAATTCTAAAAAGCAAGAGGGATAGAGACCTTATTTTTTTAAGATTTAAACTAAAAAAGACCTAAAACGTTATTATACCAATTTCACCCATAGAGCATTTCTTCACTCCATTGGCATGCATGCTTTGCGTCCTATAGCATAGAGATTGCATGGTTCATGCATGATATGGAAAAAATAATGACGTGGAATTTTTTTATTACTAGGACCATGGATGACGTGGTGGGAAGGGTCCATATAATAATTTCTCCTATGTACAATCACTTAAACTATATAAAAACTCATTTTTTCCACCAATAGATATCTCATTAAAAACTAATAAAGAGTTTTAATTAATAAATTATAAATGATAATAATAGTAAAAATAATTTAACTATATTTTCCGGTCAATAGTGAATCATATCCCCCACAAAAAAGAAGCTTTTCTCCATTATTGTTGAATAATTCTGCAAAGAAATTAGTTTGGATTCAATGGGTAAAAAAGCAGTGTTGATAGGAATCAACTACCGAGGCACAGAGGGGGAGCTAAAAGGCTGCATAAACGATGTGAACCGAATGTACAATTGCCTCATTCAACGCTACGGATTCTCCAAACAGGACATCAAGGTGTTGATAGACACCGATGATTCTCACCATCAGCCCACGGGGAAGAACATCAGAATTGCCTTGAACGATCTCGTCGGTTCCGCCGAGCCTGGGGATTTCCTGTTTGTGCACTTCAGCGGCCATGGGACTAGGCTTCCTGCTGAGGATGATGACGAAACTGGCTACGACGAGTGCATTGTCCCCATCGATATGAATCTCATCACCGGTTTTCCTTTCTTTCTTTCACTTTTTATTTCCTTTGATTCTCTGCCATATATGCTATAGATTAGAGATTTGTGTCACTCATCATCAGATTTAGGCCGAGTTCCGCAATGCGTTTCAAAAGTGTTTTTGGAACAAAAACAATGCAGAACATGCAGTTTTTCGGGTAAAAAAAAGGTTTTTCAGCTTGGTTTGAAAAATGTTTTTTTCAAAAAGCTGAAATTTATAGCTTGTAGCTTTTCCGAAAGCACTTTTGATAACCATATGCACTCTTTCATATTCCATTGCATTGCTAAAAAAAACATAAATGCTTGGACTATTAGCTCTAATTCTAGAATTGCGTTATCTGAACTCAGATGATGATTTCAGAGAATTTGTGGATGAAGTCCCAGAAGGCAGCCGCATAACAATCGTATCGGATTCATGCCATAGCGGGGGATTGATCGAAGAGGCGAAAGAGCAAATTGGTGATAGCACCAAGTGCTCGGATTCGGATTCGGATTCGGATTCAGAGTCAGAACCAGAGCCAGAGCCAGAGCCGTACAACTTCTTGAACCAAACAGTGCAACATGCATCCGAGACTCGTGGAATACATGAGGAAGGCGGGTATGTGAAAAACAGATCCCTGCCACTCCCAATTCTAATCGAAATGCTGAAGCAGAAAACAGGCAAAGACGACATCGATGTCGGGAAGGTGAGGCCGACCCTTTTCGATGTATTCGGCGAAGATGCCAGCCCCAAAGTGAAGAGCTTTATGAAGGTCGTTATTACCAAACTACAGGGCGAAGATGAGGGGTTTATGGGGAGTGTCGGGAGTCTGGTGCTACAGTTTCTTAAACAAAAGCTGAATGAAGACCAAGAATACGGGAAATGGGCGGTTGAGAGCCAACATAGAGAAACAACTACGTACTATCTTACCGACAACGGGATTCTTATCAGTGGTTGCCAGACCGACCAAACTTCAGCAGATACATGCCCGTCGGGAAATCCAAACCAAGCTTATGGAGCACTTAGCAATGCCATTCAAACCATATTAGCAGATTCAGATGGCGCAGTTACTAATCAAGAGCTTGTTTTGAAGGCCGGACAAATGCTTAAAAAACAGGGTTACACTCAGACCCCCGGCCTTTACTGCAGCGACCTTCTTGCTCATGCTCGATTTGTCTGCGATTAACCACTGTTCTTCTGCTGTTGCTACCAATATAAATAAAGTCCTTGATTAGCTCAGATAATTGTATAAGGCTGCACGTTATTTTATTTTATTTTTTTTATAATTCCATTTGAATACAATGTATTATTTGTGTCCGATTTTAAATCTAGATAAACTCTCACACACGGTTATAGAGTAAGTTGTTCGAACTCGGTTAACTAGGTGGAACACAACACCATTTACTTCGGGAACCACTGGGGTTCGAAATGCTTTTCTATTATATATAAAATATCAAGTTTCCTTAAATAAGATATGACTTTAATAGTTTTATTATTATAATTTTAGAATTATTCAATGAATTTAATAGATAAAAGAGATAACATATATTTTTGGTTTAGCCACTATTTTCCTACGCACCGGTTGATTAGTCAGATCGGGTTTTGCAGAGTTCTATTATAGGGACGATCGTTCAACCTAATTTCTTCAATTTACAACGTCAGAATTTGAACCCTTGACATTGATTAAAGGACCTGACACCTCATCTCACTAGACATACTAATTGTTAGTGAATGATGATATTTTGATCTTATATTTCAGTTGTATTTTAACTTATTTTTAAGATTTATGGATTATAATCCAAAAAGTAAAGAGTGATACAGTTAGACCCATCTTTATTTAATTGATGAAATATATTTCCTAAAGATTATACAATATTAGCTTTAATAAATTCAAAAATAAATTATAGATAAAAAAGCATGTGCAGTCGTGCAAAAGCTACGTTAGAAAGGAAGTGGCCATAAAAGAAAGAAGGGTTTTTAATTAATTAATAAATTAATAAATGATAATTAAATTTTGGCAGCAATAGTCAATCATTTCCCATCTACAAAAGACTAGCTTTTCCATCATTCTGGAACCCTGCCTTTTTTTTTATCAAAACCAAAATCACCAGAATTCTGCGAAGGAATTGGATTTGATTCGATGGCGAAGAAAGCTGTGTTGATAGGAATCAACTATCCAGGCACAAAGGCGGAGCTGAAAGGTTGCGTAAACGATGTGAAGAGAATGTACAATTGCCTTACACAACGCTACGGATTCTCCGACGAGGACATCAAGGTGTTGATAGATACCGATGATTCTTACCATCAGCCCACGGGGAAGAACATCAGAGCTGCTTTGAATGATCTCGTGAGTTCGGCTGAGCCTGGTGATTTTCTGTTTGTGCACTTCAGTGGGCATGGGACTAGGCTTCCTGCTGAGACTGGGGACGATGATGATACTGGCTACGATGAGTGCATTGTCCCCTCCGATATGAATCTTATCACCGGTTCTTCTTTCTTACCTACTTTCACTTTTTGTTTCTTTTGATTCTTTTCTGTATACGTTATAGATTATAGATCTGTGTTTCTCATGATCAGATCTGGTTTTGTTCTAGTCTAGGATCTCCTTGCTAGACCGAGGCAGTCAACTCTACTGTGATGCCGCTTTTTGACTTATAATTGTTCATGGTTGTTAGTCTTATTGATTTTCGATTGCATTGCTAAAGGAATATAGGATCTGAATTCTGGAATTTTGTTATCTGAATGGATAGCTTGTGTACTGATTTGATTGGTGTTAGATAGATATTTTGCACGGTTTGTTTATGGTGCTGTTGAGTGGTTGTTAAAAGTCAATGGTGGTGCTTGGCTGTGCACAGATGATGATTTCAGAGACTTGGTGGATAAAGTCCCAGCAGGTTGCCGTATAACAATCGTATCGGATTCATGCCATAGTGGGGGGTTGATTGATGAGGCCAAAGAGCAAATCGGTGAGAGCACCAAGGATGAAGATTCAGAATCGGGATCGGGATCTTGGTTCAAGAACTTGCACCAATCCGTGCAAGGTGCCTTTGAGTCTCGTGGAATTCACGTCCCTTCGAAATTTCGCCGCCGCCACGATGAGGAAGAAGAGGTGGATGACAGAGGAGTGGTGGAAGACTATGATGAGAGTGGCTATGTGAAAAGCAGATCTCTGCCCCTCTCAACTCTAATTGAGATGCTCAAGCAGAAAACTGGCAAAGATGACATTGATGTTGGGAAGCTGAGGCCAACCCTTTACGACGTATTCGGGGAAGATGCAAGCCCCAAAGTGAAGAAGTTTATGAAGATCATTATGACCAAACTGCAGGGTGACGATGATGGCGAGGGCGGTGGGTTCATGGGGAAGGTTGGGGGTTTGGCATTACAGTTTCTTAAGCAAAAGTTGGATGATGACGATGGATACAGAAAACCAGCACTCGAGACCGAAGTGAGTGAAAAGAAAGAGGCATATGCAGGAGCCTCTAAGCACTATCTTCCTGACAGTGGAATTCTCATCAGTGGCTGCCAGACCGACCAAACTTCGGCAGATGCCAGCCCGTCGGGAAATGCCAGCCAAGCTTATGGAGCACTTAGCAATGCCATTCAAACCATAATTGAAAATTCAGATGACAGCGTTACTAATCAAGAGCTTGTTCAGAAGGCAAGGCAGGTGCTTAAAAAACAGGGTTTCACTCAGCGCCCTGGCCTTTACTGCAGCGACCACCATGTTGATGCTCCATTTGTCTGCGAATAGTTTTAATAGTAATTTTCTGCTGCTATTGCCACAGGCACAGGCACAAATAATGTCCATGGTTTGCTCGGACTATTGTGGCTGATGAGATTGTACTGCTGTTTGATGTATCAATATATTTACTGTGTGTGTTTTCTGGACAAATGATCAGTTATGAACAAAAAATGAATAATCTATTGCAGCTATAACTTGAATAAGCATTTAGTTACAAGTTAGTTCTCAAGTTATTTCAGGTTTTGCTACAATGAATACACAACCTAGGGATCTATTTAGCCTGTTTGCCCTTTCTGAAAATACTGATGTACAAAATTAGAGCCAACAAATAATCAGTATGAATAAGGCTGCACAATCCCAAATAATGGTGCATGACAAATTTGTTTCTTCCACCATGATGCTTGCCATAGGATAGCATTGATTTCTGTCTCTTCGACTATGTTCCTTTCGTGCTTCAAAAAGCCGTCACAAAACTCACACTTACGAGAAGAATGGACGCTACTAGCTCTTAATCTTCAATATCTTGAACACATGTAAAATCTGCATCCAAAGAGTTCACAATTCTTAGTATGGTATATGCATGTCATCTAAAAGATTGGGGAGGGGGGAGTCTAGATTTGAAGATTTGTAATTCAATTCGCTAGATCAAAGAAATTTAAGTAAAAGAATAATATGCGCAAATCAAGTAAAATGACTAATATACTACAAGAATAACATTTATTCTTAATCGACTGACAAATCAACAAAATCACAAGATTATATATTTATCGAAAAATTTAATTCACATTTAAGCTCTTCAATCTCTTCACTTAAACATGCAATGGTCACTGTTTACTTTGCATGGTATTATCAGAACATTGAATACAAAACAATGCTTTGTATGCAAATAATCTTTGAACTAAGTAACTACTTTTTAACACTAAAATAATTAATTCTTAAGGGGCAATCATCCCCCTTTAACTCCAAATGATGAAAATTAGCCCTTTCTGCACGAGTGAAAGTGTGTGCTTTATAGAAGAGGGTTTGTTCTGCATGCACATGCTCACAAGTGTATAGCAAAGGTGAAAGATTTAGAAAGAACCTTGTAGTACAGTTTCGACCGCTGCATTTGGAACGAGAAGACCAACAATTCTCTGGTTATCAGCAGTGGTTTCTAGCCGTACAACACGCAGTCGCCTATGGCTGAGACGTGCCTGAAAAGATAATGGTAAGTTTTAGCTCATGAAAAGTAATTAATATAAGGATAAAAAAATGAAAATCATAAAGCTTTTGACTCATATAGAGAAAAAGAAGAGTCCCGCAAAAAAGGTGAGAATACATAAACTTTGAGAAGGCTCAATTGACATCAACCTGATGGAAGGTTGAGAGAATATTTATGCATAGGGATGGACACGGGGCGGGGTGGGCTGGGTTTTTGGCCGCCCCAACCCCACCCCGATCTATAAGCCCCTAAATCCGACCCCGCCCCGGATTAAAATACTAGTTTACCCGCCCCGGCCCGATATACCAACTCTTAAACCCAACCCCGAACCAACCCAAAAAATAGGAAAAAAAATCTTAATCTCCGACGACGATAAAAGTTAGATCCGATCAATCCACCATTACGACCACAAAATTTAGTTTCAAAAAGACTTTAAACCTATATAAAAATAAAATAAAAACCAATTTTAAATTACCCACAAGAAAAATTACATATTTGAAAAATAAACCTGAACCATTGACGGTCAGAATCAGATATATTAAAACTTGAACATCTAAATTTTTTTTTACGATAAGCACAAACAAAAAAATTAGCTTAACAACCATACAAGTGTTTATATATAGTAGTATTTTTATAAATATAATAAAAAATATATATTTATTTAAATATATACTAGGGCGGGGAATTTCTAGTATATACCCGAATCCGCCCTGCCCTGATCCCCAAAATTCAAGACTAAAACCCGACCGGGTCGGATCGGGGCACAGCGGGTCGGTTCAGGTTCGGGTTATTGGCCATCCCTATTTATGCAGCAGTTAAATACACTTTTCGTTGGGCAGACAATTACAAGCAAAAAGGCTTATGGTAGGACAACATTTGAAAGATATCAAGCTAAACAACAAAAGGCAGTGAAAGCTTGTAATAAACTAAAGGAGACAGTCAAAATTCTGAATTTAGATACAGAAGAGCAACCTGCAAAAATACGAGGAAGGGTTAGAAAGACTACATATCTTATTCTATCCCATTCATAGAATTTTGCAACAAACATATTCGGAATACAAAAGCCCATTGCCACGTATTCGGATGATTAAGCAACTACCATAGGCCCTCAACAATTAACTTACCTTTGCAAGCGATGATATAATGTTATCCCAGCCATGCAATGCCATAAACATAAATTTGAAAGTTCTTATATACACATTCGAATGTGATTTGATGGTCAGAATAAGATACCTTTTACATCATGTCATACAAAAAGATACAAAATTCAGATGCTACAAGTGGACTTGGTTTGGAGAAGAAAGTTCCTCATATAAACCCTTTGGTTCTACAGATTATACAACTGACATGGAATTACTACTGAGGAGACCACACATAAACTTACCTGCTTAGAAAGGGCCTTCTCAATAGTGCCCCAAACTGGAAGAATGAGTCCACCCAAAACATTTACTTCTTGGATTCTTCTGCCAACTGTACAGAATTTGCCAAGCTTACAATTGGGGCCATGCATGCACTGCACATAAAGAAACAGTAATTGATGGGAAAACCAGGATGACAGCAAAACTGGGTTTAACAATATAACTAAGAGAACAGGTCTATCGATAAGATGGAGATATAATAGATTTTATCCATGGAGATCATCTATATTCTGCTGTGTAAAGAACAAATCTGACACCAATACAAAGTGATAAATGCCAAATCAATGCATCATAGCATACCATTTAATTGCATTTGTTTCTTTTTCTTATTTTAATTAGATGATGTTTAAGTGTACCTGTTTAGATGAAACTTCATATTCATCTTCCCATCCACGACGAGCTTTCTCTAGCAATGAAATTTTTCTGTATTTGTTTTTCAGTTCTGCCAAAGACATTTCCCTGGAAAGTTGAAGTCAAAGTGGTTAAGTACACAAATTATAGTACAAAGTTTGATTTGAGACTCAGTTTTGATTTAGCTTTAAAGTAATACCTTACTGACTCTCCAACAGCTGGACGGACTATCTTAAACATTCCGGAAGCAGAACTGAAACAGAATTTAGTGAGAAAAATATAACGGTAACTTAAGTGGGAAAGTTCAATCAATTTTTACAACACACTACAATTAAAAGAACCATCTACTGAATAATGAATATGCTATTTTTGAAGACCTGCAAATTATCCCTATGACTTTTGTTATTAATAATCATAACCTTATATGCTACACGAGTGAGTCTTGCAAGAAGGAATACATATACCTCTCAAATGCTAGAACAAAATGACGTCTTCCTAACCATTCCCTTTTAGATTCATAGAATCCATCACTGGATGAACCAAGTCCATCCTCCTCCTTCTCATCGAGCATGGTACTTGCAGACTACCACATGATTAAGTCACAGTGCTATGAACATTATACTTGTCAAAATGAAACAAACCAATCTTGAATCAAGTGCAAGAAAGAAAAGAAGTACCTCCCATGTAGTTCCACGATCCAAAGTGAAAGTATACAGCACTGTTGATGCCCCAGACATCTGATCAACATGGACAGTCTGTTGGAAGACAAATAGTTAGCTTAATCTAATTAGATGAAGTAAATCACTAAATCTGGCAAAAAAATTGACCTCTGGGTTGCCTTGTAATTCAATGAAGTTAGCTTTCATGTCCACAATTCCAGAATCAAAATTCCCTTCAATTCTTGCATTCTGAATCAGGACATCCAAGATACTTATGAACAACTCGAATAGCCTGCATTTCGATTGCTCGTATTCAGCATATTAACCACAACCTAACAACAACAAGAATGTGTATTAGCCAACAAGATACCTATTCTGAATATCAGGTGGCAGACCTAACAGACGATTTAGGAAACGGCCAATATCATGCATGTCTGAATCAACTATTCGGCCAGAGAATTTTCCATTATCCTTCCCATTACCTATAGCAAATAAATGGTAAAAATTAAATGAATAAATAACACATGAAGTCAATGATAGATGGTATATTTTCTAAAGGTCAACATAAAGTGAGATAAATGATTAACATAAGTTTTACTCATTACAGATGCAAAAAAAATTATTACCAAGAACTGTATCCCTAACAATTCCGACAGAAATAAGAGCAGCTTTTGCCTTCGTGATAAAATCTTGAATTGTTTCTGGTTTTTCTGATGAACATCCAGGAGGCACAACAGGCAGATTATCCTGGAAACCACAGCTATAATTATTCTCCCCTGATTACTTTTCTTTGTACATGAAATACTAGCAAAAAATTACAAGAACCTGCTCCATAATCCCTCTATACATAACCATCAATGCCTTTTTACCATAAGAGCAATCATAATTGTAAGCACTCAAAGATGGCCCAGCCCTGCATATCATCAGTCATATCATAAGAAAGAATCAAGGAGACCATAATATTATAAAAGTTAACCTGCCTTTCACATCCTAAAGACCAAAGGCTGAAGCCAGCAGAGATATTCCAGTTATAGAATGATGTAAGGAGCCTCATACCATAGAGCAGAAAGAACTTTTTTTTAAAGTGCATGGTGATAAAGCACTGAATGAAAACTTTCAATGGTTTAATATTTTTAATGTGTTTAAGAAGCTTATTTTTAAACAATTTGAATGAAAAATCTTCAACTGTAAAATGTTTACAATCTTTAGCTAAAAGCTTAATAATAAATTCAATCATTCTTATCAAGGAAAACTGTCATTTAATGACATTAATATTATATTCTTTCCTTTTAACTTCTTTCTTTTTTCATTTTAACTTTTGTTTATGTTAAAATATCTAATAAAAAAGTTAACAAAACATCTACTAAATTCCTTAAGGAATATATTTAAATTTCAGTAGAATACCAAACATTTTTTTTCTTCAAAAATACAAATTAAATAGTTAAGAAATCATTCTTATCAAGGAAAACTGTCATTTAATGACATTAATATTATATTCTTTCCTTTTAACTTCTTTCTTTTTTCATTTTAACTTTTGTTTATGTTAAAATATCTAATAAAAAAGTTAACAAAACATCTACTAAATTCCTTAAGGAATATATTTAATTTTCAGTAGAATACCAAACATTTTTTTTCTTCAAAAATACAAATTAAATAGTTAAGAAGTTGAACTTTTCCAGTTTATCAAACACCGCCAAAATTAAAATTCTCCTACTGAAGATTGAAAAACTAGTTAGATTTTCCATAAGTTCCTTGATTATGTGAAATACGACTTGAATACAGAAGTGGGTGGATTTGGCATGTCAATTTATTCAAAGATAGTTTTCAACCAATAATGGACCTTAACCGGAAACAGGGACTTTGGGGGAAGCCGCAAGCCCGCAACCACTGACCATATATGCTCATGGCTTAAGTTATTTTGATGAAAAATATCTCAAAGAACACATCTGCAAAAAACAAAATTGAACTCACCTACGATCTCCCTGTGTCAACGCTCCAAGAGACTCTAACCTCTTGGCTACAATTGATGCAAAACGCCGTTCTCCACCAAGATTGGTAAAAAGTAGCCTGCAGAGCAAATTAGAACCAGCAAAACTAGTCAAACAATAAATTACTAAAACATATGCAGTTTGACTAGTCAAGCTGAGAGCATCTAATATCTGTATTACTCAATGCATGAGAAAAGAAAGAGTGCCATATCAAAGAATAATCCAACAGAACAATTTATGGAATTAAAAGCAAAGGGACTAAATTTCAAAAGTTTGAAGAGTACAAGGAGTGGAGGCATAATTAAACCAGACTCCATAGCCATTCATCTCTTACATATCTACATTCTAATTTCTTGACATCATTTCACATGCCTCAATTTAATGATGTGATTCTAGATTGCACAGACAAGCCATTAAGAAAAAGATGATACCAAGTAAATTTAGATTTATAAATTAAAAGATGAAAGAATTAACATACAATGTGAAAGTCAAAACAAACAAGTTAATACTATTAGTATTATAGGCTACTTTTCACATTCAACATAGAAATAAACAATTTTCCATTCTTATCAAAGTAGGCAAATTTTCTAGCCCACCTGTATTCAGGTGCAGAAGCTTGATTGGAACGATGAGTTCTTCCAAACTGTTGAATTGCTCGGTCAGCACTCCAAGGAAGTTCCAACGTTAAATGAACCCTTCTTTTCTGCAGAAATGTGCCACTTAGCGGCAATGGGACAAGGAAACTAAACAAATTTGTACATAGTCTTAAAAGACCACTCTAGTCTACAAATCATCTCTCACAAATCAAGTGCAGTACAATATGAGAAATAAAGTGAGAATTCTTTTACAAGAAATACCTGATTCACTGCTCTCCTATCTGCCTGCAATGATACACCAGCTGATCCAGCCTCAGATATGATGGCAACAAACTTCTTACCATCCATAAAGAGCTGCTTTTCATGCATGTTGACCATTTCCATTGTAACTTCTTTTCTAAAAATACGTGGGCAAAATGGAACCTTAGATAACCTTCAGTATAAGGTGCTAACTAATGCTGAGAAAAAAAGAAATTCTAAACTCACGTGTTTCGTGCCTGGTAAGTCACACCTTTCCCACTAGAAGCCCTTACAAGCATGCCTCGCCTCCCTGTCATTTCCGCAACTTTATCAGGACCACCAAGCTGCAAACTCGTTAAATACATAGTTAAAAAGGACAGACTTCAGGGGGAAAAGCGTACATACAATAGTTCTGTTGATGAAAAAGTTATCACCAATGAACAGATATCATTGAACAAAAGCAGGCAACCAGAATAATAATAACATGCAAAAGCAACATCTGAGATTAAAACTTCTCTCCCAGATCCTTATTTAACTTCTTTTATTTTTCAAGAGCAAAAGATTTGTGTGAGGCTAAGCTTGTCAGAAAAGGATGGAACAAATGTATTTGATTAATTCCATAGTTTGTTTTGAACAAGAATAAAGATAGGTGGACCAATCTCTCTTAAAGAAATAAGTCAAATTGAGTATAAATTAAGAAAGCATTGGAACCCAAACTGGAAAACCATCCACAGCCAATCAAAAAAAAGAGAAAGAAAATAGAAGAAAAAGGGGACTAATCTCTAACAAATTAAAAGGTTGGCAATAAGGCTCCTAAATACATTGCATAGAAGGGACCAAAAACAAATAATACTTCAGTAATTTGGCAACACTACAACCTTTTGGCCATATATGTCTCTGCCTTTAATAAATTTTCTTTGGAAGGTAACAATAAATGCTAATGCATCACGAAACTTTAAGTTGCAAAACAAAGTGATTAAAACTGGTTTTTCATGAGATAACTACAAATAAACAGCACTCATTCACCATATTGGGAAAGAAAAATAGGTATGAAATTTTAATGTGTAGCATTACCCACTGACATGCATGGCTACTACATGAACCCCAATAATTTCTAGATAGGACATTGCTTAATACAAGTACACTCCCTCGAACTTGTACTCACACTCACTCTATTGGGGTCCATGCAAACTAGCACCTTGCTTAATACAGAATTCACTGCTGTGAAAGTACCTGATCGACTAACCATCCTCCAAGGACTAGAACATATCATGAAAATTTATGAGTACCTAATGGTCAGAACAATGCATGTAACATGAGTAAAGGCCGACTCATGTCAAGAATTGTTTCACAAAAGGACTCCAGAACATAAAACTGACAGATTAAGCAAAACAGGACATTTCTTTGCAAAGATAAAAAATGGGTAGAAATAAAGCAAACAGAAAATGTTCAAAGTATTTTCGAAGCAAAACCGTGCAAATGATAATGTAAACTACAATTCTCAAAGGCAAAAGGCCACCCCAAAATAATACAAATTATCAGAACATATCTTAAACACCAATGTAGACTTTTGAGAAGAGAACAAGAACTGCGACCAACCTGATCAATAATGTCATCCAAGGGATTGTTTGGAAGATCTAAAGAGCGAATTATATCCAAAATTTTTGACTTGCGCTGCAAAGCTTGTTCATACCTGAGCTAAAATTTATAGGAAATTTGTTAATTCATATCTAAAGAAACTACAAACAACACAATATCCATCCACACTACTTTGAGAACATCACATTGAGAATAAAAGAAAACTATTTAAGAAGAAAGAAACATCATCCAAAATACAAAAACCTCTTTAAAAGTTCTTCTATATAGGCACGCCTTGCATGCATGTATTCATCTGTTTTCTCCTTGCATGAATAACACGACCACTTTTCAGGGACCAAATCTGTAATAGGTGGAACTAAACAAGTAGGATGCACAAGTTTCCCACAACAGGAACACTGAAGCAATTTCTTCCTCTCCTGGATTAATGATAGCACAACAGATGTGAAGAATTGCAGATACTCAAAGCTAATCAAGAAAAAAGAAGTTACCTCTTCACTACTGCATATCTCACAAATCTGAAATTCATCATCAGATTCAGTAGACTCGGGCCCAGAATCAGCTGCATTGATGAAGCAGAAACTTTTTCTATCAAAACACCTAAGATAGCAGGATTTTCATAATATTGGGGTATTTTTTTTTAAATGTAGACAGTCTGGACAAAAATTGTCCAAGCAACGAGTAGGGAAACACTTTCAGATGTAGTCACCATACAAGTATAGAAATCACAACTATAAATCACATTATAATTTAAAGAAAAACGTGCATTCAAATTATGCTCTAAAGAACATTAAATGATCTGTACTGTGAGAGCAACTAGAAGTGAAATTGGAAGTAATAATTAAAAAGAGATAAGATATCTAAATTGCAAGCAAATATATCAAAAAATGTGAACATAAATCGGAAAATCTTCCTCTTCACTTGTTCTTTTCTCCTTCGATCTAGTAGAGGTGTTTGTTATTTACAACATAAGGTCCCTAAATTGCAGATTTAGTGCCATTCAGTCTGTGCCAGTTTAGAATAACTTACTATCAGATTCTTCATCACTTTCATCATCGCTAGCAGGTTTCCATTTTGCAACTTTCCTAACTCTTCCATTTAGGGAAACGCCAGGTGTTGCAGAGTGCCTCTTTCGTTGAAGTTCCTTTACACTTTCATCTCCTAATAGAAGATTATCAAATAATCAAAGATTCAATCAGCAATGAGAGTGAAACAAACCAGTCTAGAAACAGAGACACGTCATACCTTGGAGAGGTTCGGGCTTTTCGGGTAACGGATAGTTTTCTTCAACAAATTTCAGCAACAATTCTCGGGGTCCCGAAACAAAATCATCAAGTTCAAGACCCTATTTTCACAAGGGGGGTGAATAATTTAAAGCTCTATTTTCAGGGGTGGAGATGAATATTTTTTCTTTAAAGCATAACAGAAACAGAAAGAAAAACAAATAAAAACATATAGATCATTAGATAGAAACAAGCAGAATACATACATATTTTGTCACAGCTTCCTCAGTCCGTGCCTCCCCAGTACTCTGAAGGCCTATAACCACACACTTATCTTCCTTTAGTGCTTGCTTAGCAAGCTTCACTGCAGCAGGCACCTTAGCTGACATACACAAGTGTCTAAAAAAACGCTACAACACCAAATGGGGAACAATTGCAACCATAAGAATAAAAAATAAATGAATAAATATGATAGATCATGACTGACAAAGAATAGAGAAAATGAGAAAAACATGTGGCATGCTCAACACAGAAACCCAGAAAATTCTTGTACCTGATGGCTTGACCAATACATTCTCCACAACTGGCTGTGGTTTGGCTTATCATTACTATGAAAAGCACTTGCTGACAGCAATTCCACTCGAAGCTCTGCCCAAAGCTCTGCTGCTTTTTTATACATTGCCTATGGAAAAATATATGATCAGAAACTAAGATCATCAGTCAATTTTTAGTCCAGGTGGGCGAGATGAGGAAGAGTTTTAATGCCGTCAGAACATTCCCACCCACTTGTCAGATGCTAAAAGAAAATTAAAGATAAAAAGTCTTGTAGCAAATAGGTAGGAAGGAGATTATAATTGGTAGCGGTAGCAACTTTACTACAACCACCGTCACTTATTGACTACTTTGGTCCTTGTTTCATTTCTTTTAATCTCACATCTATATGTCATTTTATGTCTTATTTTGTCAATCTCTTCACTGCTTTCATTTTGATTAATAAAACATTTTTTATAGTTAAATTAATTGTTTAAGAAATTTGATTATACAATGGATGGGCATATGATCCATACATGCAGTTGACCACTTTGGCCATAGGAACTCCATATCACATTCTAACCTATGGCAAAACATTCACACAAGTACCATATAATCAATTGTAATTGTTGAAGACAAATGTTGTTATCATTTGTCCTTGGCTACACATGTGTCAAAAGCAGAACCTAATCGGAGCAAGTTATAGAGACTAAACATACAGTATAGCTTATCACAGATATTTCCAGAAAATTTTGATGTAATATACATTATAGCCATATATAACTGAATATCAATTCAATCATCTCTGACATACTCGTTTGGAAAGAGGTGGTATAACTCAAAAAATAACTTCATCAGGAAGCAAATGGAATAAACTTACATACCTCCATTTCAGCTTCTAATGGTGCTTCAATAACATCAAACTCTGCTCCCTTATAACTCAGGGTGCGACATACATACATTCCCCTAAAATTTTGAAGATGATTGCTTATGAAACAAAGAATATATCTAGTGACTTTTTACAGAGATATTCCAACTATTTTTACCTCGCTTTCATGTCCATTGCAACAAGTTCCAATGCCCCAACGCCTCCTTTCTCTAAAGCAACTGTGAAAATATTTATTTTACAAAAAGGTTCAGCGAAAATTCTAACCAGTGGGAGACATCTCAAGCAGGCAGATATGATGTGAAAAATCATCAACCGAGGTTTGGAGATAACTAGAGATGAAATATCATGAAAAGATAGAGAATAAGGGATAAATTATTTTCACAGTTGATGATTCAGTTATCTCCAAACCTATTATTAAGCAATGCCAAAAATAAAATACAGTCATCATTTTACTTTCTTCCACACCAACACCCTTACTTTTATTCTTTCTGACACACCATAACCTTAATTAATTATACTAATTTTCTTGGTTGTACAACATATAATGACTGCGAGATGAAAAGGCAAAAAAAAATGAAACTGTCACTGGAGGGCAAAAAAATTAAACCTAAAAAATTCTGGAAATCAGGGAAACATGTTCCAGCTCCCCAAAGACCAAGCCTGATCATATACCCCATATTGCGAGGTTCAGATGCACCAGTTGCAGAGCAATAGATAACCCGTGCTTCAGGAAGTCGAGCCTGTAATTTCAGCAAATGGAAAGCAACAGTTAGGGAATTTCCAGGAAGACAATATTTCATTGTTAGAAGCTCATGCACATGCATATGGTCCTGCAAGAGTGTAAATGAACACTTTTTCCATAAGTGGGTAGAATAAAAAAGAAAAGAAGGGGAGTGAATATAGGAGGATGTGATGTATAAGAAATCATATTGGTTAGAAAGTATATCATTAAGATTTCCTGATGGCTAACTATAGACCCAGATGTTAAATATTTTAGGAGTTAGAGATATCCTACATAACAGGATTTCAAAAGCTTTAGCTAATATGGAACTACTCCACATCACAATCAGATTCCGATAATATGCACAATGTTCTTTATAGTTGTTCATTCCTAATAATAACCATCCAACATAAACGAGTTGGATAGATGTAAAGAACCTCAACTTGAAATAAAGCTACAACAGATCTTAATTAGAGAACATCACTTACCACATCCCTTTATGTGCAAACCAAATATCAACTAAAACAAACAGACCTACCAATGTGGCCAGTGATTATTGGCTACAAGCCTACAAAAGATTAATAATATAAACTAAACTTTTAACACCATGTTAACCTAAAAAATCGAGAATAATGCAAACTAAAAGATCTAATGCAAGTTTAAGGTCACAACTAACTCTAAACTTAATCGAGATAATATACACCACTAAGTCACAACCATCACTTTTCAATCCCCCCAAACATTTATTTTACATATTTTCTTTTTCTATGTTTAAAAGATTGGAATTACAATCTGAACATTTGCTTCTCCTACCCAATCAAAATAATCCAAAATTTTATTATATAGTTAGGCATAAGTTCGAATATTTCCAGTAGCCCGTCTATTAGTAGAATTCGACCATGTCAGGAAATATGCGCATAAATTAGAGATTCTATGTATATTTAGATAGGATTCTGCAGATCCTTGTTAGTAGTTACAATCCCTAACTTTAAGAGATTTTAAGTTTCCTAGATTAGTCTCTTTCCTAGCTTAAAAGTTACCTAAGTTAAGGACATAAGCTGTATATAAGAATGTAACCTCTTGTATAGAAATTAAGAGAGTTTTTCCAGTGAATTTCTTCACGTTTAACATGGTATCAGAGCTTTGTTAATCCTTTTCTGAGTTTTGTCAGTCTCGATTATTCCCTTAAAAATCCTTCCTTTGAGTGTTCAGTGAAGAGTCACTGTTAACCTAGCAAAACTATGGTTGAGGGAGGCGATGTAAGCAGTACTGAGACTGTGCAAGGAGTCACAGTGAGTAGAAGGAGCCATTCGAGTCAAATAAGTGACTTGCAAAGCATACAGGCAACCTACAGGTTGAATGCCCAAGAACAGCCCTTTGAGTTCAACAGGGAAGAGATAGAGAAACTGAAACGTTTACTTGGATCTCTGGAAAAACCTTCCTCTTCAGGTACATGTAGTCTGCCTTTTTCAGGTATATCCTCTTCTCAAAAATCTAAAGTCTCGGATTTTCCTACCCAAAGCTCTTGGGTGATCGACTCGGGAGCAACAGACCATATGACCAATTCCTCTCTACATTTTATCAATTATATACCCTGTCCTAGTAATAAAAAGATAACAGTTGCAGATGGAAGTAGGATAACTGTGGCTGGTCAAGGAGATATTGTTATAAGTAACACCCTGACACTTAAAAATGTCCTTCATGTACCTAAATTGTTCACTAATCTCCTGTCTATCCAAAAAATCATCAAAGACACTAATTGTTGTGTTGTTTTTTATCCTACCCAATGTGTTTTTCAGGAACATGGAACGAGGAGGATGATTGGGCATGCTAAAGTAGAAAATGGATTGTATTATCTTGAAAACTCCAGTGGACCAGTCAGTGATCCAAATCATCCATCTTTTTCTCTTGTGTCAGAATCTAAAACCACCAAAGACCAAATATGGCTTCATCACCTTCGCCTTGGTCATCCTTCATTTAAAGTTTTAAAGCTTATGTTTCCTTCATTGTTCAAATCTTTAGATAATGAAGAGTTTCATTGTGACATATGTGAGCTTGCCAAACACAAACGTACTTCTTTTCCCATAAGTAATAAAAAGACATCTACACCTTTTACTCTCATTCATAGTGATGTTTGGGGACCATCCACTGTTCAAAATATAACTGGGGCTAGGTGGTTTGTTTCTTTTATAGATGATTGCACTCGAGTAACATGGATATTCCTTCTAAAACAAAAATCTGATGTTAGTTCTACTTTTAAAACCTTTTACACCATGATTAAAACCCAATTTGGGGCTGGTATAAAAAGGTTTAGGTCAGACAATGCTAAAGACTACTTTAACCATGTTCTATCTTCCTATTTCAAAGAAAAAGGAATCATTCATGAATCATCTTGTGTAAACACCCCTCAACAGAATGGTGTAGCCGAAAGGAAGAATGGCCATGTTCTCCAAATAACAAGAGCCTTGTTGTTTCAAAAAAATGTTCCTAAACAATATTGGGGAGAAGTTGTGTTAACTGCTACCTATATTCTCAACAGATTGCCAACTCAAGTTCTTAATTCTCAGAGTCCTATTCAAGTCCTAAACAGTTTCTATCCTAACTTTAGCCCTTCACTTCACCTTAAGCCTAAAGTGTTTGGTTGTGTTGCATTTGTTCATATTCATTCTCAGAATAGGGGTAAGTTGGATCCAAGGGCATTGAAATGCATTTTTGTAGGGTACTCGTCTACTCAAAAAGGGTATAAGTGCTATCATCCACCTACACGAAAATATTTTACTTCTGTTGATGTCACCTTTGTTGAGAGTGAAAACTATTTTACTCAACCTTATCTTCAGGGGGAGATTTTGTTTAGAGAAGATAAGGATAGAGATTATTTCCTACTTCAGCCTCTCACCTTGCCTATCAAAAAGGATTCTGAATCTGCCCAGCCTGTCCAAAATGATTCTGGATCTGTACAAAATGATTCTGAATCTGCCCAGCCTGCCCAATCCCAGCCTGATCTTACTCAATCTCTTTGTGAATTTGATCCTCAGCCTTTTTTTGACCAACAACAACCTGAACCCACCACACCTAAGACTGGAATTCAAGATATTGCTAGTCCTCTACAAACTTACTCGAGGAAAAGGAGACCAGTGCATGCTCAATTATCACCCTTGTCTCCTCCACAAACTGAGGTAATTACTGCACCTATCTTTGATTCAAATAATATTGAGAATATTAATCCTGATTCTGATCATAGGGATTTTGAATTTCCTATTGCAATTAGAAAAGGGAAAAGAACTTGTACCACAAAAAACCCTATTTATTTGTTCATATCCTACAGAAACTTGTCTCCCAACCATAAAGCCTTCCTTACTAGCCTCAATTCCATTGCCATTCCTAAAAATGTATCCGAGGCTTTAGAAAATGAGAATTGGAAGAGTGCTATGGAAGTTGAAATGGAAGCACTGGAAAAGAATAAAACGTGGGACTTGGTGAAGCTGCCAGAAGGAAAGAAAACAGTGGGTTGTAGATGGATATTCACAGTGAAGTACAAATCAGATGGCTCCTTGGAGAGATATAAAGCACGGTTGGTGGCTAAAGGGTATTCCCAAACCTATGGGATAGATTACCTTGAAACTTTTGCCCCTGTTGCAAAGATGAATACTGTAAGGATCTTGTTGTCATTGGCTGCCAATCAAGGATGGAGATTACAGCAGTATGACATCAAGAATGCCTTTTTGCATGGAGATCTTGAAGAGGAAGTTTACATGGACATTCCTCCTGGATTTAGTCCAAATTGTGGACAAACAGTTTGCAAATTGAAAAAGGCCTTGTACGGGCTAAAACAATCCCCAAGAGCCTGGTTTGGCAGGTTTACCAAGGTGATGTTGAAGCTAGGTTACAGACAAAGTCAGGGTGATCATACTTTATTTGTAAAACATTCCTCAGGGGGAGTTGCTGCCCTAATAGTCTATGTAGATGACATCATAGTCACAGGGGATGACTTGAAAGAAATTGACAACTTAAAGAGGTGTTTGATCAAGGAGTTTGAAGTCAAAGATCTTGGAAGACTAAAATACTTCCTTGGAATTGAAGTTGCATATTCACAGCAAGGAATCTTCATATCTCAACAGAAATATACTCTAGATTTGCTGACAGAAACTGGCAAACTAGGGTGCAGACCAGCCGAGACACCAATAGAGGTTAATCACAAACTTGGAGATGCAACAAATGATGCAGTAGTGGACAGAGGCTCATATCAGAGACTTGTGGGAAGGCTGATCTATTTATCACACACTAGGCCAGACATTGCCAGTGCAGTTGGGGTTGTGAGCCAATTCATGCATAATCCTAAAGAATCACATTTGAGAGCAGTGACTCAGATTTTACAGTACCTAAAGGGCACACCAGGAAGAGGAGTTTTATTTAAAAAGGGAGAAAATCTGACATTGGAAGCCTATACTGATGCAGATTATGCAGGGTCCTTGGTTGATAGAAGATCAACATCAGGCTACTGTACATTTCTGGGAGGAAACTTAGTAACCTGGAGAAGCAAAAAACAAAATGTTGTGGCCAGGTCTAGTGCAGAAGCCGAGTTTAGAGCCATGGCACTTGGGATTTGCGAATTATTGTGGCTGAAGATTTATCTTAGAAGATTTAAAGGTCAAGTGGGAAGGTCCAATGAAACTATATTGTGACAATAAATCAGCAATTAATATTGCTCATAATCCAGTTCAACATGACAGGACAAAGCATGTTGAAGTGGATAGACACTTCATAAAAGAAAAACTTGACAGTGGCCTAATTTGTACTCCCTATGTATCAACTGGAGATCAAGTTGCAGATATTCTTACCAAGGGGCTACCTGGGAAGATTTTTCAGAGGTTAACTAGCAAGCTGAAAATGGAGGACATCCATTCCCCAGCTTGAGGGGGAGTGTCAGGAAATATGCGCATAAATTAGAGATTCTATGTATATTTAGATAGGATTCTGCAGATCCTTGTTAGTAGTTACAATCCCTAACTTTAAGAGATTTTAAGTTTCCTAGATTAGTCTCTTTCCTTGCTTAAAAGTTACCTAAGTTAAGGACATAAGCTGTATATAAGAATGTAACCTCTTGTATAGAAATTAAGAGAGTTTTTCCAGTGAATTTCTTCACGTTTAACAGACCAATATGCCAAAAGCATCCTCTGTATTTTCTTTATAACATTCCCTTCTAATAACATGAAGCATAAAACATCCCTTGTAGTTGTTTTATAGGAATTTCAATACAAATGGTGGCCTCCAAGATTTTTCACAAAGCTTTGCAAACATAATACGATAACAAAGGAAACAAAGCTTTGCAAACACCCCTCCCAATAACCCCGAAAAGAAGAAGAAAAAAAGCAAAGAAAAGATCACTAACCTGAATTTCTAGAACTGCTTCACCTGTGCGAGTTGGCTGACTTCCAGCTTCAGGCACTAAGTTTTTGGCTTTGTGGCACTACAATGAAACCATTGACCCTTGGCAATAAAAATAGAAAAATATACTGAAACCACAGAACACTATCTCATGATGTAATTGACAAAAGATTGTTTTAAAAGAAACTAATGAAGCAACAAGGGAGATTTCGTAACAGTTCCGAAAAGAAAGTGTACCTCATCAAATATGACAAGCCCATCAAATCCTGATCCACCCCACTGCACAAGCTGCTGCAGACGAGAACGTCCTTTCTCAGAGGACGCGATGAGACTATTATATGTCAAAAATACAACTCCCTGATTGATCCCAACAGACTTCGAATCAAGCTTTGAATAAGGCAACTTGTTCAAAGCATGAACTGCATAAGAAAAGAACATTGACATATCTCACATAAATCCAACCTGTAAAACAACATAGCAGCTATTTTTTTCTTTTTCTTAACTCAACAACCACATTTTGAAACACAACATTAATTTGACATTGGTGATTGTCCTTGCACGGTACAATTGCTCTTTCCTGATATAAGAATGGCATGCCCTCTCCAAATGATGAATGCATAAACAAACTCAAATCATGCAACCCTAAATTACAAACTACCTAATGCATTTTAAACAAAAGAACTTGCAACCGACAAGCAGACAGCCAGAAGAATGAATATTCACAAATAGTTGCTTCTTGCTTGATGGAAAAGGGTAACTCAATTTATAAAAGGAAAAAATAATAGCAATTGGAGACTATAATAATTTCATATAACTATGCTAATATGTTATGAGAGAGAGAGAGAGAGAGAGAGAGAGTTAAGACAATAATTTTAGTTTCGAATGAGTTCCACATAATCACCTTTTGTGTAGATATACACATGTTCTAGATCTTCCCACTAGATACGTCCACAACATTAAAAATAACTTGACTGCTGAAAGTGGTGTTTTTGTAAACTATATATCCTTTTCCAATAGATTTTCTAGGATCATGATTACCCACCATTCTTTGTAAGTTTGCAAATCAAATTGATAAATAAGAGGATATTAGAATACATTTAAAAAAAAAAACACTGATGCACACGAGCCTAACAATTATCTAAAAGGGGGATAAGTAATTTTTCCAAATTCCAAAGGAAGAAAAATATCGACAACAGTAAGAAAGCATTTACATCTGTTAAACACATCCCTTCATTCTGTATTTACACCATAAGCAGTAGTGCAAAATGAGAACCCAAACTTTTTAAAAGATGCATTCAAGAAGAGAGCAACTGTAACGTGCATTAGCTTCTAATGTTTCTACATTTTAGGTATTTACCTTCGATGCATGCTGCTCCAATATCATCCAAGTCTCTTCTTGCATCAAACTTCAAATCAGAACCAACAGAAATCCATCTGCATAAGATAATCACAGAGAAAACGAGAAAGAAATATGTTAGTGTACATGAAATAAATTACAATATGTCCAGCATACAGTAAAAACTATCATGGAAGCAAACTTCATGCCTACATGTTGCAACCTAAAACTTACATTGCTTTCCTCCTTGCATGGTGCCAGTTCTCCCATATTAACCCTGCAATTGTTCGACCTTTACCAACACCAGCTCCATCTCCAACAAAGAATCCTGCCCTAGCACCACTTGGCAGGTGCTGCAGATGTCTCTGTCAAGGATATCAAAACTAGGTTACAACAGACACAAAAGATTTACAATTGTTAACCATATTTCTGTCCTAAAAGAGACCTGACAAGCATAAACCAATGTTTCAATCTGCAAGCATGACAAGGCCTTTGAACTTTCCAAATCATCCTTGATTCTTAGATCATATGTGGGATCAGGTGGCTGCACTGCAGATAAAGAAGATGTCTCCACAACAGGATCAGGGTGAGGAGGTCCAATAGATAGTTTTGGAGGGCACTGCCATCATATGAGTTAATTCCAGAGGGTTCAAATGAAAAGTCACGAATTTTTTTTTTAAATTAAATAGAAAGATGATAAAAGGAAACTTGGGGAATGTAGTCCTCTAAAATGAAACTTACGTAGTCAGTAAAAGTTTCTCCAACTGGCCCACCTTCATCTTCCTCTCGCTCCACTTCAATTGCTACCTGAAAAGTTTTAACATCATATGGAAAATAGAAAGAACAGGATTAAGAACAAAGAATATCCTCATGAGTGCAACACATACTGAAAGAAGAACCACTAGAAGAGGAAAGTACTACTGTTTCCTTTTAGTCTGAAGAAATGGGATGGTAAAGGAGGTTGGCATATCCATATGTAAAAGCTAAATGATATGGTTTGGGCTTGGATGCACCAATCCCACAATGGAGACCAACTAAAAGCTGGTATCCTAGCAGTGAAAAGGACATGGTAATCTACTACGATATCCAATTCATTCTAAGCTGTTCACTTCAATCAAGTTAATTTTCCTAAAACATTTCATAGTTCTTTGTATCTTTCAAGAAGAAGATTTCTTCCTAGGTTACACCCTTTCTATCAATATTGTTGTCTTACTAAAAGTAAATGCCCTCAATATGCTTTATCCTATGTTTGGATTGGACTAAAACAAGGGAAAGCAAAGGAAAGTAGAGGAAAGTAAATACCTTTCCCTTATATGGATTTTTTTTATTTAAGCAAGGGAAATTAAAGGGGTTGAATATCCCTTGGTTTCCCTTGAAACACTCCATTTTATATACCCCGATCCTATGGAAGCCAACAGATACAAAAGAGTACCAACATCCCCACTTATCGTCATTGACTCCAAGATACCCCTGCTCTTCCATGCTACGAGTAGAATGTCAATACCATTATTTCTAGCAGGTATTTGGATGACATGAAACTGCTCATGCTTATGAAATCACATTAATGCAACAATTAGAACCTCAAAAAACCATGACAATTTGTTCAAGACTCATCACCTATATATGGAAAGAAATTTTTCGGTTGTTATATTTCAGGCAATGAATTTAACTCGTAAGACACTGCATTCCTAAAGGAAAACATGCCTAACTTTCTAAACAAAAAATTTAGCCAATGAAATCGCTCACAATCAAGGGGTGTGTTTCATGTAAACTTCAATAACTTGGTCATGTTTTCACATGTCAAATTATAATTAACAGCACTAGTTGCAAAAGAATCAACATAATCATTATAATACAGACCTTGCGAACTTACAATGGCTAGAACATTTTTCTATAACACAGAAAAGTGACTAAGTGAGCATTTGATAACATATATAAATTGTAAGCACATAACCCCATAGAGAGGGGGAAAAGAATAGCAGTGGAAAAATCAATTCAAACAACTAAATTACACTAACAAATACGATTAATACAGTCATAGGTCACTAAGGTTTTGCCTTCTCTTTCTTTCATGTTAGATTTCGCTTCCTAAAAATAATTTGATAAAACGCAATCTAAATTTAAAACGAAGAAATAACCAACTTGCTATACTAATTCTAAAATAATTGTTCTAAACAAAAGTACGATCATATAGTTCAAAACAGAAAATCACATTTCACTTTTTAAAATATTCAAGTGTAATTCATTTTTACATTGAAAGCACTTTCTGATTTCTATCTCCACAAGTTAAATTCAAGAGGCAAAAGTAGCAATCAAACTCAATCTAGCTTATATAATTCAATAAGCAACAGTGAACAGTCATACTGAAACAATTTTTTTAAAAATTCAAAAAGAAAAACTAAAACCTCGTTGACTTCCTCGGGAGGTAGAGGTGGACGGGGCTGCGGAGGCGGAAAGAGTTGTTTCATCTTGTTCAAATCGACAGCCAAATCGACTCCACACTGAGGGCAAGAAAACCTGGCCAGTCCGTACGGCACGTTGAGGATAGCCTTGCAATTAGCGCATGGGAGTTGGATCTTGGTCGGATCGATTCCATGTGCCGGCACCGATGGCTGGTTAGGCGGTGGATTGTTAATGCGAGCCCTAGCCATGAGCTCCGGCGGCAGCATTTGGGGGAGCTGGCAAGTGGGACAAACGAATTCGGTGACTCCAGGGACCACAGTGAGGATCATTCGACATCCGGCGCATCGCACCTGAACACCAGGCGCGGCTGGCCCAGCGGCGGAGGCTGGGGGAGGTTGTTGAGCGAGAGGCGGTGGAGGGATCGAAGGTTGGGGCATGATGATGTGTTGGAGAATTGTTTGATGAGACGATAGAGAGAGAGTTTGGGTTTTGAGAGAGAAAATTGAAATTAGGGCGCCAACAGCCAACAACAGCCGAAGAGCTCACTCACTTCACTCAAGGCAACCCGACTAGGGATTGAATTTTTGGGGAATTTTCTGTTTTAAGTAATTTTAATCATAATTTTAAACTTTATTTATTTTCGCTTAACTGTTCCAACTTCAAAGCCTCGTCGAATCGTCATCTCGTCTCTTTGTTGTCCATTACCTTGTTTTGCTTCCAATTTTATTGGGATTTTATAGATGACGCTTAGGCGCGTCTTCGTTTACAACGACGGCCAGGCCTCGGCAGTTCCGATATTTGGATACCACGTTTATTATTCTATTCTATTTAATTTATGGGTAAAGTTCACAAATGGTGGTTAAACTTTAATCAATTATTCAATTTAACAATTAAATTTTCAATTACTTTAATGTTATTCTTAAACTTTTAATTTTATTTTAAATTGGTCACTGACCCGTTAACAACTGTTAAAAGAATGACGTGGTAGTTAAAATATTTTACATAATAACACATTTAGTCATTCACGTTTATACATTCAAATAATTTAGTCATAATTCAAAAAAATAATAAATTTAACTCTTATTATTTACACATTGGCCTTGTTTGACAATTAGCGGATAACTGATAGCGAATTACATTAGCTGATAGCGGATAGCTGATAGCATTAACTGATTTGACTAGCAGAATGCATTAGCTGATTGTATAGAAGTGTTTGGTAAAATTAACTGATAGCTTATAGTTGTTTGATTCTTTGAACAAGCAAAATGACATATAAGGACATGATTATATTTAATACATGTTTGAATAATTTATTAGTTATTAATATTTTATATCTATAAATATTAATTGGATTATGAAAATTATTTTTTTTAATATCATTACTAAGCATATATGAAGGATGTATATATTATTTTTTATTTGAGAAATTCTCTTTTTAGTATAATTTTAATAATTATAAAATTTAAATATATATATATATATTAATCTATATATTAATTTCTTATTTTCAATAAAATCATACTTACTTGTCGATAAAAAATAATTTCTTATTTAAGAAATTATTTTTTTATTTTATTAGTTATTCAAGTTTATGTTATTTAGAAAAAAAATAATTATTAAGGACAAAATAGTCTTTACAAGTATTTTATTCAAACCTCTAACTCAAAAACTCCTAAAAGGGAGCTTTTTAAAAATGAGAGGTTTCACCCAAATTCGCTATTACAATCTGCTATTTATCAAACATCTAAATTAACGAATTTGACTGGTCAAACATCTAATTTTAGCTAAAAAAGTTGTTTACCAAACAATATATGTTCAAGAAGCTTTTATTTTCCTAAGCACTCTTCGACCCATCTAGTATCACGTTCATAACTTCGCATCTTGTATCAATGGTCGAAACCCTTTCTTTTCTCTTGCTTTTATCTTTTGCATTATTCAAATTTTTTAAAATCATTCACACCCTTTTTTTCCTTTCTAATTCTAGCGGCGATGAGTTCAGATAAATGAGATAAGCGAGATACAATGAATGAAAGCGTCCAAAAGTTTGTTTGTTTTACAAGAAAGACGATGAACAAACTCAGAGAACCAAACAACAAAAGTTCTAAAATAATCTGAGGTGTAGGCCTTAACAACTCAAAAAAGTTGGGCCAGAGTATTATAACTCCACCTTCATATAGCCCAATGTTGGTTTAACTAAACTGTCACTACTTGAGTCAGTATATTATAGCCAAATGAGTCTAACTAACTAATAGGCTTAATTAACAGCCCAACAACATACAAACAAAACCAACAGATTTAACAAATTCTATTGAGAACGATACATCAACATTCTCACTGTCCTCTCCACTTTTGAGTCATGCTGAGCAACACCCAATATGAACATTCATCTTTTCTCTGAACAATTGGAAGCATGACTTTGAGAGTGGTTTAGTTAACCCGTATGTTGCTTGATGTTCAGAGGGCACATAGTTGACTTGAACTTGTTCTTGTGCAGTCTTTTCACGAACGAAATGAACATCTAACTCGACATGTTTAGATCGTGAGTGAAACACATGATTTTTCGATATTACAATGGCACTAGTATTATCATTCCACACAACAGGACTCAAACTTTGAGATATTTTCATATCCGATAGCAAGGCTTTGACCCATGTAAAATTAGACACTGCATTTGTAATACTTCGATACTCTGCCTTGGTTGTTGATCATGAAACAGGTTTTTGTTGTTTTGAACTCCACACAACTGGACAGTTGTTAACATACACGTAATAACTGATAGTTGTTCGCCTATTATCAAGACTACTGCCTCAATCTGCATCGGCATAAGCCAACACATTCGCCACTCCCTTATCCGACGGTGTGAACACGAGATCGTAGTCCAACATGCCAGCAAGGTAGGGTAATATCTGTTTAACAACAGCGAAGTGAGTTTCACTAGGCTTGTGCATAAACTGAGCGATTTTATTCACATTGAATGTGATGTTAGTGCGAGTGCGACACACGTAAAGATGCGCCCTAACTATACTTCGGTACTCATGTGCATTGACAAGAGAACTCCCATCATCTTGAACATGTTTAACAGAAGAAACCATTGATGTTGGCGTAGGTTTTTCCTTTTGCATTTTGGTTTTTATAGCGGTTCAAGGACATATTTTTTCTGACTCAAATGTAAACCACTGTCGACTTGCAAGGCCTCAATCCCAAGAAAAAAATGAAGTTTTCCAAGGTCTTTAAAGGTAAATTTGTTGCTCAAGATTTCTATGACACTCTCAATATGAGAATCAGACTGACTCGTAACAATAATGTCATCAACGTACACTAACAAGTACGTAGCAACGACATTTTGATCACATATAAACATAGACGTATCACCTCTAGGCTCCCTAAAACCAATCTCAACAAGATAGTTGTGAAGTTTAATGTACCAATTACGTGGCGCTTGGCGAAGACCGACAAAGCTTTTTGCAAGCTGCAAACCAGTGGACTGATGAGCGCTTGAAGCATCATGGGAGACATGGTGAGTTGTTCCCATGTCTACATACTAGTCGTCAGATGTACTAGCTGCACTAAGCCCCTAAGTGCAATGATTACAACTTGCCACAACAGAACCAGAACCTACAGAGTTACACACTAGAGAAGCAATATTCAGTAGAACAAACATTAACCGAAGATAAACCTTCACTGTTGCGGTACCTTTGAGTAGATGCTGTCACTCCTGGAATTTTTTTACCAAACCGTCAATAGCACCAATCCACAAGGTGCCCTATCTTACCACACAATTGACACTGAAACTGGTTGCGACCACGTCCTCGACCACCTTGCCCACCATTCTGAGACTGAGGTATCTATGCAGAGTCACCATTGGACATGTTGCCAGAGACTGTAGAGAGTTGGATATTATTAGCCACTATCGGAGCAGAATATGACTGATCAACGATAGCTTGTTGTGCTTCAGCATCTACAAGAACAACCGTGACACCGTCGAGTGTGAACGACTCACGGCTCGCCTTGACAACAACCACAAACGGCTTGTACTCAAAAGTAAGGTCGTTTAATATCGACGATATCTGCTCCGTCGTGGATATGAGACTGCCACACGATGCCAACACATCATAGATTTCTTTAACCTTCAAAATGTAAGCCCTCATGCTTTGATCTCCTTTGCGAACCGCACACAGTTTAAAGTGTACACTCATAACGGTGGTTGTCGACCGACTGTTGAAATACTCAACCACAATCTTCTAGATCTAAGCGGATGTTTCAACTCTGACAAAGTTTGTGAGGAGATGTGAGCTCATAGTCGATAGAAGCCACGATGCCAGGGCACTATCTTGGGCAATGAACACATCGTACGCCTCGTTGTCAGCCATAGAACCGTTCGGCTTCCGAATCTTCTCAATTGGCACATTTATAGTGGCATTAAGAAACTTCTCGAGATAGTGGCTCCTTACCATGAGAAGAATCTGCTGCCTCCAAATGAGAAAGTTAGACTCATCAAGTGAAATATTGACCTTCTTGTTGGTGAAACTGTGCCCACCGTGAGAACTACCGAAATCATCATCGCCAAATACCGAAACAGTGGCAGGAGAATCATGCATGGTCAGAAAGAAAGACAAGAGAATCAAGAAGAATCACGAGCAACGGAAGAGAAGAGAGATCAAGAAGACCTAGCGAATGACACCATGATGAGTTAAGATAATTGAGATACAATGAATGAAAGCATCAAGAAGCCTGTTTATTTTACAAGAAAGACGATGAATGGACTTAGAGAACCAAACGAAAAAAATTCTAGAATAATCCTAGGTGTAAGCCTCAACAACTCAAAAAAGTTGGGCCAGAATATTATAACTCCACCTTTATATAACCCAATCCTGGTACAACAAAATTGCCACTACTTGAGTTAGTCTGTTATAATTAAATGGGTCTAACCAACTAACAGGCTTAATTAACAGCCCAGCAATAGACAAACAGAACCAACATATTTAACAAATTCTGTTGAGAACGATACATCAACGCGTAAATTTTGAAGAACAAGCTCTCAACTTTAGGTGTCTGCTGATTGTTACAACTCAGTTGTTGTCAGTTCTTTACTGGGTATGTCTCTCTTTTTAGTTGCAATACTTTTATTCATGGGCGGAGCCACGTAATAGAATGATGTGTCTGATGACACCCAAAATTTTTTGGAAAATATTTTTTCTATATAATTTGTATATAAAAAACTAAAAATGTATATAAATGACACCCTTTTATAAATAAAACGACACCACTTTATAAATAATTAATTCTCTTTAAATATCGTTGAAAAAATGACACCCATTGAATAAATTTATGACTCCGCCCCTGCTTTTATTAATTGTTTGTTAAGAATTTAGGGGGTGTTAATTTGTGTCTAATCAATAATTGTTGTAAAAGCTGTTTGTTTCTTTTTTTTCGGAAGAAAAACTAGTGGTGGGGTGTTTTCTGGGATTGGTTCAGGAATATTAGCCCTTGAAATGCCATTACCCCCCCTCTCATCAACAACAACCTAAAAATCCCCAAACTGCCCAAAACTTGCTTCACTTGCATAACACCTCACAAATGCTTTATTTTTCTCGTCATGAAACTGACTACTCATTGCACTAGCAATTGGTTAAACAAGGTTACCCTTTTGGTTCCAAAGCCAAACAACAATCCTCTGTAAGTGATGAAGATGAGCATGGTTTTAATCTTGATGATGGCTCTGCTGATGCCAAGAGGAAGATTTTTCCATGGCAAAGGATGAAAATAAGGCCAAATTGAAATAATGTGTAAATAATGAGGGTTAAATTTATTATTTCTTTTAAATTAGGATTAAATTGTTTAAATATGTAAACGTGGAAGACTAAATGTGTTATTATACAAAATATTTTAACAGCCAAGTCACTCTTTTAATGGTTGTTAATGGGTAATGTTAATGGGTCAATAGCCAAACTGGAAAAAATTAAAAGTTTAATGATAACATTGAAACAATTAAAAATTTAATTACCAAATTAAATAATTGATCAAAGTTTAGTGACCATTTGTGAACTTTAACCTTAATTTAATTAATAGTCCAAAATTTAATTCAGTTTCATTAATTAATTTATCAATAGAAGGTAAGGGTTTATTCTGGGTTACTTGAAGGATAAGGATTTTTTAGTTTTAATAAAATATTATTTGTTAGGATGATGAGATACAAGTTAAATAAGGTTATAATTTGAATTTTAGCGTTGTAAATAGAATAAATGAAGTGAGGGAAATTATTTCTTAATAATTTTTTGTAATAATCAATTCAAATTAGTTAGTTAATAGATTAAAAAAGGGTGGGTATATAAAAAAATTGCATAATGTCCTTAATGTTTGACTGAATAGTTATTTTAGTTTATATTAATTTTTTTTGAAACATTTTAACTCTCGACGTTTCTTTTAGGATCAAAATGACCATGTGGACGAAAACTTTCAATCAACTAACGATATAAGAAAAATATACAAGGTAGAGCAAATGAGCAACATCAGCAATAACAGTGAGGGAATTTGGGAAAATGATCCGGAGCAAGTCTTTCCAAAACCAGCTAGAACATCTGCAACCTGGTTTGTCGATTGCGGAGCATGAGTAAGGGACACGGTCCGTATTTAGTGGAGTAGGCGGCGAGACTCCAAGATGAGAGAAGAACAGGCTGCATGGGGAGCCATAGTATAAAGCAATTGGTGGATGCTGCCAAAATCATCACCTTCAATTCGCCATTGATCAAAACAATGTGAATGCGCAAGCTGAATCCCTCGTAATGCTGTCAAGAGTTCAACCTTAAAAGAAGATGAAGCAGAAGGAATTTCATAACATAAGTTTTAATACTACATACTCTTCCATCTATTTCTGCAGGTGCATAAATCATCACCTTTAATGCTATCAGGGTCTTCACGCCTGTTTGCCCTCTATTTTCTCGCCAAACGATCATCGATTTTGCCCTAACGTGCACTTATCTACTATTTTTAATGCTCAAACAAACATTTGGTGACAACTGAAAATTTTAATTTTTTGGCCAACAGACGTTTGCCACAGCAACCCCAAATGAAGCTCTTAGGTGAAAATTTATAAAATTAATAATAAGAAATTCGAGACATTCATTTGGCCAGATGGTTTGCCAATTGCCAATTAATTGCCGTTACCTTAACATGTTCAATATGAGGGGTTCAAAGATTTAGGATTCTTATGCAATTTTGTTGAGTTTTAGGGGACTCGATTCTTCAACCAATCTTGCTCGCCAAGTATAGAGAAGTGGGATATTTGGGTGTTTTTGTGGGAATGGAAAGATAGACAATTTACACAAGGATTTATAGTGGTTCAACCTTCTAACCAAGATCTACATCCACTACCTTAGCTTCCCACTAAGGATTTCCAAACAAATTCACTGAGAATTTCGTCCCCTTTTCTCGAATTAGGAGGAAACCGTTACAACGATCAAGCTTTCTACTCAAAACTTGATCAAACACTCTCTTACACAAGAAAGACTTAGCAAACTAGAAATCCCTCTAATAGGTTTGTGTTTGCACTATAAAGCTCTCACCCAAAACCTAAACACTTGAGCAAATTTAACAATATTTAGCTCACTAGTGTTGCCTAAGCAAGGAATGTACAATTAAAGCTCTAGACACAATTTGTCATCATAATGTTGTAACAATTGAAGCATTAGCCTTCTCTTAATGCTTGGAGGTCCCTTTTATACTCCTAATTGAGTTTGTAGTCGTTACTAGTCGTTGGGGTTGGATTGGAGTCGTTGGAGCATTTATTTCCCACCATAAATGCAGTTCTGCAGCTTGGCGTATCGATACCCTTTAAACTGTATCGATACGGTCCCGATAAGGAAGTAGTCGTTGTGCACTTCAGCTGATGTGTATCGATACGCTTACCTGGCGTATCGGTACGGTCCTGCAAATTAAAAGACCGTTGGGGTAGTTAGGCGTATCGGTACGCGATACAACCGTATCGGTACGCAACTAGCCGTTGGGCTGTTTCAAAACACACCGTATCGATACGGCTAAGCGTATCGGTACGAGTTTTGACTACTGGAAAATTCTTGTAGTTGAAACCCTAAGGTGTATCGGTACGGTACCAGACCGTATAGGTACGAGCACTTGAAATGCTTGGTTTTGACTACTTTAAATGAACTTTAATTCATTCCAAAGCCTTGTAAAACCCTTAAACATATTTTCAACTTGTTTTTAACTTAAAAACATATTTTAAATTTTTTT
This sequence comes from Hibiscus tridactylites, assembly GCA_958450335.1. NCBI lineage: Eukaryota > Viridiplantae > Streptophyta > Magnoliopsida > Malvales > Malvaceae > Hibiscus > Hibiscus tridactylites. Next base: position 63,118,009 of record OY288290.1, read on the forward strand.
CAATTTAGTCCAAAACATTTTTCAAATATTATATCAAAACACTTGGTTCTACAAATTCATTAAAATAGGATCTTCAATTTTAAAAACAGATGCTTATTGTGTACATAGACTAACTTTTAAATAGAAAATGAGTCTATTAAGACTCTGAATTTATTAGGTACAAAAATTTATTTTCTTTGTGTGCTTTATTACTAGCACGTACATAACTAATCATTTGCTCTCTCCATGTGCTTTATTAGTAGTCCATAATTAATGTTTTGCTTTATCTTGCAAACATTTAATTTAACTCGTTTTAAGATTTTATTTTTTAAAAGGCTCTATAGAATCGCTCTTATTGTATTTATCCAGAACCATCACCGTGTATATTTCTAATATATTACATGCATTATAGACTTGTATATGGTCGTCGATATTATTTAGAAGACTTATGGTTTGTAAGTTAAAAATATGGTTCAAGAAATTACATCAAAACATGTGAATAAAATTGTAAAAGAGAATAAACTTGTGGATGTAAACTTATCCTTATTACAAGATGACTATAAAGATAAGAGCCAACCACTTTTTTTAGATAAAAAAAACAAATTATTACAAAGTGTCTCGTTAAAAATTTCTTTAAATTTAAATAATAAAAAAAAACATATAGTAATAATTACAAAAATCAAGACAGACTAAACTGCGAACCAAACAACTAACTCATACGTCTAAGTAATGTCCTCATAAAGAAGCAAATTATCTCCCGGGGGAGGTACCTCTAGTCTAACAGTCTGTAAACTACTCACAAGCGCGGACTTTGCTAAAGAATTTGCCACCTTGTTACCCGACCGAGAAATATGCCGCAACTGCACAAGTCCATTGCCGCCTCAGAAACTCATCAAGGTATGCAAGTAAGGAACAATGTCCCCTATCCACCACATCATGTCGAAGAACACGGAGAGCATCTAAGCTATCGAGGTCAAGGATAACTCGTCGATAACCAGATTGTCGTGCATGAAGTAACCCCACATACACCCCGTCCGTCCGAACAAATCCCCACCGCGCGTTGAAAACCACTCTTCCAACTACCGGAATGGTCCCGTATAACCCCACCACACGCCGAGAACCAATCAAGGCTACGTCTTGCCCCGTCCGTGTTGAGCTTAACCCGTCTCTCCTCGGATGGTGACCAACGTGCACTTCCCCGGGCCATGTCACCCGCAACTACACTCCTAGACCTAGTAGACTCTAATGCCTTCACAACCGAACGTTGCAAGAACCGACTTCTCTCAATAATCAATCCCCGGTCCTCCTCGGGTCTATCGAATACGATAGAATTTCTGTGTAACCAGATATTCCATAAAACATCCCAAAAAGAATGTCCCAATCCACAGCATTATGTGCAAAATCACGCTAAACATCCAGGTTCGCCAAGATCCAGTTGCGCATATCCAGCGTAAGAAATTCCCCTAGTCGATCCGGTTTGATCAGAATATGCCAAATAACAAGAACCGATGGGCAAAAGCGAAGCAAATGGTTCACATCTTCAGCCGCGCCGCTACATAAGGGACATCGGTCATACGTTGTAAAGTGACGACGTCTCCTCTTCATATTAGTCATTAACCAAACAGTACACACAAGCCACAAAAAAAAATATGTATCCTCTGAGGTCCTGAAAACCTATAAATAACCTTCCATAACTTTTCCAGATCGCCCGAAGGAGAACCAGAACGCAAACTATATGCGGATTTAACCGAAAGGAGTGAGAATTCGTACCCTTCCAACCAATTGACGCATTGCCTAAGACCGGCGAAGGTCCCTTAAGAGCCAGCCACTTTATCAAGCCCCTAATACTGTTTTTTCTTTATTCATAGAAGAAAGAAATATTACAAATTTATTTTTTTTAAATAGTCCATGTTCATTTTATAATTAAATGAATACTTTTATTTTAAATATACTTTAAATTTTGGTATTAAAAGACAAATAGAATAATTTTAATTTAATTCATGATTTGTTTTTTTCGTACAAGATTATTTCATCGTACTTGTATTATATTTATTCAATTCACACAAAACATGAATATTTTTTTGAACAAAAAATAATATATATATATATATAACATGAATATATATATACATACAATATAATATTTAAGTAGAAGAATCATATTATATCATTTTTACAACAAAAATTATCAAACATTCCTACATTAATTTTTTAATATCCTGGTGTGACTACATGATAATATATATTTTGTATTTTTAATCTTTTAAAAATATATATATCGTACAAACTATGTTGCTTGAACTCAAATTACCTAAAAAGAACAACATGATAATATATATTTTGTATTTTTAATCTTTTAAAAATATATATATCGTACAAACTATGTTGCTTGAACTCAAATTACCTAAAAAGAACAACATCATCATTTACTATTAAAATCACTCAATAAATTTGTTTGTACGGAATTTTTTTAACAATGAAGTAAAACATTACCACATAAAGTATAGAATATTAAAAAAAGAGAGGATCGAACGTCCAGTACACATGATTATTGAGAAAATTTAGGATTCACGTTGTTAGCGAGACGATCTTTTAACTTGGTTCGGTAGGAGTAGGAATACAAATCAGTGGACCGTCCAATTATTTATTAGGGTAAACTTCATTGGAGGTATTTTTGTTTGGGTCTTATTTTATTTTGGTCACTCATTTTGAATAAAGATTATTCTTGTCATTTACGTTTTTAATTTATTTTATTATGATCACTCTGCCGTTAGTTTGGTTAGTTTGATGACGTGGCACGATAGTTAATTATTAATTTGACCCCTAAACTTTAAACAAAATAATAATTTAACTTTTAATTCTCTCCACCTCACTTTTATCCCACAATGTGAGACCTTAAACCAACCATTCTCTTTTTGTTCTTTTTCCCTTCCTTTCCCTAGACGTCTGGTACCATGCCAATATCACAGGACCATTATCATGTTTGGTTAGTAAGAAAGTATGAGGAAATGGAGAACCTGTATACAAAAAATACAATTTTCTAAGCTTTCAAAATCCATCAAACCCCCTACAAAATACCGCAATTAACATAAACCAAAATACTCATTATTCAAATCTTATGTTTTTGGTCTTGAATATACATATGACTGCAACAGCAGGTTGAGGTATGAAACCATGATTGTAACTATGTTTTTCTAACAACATAAGAAGTTTATGTAAATTGTCATTTGCTTTAGTTCCCTGTGATGTCATGGCATAGTACTTTGGTTTACACTGATAAAATTAAGGAGCTATGTGAGAACTTTCAATCAAGATTAACTTTGTCATTTCACATAAAAAGTTTAAATGAATCTTAAATCCTGGCTTACGCTAGTAACTAAATATGAGCACCTTCCTTGTAAATTTATTTAACAACACAAGTTGTATTGCAATTTGTGCAGTGTTATACTAAATGTTCAAGACATAAATTTATGAGGTTTATTTTTACATGTATGAAGGAATTTATTGTAGTATAGTGAATCATTGATTGTAGTAGTATTGTTACTTACTTACTTAGATTCGAATATGCTATATTTCAATGACTTGCTCTTTTCTTATTTGTAGTTCTTGTGAATGGAACTGCCTACTGTCAACCCAGAGTTAAATATTGATGTGTAGAAAACTCTATCCAAAGATGTAAGTTAATCTTTTTTATTATAAAGAAATGATAATGTCAGTAATGATTATGAATCCTTACTCGATCCTATAATGGATTTTTCAGTGAAGTTCTAAAAAGAGAGCCGTTAGAAAAAGGCTAAAAAAAGCGTGTACATAAACTTTTACAAAAAATCGTAAGGATTTATGTATATATACAGAAATTTTTACAAAAATAGTAAGAAATTATGTATATACATAAATGCTTACCACTTTTATGTACATACCGAAATTCTTACAAAAGTTGTAAGCATTTATGTATATACCTTCAGTTTCACCGTTTTTGTAAGAATTTGTATATATGTACATAAGTTCTTATAAAAGTTGTAAGCATTTGTGTATATATCGAAATTTTTACTGTTTTTGTAAAAATTTCGGTGCATATGCAAAAATCCTTACGGTTTTATAAAAATTTGTATACCCACCTTTTTTTAGCCGCATTTTAGCAGTCACTATTTAAAATTTCTCGATTTTTCATTCACAATGAGGAAATGCTGCAGTTCTCGGAATTGGTACCGAGATAAACTCATCACACCCTTTCTCCTCGGGTATCTTTCCGAGAACAATTTCAGGCATCCCAAGTAAAAATATGCAATTCCCTCCCTTGCCTCCTTAGGTATTAATTGGAAGAATAAAAAAATGTCTCACCCTCATCCCATCAAGACATAAGATTTAAACACATTTCAGTTTACAGACTGTACTAAACAATGAGCTTCAAAATCTTCTTCAAATGGGATTCGACTCGAGTTCAACCATGGGCGATTTGGGACAAATTTGTATTTTATTCATTCAAGTATGGGAGTTAAATTTTATCTCCATGTTTTAACCTGGAGCTGGTATCAATTTCATGTTTTAACATGTTGCAGTCGTACGTATATTCAAGACCAAAAACACAAGATTTGAATGGTGGGACTTTTTGGTTTATGTTAATTGGTATTCTGTAGAAGTTGATGGATTTTGAAAGCGTAGAAAAAATGTGATTCTTATATACAAGTTCTCCATTTCCTCATATGTTCTTACTAACCAAACAAGATGATGGTCCAGTGATATTGCCACGGTACCAGAGGTTTAGGGGAAGGGAGAGAAAGAGAACAAAAGGGGAAGGGCTGGCTTAAGTTCCCATATTACGGGATAAAAGTGTGGTTGAGAGAATTTAGGAGTTAAATTAAGGCTTATATATCACATTAGTATTTAAAAGTATACTAACTTTTTTATTTTGGTACCTCAAGTATTTTTTGGTCAAAATAAGTACTTAAAGTATACTTTTGGTTAAATTAGGTACCTAAAGTATACATTTTGGTCAAAATAGGTACCTAAAGTATTTTTCCGTCAGAGTAAGTACTTAAAGTATATTTTTTGGTCAAAATAAGTACCTAAAGTATATTTTTTTCGTTAAAATAGACACTTATGTATTTTTTAATTAGGGTAATTATTTTATACACAAGCGCTTGTGGAAACTTTTTTACACAAGTGCCTTAGTTTTATGGGTTATGGATTCTATTTAAGGTTTAAAATTTAGGGGTTTAAGTGTAGTAGTTTTGAATTTATGGGTTGTTGATGGAATTTTGGGTTTAGGGTTAAATTTTAGGGTTTATAGGCTAAAACCTAAATCCCTACCTATATTACCCTAAAACTTAAACCCTAAACCCTAATTTTTAAACCCATACACTAAAAACCCTAAACTCTAAACCTAAAACCCTATCATTGAGGCACTTGTGGAAACAAAACCGTCAGTGTATAAGATAATAATCCTTTTAATTAATGTCACATGATAAATTTTAGGAACCTACATAAAAAATATGTATACTTTAAGTACCTATTTTGACCTAAAAATAGTTTAGATACCTATTTTGACCAAAATAATATACTTTAGATACTTACTTTGACAAAAAAATACTTTAGGTACCTATTTTGACCAAAAACTATACTTTAGGTACCTAGTTTAACCAAAAAGTATATTTTAAATAATTATTTTGACCAAAAAATACTTTAGGTACCAAAATAAAAAAGTTGGTATACTTTAGGTACTAATATGATATATAAGCCTTAAATTAATAATTTGTTTAAAGATTAGGAGTCAAATTAGAAATTAACTTTTTTAACTATCATGCCACATCATCAAACTAACGGGGTTAACGGCATAGTGACCAAAATAAAACATATCGAAAATGTAAGTGGCAAAAATATTTTTTTTTCAAAATGGATTAAAATAAAACAAGACTCAAACAAAAGGGACCTCTAGTGAAATTTACCCTATTTATTATTCAATAATACTGGATGGATCACATGTTTCATGCAATTAAGTTGACCGGTCTGTCACTTACAAAAAAAATCATGATATTCATGACATGTATGAATTATGATGCTAATTAATTTTATGTATTTTTAGATAATTGCAAGTCCTAAAACGTTCAAACCACATGAAATCTATTGGTTTTGGGATTATCTCATATTGTTCAGCTAATGAAATTTATTCATTTTCTTAAAAATCAAAACAAAAGCACATGAAGAACCTAACAAGTGTTTTAGTGAAATAGCGAATGACGTTCATTATAAAAGACACTAGTTTGAATCGTATTGTTTATAAGGTGTATACACGTTGTCTAAAAATATATATGAACATATACTATCTTATAATTCTTTTTAGACCATTAAAAAACAAAGCACGTGAAATCTTATTTAAAAGGTTTATTAAGTAAAAAATTAAGAATTTCAAAACAAATTAATTTAGAAAACGCCAATGTCTTCTATTTTATATTTAAACGCTATCTGAAATCATTTAAAAAGAGAATTCATTGCTCGTAGTCTCATACCATATTACATAAATGTTGACTCAACGCACACAAACATGTGTATATCATATCGATAATGCCAATGATTTTGACAACACAAGAAACACAGTTATTTTTTTTTTGATCAAGGAATACTTCCATTTCATAGAAGATTAAGAAGGTAACAGATGTGATGGGAAAACTGCAGGACTCCATACTGCTTGGGCCTGTTCAGTCTTCGCGAATTTGGCAAGCCAGTCAGCTGCCATATTACAAGATCGACTAACAAAAGAAAAACAACAGGATTCAAACAATTTGGTCAATTCCTTAATATTTTCTTCAATGGCTGAAGTGACCCAATCCGAGTGGTCTCCTGAAGACAGTCGATAAATAACTTCTTTGTTGTCCGCCTCGACAATAACATTAGCAAAGGCATTAAGGTTTGCAGTCCTTAGACCAAGTTGAATTGCGTAGGCTTCTGCCGCTGCCACAGATGGAGCCCAGCACGGTGCAGAGACCCCGAGAAGGCAAGAGCCTGAGCAATCCCGGAAGACAGCTGCGATAGATGCTTTCCCTGAGGCCAGGTCAAAGGCGGCATCGCAGTTAATCTTGATAACCCCCGGTGGAGGAGGAACCCATTTCGTATTCTTCGGAGCATCTTTCGGTTTTGGAGAGGAATCCTGCTTATTTGCTTGTTGGAATTCCACGAAAGCTCTATCTGCTCTTAGCCAAACCTCCCAGGGGGAGTCTTTCCTTCCTTCGAACACCAAAGAATTTCTTGCTTTCCAGATGTTCCAGAGAATAAAGGCAAGGTGGGCATACCCTTCAGTAGAAAGACCCAGAATCTTATCTTGACGTAGCATACACCACCATTTGGGGAAACCAGGGAACCCAATTTCTGTAGGAGAATAATTAAACCCTGACACTTTCCAAAAAGCTTGGGCGAAAGGACAGAAGAATAATAGGTGCTCTGCCGATTCCTCTGAATGATAGCAGTGAGGACAGACGTCCTGGCCCTTGAAGTTCCCATGCAATCGGGCTCTCAACGACCTCTTTGTGGGAACGATATCATGACTGAGTCTCCACAAGAAGGATCGAATCTTTGAGGGGACCTTCAGATCCCAAATTAAATTCCAAAGCACTTTCTGGGTCAAAGTGTCTTCACTTGAAGAAGGGTTGCCTTCCTCCCAGGATTGTTCTTCCAAAAAACGATAACCCGACTTTGCCGAGTATTCGCCATTTTTATTGCCGGCCCAAATGAGCCGATCCGGAACATTTGGTCCTCCAATCGGGATCGTCATGATCGCCTTCGCTTCGGAAGTAGAGCAAAGTTCAAGAATTTTAGTTTCATCCCAAGACCATTCAGAACTGATGAGGGATTTAACAGAAGGGGCAGTGAAGCCTTGTGGCGGTTGATTCGTTAGCCGAAAACCCTTAATCTTCGGAATCCAGTTATCGAACCAGGTTGAGATGCTTGTACCATTTCCAACTCTCCAGAGGGATCCATTTTTGATAACCTTTATTCCTTCCCTTATTCCAGACCATGCCCAAGAGGGGTTTGAACACTTTGGAGCCTAAAAAATGTTCCCATTTGGGAAATAAATTCCACGAAGGACCTGAGCTAGTAGGGAGTCAGGGTTCCTAATCACTTTCCAGGTAATCTTGGAAACCAGGGCTTTATTAAACAATCTGAGATTTCTGAAACCCATTCCCCCTTTATCTTTTGGCTTACAGAGATCCTTCCAATTTATCCAGTGAATACTCCTTTCTTTCTCTGCATAATTGTTCCTCCAGAATTTGGCCACCATGGAACTTATTTCATCACAGAAGGTGACTGGCAGAAGGAAACACTGCATTACATAGGTGGGAACAGCCTGAGCCACTGCTTTGATGAGAATTTCTTTCCCAGCACTAGTCAGAAATTTGGTTTTCCACCCTCTCAGTCTATTGATAACACGTTCTCGTATAAAGGCCAGCGCTTCTTTTTTGCTTCGTCCCCAAAAGGACGGAAGGCCAAGGTACTTTGAATCTTCCTCCATGGCCTTGAAGCCTAGGAAACTATGGAGATGAGATTTGAGCCTATTGCTTACATTTGGAGAGAAGAAAGCAGAGGATTTCATGTGGCTGACAGTCTGACCTGTGGACTTTTGGAAGAGCTGAAGGATTTGCAGAAGCCCCGCACAGTTTTTCTCATTTGCTTCTGCGAAAACAAGACAGTCGTCCGCAAACAATAGGTGACTGAGGATGGGACATCTTCTTTTGATTCCCAGACTTGTGAAAACTCCCCTTTCCATTTCTGATTCAATGATCCAAGAAAAAACACTTGAGATGAAGGTGAAGAGGAAAGGAGATAACGGATCACCCTGTCTCAGACCTCTCTCAGCAATGAATTCACCCTTTCGTTCCCCATTGACCACCAAGGAGAAGGAAACTGTCGAGACACAGTTCATAACTCTGTCAATCCACCAGTTATCAAAACCCATTTCCTTCATTACAAATTGAAGAAGATTCCAGTCCACTTTGTCATAAGCTTTTTCCAGATCAATCTTTAGAGCCATGAAACCCTTATCTCCTTTTCTGGTTCGTTTTAAAGCATGGAAAGCCTCGTTTGCCAGAATGATGTTGTCGTAGATTGACCTTCCTTTCACGAACGCAGATTGATACTGCGGGATGAGATCCGGCATAAAGACCTTTAGTCTGGTTGCCATAACTTTGGTGATCACTTTTAATGAGAAATTGCATAAGTTGATCGGTCTCAGGTGGCCAACTTCTGTGGGGTTTGCCTTCTTTGGAATGAGCACAATATTGGTTTTATTAATTGTGGGGTCCAGCTTACCCTCCCTGAAAAAGGCTGTTACCATTCCGATAAGGTCATCCTTCACAGTATCCCAAAAGGTCTGATAGAAGCACCCGGGAAAGCCATCGGGCCCCGGAGCTTTCGTTGGCCCCATCTCAAACACAGCTCTTTGTATCTCTTCCACTTCGATCGGCTTGCACATAGTTGCATTCATTTCATCTGTAACTACCCTGGGGATGTAGTCTTTAAGCCGAATAAACTCAACAGAATGATCTTTCGTGAACACCTTTTGGAAGTGGTGAAGAAGAAAAGTGGCAATCTCCTCCGGATCCTCCAGCCAAGACCCATTACCATGTTTGATTTTAACAATCGAATTTGTCCTTCTGTGCTGGATAGTAGTAGCGTGAAAAAATTTGGTGTTTTTATCCCCCCATTTTAACCAATTAACCCTCGATCTCTGGTGCCAGTATCTTTCCTCGCTTTCCCATTCAGCATCGATCTCTTTCTTCAGCTTTCCATATTCTTCAAGTTCCTTGTCCGACAGTTTCCTTCCTTGAAGTTTTGTTAAGCCCTCCATCAGGACCTACTTTCTCTCATTTCTCTTCTTCATCTTTTCTTTGCTCCATTTCAGAAGGGTAATTTTGGTGCTCTGGATTTTTCTTCGGAATCTGGACATCACCCTTTCTCCGGGAGTGATGTTCCATCCTTTAGCCACTGTCTGGGGGCAGTCTTCCTCCAGAAGCCATTTAGTTTCGAATTTGAAGTCTTTCTTGTATCTTCTGGATAGTCCTTTAGTTAGAAGGACTATTGGTGTGTGGTCAGAAGCTGCGGTAAGTTCCATTACCCCTGTGGCTTTAGGAAAAGCGAAGCTCCACTCCGGGGAACAAAGAATTCGGTCCAACTTTTCAAGAATAGCATATTCCCCCCTCTCTGGTTGTACCAGGAGAATTTGCCCCCTTGATCGGGACCTCTATCATTCCTGTTGAATCAATAAACTCTGTATACCCCTTAGCTTCCGAGGGATTGAACGGGTTTCCTCCTTCTTTTTCAGCCTGACTAGTCACCGTATTGGAGTCCCCAATGATCACCCATTTGTCTTGTGAAGACTCTCTATATCTCGAAAGATTCTTCCAAAAAGCCTGTCGATCTTCTTTGTAAGGAGGGCCATAAATGAAGGTATTATACCAATAGTCTCCCTCCTGGATTCTAATCTTCGTGTCAATGGAGTTTTGGCCGTAACCCAGAATGGTAACGTCCGCTTCCGAATTCCACCAAAGGGCAAGTCCCCCCGCAAGCCCCTGTGGTTCGACATAGAAGGACGACTCCATTTTCATTTTCATCTTAATTTTTTCCAGATATCGTTTCTTCTGCTTTGTCTCACTGAGGAATGTGATATTTGGTTTGATCTTGAAAATAGTATTATGAAGGGCCCTCACCGATTTTCGATTTCCCATTCCTCGGATATTCCACGCAAGAATTGACATAATTCTGCTGCAGCACAGGTAGGGTGCGGCGGCATGACCGGCCCTAGGGTGCGGCGTGATCTGCCCTAGGGTGCGGCGTGATCGGCCCTAGGGTGCGGCGGCGTGATCGGCCCTAGGGTGCGGCGTGATCTGCCCTAGGGTGCGGCGTGATCGGCCCTAGGGTGCGGCGGCGTGACCGCCCCTAGGGTGCGGCGTGATCTGCCCTAGGGTGCGGCGGTAAACTCTGAACTCAAAAACGGCACTCCCAGCTTCAAAATCAAGCCCCAGACAACTGAAAACTTCGATCGAGGTCACCACCGCTTCTTCCTCGAAAGAAAGATGGCAACAAAACCAAAACCCGTCGACCGCACAATTGGCGGCGAAAGGGGTACCAGGGAACAAGCGTTGGCACCACTTTCGCAGAAGGATAGACACCACACAGAGAGCCACTCGGCTCCCCCAAAAACCAGGAAGATTGCACGAATTCAGTCCCCCGAGTCACAACTCAGAACCATCAAACAAAGAAAACAACGAGCAACATAACAATCCAACAATATAAAACAGAAAGGAGCCACTTCATCCAACAGCAAACCAAAGAAGGGGATAGTCCACAAGAGGCGGGGCAAGGAGAGGGGAGAAGGGGTACAGTCACCAGAGACGGGGCAGATAGAGGGGAGAATGGGATTCAGTCACCAGAAACGGGGCGACATGGGACAACCGGGCGAAAAACAAGATGAGCCCAGAACCTTACAGTGGTCAGTGGGTTCTCCACTAAGCGGGGCTCAACTCCACGTATCGTCTTCAACCTCGACGACCTGGGAAAGCAGCGACTCCGTGAGCACAAAAGGACAGGGTACTCCCTCACGCCCTCAGAATCTCGTTCGACGCCAGAAAGACACCGCGAGCAAACCACTTCTGGGGACGATACCTCCTCACCGGAGCACGACAGCTGACTGAGAGGACACACCGCTCAGAGACAGCTCAGTTCAATACCACCGGGGCCAGGCAGCAATACACCGAACGAGGCTCGGGGATTTTGGGAAGAGAGAAAATTTTGGGGGCGCGTTACCTTTACGCGTTGATATGATAGCTCTAGACTTAGTGACAATCTATGGACGAATAGACATAGATAGGGACAATTTTCAAGTACCAATTTCTCACAAGAAACACAGTTATATTAGGCAAATAAAAGCCTACCTAATAATACCAACCCAAGTTTAAAACACGAAAAAATAGAGATACACTAGCTGATCTAATGATAATAGATGTATATCCATTTCACCTTGTGTAGGTTCGAATCTTGATGTTTATTTTAAAAATATTATTATAATATTACTTAATAAAAAAAGGGATAACTACATATTTAGTACTCAACCTATTCATGTGTTCCTATTTTAGTACCCCACCTATTTTTTTTTGGCAAAATGGTACTTAATGTTACGTTTTTGTTTTGTTTTAGTACCCAGCCGTCGAAAACAAACGGAGATGATGACATGACTTATTTTTAATTGGGATAATCACAATTTTAGTCCCCAAAACTTATATATTTCTATCAATTTGGTCCAAATTCTATCAATTTAATAACCATCTTAAATATTTGGGTTAAAACTATAAATCCCCATTTTATTTCTTCTTCACCGAAACCCTAGCTTTTTTTTCTTGAGCCGTTAAACCTGATCCAAGTTTCAGTGACCGAAATTTTCTTCATTCCTAGCAAAGGTGTCCAAAGATTGGTTGAATTTGCATGAGAACGAAAAGTCTAAAACACATTAAACCATGGGTAACATCAGTAAACTAAGAAAACATGGGCAGAATTCATAAAAATGAAAAGAACCGGAAGAAAGTAGATAGAGTAAACCATGCAGGAGACTTGAGATTACTGGGGGGGGGGAGTTTGAAATTAACAACATTTAAATTTGAATTAAAAATGGATCCGTGGGTGTCCAAATTGTTTAACCCGGTCAAATGAGGCAGCAGTTTTTGAAGAACCGCTATACTCAGTTTCTCCACATTGTTACCGCGACATGTATAGGCTTCATACCTTGAAAAAAAAATAGAGAAAATAATTGAAAATTTGCAGAAAAAATGTAAAAAAATTCTAACGATTCGATAATTAAAGAAAAATGAAAAAGAACATATTTTGAAATGGCAGAATCTAAATGGTTGTGTAATCTAAAACTGTATCTCCTCCGTCTATTTCTTATGTTCTGGGTTTCTCTTTGTTACAATATATTAGTGAGTTAATTAGTTGTTAATCAGTTGTAAACAATTTAAGTTTATTGGAGTTTGTTAAGGTTTGTTATAGGGTTAGTTTTTACCCTTTAGATATTAGGCTATATAAGCCATAATTATGTATTGGGCTAATCACCCTATTTTGATTCATTTTTGAATAAAGAAACAAATATATCTCTCAACTCTCAACTCCCGTTCACCTTTCCTACACTCACCATCATTCAACCATGCCTGAATTCTCACATGGTATCATTCGCCATCAACGGTCCTGACGCCGATTCTCGTCCGCTGTTGCTGCTGTTTCACAATCTCTTCTTTTGTTCAAAGTTTTATCTTCTCATATGTCGAATTCGAGGGTTAATTATCACCGTTGCCGACGATTGTTTCAGATCCGACTCTGATTCCTTTGCGTCTTGTCCACTGATCTAATCGCGGTACTGTTATATTTTTTCTGATCTGATATTAGATTTAATGTTTGCTCATTGTCGTTGATTATAATGTTGTAGTCATCATCGCAAGTCCTTTGTCGGTTCATCTTCAGATTCACTTCCTTCATCTGCGTCGGAATAACAAGCCCAGTTCGGTTGTCGGTTCATCTTCAGATTCGCCTCCTTCATCCGCGTCGGAATAACAAGCCCAGATCGATTGCATGTGCAGGTCTAGTTTTTTATATGAATTTAGTGAGATTTGCTTGTGATTTATGATTTAATGTGGTTTGCTCAAATCTGATTCTACAAATGCATCCGCGTCCAAAATTGATGCAATGTTCCTCAATGACCGAATGCATTTGTAGAATCAGATTTGAGCAAACCACATTAAATCATAAATCACAAGCAAATCTCACTAAATTCATATAAAAAAATAGACCTGCACATGCAATCGAACCGGGCTTGCTATTCGGTCATTGATGACCGAACCACCTAAAAAGAAATACAATTTCTATTTCAGAAGGAATTTCGATGAAAGAATGGTCTTTGATGTTTTCGAAAAAACAATTTCTAAACATCAAATTGTATTCATATAAAAAAACAACAAATGCATTCGGTCATTGATGTTTCGAAAAAGGTGAGTAAAGAAGAACGAAATGATGAAAAACACATTCGATTCTCAGTAAACCACCTAAAAAAAATACAATTTCTATTTCAGAATGAATTTCAGATGAAAGAATGGTGAAAGAAGAAAGAAATTTTTTTTTTACAGTAATTTCAACATTCATTATTGAAAATCAGGATTTCAAATTCAACTCACTAAATCACTATGTTTGTTGTTTTAGCAGCTCATTTTTTTAAGAAAAAAATAAAAAATGGGGTGAATGTTACGATATATTAGTGAATTAATTAGTTGTTAATCAATTGTAAACAATTTGAGTGTATTAAAGTTTGTTAAGGTTTGTTATAGGGTTAGTTTGTTATAGGGATATACAAAGGTCAAAAAGGCATATGTCAACTCAATACGATTAAAAAATTTCGGTCACTGAAACTTAGGTCCGATTTAATGGCTCAAGGAAAAAAGATTGTCAATATCTCATTAATTGAAATTGGAAGATTTTTTTCTAACAAAAATGATTGAACTTAAAGTTATTATATGTAGGAGTAAATATTCAAGGGTAAACTACATAAATGACCACCATACTATTGCAAAAGTCGCGATTTGACCACCTTACTTTTTTTTGAAGCAATTAAACCATCATACTATTAAACTAGGTGCAATTTGACCACCAGCCGTTAAAGGTTAACGGCAGGGTGACGTGTCAGTTAAAAAAATAAGGGTATAATTACACATTTGGTCCTTACTACTTATACATTCTTTCAATTTAATCCCAATTTTAATTTAATAAAATAAATTAATTATTTAATTAAGTGGTGACACGTGTCACTACCTTATTAGAGGGATTTAATTGTTTATATTTAATTAAATAAATTTATTTTCATCCACCTAATTAAAGGAAGAAATGCAAAAACTCAGAAATGCACAATGGGGGAATCGAACCCACGTCTACTAGCAACCAAGATTGCTGGTTTACCATCACGCCAAATGATATATTGTGATATATCTTCTGCAATATATTGTATCTAAATAAACATTAAAACTGAAAAACTCCATAATTGATTGAATGCAATTCTTTGTTGATCTTTCAAGTTCCAAAAACATTTGAAAAAAAATGATAATCCAGCAATAAACTTAGTCTTAGAATCTACATCCCCTTTGTTTCCCCTGGGATGAAAATCACCAATTTTTGCGTTGTTTTTTCCCCCTGCTCTATTTGTAAAAATGGAACATTTTTGGCTCTAGCGTCTAGTTTTTCTGTTTTTGCAGCTTTAAAGTTATCATTGATGTTTCATCCCAGCCCCAGGGACAATAGCTTATTATTCATATGTTCTTTAGGTAACGATCCAAATTCCAATCAATGTTCACAATCGAACACGATACAACAATGAACCTTAACTTACATATGATATTATATGATATACTTATCTAACTCCAGAAACCACAACCACCTCAAATACAAACAAAGAAAGATACAAAATGGAGTCCTTTTTATTAAAAAAATGAGATCAGCAGCACTGCCTCTTCCCCCCAGAAGCCCAATCATGAAACGACCATAAGAAACAACGCAACCCACGTTGTCACAACAGCCACTAATGGGGAGAGGCTCCATGATGAAGAATCCGGGGCTTTGGTGGTTGTGGTAGTCGTAGATGGTGTGGTGGTCGATGTTGTATCGCTGGAAGTCGGTGAGGAAGCGGAGGAAGAAGATGGTGACTTAGACGACTTGGACTTGGACGGTTCCGGTGCTGGAGTCGGTGCCGAACCCGACTCCACTTTAACTGCAAGCTTCATGCCATTGCCACAATGCCCCACTACACCACAAATGAAGTAATGAGTCCCGGCCTTCTTGAGAGCGACGGTGGTGGCTCCACTGTTATCTGTTGTGATGGCATTGCCCACCGTGCACGAACTGTAGTCACTTGAACTCACTTCATCCACCGTATGGCTAGTTTAACCAAAACAAAAATCAACCATGTGAGTTCAATTATGGAGTTTTTCAGTTTTTATGTTTATTTAGATACAATATATTGCATAAGATATATCACAATATATCATTTGGCGTGATGGTAAACCAGCAATCTTGGTTGCTAGTAGACGTGGGTTCGATTCCCCTATTGTGCATTTGTGAGTTTTTGCATTTCTTCCTTTAATTAGGTGGTGACACGTGTCACCACCTAATTGGAGGATGAAAATAAATTTATTTAATTAAATATAAACAATTAAATCCCTCCAATAAGGTAGTGACACGTGTCACCACTTAATTAAATAATTAATTTATTTTATTAAATTAAAATTGGGATTAAATTGAAAGAATGTATAAGTAGTAAGGATCAAATGTGTAATTATACCCTTATTTTTTTAACTGACACGTCACCCTGCCATTAACCTTTAACGGCTGGTGGTCAAATTGCACCTAGTTTAATAGTATGATGGTTTAATTGCTTCAAAAAAAAGTAAGGTGGTCAAATCGCGACTTTTGCAATAGTATGGTGGTCATTTATGTAGTTTACCCAATATTCAATCAGAGTTGAGCACAATTTTTTTATTTAATTAAGTTAGTCAGCAAACAAACCTTGACCTGTCCACAATACCTTGTTATTTCTTATTTAACGTTTGATTGACTAAGATAAAATAATTCAAAAATTGAATGACCAAATAAAAAAATTTGAAATTAAAATTTCGATAAATAATATTTGAGTGATAAAAATTTGTAGTTTATCCTTGAAAACTATAGATATAGTGATCGGTGATACGCGACAAAAATAAACAATTTTCTTTTCACCAATCAAAATTAATGCCATCAAATCGATCTGATTTCACTAGCTCTTAATTCATCACTAGGAAAATAATTTATTTTTTATTAAACAGTAAATATTACAATGTAAGTGCTAAGATTTAAACAAATACAAAATAGAATAATATGAGATTTTTATTTACTAGGTTAATTAGCGGATTTTTAAATATTTTTTTTAAAGATAATTATACATTTAGTACCTCACTTATTCATGTGTTCTTATTTTAATATCTCACCTATTTTTTGGCAAAACGGTACCTAATGTTACGTTTTTATTATGTTTTGGTACTCCGGCCGTTAAAAACAAACGAAGATGATGACATGACTTATTTTTAATTGGGATAATAACATTTTTAGTCCCTAAAACTTATACATTTCTATCAATTTGGTCCAAACTCTATCAATTTAATAATCTTCTTAAATATTTGGATTAAAACTATATATCCCTATTTTATTTTTTTATTTGGTCATAAAAAATTAGATACTTATCTTGATTAAAAAGTAATTTAGTTCAAAGCAAAAAAATACATAATTTAGTGACCTATTTTTAAAAAATAATAATAATTTAGATGTTTAAAGTGGTAACATATGATAGTCCAGGATATGGTTTATAAAATTTTCATCTAATTACATGATGATTTTCAATTAAATATATTAAAATTAAGAATAAAATCCTCTGATCTAAAGGTGACATGTGTCACTATATGATTGGATGAAAAATTTATTATTAGAATTTAAATTTAGACCAAATTGATAGAATTTGCAAGTAATAAAAACAAGATATAAAATTATACATATTTATTTAGGCATAATGCCAAAAAAATATCTCTAACGTTTGACTGAATTGTCACTTTGACCCATATTTGTTTTTTGAAGCAATTTAGCCATCAACGTTGTATTTTGGGTTAAAATAGCCCCTCTATGACTGAAAAATGTTAGTCAACTGAAGATAAACATCTTGAAATGACTTGACGAAATGACACGTCGGAAGAAAAAATATTTTATATTTTATACAATTTTAAAAAATTATTTTTTGACTGATGTGTCATTTTGTAAAGTCAACATACTTGGCTATATGACACAGCTATCGCGGTGTGCATTACCATGTAAATTTGTCACGTCATTTCAAACCATTTACCGTTGGTTTACTAACAATTTTCATCTGTAGAGGGGTCATTTTGACCCAAAATAAAAACACTAAAAATTACTTTGCTTTAAAAACCATGAGCTAAAATAATAATTTAGTCAAACATTGAAGGCATTTTAATATTGTAAAATTTATTTAATTATCACGTCAACAATTTCGTAAAAAACTGATGTTGATAGTTTGATTGAATTCATTTTAACAGTTTAATATTTTAATTAACAAAGTTCAAAGTCCAATAATCAAAATAAAATCAAACCAATAATTTAATAATAATTTACCCTTAATTTTAAAAACCAGTATATACAAGTAAAAGAGAAGGGGTTTTCCCCACAAGAATGGTATATAAGTAAGCATATTTGTTTTTATTAAATAGAGTTATTATATTTTTATGTTGAGATTCGAATATATAAAAAATAAAATAATATCAACAAACTTAATAATTAAGTCAATGGATATCAAAGTAACCATAATATTAATGTCTATATTATGGGTGTTAACAAGCCGAGTTCGAATTGGACAGTTTGAGCTCGGCTCGGCTCAAATTTGACTTATTATTTTTTTCAAATTACTTTTTTGCTGAAGTTTTTGAAAAATATGTGAACCTATCTTAGAAAAGATAATATTTATTTTTGAAGTACACAAGTAATCATAATACATTTTCTAAATTATTTCGAGCATGTTCATAAGTTTTTTGAATCGAACTTGAGTAGGCTCGACCTAATTTATCAAGATCTCGAGTTGAGTATGAGCTAAAGTTAACTCGAGCCAAATTTTGACCAAGTCAAACTGGAATAACTCGTGAGCCGGTGAGGCTATTATCATTCCTAGTATATATATTTATTTTCAGTAGCATATTGTGCTGTTTCTGAGAAAAGATCTGACTCGATTATTTTCGGCTCTCATAAGTCGCGCTACATCGAATATTCGAGGTTGCTTTCCATTGATTTATCAAACAAGATTTTAGAAATGAGGTAAGGCAGCGTGTATTTTAGATTCTTGCTTTACCAAATTCCCAACTCCTACTTTTCTTCTTTATTCTTTCTGTTTCCGAGCAAATCATATAAATAAAGCAATTTTATGAAAGAGAGAACAAGATGATGAGATGGGCAATTTTCTTGCTAAACAGAAGCGGAAGCAGCTGGAATTTTTGAGATCGATCAGCAGAAGAACAGCCGATCACCCTCCGACGGTGCAACCCATGGCCGCTGCAGCACCGCAACTTCCTTCTTACGGAGACGAAGGTGGAAGCACTGCTCAAATCACTAATAATAGTAAAGCATCCCGGCTACAAAGAAAGCAATCTGCAAAGCACAAGTATAGACTTATACCAGATAATTTCTCAACTCTTGATCAGGTTCCTTTTTCTTCTTCTAAATCTAGTTTAAATATCTTCTTCTTTATTTATTGTTTTTGTTGATATATTTTTAATGGCGCATAATTAGCTAGCTAATAGCAATTCAACTAGATATTTTAATTAAAGAGTGGGAATTCAAAGAGAACAGTGGTAAAATGGGGAAAAGAAAAAATGACAGAAATTAATTTGTGTCAATTTTTTATTAATTGATTATCGTGATTTTTATTATTAATAACATTAAAGGTGGAGGTTAAATCACGATAAATAGTTTAATAATTTTAAATTTTATACAAAAAGAAAAAAAAAATTAGTTTGTGTCAATTTAATAATTTTAAATTTTATGCATAACTTTCAAGACAAGTAAGATAAAAAAAAAAGATACTCATGATTTCTCAAGTAAAACCAACCCAATAAAATGAAAGAAAGTACAAAGTACATAACATATTTTAAAAAATCATATTTTATAAATGAATTAGATTGTAGATTATAAATTTAAAATATTAAAAAAGAAAATTGGAATTAATTAAAAATATAAGAAAACCAAAAGCAGAAAAAAGTTAAAAAGATAAATAGATAGCGTTGAATAAAAATCAATGGTAATTAGGGAAAAGAATATATTCCTGATTCCTTAGAGAGAACAAGGAGGATTTGGATTAGTTTTTTTTTTTTGGATCAAATTGGATTAGTTGTTATTCTAAGTGGCTGCTTTACAAATTATTCGATTACTTAGTATTAGTGGAGTACTGCCTTAGTTTTTCTATAATTCTATTTAAATTATTTTTATTATAATTACATAAATCTTAAATTATTATTAATTGTTATATAAATTTGCTTAAATTGTTTATTCTAAATTTAGGCATGCATTAAAATATCATAGATTTATTTATGTCATATATTTAAAAACTTGATTGAATTGGGTGTTATAAATCAATATGATATTAATTCAATAATAATAATAATAATAATAATAATAATAATAATAATAATTTCATCTTTTATATGATTTTAAATAAAATAATTAAAATTCACCATTGTATTGAATAATCACGCTAATGAAATCATATTAATATTATTATTATTTTTGTTCAACGCACAATGAAGTTTTTCTCTCGAATAATTTTAGAGTGATTATAAGATAATTTTGTTTATATTCTTTCTTAATTTTTTTACTAAAACATATATAGTTCACATATAAAATTACTCGAATCTACACGCAATTATCAAAGTCTACTCCCACAGTCCCACTAGCGTATCATTTGTCTGTATTGTCACTTGTCGCGCGCTACTACTCTTTTGTGAAATATGCACCAAATTTCCAAGTCAACCCATACCGTCAACTTCATTCACTAATAATTGTTTTACATTACATATTTTAAAATCTCATAAGATATTTCAATTTATTAATCACAATATTTATGATGCAGACATGTTTAAGACATCCAGTCCTATAAGTTCAACTCAATAGAAATCAAGCTTTAGAGAAGAATTTTAAATTTTAGCCTTAATTTAATAAATTTTAAAGTTTTCTAAAAAATTATTTTAAGAACTATTTAGAATATATTTTATGCAATTAATTTTTAATTGAAAGTATAAAGAGTCTAAAATGATAGTTGGATTCCCTCGTGCTGTTTTTTTAACGAAGAGTAAAAATCTTAGGTGACTTTTTTGAAAGTCTTTTAATTAAAAAGATCAAATAATAATAATAATAATAATAAATGATTTATTAAAGGAGTTTTAAACAATTGTAGACGAGTTCATAAATGAGTATGGAAATCGTGTTTATATTCATTTATTTAACTTGATAAAAAGATCAAACCGTTTACAAAATTGTTCATCAAACATTTTGTTCATTTACAGTGTTACGCAGAAAAACGATCCATAGTTTCGCTACCCTATTTTTGCACTCACAATGCCTATAAATCGAACTAAAATTAATTTGATCTTGACATACACTACATCTATTAATAAAAGTATGTTTTTCTAAAGTCATCATTAAGATAATTTGCATTTGGAATCGATAATTATAAGGAATTTAATCAACTCTTATTGTGCACCAACTATGTGCATGATCATGAACCATGGTTGGTTTGTGTACTATTGGAGCTGAAGAAATCAAACTTGCCGCCATGGACAGATTAGATTCAATATGATTCAGCATATTTGATCATGATATTTCTCAAGTTCTGAATGAGCTTCTCTTCTACTGCAGGTTACAAAAGCTTTAACAGAAGCTGGTTTAGAGTCATCTAATCTCATCCTTGGAATCGATTTCACCAAAAGCAATGAATGGACAGGTTAGTTTCCACCAATCTAATGATCCATGTTTATTTTTAGACTTTCTTCTTTTGCTTTATGAATTGGTATATTGGAAGCCAATACATCCATGTTTCTATTGAAAGGCAAAGTATCATTCAACAACCGGAGTCTTCATGCCATTGGTGGTACGCTGAATCCGTATGAGAAAGCTATCACGATAATTGGAAAGACCCTGGCTCCTTTTGATGAAGACAACTTGATACCTTGTTTCGGCTTTGGTGACGGTATGATGTCTGCTCTGATTGTTAATCTGTCCTCCTTTACCTTTTATCTGTTTGATCTAATCGAGTTTCGTGTTTGAATGTCACAGCAACCACACATGATACAGAGGTGTTTAGCTTTCACAGCGATCGTTCATCTTGCCATGGATTTGAGGAAGTCTTAGATTGTTACAGAAAGATTGTTCCAAACTTGAGACTAGCTGGTAACTGGGATCTGTTCCCTGGACTTGGCAATTTTAACATGTCCATATCGACATTATGTCATGAATAATTCATTTATGCCGAATCGTAATGCATTGAGCATGTATGTTGTGCTGTAGGACCAACATCTTACGCACCAGTCATCGATGCTGCTGTTGACATTGTGGAAAACAGTGGTGGCCAATTCCATGTGTTAGTTATCATTGCAGATGGCCAGGTTCTATATCGCATGCCTTAACTTTTCTCCTTGTATGAGCAATTTGTTAACGCACTCTCACTGAATGTATCTCCGAATTTGTTTTCTTTTCGTGTCGATGATGAAGGTCACACGAAGTGTTAATACAAGTGACAGAGAGCTGAGTCCACAAGAAGAGAAAACAATCAGTGCAATCGTTAACGCAAGGTAGTACCTTGTACATGTATGTATCCATTTGCTTTTGTTAATTTAGGAAACAATTAAGATGTACATTGTCAATAAGTATGCATGTTGAAGAAGGCATAGATTCAATTGTGTTAAAGCAGAGGAATTTATTTTTGTATTTGTTTTCATTCACTCATTCCAGCTTGTACCCACTGGCTATTGTTTTGGTTGGTGTTGGTGATGGACCTTGGGATGATATGAAGAAATTCGATGATAAGATTCCGTCGCGTGACTTCGACAACTTCCAGGTTTCGATCGAGCTAGAAGCAGAACTTGTCCGATAATTATATCGAACTAATTAATATGATGGAATGTAATTTGTTTTTTTTATCTCTAATATTTATGTGCAGTTTGTTGATTTCACTGGGATTATGGCAAAAAATACAAGTCAAGAAGTTAAGGAAACTGCTTTTGCTCTTGCTGCTCTCATGGAGATCCCTTTACAGTACAAAGCATGCATGGAACTTGGCATTCTTGGGTGAGTTCATCTTCAATAATTTAGTTTACTCTCAAGTATGATACTCGTAATTACTCGCTAATTATTTTACGTATTTGCATCAAACAAATCAAGACAACGAACCGGAAAAGCCAAGAAAGTAGTTCCACGACCTCCTCCGGTTTCATACCGTAGACCTGCTCCGCCCGAGCGCATGCCGAGCAATGTCTCGGCACCAACTGCAGTTGCATCAGATGATCAGCAGGTATGCATGCATGCATTCTTACTTTCCTTATTATTTTTATTATGGAAATGTATACATTATTCTCATGAATGAATCATTTTTGTAATATATATTTTATGTTGTAAAAATTCCAGATAACTAATCTTGTTTGCAATTGCAATGTAAATGCAGTCTGCATGCCCAATATGCCTTACGAATACAAAGGACTTGGCCTTTAATTGTGGGCATATGGTGAGTAATTCATTTATTTATTTATCCTTTAAATTCTCTCAATAAATAAAAAAATACTTTTTTTTTTTTTAATTTGAAAAGAGTTAAGATAATTAAATATGTATTATGATGGCAGACTTGTAGGGATTGTGGGCAGAGAGTGTCAAATTGTCCAATATGCCGACAAAGGATTACTAATCGTCTTAGGCTGTTCACTTGATCAGTCTTCCCATGGTCGATTTCACACTCCTTTTGAATTAAGTTTGTACTTTGTTGAGTTTGGGTTTGAATTTCTTTGCCCTCGTGTAATTTCAGAATGTTAATTTGTACAAAAATACCAATATAAATGTGTGTGTATATATAAATTTGTACTTTGTTGAGTTTGGGTTTGAATTTCCTTGTGGATTTTCTTGATTATTGGTTGAGTTATTGTCTAATGGATAAAACATTAATCTGGGCAGTTTTGAGCACAGATCCACAGTGTTTTAAAATTATTTTGTTAGCATATTTTGTTCAAATGATGTTATAATTTTTACCATAAAGTTTCAACAGCAAACATTGTTGATTGACTCGGTTAGTATCGATGTTATTATGGTAAAACAACTCGGTTAGTATCAATGTTATTATGGTAAATTTCAACAACTTGACTAGTATGGTCTGCCCCAAACTATGCTTACTTTTAGGGCTGTTCATTTGTCGGGTACTCGAAAAGTCGGATATTCGGTTTATTCGGTTACCTACTTTACCAGCTCGTGTCCTGACTCGTTATACTCGAGTACCCGTGAAACTCTAGTATTTGAAAAATCGGGTACCGAGTACCCAATTTATTTATTTTTTATTTTTTTAATTCTAAAATTTTAAAAAATAACATATTAAACACAAAAATATTTTTAAAAAGTTTGAAACTTAAAACTTAAAAGTATATAATACAAAACATAGAAATAATTTAGGGATTTGAATTTAGTTTTAGATTAGAAATATTAAGAAACTTAAAATAAAAATATAATTTAAAATATTAAAAATATATATTAAAAATTACTGGGTCGGGTACCTGGCCTAGTCAAATAATTTTTTTTTATAAAATTACCCAACATTTTTAAGTTTGGGTCGTCGGGTCAGGTCAACCGGGTTGAGTATTTTTGAACACCCTACCTCCTTTGGTGCCCCTATTTAAAAAACAAGTTTAGGGTTTAGGGTTTAAGGTTATGGGTTGTGGTTAGGGTTTAGGAAATTAGGGTAGAGTATATTTTTTAGAGTTTAGGGTGTGGAAATTAGGGTTACAGTTTAGAATTTATTTTTTTAAGTATTTTTTAGTGTGGGGCATAAAAGGAGGCATGATTAGAGGGCATTGGATTTTTTTTCGTTATTATAGTACTATAAATGGGACACAAATTTTATGTCTTAAACCTAAACCGTAAACCTTAAATTAAATTTTAAACTCTGACCTTAAATTTTAAATCATAAACCTTAAACCCTAAACCCTAAAAATACGCCCTCTCAAAATCTCTAAATTCTAATCCTAAATTTTAACCTTTAACCCTAAACTATAAATCTAATTTTTTTTAGTGTGAAGACATAAATAGATGAAAAAAATAATTGATTTCTATTTTATAGTTATAATTTTAAGTGTATTATATTTTCTGATTTAATTTATTAAAGAAAACTATGAATAGTTTAAGAAATGTATTAAAAAAGCGTACAGTTGATTTGAGAGATAAATTCGGGCATTGTATTGATGCTAAATATTTTATTTCTGAAACACGGTATTATTATAAAAAAATAATTATAAATATAATTATACCATTCCTATAGTTAGACGTAGTCTTTGAATCTAAGTATACTTTTGTTTGGATCCGATTGGAGAAAAAGAAAAGAAGAGCTTTGCTTTCAATCACTTTATTCTCTGTTAATATTGTGCCGGACGATTGCTAGAGGAAGAATAAATAAATAAATTATAATTGAAAAACAGGGTGTATCGGCAAAGCTTATAGGTAGCCTCAAACCCTTATCCTATTCGAACCATTTTTTTAGGGTAATCTTCACCAGTGGTCCCTTTCGTTTAGGGTGTGTTCTATTTTGGTCACCAAAATTCAAAAACGATTATTCTGGTCACTTACGTTTAGAATCGTTTCTATTTTGGTCCCTTGGCCGTTAGTCTCCGTTACTTAAAAAAATTAATTTCTAATTTAACCCCCAAACTTTCAAAATTTTATTTTTCACCATCTTCCCCAAAAATTATAAAACTAAAACCCAAAAAAATTAATTCAAAACCATAACGATGAATACAACTTGGTCACTTTTTGAATTTATATTGAGCGTAAGAGACTAGATAATCTCCTTTTTTTTTTAACTTTGCAAAACTAGGAGATTAGATAATCTCCAACACCCTTACATGGCACCCTTGTATGATCCCAACAACAATCCTCCCGCACAAGTGCCAATCGATCTTGACATAGATGAGGATCTGGGGGAAGAGATGATCAGGGAGATGATGTGGAAGGAAATGCTTTATTACCATCCAGAAGCTGCTAATGCAAGTGGTGAGGTGTGTGCCTAATCTTATGAGGTTGTTTTACCACCGACGAGCAGGGTTTTGTCTTGGTGGTGATATATGCTATATTTATGTCTTTGCTACTCCTTTATGGTTTTGATAATGTTGGAGAAACAGAGGCAATATGTTTTAGTGTCTGCTATATCTTGTTTAGGAGTTTGAGCTCTTTCTGTAGATGTCCTTGAAAAAACAAATTTGTATATAAGTGTGCTATTTTATGTGTCTAATACCGAGTATCCGAGTTTTTGGACTAAATTTTTTTACGTGTTAGGTAAATTAAGTTTAGACATTGAGAACAATTTATTTTGTGAACTTGTTCTCCCTTTGAATAGCAGTGTGATTTTTGCAGACCAACGTGTTTTTGGAAACCACACTCAGAAAAAAATAAGTAACTTGGTCTATGTATATTTCATGTGGAACAAAATAGTATATTTTTGTAAAATCCATTACCCATTATTCATTTACCCAATTTATTTCATCCTCTAATACCCGAACTTGATTTAATATCCATCTCCTCCCAGCTGAAAAGCATTTCCTCCCATCTGTAGACCATCATTTCATTCCAACCGAAGAAAATACGGTAGGCCCAAAGGAGTTTTGCAAAGTTAATATGCGGATGAGAAATATGAGAAAGATGGTGACCCAGTTAAAAAAAAGAGATTATCTAATCTCTTACACTTAATGTAAATCCAAAAAGTGACCCAGTTGTATTCATCGTTAGGGTTTTGAATTAATTTTTTGGGTTTTAGTTTTGTAATTTTTGGGGAAGATGGTGAAAAATAAAATTTTGAAAGTTTGGGGGTTAAATTAGAAATTAATTTTTTTAAGTAACGGAGACTAACGGCGAAGGGACCAAAATAGAAACGATTCTAAACGTAAGTGACCAGAATAATCGTTTTTGAATTTTGGTGACCAAAATAGAACACACCCTAAACGAAAGGGACCACTGGTGAAGATTACCCTTTTTTTAAATAAATGTAATACATACACATGATTAATGGTACATAACGGTACATGATGCTTATTATAGAATCATCCACTAAAAAAGCTATAAAAAAATTAGTGATACCTAAAAGATTTCAAAATATATTTCAAGATGAACAAAAATTTAAAAACAATAAATCATTAAATTTCCCAAATGTTTTGGTTGGATGCTTGCAAGTGTTAGAGTTTGCAATCAAATTTCATTTTTATCCGGTTCGATTTATAAATTTTTTCAAACTCACCATTTTATAAAGGCTAATTTGAATTCGTTTTCACCCATAATATTATTTTTTAAAAAAATATATGATTTCTTTGATTAATTTCTTTTTTTAATGTATCTATTGGAACGAGTTTAATGACTAATTATTCACATTTTGTTGGTTTATTTTAGGGGTAGACTCTAGCCACAAATTTTAAACATGCTCTAATGTCTAAGGCGAGGCTCGAATCTCAACCACCGATTAATATAGAAAAGACTATTTTCATCTTACCTAAGACCTATAGTTATTTTTTTACGATTTTAAACATAAACAACTTCACATATTTTTAATGTTTAAAATATAGCATTACATATTATAATAGATTTCTAGTACATACTATTGCCAATTTGACATTATGGATGTTTATGGTTAACAAAAATATTACAAAGTTTAACTTGTATGCTATGTTATTAATGCAGTTAAATGATAATGTTTAAAGATAATATATTCTAATTATAGTAGAAACATAACCTACAGATTAACTGCTGTAATATTTTGGTCTCTAGATCAACGAATATATAATTAAAATGTATATCGTTTTACATAATTTAAGGACTATTTTATGGGTCATTTTCCCTTTCACTATAATTTAACGTACTATTTAGAGGCATTGTGTCATCTTGTCAGGCATTAACATGATTCTTCAGCAAGGTGGTCACTTTTCCTTTTCCTCTAAATTTGTTGGTATCATAGATTAGGATTTGTCTTATATTATTCATCCCTTTACCTTAAAATTTTAAAGATCCAAAAAGATTTAAACGAGAAAATAATTCTTAAATTGTTTTTTTTTGTATTTAGTCGATAAATTTTTTTGGGTCAAAATAAGTATTTAAACTGTTTTTTAGTCTCTAAACTACAATCTAACCACTACAAAACTCCAATCTCACCTTCACAATAACTAAGTTCACAATCATGACTATTTTAATCTCAATGAAAGTGATTTTATGTTCATTCAAATGGATTCTAAAGTCAATTTGGACGTGTAGTTAGATTCAGATGAGATGAAAATGAAAACAACAAAATTGATTCTTGTAATGATGATATTAAGTACTATAATGATTAAATGTGTTTGGATAAGATAATTATTAACTTTTTTAAAGAAAGATAATTTTTTTTGAAAATGAGTAGGTATGTTTATTCATAAAAAAATCATGAAAATTTATAACTCGATTCAGACAAATTTCTTAAACAAAAACTAACGTCTCTAGATCATAAACATGACCAAAGAAAGAAAAGGTAAAAACCTAATTCAAATACTCGAAATAATATATATATATATATATATATATATATATATATAAAACATCACTAAAGCTCGACGATGAAGGTAAAAAAACATCAACAACAACATTAAAAAATGCATGTTGCAGAATTGGGGTACGTTGACAACACGTTTATTACCACAACTCAATCGCGAACAAGAGCGATGACTAAACTTGCATCTATATCCAATTTGAGGGTCCAAAACAGAGATATCAACAGGATAACAAAAAAAGTGTTATCTTGATTAGTTGTGACGATGTCCAATCCAACTTTGAAGCAAAAAAAAACGTGCCAAAAGATAGAAAATAAATTTGAAAAAAACAAAATAAAAGAAATGACCGACGCTCGACAAACAACACTAATGTTGATGTCGTCGCTAGCCATATAAGTATACAAGAAAGAAAGATTATTATTAACATCAACGTGAAAGGAATCATCATATTTTAGACGAAGCTGACATAGACATCAATGTCGCTTCATCGTACTCTACGATTATGTTGGCTAAATATATTTTCACACGATTTTATCGAACTTAATGTATCTTAAATCATTATTTGGAAACTAAGACCTCAAGGTTACTGAATATCCATAAATACAGATCCTAGGAAGTCACATTAGGGTCACCGGAGCGACCCACGATAAAATTTCAAATAAACAAATTTGTTGAACCATTTGAAATCCTAAATCAAGTTTTGACTTAAAATAGAATTTCAGAAAACGTTTAGACAACGAAACAAAACTTTGATACAAATTATTAATACAAGTTTCAAATCCGAATATAAATAAAAACATGACATACATGCCCCCTAATTATACAAATACCATACTCCGCAAGCAAGCCAAAGAAACTCTCATACTGACGTTGACAACTGCAACAAAATCGATCTTCTAACCTGTGATGGTAAAAACAACGTGAGCTTCGGAAAGCTCAGTAATACAAACTACCAGGAGATGCTAAATGTGCAAGTAGGTATGTGGCAACTTAACATTGTCATGAAGAAATAAGCAACGGGAAGCTCAAATTATGATTCGATAATTCAGTGAAGCATTATTAGAAGGTCACAGAGCTGTCATTTATTTGATCACCTGAACCGTAAGAGGTGGTCTAAAGCCAGAGATTCGAAAGAGATTCAGATTTCAAAAGTTGAATCAAGGAGTTCAGAGTGGTCCATTAAGTGCGAATTGTAAGTTTACTGAGAATTTCTTTCCTTTCGTATTACAATATCATACTTCTAAATTTTAAGCATATGGATTTGGTTTAGAACAGAAATTATTTATAGATACATGGTACGCGCTTTATGGTCCAATTTATTTCTTAGAGATACTTGATAGATATCAGAAAGATGACATTTGTCAATTTTAGACTGATTATAGAACGAGGTCCCTACGAATAGGGGAGTTCAATAAGACGTATCGAATCAACATCGGAATTTGATGCATCAAAATCATCGAAATTGTAGATATAACGCGAGCAGAATTAAATGTTACAACATGTGAGGGTATTAAGGTCATTTTGACCTTCGGGAGGGGTAAACTGGTAATTTGAACCAACAAGGTATAAACAGTAATGTACAGAATTTATGACTTCTAGTTGCTCGTCAAGTTTCCGAGCCACTTTGAACTAATCGGAACCCATTAACACCGTGTTTAATATCTCACCGGATAGGTACACTTCAACCATTCATTTCTCAGAACTGACTACGGAGCATAACAACAATAGCTCACATTCACCAATCGTCCACTGAACTTATTCTAGAAATCGAGCATATATTCAGATGGTATTTTCCAAGTATTCAAACATGTGCATTGCACTTGAACTCATTCCAAAACATCGAATGTACCTTATAAGAACAGATCTCTCTTACTATTAGATATGTACTTTCTCCCAATAAACTGTACACCTTTTTATGGTATTCCTCCAATATCCTTTTAGTATCATAAACGACCAACAGACACGGGTCATATATTACCACTTCTTGTTTGAGCCATTACATGGTTAACCTTATTTGGAGTTCTTAATTCCAGGTCTTAGAAATATTCTCAATCAGTATAATATCCGAGGGTATTTCAGACAATTCAATGCTCGAAGGTGTTACGATTGTTCAGAGTCTTTCAGTCCTTCCAACTATTCTTTCATTTAAGTTCTCGAGGGTAAAACCATCATTTTGATCAATTTGGCACTTGCTGTCGAGGATAGATTATTCTTTTTGTCATTATAGATATTCTGATCAGTTCAGCATTATCAGTATTTCCAAACATTTTAGTCCTTTCAAACGATTCAACAATTTACGCAACTTTGACTAATTCAAACATACCAATATTTTCTCGCAAATGTCTTCAGAGATTTATTCAATTTCTAATAGAAACTGAGCAATTTACAATCTCAAAGGTGAAGCCTCGTTACGTTAACTTCCCAAGCCAGTTCAAGATTTTTAGAAGAATTTAAATTGATATACATGATCCAGTGTAAATTCTCAGACCACTTTCATTGATAGGGGTATTTTAGTCATTTTCATACATCAGGGCATTTTCGTATTTCATTAGCCAACACAATCAGATTTAGAGATCAACCGTTTTTGTTAAACGCTTATTGAACTCAGAAATCTTTTCGATTTATCAAACCTCTTAATCGAATATATGCCTTGGCCATTAATATTCTTATTTCTTAATTGATCGACATTAGCGAAATTAATCATATGCTCAATCATGGTTGTGCAAGCATTAACCGAGTACCAACAAATTTTGAAAGCATGCAGAAGGTAGTAATGTATTACCTTGGCTCCGAGCTACAACGATCGATCTGAGAACGACATTCGAACACCCTTGAACCCGGATTTGACATCCCTCAACAATTCGTATTCCAGGAACTATGAGTACCTTCAATTACACAAATCCCAAGATCAGACCTCATCCATAAAGCACTTAACCAATTAATTAAATACATAAGCACTCTCGGGTTCAAGGTCAGATTCGGAAGCCTTCAGGTCAGAATTTCACGAAACGGGCTTCAAAATCGGACTCAGGACGTCAAAAAAACATAAAATAGGACTTTTCGGGAAAATTTGACTCTTTGGTCAAAGTCAACGGTCAACGGGCAGGTCAACGGTCAACGGGCAGGTCAACGGTCAACGGGCAGGTCAACGCTGACGTCACTAGTCAACTGGGTTGACTCACTGAGTTGACTCAAACAGGTTGACTCAGACGAGTTGACTCACTGGGTTGACTCGGTCAAAGGGTCGGGTTGGTTCAACGGGTCGACGGGTCGGGTAAAGGGCAGAACGGGTCGGGTCGGTTGGGTCTAGTTTATGGGCTGATCAGTTTAAAAGAAACGGGCTTGGCCCAAAGGTAACCGGTTCAGGCTCTTGGGCCAACACCTGAACCGACCCACTAACCCAAAACTAAACTTTCCGGCCGGTCATCGGACGGTCGCCGGGGTGGTCGCCGGGGTGGTCGCCGGAAGCCCCAAAAACCTCATTTTCACCGGAAAAAAAAGAGAACATCATTGTTAGATCAACCCAAATATTAAAAACACGAAAATAGGCTGGAATCTTGTCGGAAATTACCGAAAATGCCTAAAATCCGTCAGAAAGCTTGAAGCTCTGATGAGCGTCTTACCGGCGTCGAATGGATGATCGATTGACTGGGTTTTATCCGTCGTGACGTAGGGAACCCAGATCTGGTGGCCGTGAAACGAACGGGCGGCGAGGATGGCCGGAAAACTCAGAAAACCGAAGAGACCTTTTTTTTCTGACGAACCTTCAAACGCACTCCCACGGCAAGCGTCGACGGAACACCGCGAGTGGCTGGCGGCCTTGAATTCACTGCACGACGACAAGCACGCTGGTGGCGGCGGTGGCACACACGACGCGGCGGTGACGGAGATCGGCCGGTGAAGACCTTGGGTTGAGG
The DNA here is from genome assembly GCA_958450335.1 of Hibiscus tridactylites. Lineage (NCBI taxonomy): Eukaryota > Viridiplantae > Streptophyta > Magnoliopsida > Malvales > Malvaceae > Hibiscus > Hibiscus tridactylites. Next base: position 63,150,305 of record OY288290.1, read on the forward strand.
TGTCCCTTTGAAAACCCAAATATTCCCCTCTCCCTTTTTTTTTTCAGATTCGAATGGGTATCCCCAGGTGGGTGGGGAGTCAAAAGCTTTAAATTCCGATTTGAATCGAAAGGATAAAACTTAATAATATAATGATGTAACCAAAGACCAATTGAGGTCTTAGATCAGATGGTTAAAGAATGGCTTAACATGTGAGGGGTTGAGGGTTCGAAACCTCTCGATAGCACCTCTTTCCTTTTCTTTTATTCATTTCTTTTTTCTTCTTTTTTTTTTGCCAAAACTCAGGGTGTTACAACTCTCTCCCCCTTAAAAGAAATTTCGTCCTCGAAATTTACCAAAGTCGGGGAAATGTAACACAACTATTTCATCTACTCTTGTACCGCAATTTATCCATCAGAGTATCCTTGTTTCTCGGATTTCTCAAACGGTCACAGATCAATCTAGTAATGTTCTCAATTACTCGGACTATCTTTAGACTCAAAGTCATCCCATCATACCTCTCAAACCAATTGATCAAAATACAGTAAGTAATCCATATCGAACTTCATACAGTGTCAAGCAAACACTCGTCTCATAATTTTTATTATACACAATCTTAGTCAAGGATAAGTAGTCCTTCCCAACCGCCGTAAAAGTCAATCTTACGACCTTGAAGTTCATCCTTCAGAATATGGATTACACAACTAGGTTAACCATCAATTTTACGAATGAGAAACTATACTTAAAATCCAAAAGAGTACTCAAGGCCTTCAACAGAACTTCCTAGAGTTATGGTATAACATCGAATCTCAGTTAGGAACGATACATAATGATACACTATGCCACGTTTTCAGAGACAAATTCTTTCTTTAAGCCGATTGAACATAAACAAGATTTTAAACGGATATCACTTATCTTCAGTAAAATTCTCAGACAACTGCTTCCTACGTGTACAATAAAGTCACCACAGAATTTTATACTTTCATCGCATTCACAAACACTTTTCTTTTAAATTCATAACACTTTTATCAAAATTTCATCAGAATATTTTCGAACACAATCATCATCACCGAGCTACCTTATATGAAACCTTATATCAATTACCTCATATGATCAAACCTTTATTCTCTATCAAATTCATATCTTCAATTCCACACGCATTAACCATCTCAGTTTCTTTATCTGGATTCAAATCCATCTATTTAATCTAATTCGTAGACAACATTAATGATATTCCTTTCCAGTACAGATCAAGCTATTATGGACAGAAGGGTTAGATGCAATTATTACAGAAAAGGATTCAACATCGGAGTCTCGGCACGGAGGAGTACGATTATGATCTAGGGGCATGCACAGACCAGACACCCTATGACAGACGATCGGCCGATCTACCCAGAATAACGCAACTCTAAGCTCTGATACCACTAAATGTAACCCCCTTGACCTGCCTATGCGTTAATACGGATCCTAAGAAGTCACATTAGGGTCACCGGAGCGACCCACGATAAAATTTCAAATAAACAAATTTGCTGAACCATTTGAAATCCTAAATCAAGTTTTGACTTAAAATAGAATTTCAGAAAACGTTTAGACAATGAAACAAAACTTTGATACAAATTATTAATACAAGTTTCAAATCCGAATATAAATAAAAACATGACATACATGCCCCCTAATTATACAAATACCATACTCCGCAAGCAAGCCAAAGAAACTCTCATACTGACGTTGACAACTGCAACAAAATCGATCTTCTAACCTGTGATGGTAAAAACAACGTGAGCTTCGGAAAGCTCAGTAATACAAACTACCAGGAGATGCTAAATGTGCAAGTAGGTATGTGGCAACTTAACATTGTCATGAAGAAATAAGCAACGGGGAGCTCAAATTATGATTCGATAATTCAGTGAAGCATTATTAGAAGGTCACAGAGCTGTCATTTATTTGATCACCTGAACCGTAAGAGGTGGTCTAAAGCCAGAGATTCGAAAGAGATTCAGATTTCAAAAGTTGAATCAAGGAGTTCAGAGTGGTCCATTAAGTGCGAATTGTAAGTTTACTGAGGGTTCAACATTGATACATTAATTTAGTAAGATATGTTTCAGAAGAGGTCAAAAAGTTCTATTAATTAACTTAACTACCCTCAACCGAACTCAAAAATGCAATTCGCCCTGAACTGCATACAGAAGGTCTTACCCTAAGCCTGAGGCGTAGGAGCCTACCTAAGGGGATGCCTTAGGTCCAGAAAGACTTACCCTAGGCCCGTGGGCATAGTAGCTTAACAGAAAGGCTTACCCTAGGCCCATTGGGCGTAGGAGCTTAGGTCCAGAAGGACTTACCAGCGCTGAGCCTACAGATCATCATTCATATCCCAGACAATATACCCTAGATGATTTCAGTTTATATTCAGAAGTCAAAATTACAGAAAATAGATATCAAACCTATTTTTATACCAGAAGACGAATGTCAAATTTATTTTATTATTATTATTATTATTTCGTATTCAATTTTCAGATATCAGATATATTTTTCATATCAAAGGTCAAAATCAGAGAATTTCTTTCCTTTCGTATTACAATATCATACTTCTAAATTTTAAGCATATGGATTTGGTTTAGAACAGAAATTATTTATAGATACATGGTACGCGCTTTATGGTCCAATTTATTTCTTAGAGATACTTGATAGATATCAGAAAGATGACATTTGTCAATTTTAGACTGATTATAGAACGAGGTCCCTACGAATAGGGGAGTTCAATAAGACGTATCGAATCAACATCGGAATTTGATGCATCAAAATCATCGAAATTGTAGATATAACGCGAGCAGAATTAAATGTTACAACATGTGAGGGTATTAAGGTCATTTTGACCTTCGGGAGGGGTAAACTGGTAATTTGAACCAACAAGGTATAAACAGTAATGTACAGAATTTATGACTTCTAGTTGCTCGTCAAGTTTCCGAGCCACTTTGAACTAATCGGAACCCATTAACACCGTGTTTAATATCTCACCGGATAGGTACACTTCAACCATTCATTTCTCAGAACTGACTACGGAGCATAACAACAATAGCTCACATTCACCAATCGTCCACTGAACTTATTCTAGAAATCGAGCATATATTCAGATGGTATTTTCCAAGTATTCAAACATGTGCATTGCACTTGAACTCATTCCAAAACATCGAATGTACCTTATAAGAACAGATCTCTCTTACTATTAGATATGTACTTTCTCCCAATAAACTGTACACCTTTTTATGGTATTCCTCCAATATCCTTTTAGTATCATAAACGACCAACAGACACGGGTCATATATTACCACTTCTTGTTTGAGCCATTACATGGTTAACCTTATTTGGAGTTCTTAATTCCAGGTCTTAGAAATATTCTCAATCAGTATAATATCCGAGGGTATTTCAGACAATTCAATGCTCGAAGGTGTTACGATTGTTCAGAGTCTTTCAGTCCTTCCAACTATTCTTTCATTTAAGTTCTCGAGGGTAAAACCATCATTTTGATCAATTTGGCACTTGCTGTCGAGGATAGATTATTCTTTTTGTCATTATAGATATTCTGATCAGTTCAGCATTATCAGTATTTCCAAACATTTTAGTCCTTTCAAACGATTCAACAATTTACGCAACTTTGACTAATTCAAACATACCAATATTTTCTCGCAAATGTCTTCAGAGATTTATTCAATTTCTAATAGAAACTGAGCAATTTACAATCTCAAAGGTGAAGCCTCGTTACGTTAACTTCCCAAGCCAGTTCAAGATTTTCAGAAGAATTTAAATTGATATACATGATCCAGTGTAAATTCTCAGACCACTTTCATTGATAGGGGTATTTTAGTCATTTTCATACATCAGGGCATTTTCGTATTTCATTAGCCAACACAATCAGATTTAGAGATCAACCGTTTTTGTTAAACGCTTATTGAACTCAGAAATCTTTTCGATTTATCAAACCTCTTAATCGAATATATGCCTTGGCCATTAATATTCTTATTTCTTAATTGATCGACATTAGCGAAATTAATCATATGCTCAATCATGGTTGTGCAAGCATTAACCGAGTACCAACAAATTTTGAAAGCATGCAGAAGGTAGTAATGTATTACCTTGGCTCCGAGCTACAACGATCGATCTGAGAACGACATTCGAACACCCTTGAACCCGGATTTGACATCCCTCAACAATTCGTATTCCAGGAACTATGAGTACCTTCAATTACACAAATCCCAAGATCAGACCTCATCCACAAAGCACTTAACCAATTAATTAAATACATAAGCACTCTCGGGTTCAAGGTCAAATTCGGAAGCCTTCGGGTCAGAATTTCACGAAACGGGCTTCAAAATCGGACTCAGGACGTCAAAAAAACATAAAATAGGACTTTTCGGGAAAATTTGACTCTTTGGTCAAAGTCAACGGTCAACGGGCAGGTCAACGGTCAACGGGCAGGTCAACGGTCAACGGGCAGGTCAACGCTGACGTCACTAGTCAACTGGGTTGACTCACTGAGTTGACTCAAACAGGTTGACTCAGACGAGTTGACTCACTGGGTTGACTCGGTCAAAGGGTCGGGTTGGTTCAACGGGTCGACGGGTCGGGTAAAGGGCAGAACGGGTCGGGTCGGTTGGGTCTAGTTTATGGGCTGACCAGTTTAAAAGAAACGGGCTTGGCCCAAAGGTAACCGGTTCAGGCTCTTGGGCCAACACCTGAACCGACCCACTTACCCAAAACTAAACTTGCCGGCCGGTCATCGGACGGTCGCCGGGGTGGTCGCCGGAAGCCCCAAAAACCTCATTTTCACCGGAAAAAAAAGAGAACATCATTGTTAGATCAACCCAAATATTAAAAACACGAAAATAGGCCGGAATCTTGTCGGAAATTACCGAAAATGCCTAAAATCCGTCGGAAAGCTTGAAGCTCCGATGAGCGTCTTACCGGCGTCGAATGGATGATCGATTGACTGGGTTTTATCCGTCGTGACGTAGGGAACCCAGATCTGGTGGCCGTGAAACGAACGGGCGGCGAGGATGGCCGGAAAACTCAGAAAACCGAAGAGACCTTTTTTTTTTCGACGAACCTTCAAACGCACTCCCACGGCAAGCGTCGACGGAACACCGCGAGTGGCTGGCGGCCTTGAATTCACTGCACGACGACAAGCACGCTGGTGGCGGCGGTGGCACACACGACGCGGCGGTGACGGAGATCGGCCGGTGAAGACCTTGGGTTGAGGTGTCCCTTTGAAAACCCAGATATTCCCCTCTCCCTTTTTTTCAGATTCGAATGGGTATCCCCAGGTGGGTGGGGAGTCAAAAGCTTTAAATTCCGATTTGAATCGAAAGGATAAAACTTAATAATATAATGATGTAACCAAAGACCAATTGAGGTCTTAGATCAGATGGTTAAAGAATGGCTTAACATGTGAGGGGTTGAGGGTTCGAAACCTCTCGATAGCACCTCTTTCCTTTTCTTTTATTCATTTCTTTTTTCTTCTTTTTTTTTTTGCCAAAATTCAGGGTGTTACAATTCAAAGGGACTTAATTATCACACTTTTAGGCTTAATAATTAAATAGGTGTTCAAACTATACATATGGCTATTTTTTGTGATTAAATTATTTTTTTGTTCTAAATAGGTACCAAAACTTTCATTTCGGTCCATTTAAGTGCTTGAATGTTAAAAAAATGTTAGCCAATTAAAATATGACACGTGACATATTTTTAATATTTAATTTATTTTAATTAATTTTTAAATAACATTAAAAAAATTAAAAAAAATATCAGTTTTAAATTTTTACAAAATGGTCCCAAAACCCTAACCCAAAATCCCCAAATTGTCATCGTTGACTGCCTCACCGAAGACCACCACTACTGCCGCCGAAATACCACGATCATTTCCCCCAACCACCCAATCGTCGTTACTGACGGTAAGCGTGTCGATCGGCTTTCTTTTTGCGAGTTTGGCTTCCTTCGACGTTAGGAAGTCGGTCGGCACACCTACCGTTGGTTACCAACGATGGTTGGTTGGGGGAATGGTCATGGTGGTCTGACGATGAAAATGGTGGCCGGAGGCGTGACCATCGGCGGTAGAATCGACTGAGAAAATTAGGGAGTTCGAATTTAGGGGTCATTTTGTGAGTTTTTAAAATTTTAGGCTTTTTTAAAAATTAAGTTAAAAATAAATAATATAAAAGTATATATATATATATATATATATATATATATATATATTTAAAAAAGTAATGATAGTTAATGATTAGGCACCTTAAATGACCGAAATAAAAGTTTAGACATTTATTTAAAGAAAAAGTAATTTAAACACCAAAAGTAAGTTATATACGTAGTTTGGTCGCATATTTAACTATTAAGCCTTACTTTTATTAATCACCGAGACGCAGTTAGATAATAAAAAAATTCTTAAGGACTTTTTTATTTTCTTCATGACAATTTTTTTTAGATTTTATATTTTAGTAATAAACAAAATCCTCCCAAGAGAACGGTTTAAATCCGAACGGTGTAATGTTGCACTTAGAATAGATATTTTTAAAAAGGAAAATATCACATGCATTGGTTGTGAAAATGAAAAATTTTCACAAGTGCTCTTAGTTTTAGAATTTATAGATCTAGTTTAAGGTTTTATAGGTTTAAGTGTATGAGTTTGAAATTTAAAGTTCATTGTTAAATTTATGGTTTAGAGGTTAGGATTTAGGACAATATAGCTAGGGATTTGAATTTTAACATATAAACCCAAAGTTTTAACCATAAACCCTAAATTCAAAATTCATACATTTAACTCCTAAACATTAAACTCTAAATAGAATTTCTAAACCCTAAAATAAGACATTTGTAGAAATTTTTTGTTTTTACTGTATAGAATAATTACTTTTTTAAAAATTTAATTTAATTAATTATTTAATAAATTATATATCAATAATTAAAAAAATACATGGAGAGGACGAGTATAGCCGTAGAGGTGGCAAACAAGTCAATCGGTTCGGGTTATTTCGGTTTCAGTTGTTTCAGGTCTGATGCCATTCGGTTTAGATTTGGTTCGGTTTAGTTCGATTTTATTGTGCTTCGGGTCATTTCGGGTCGGTTGATTTTCGGTTCGATTCGGATCAGTTCGAGTCAATGGGAGATCGATCGGTTTTAATCAAGTTTTTAGGTTGGTCAGTTTTTACACCCTTTATATGGCTTTATAAAGCCAATATATTTAACTTTTTGGTGAGTTGTGCAATTGTTCATATCTCATCTTTCTTTATTTCTATTAATATATCTTATTTATTTCGGGTTGTCTTCGGTTCGGGTCTATCAGTTCGGATCGGTTCGGGTCAATTTCGGGTCAACAGGAGATCAGTTAATTTTAATCAAATTTTTAGGTTGGTCAGTTTTTACACCTGTTATATTTTTTATAAAGTCAATATATTTGACTTTTTGGTGAGTTGTGCGGTTGTTCATATCTCATCTTTCTTTATTTCTATTAATATCTTTTATTTATTTCGAGTTGTCTTCGGTTCGAGTCCATTCGGTTCGGACCCATTTCGATTCAACTAAAAATTGGTTCATTTTCGGTTCAATTTTCAGTTTCGGGTCAAATTTCGGATCATCATGTTCGGTTCAGTTTCAAGTTTGATTCGAGTAAATTAATTCGAATATTGGGTCAAATTTATCAGTTCTAGGTATGAGATAGAAAGAAGGAGAAAGCAGTAATGATTAAAATGAAAATTATATTTTAAGTAAAGTGGGAAAAAAAACACAGTAAAGAAAAAGATGTATGGCATTGCAATGTGAACGAGAATGGCATACAACAAAGAATCATAATATATATTTTTTGAAAAAGAAAGAACCATAATATTAATAATAAACATTTATTCAAAAAAATAATAAACAAAAGAAAACATGTATAAAAAGAGAAAGCAGAGTGTGACAGTGTGCCAGGTAGATTTGTTTGTTTCAGATAGCTGGTGGGTCCTTCCTTTTAAGTCATCAGTACCTGTTGAATGCCAAAACTGGTCTTTCCCCTTTAACATTAACCCAATATAGTATTAAATAAGTGAGGTTTTTATCCGTAAAATTTTGATACACAGACGGTGTGAAATTAATTTTATATACGAATTTATATATTTACACTATAAGTTATGTGTATCAAAAAAATTATATATAAAAAACTCAATCTATAAATGGGTTTAATTTCAAATTTTACATGGTATATGTTTCGGTTACAGTTCGTTTGTGCACGGTAATTATTATTTTCTTATTTAACATGCACTTATAATTAAAGGGATATTTTTGTACAACTTTAAACGTTGGGTAAAGGATAATTATACCATTCGAGTCTCCTTTTGTTTGGGGAGATCTTTTCAAAAATTTGGAACATTGTAGGTTTTTTGTGCTAAGATTTCCCTTTTTATCTAAGACGGAAATTTGGACTTTGTTGATCCTTTGGACTGCTTTTCAAAGAATGTATGGAGTTTAGAGCTTCAAAACCCTTTCTTTCTTTTCTTTTTTTAGTTATGAACGGACTTATTATCTTTTATATACTTCTTTTATTATTATTAAATAGTATAAATATAGGATTTAATGTCTACGGACCACCGGATTTACTAGGAAACAGAATATATATATATATATAGTTTATTCGTGATGAAAAAGATTAACTACCTGTTACATTAGTTAGGACCATAAATGAGACGTGACAGATTATAAGTTATTCAAATCTAATTCGGTTAAATTTCGTCAATCGAATGACTCGACTCAAATTTTGAAGGAACTGAGCCGAACTACTCGATACCCAACTCGAAAAGCTTGCGAGTTGTTCGAAATATAATATACTATTTTTTTTAAATTAAAGTAAACTAAAGTGTATGTTGTTGAATGATGATGATGATATTATTATTATTAAATAAGATGAGACAAATCAAGAGTTATTCGATCAAAGCTCGACCAACTCTGTACTTGATTGGACTCGACTCGATCTTAAACTCGGCTCTAATTCTTAACGAGCCGAGCAGGCCGGTCTACGCACAAGTGTGGCATGTAACATGTCACAGGGCCCCCAAATTTTGGGGGCCCACACTTAAAAAAATGCTAATCAAAAAAATTATTTTCTTAATATATTTTTTTAATTTTTTCCCAAATTATCTCAAGAATTTATTTATAATCAATTCTTCTTAAAAAACTTACCAAATTTATGGTGTTTAACGAAAAAAATTCTTATTTATATCCTAATTTCAATCTTCTTTAATCAGCCACAATCGTAATATGACAAATTTTGATATTTTATAATTTCACCTTATTATAAAATATTTTAAGGGCATTTTTAAAAAAAAATATCATAAAGCTCATACATCTTTTGGGACGGGTCTGGAGCGGAGTCAAGCTCAGCACCATTCGGGCTCGATTCAATTAATTTACACCCCTAATTTTAATGGGATGAGAGGCCAATCCATTAAGCAAGGTCATGCATTCAAAATCTTGACATTATGAATGAATTGAATTAGATTGAAAAGACCGTCTATGATGTATCTTTATGATATTCAATTTCAATTAATCCTTAAACAAAATCACATACCAATAATTATAAAAATAATACCCTAATAATCCAAGTCTTAAAATGTACGTAGAAGCATAGGATGGGGGCACATGGTATACGCCACCGTCAAGGAAAAGCAAAACATTACAATCTTAATTAATATATTATATGCCCTAAATTCTTAAAGTGTAATTCCATGCATTGTTTAAGCCACCAAAGATTTTTATTAATATAATATAAACGGATAACATTTGTTTATGTTTTAGTTAATTAATCGTGTCTGAATGCATGCTTTAATATTGTTGTCCTTTACTCTTCCAATGTTATATATAATATAATTGTTATTCTTGAAGAATACAAGTTCGCTTTATCAATACCCCTGACATAAAGCTTGATTTTATATTAATTACAATATTAATCTTGTGATTTGAGTCAGATTAATCTCACCTATACTTCACTTTGTTTCTCTCTTTTTCTTTTAGGTCAAAGTAGTAACTGTAAATAACTGAAATCTCCACATGATTAAAAACTTGCAAGTATTTTCAGACTTTAATTTTTCAAATTCAAAATTAATCTTTTTGGGTATTGTAAATGAATTTTTTTTTGACTCTACAAATAAGATTTAAAGGATGACATGTATTGCTCATCCCCTTGTGTCCTGGTGGCAAAGATAGATGTTCATCATCTATTGGGACCGGGTTCGAACACCAGTAAAGGATGACATGTATTTATTCGAATGTGCAATAAATATATAAAGGTGTACAATTAGTCTGTTGAATCGTACAATGACTCTTGAAATTAACAAGATATATGACATTAGATGCATATATACATTCGAACAAAATTCATCTGTCCTTTTCATTTTGTTGATAATATATGTGGTATAAAATTATTGGTATGACATACAAAGAAGTATAGAAAAGGAGCGACGGATTCTATTCATATACATTCATCTACAATCAAATAGTTTGAAGAATAATTAGATATATAGCTACATAGAAGCAAATGCAGGTTTAAATTTTAAATAGTATACCCTTAGCTTGAAGTTGAATTTATTTTATGTACTCATGTACATATATAGTGTATGATAATGATTATCCATAACCTGTATATTAAAAATAACATATATAATTAACGGTCTCTGTTTTTTTTTTTTTTTTTCTTTTCGGATGATTAAGATTGCACGACTTTTCCAACAAAGATTTCCTAAATCATACATCATTGAAATGCCACCAATAAAACATGAAGCATAGTGGGGTTTGGCCGTTTAGTTTTGTCTTTTTTGTTTAATATAAATAACATCACATGTTGATAAAACCAAATTTAATAAGCCTTCAACAGATCATATTATTATTATTATTATTATTATTATTATTATTATTATTATTATTATTATTATTATTATTATTATTATTATTATTATTATTATTATTATGTCAGAGTTTAGGATCTTAATTTGTTGCCGATTGCTTTAACAATTACAAGGAGGTGCACATTTACTTTTTGTTATTTATTTTTTGAACAATAATATCTGAATTTAATTTAAAAAATAATAGAAAATGTCACAAATCCAGCGCACCTAAAAAATGGAGACTATATTCACTAAAAAATTTGTAAAAATAAAAATAAAACTCAAATGTGCAAAGAAAAGCTAATGCTTCCCTTGAGATTGACGCACATCATCATAACACTAAGAAACTTTCATGAATTTGCTTTGTCTCTGTTCAAATGAGACATTTTACGAGGTGAAAAAAATGAGTGGTGAGCGAATTATACTATTAGGCATATTTACTCCGGTACACAATTTTGATTACACCGGCAAACAACCACCAAAGAGATCAAATTTTTTATGACCATCGACAAACCAAATCAGAAAACAACGTCGTGAAAATCTCTGTACGATCACTAAACGACCACTACATGCAAAAGCTGTGTTAAATGATAGAGAAAACGTACCACAAAAGTAAAAAAACGGACTACAAGAACAAAGGTTCTTATTAAAAATTGAAAAACTAAAAAAAATATAAAAAACAATAAAAATAATGAACACCAATGGTCAACAACAACACTGAAACTGATATCGTTGTTGGCTAAAACAACATGCGACGGGAGAGAAAATTAGGTTAAAAACTCCATATACTTAATATAAGGCGACACCTATATAATTTAAAATAGTCATATTTCTAAAGTTGCATAGATTAATATCTTATGTATGTATGCATATACGTATAAAGTAGGGCAATGCTTTATTCTTTGAGTATTTAGAATAATTAATGACATGACAAGAGTACTACAAGGAAGGAATTGTGCAATACACATTAAAACTTTGGAATAATTATATTATTTCTTAATTTCATATCGTAAATTATATTAACTTTGGACACAAAAACTTGTCTCTAGTATGATGACTTTCGTGTTCAAAGTTTGTTAATTTTAAGTTCAATTTAAATAAAAAGGTAAGTATATTTGACTGGTTGACTAAGTTGTTCATCTTTGTTTTCTTATGTCTCTTTAAGTAGTGAGTTATAAACCCACTAAAAACACATCTATTTTCTTTTTTTAGAGCCCCTCCCTCTCTTACTCTCTAGGTAAGATTAAGATTAAATTCACTGGCGGGTTTATGTGTCTTGTAGGGTGGGCATATGTCCACCGTGAACTTTTTAAAGTTCATACATTTGCTTTCATTTTTTTTTTAGTTTTTATGAATTAGTCATTAAACTTTTTTAATATTTATGACTTGTGACCACCCTAAAATTTTAATATTTTATGTGTGTCTACCCTCAAATTTTTAATATTTATGATTTATACCCACCTTAAAAAATATTACTGGATCCACTACTAATTAAATTTAAGATTTGTAAAAAATTAATAAAAGGGAAAACTATACTCCAAATACTCCAAAGTTTTGGACTCTTTCAACCTAGTCTCTGTGGTTACAATTACAAACCACTTTGACAAAATTGTCGAGGACTGTTAATGACTTCCAAATTTAAAATTGATCTTTCAAATTCGAATCATCATAGGACAACTTTAACAAAACCGTCACAACGTGAGAAGTATTTTACATAACATTATTTTATTTGACTTATTTCCTTTAATTTTTACATTATTTCTCTAAAAAGTCTTGGAAGAAACTAGCACGGGTCTGCTTAAAAAGCGATAAATCTAAAATGTTACTAGAATATATAACATTTTAGATTATAATTTAAAATATAAAAAACACGCAACCTAAAATATTATCTATATAACTTAAAATATGATCCAATGCACAATATAAACTATTATACGTTTTAATACTATTTTTCAATTAGTGTTTTCTAACAATTTTTTTGTTCGTTGTTCTTTAGACTCTCGCAATAAACTATTATACTAACAAATAAATATAAGGGTTATATTTTTATACACAAATTGTATAATTTTTTTACACAACCCTTTATATCTAAGCTATAAAATTTAAAACCTAAAAAACTAGTATACCTTCTGCTTAATAACACAAAAAAAAACAATAAATCTAAAATGTTACTAAAATATATAACATTTAAGATTGTAATTTAAAATATAAAGAACACGTAACCTAAAATGTTATTTATACAATTTAAAATATGATCCAACGCACAACATAAATTATTATATGTTCTAATAATATTTTCAGCTGCGTGTTTTCTAACTATTTTTTAGTCCGTTGTTCTTTAGACTCTTGGAACAAACTATTATACTAATAAATATAATAGTTGTATTTTGATATACAAGCTATATAAAAATATTTTGCACAACCTTTCATAATAAAATTTAAAACTTAAATTCCTAGCCTTAAAACTTAAGCTTTAAACACAAAACCTTAAACTTTAAATTCTACCCCTACAAACTAAATCCCTAAACCACAATTTAAATCTCTAAACCTTAAAAATAAAAGGATTATGTATCAAATTATTTTTCTAAGTATAATAACATGTGTAGGTGTAGGAATACCAGGTATAGGTATAGGTTGAGTATTGCGTGTAGGAAGATGTGGACGGCTTAGTGGCCCACCCTACCTTTTAAGAGGGTAACCCTGTTTTTTGTTAGTTTGTGAGCAGACAAAAGCAGAAGCTTCTTATCCTTCACATCCCCACACTGCCTTTTCGCTTTTCCCTCAAATCCCCCAAACCCTAATCCCCATCTCCCGCATTCATTCTATTTGGTTCATTTTTTCTATGTACTGCCGGATTATTATCCTATACACGGTCGATAAAAAATAATATTTTTAAGATAAAATTAAAATGTTAATAAATATTTAATTGATTAATTTTAAAATTTATTAATTTGTGAAACTTTTAATTCATATCATAAAATTTTAGTTGTATTATTATCACAATTAATTATAAGAGAAGAAGGAGATTTACTCTTCCTTGTATATTTTCATTTTTCAAGTGGTTATGTAAAAGCAATTTAAAGTTTCTGAAAAAACTGATGGGACCAAGTCTGGCCCCACTTGATCACTCCCATTATTACAATGTGAATCTACCCTATTTGGTTATGGAATTATTTTATTCTTTTAATCACTGAAACTGGCAGCTTTAATGGCAAGCATGTAATATAAGGGAATGTCTAAGGTCTAATTGCTTGGTTTATTCTTTGTATTGTTTTAGCAGTGGCCTCTGTATATAAAGTTCAATGTCGATGAAGCTAGTTGAATAGTGCATGTTCTGTTCTGTTCTATTACATTCTAAGCAAAATCTTCCTGATTTCCCCTCTCCTGTCTCTCGGAACAGCACTGCCATGGCTCCCATGACTCTCCCTCCCGGTTTCAGGTTTCACCCGACCGACGAAGAGCTTGTCGCTTACTATCTCGACAGGAAAATCAGCGGTCGTACGATCGAGCTTGAGATTATCCCAGAAGTTGATCTCTACAAATGTGAGCCTTGGGATTTACCAGGTATCTGTTATATAATCATTCCATTCCATTAATTTAGGACTAGCTTGTGCGTTGTTACTGTTGTAGCAGTACTGGGTGAGTCTAACTCTAACTTTGAACATTGGTTTTCATTGTGGAATTTAAACAAACAGATAAGTCGTTCCTGCCGAGCAAAGACATGGAGTGGTACTTCTACAGCCCAAGGGACAAGAAATACCCGAACGGGTCGAGAACCAACAGGGCGACGCGCGGCGGGTACTGGAAAGCAACGGGGAAGGACAGGACGGTGCAGACGTCGGGGTCTCAGAAGAGGGCGGTGGTTGGAATGAAGAAGACTTTGGTTTATTACAGAGGTAGGGCTCCCCACGGCATCAGAACTAATTGGGTCATGCATGAATATCGCTTACTCCACTCCGCTTCTCCCACTGCTCCTTCCAGTTTAAAGGTACACTGCTAGTGCTAACTGCTGCATTCTCCCATGTCCCTTATAAATCCTGCAATCCATATATATTCGATATTTGTATCGTGTTGGTGTTATTTTTACATATGATTATGTACATATATATATATATATATTTGTTTCCTGTAGGCACCCAAATATTAGTATGGGTATTGTTCATTAGGGTTTTGAGTTCATTGGTTATAAAATTAGATCTAAACTTCTGAACCTGTCAGATATATTTGTTTGGAAGCCTTTTAACTTGTTAAAACAAATTAGAATCATTCCAAAGATAACTAGGGTTTAGAGAAAACAATTATATGATGCATGATTTTCTTCTATGCTAAATTATTATGAATGTTTCTATAAATTTTGTTAATAAACACTAATCAAACAAACCTGAAATTTTATTTATTGATTTTTTATAAATATTCAAAAAATTAAACATCAAACATAGACTATCTGAATCTGGTGTCCATAATCATTACATATATATGATGCTAATATATATTGGTGATTATGGTTTCCAAATATTATTTCCTTTTGGAAAAGTAGAGCATATGTATGGAAAAATGATTTTGTGAAAGACTCTTTGGTTTTAATCTCCCATGCTTTTATAGGTGTATAGCTGGTGATCTTCCTTTCTTTTAATCTGTTCCTTTTTCTTTTTACCTCTTTCTAATATTCTTTTGCATTTCACTCTTTAATTTTCTTAATATCCATATTTAATTTGTTGGAGCTAATCTTGCAAATCAAGCAGGACTCGTATTCTTTATGCCGCATCTTCAAGAAGAACATACAAATTCCCAAAACAAAAGAAGCAGCAGCTGTGGAGAACAATCAGTCATTTGGTGATGAAATTTCAAGAGATGTACAAGTTGAAGTTGGCACTTCTTCATCCGATGTCACTCAAGGAACTCCCAATGAAACCGGCATGGCTGATGAATACCAAGCTCCATTCACCTCGGACGAGGCCAATAGTTCGGCTGATTTGAGTTCTCTCGGCCCCGATTTCTCCTCCGACTTAATTCAGGTACGGTATAACATGAATATGATAAGAATACACGTATCGTTATTATTTCGAATAAAAGAAAAATGAGTAGTATTGAAGAGAACGTAAGATTAGAAACATCATGTGTGTATGATGTGCAATGTGCATGCCTAGGGAGATTTTACAATGGGCCATACCTTGATTCTTAAAAATAGTAATAATAAATCTGCTTTAGACATCTTTTTATGTTGAAGACATGATTATCTACTTTGCCAACACTGGATTTTTTTACAGCAATATTCTGCTTTATTTCCCTGCTTTTATCACCAAAGGCTTCAAAATCACTCTCAGTCTTCCCCTCCCCATCCCAACACTTGAAAGTACAATCAGCTGATCAAATGTGGGCCACCAAACACCCACTTTGAGTTGGCTTTTCATCTTAAACTAAACAAAAAGTTGGGACCAAGTGAAAACTCTTCACTCTCTTTTCCTAAAGCTCTACCAATACTCATTTCCATGGCTTTTCTTCACCATCTTCCATAACTTCTTTTGACTGACTTAAACATCTTTCTCTTAGTCAGAATTTGCACAAAATTTCTTCCATTCAAAAACCACTTTCTTTTTTCACCTTATCAACACCCCTACTTTGGGGCCTTTCAAACTCTTTTCAATTTGGACTTTGAATCATCACTTCATAAAAATACTCAAAACATTTACTCCTTCACTTCCTCCTAGAAAAACTCATCTGATTCACATGTGTTTATGAATGTATGAAGGAAATGCAGATTCCAGGCTACACAAATCTTCATTACCAAGTTCCATATCCACCATTGGAGCTAGAAGACTTCCCACAGATAAATATTACCTCGGAGACGAAGGCGTCCAAGGCCGAGATAATCGACGAGTACATGATGCATGACGACAAGTTCAAGGACTACATGAACGGATCATTGGAAGAGATTTTCTCACTGTGTGCCTCTCAGGACAATTCCATGCCCCCTCTCTCCATGCATGATTGAAAGCACACACTGACAAAGAACATCACTTTTAACAACATTGATATACTTGTTTTGGAATACTATAATGTATTTTTCTTTTTGTTTATTTATAGCACAAAATGTAAAAGGAGGTGGCAGGGCAAATGATCAAAATTAGAAGATTATTTTGCCAAGCACAAGATGATAAGGTTATATACTCTTGGTTTCCTTTTCTTACCATTTTTCTTCTTTCATGTTGTGGTTGAAAAGTTGTTGGGTCAATTTTGAAAGGGAATTAGTGGATGAGTCGTTTTGTTTCTTTTGTTCAATCAATTAATGCTTCAATTTCATATATATTTATTTCCATCAAATTTTAAATCACCCAACCTATCAAACAATGTATGAGACACTTAAACACTATGTTATCGAGAACCATACATCTCCACATTTCCACCAACTTAATTTCTTCGTTTCTTGTTTACTCTTCAAGGTATTCTCCATGTACCTTCAGTATTCATGCATTAACGATGTATAAATTCATACTAAAATATTGAGGTGAGCAAAACTTGACTCGATTCGAAAAAATTAAAATTTTTGACTCGACACGATGCGAAAAAACTCGACTAAAAAAATATCAAATAAAGTTTGAGTTGTAAAATAGAAATTCAAATAACTCGGAATTTTTAGTAATTAGTGGGTTGATTTTTATGTTCGAGTCGAGTCCCTCAAATTTTCATGATATATATACCAATATAAAAAATATGAAGAAATATATGTCATATATGAAAAAATATGATGAAATATACATGCATATCTTATATGATTAGAGAAAGTCGTTAAATTGGAATCAAACTATACTATAGCATTGATAAATAATTATAATTAAATTTGTATAGGAGCTCGAAAACTCGACTCGACTCGAATTTCATAAACTAGACTCGAATCGAAAAAATTTCAAATAAAGTTTGAGTTGTAAAATATGACGCATCAACTTGAATAACTCGAATTTTTTTACTCGACCCTGACTCGATCGAACGCTCACCCCTACTAAAACATATTATCAATAAACTAATAAATAAATTCTTTTTATGGACATTAAATAAATTAAAAATGCCCTTAATTTCTTTTAAAAAATAAATTATTTCTTAATAAAAATATTTTTTGTTAATAAATAAAATTTTGGCTTAAAGTGTAAGAAGCCCTTAAATTTTGAAAAAAAACAATTAAGTCCTTGAACTTATTTGCACTCGATTAAGCTTTTAAACCGATAAATTGAATCAATTAAGTCCTTTAACTAATTTTAACAAAAAAAAATCTTTATAATTTTTTCTTTAGATATTACTTCCACATTATACATTGTTCTATCATGTAACATTTATTTTTTTAATATTTTTTATAAAATTAAAGTTCTTTTCAAAATTTTAGGAATTTTGAATAATTTTTTAAATAAAAACTTTATCTGTTTAGTTCGACAATCAATATTGGTCAAAGTGCTTTAGTTAATTCAATTTATTAGTTCATTTAATTAGATGTAAAAAAATTCAAAGGCTTAATTGATTTTTCTTATTAAAACCATGAGAACACCTCAAAGAATTTATAAGCATCGCTATTTGTGAGGAACACAAATTTTCTGTCTTTTTTGGTGTCTCCATTCATGCCTCGACAATAAAAAAAATTAAATTATAGGCCTTAATCTTAATTTCTAAATCCTAAACCCTAAAAAATAAATCATACACCATATACCATAATCCTAAGCTCTAACACTAATTTTGATCGTAAACCCTAAAGTTTTTATGTGAAAACATAAATAAAGGCACCAAAGAATAACATGATTTATATTCATTTGTAAGTTCCTTGTCTCCAAAAATTTACATCAGTTCTATAGAAATACCATATTAGGAACTATCCAATTATTAACATATTTTTAATTGTAAAGTTGTAAATTGGTCATTAATATTGTTAAAATTGTATTTTTAAAGAATACACGTTTGACTGATTGGTCAAATTGCTTATCTTTATTTACTCAAACTTTTTTAAGTCATAAATTCTAGACTTACTATAAACATCCATTTTTTCCTATAACGTATCCTTCGTTCATTACCTATCTCTGACATTATAAAAATTGTATTTAGGTGAATTAATTTTTCCACCCCAATCATCAATCTCTCTCCTCATAAAAAAAGAAAAAGGAAATTGAATCTTAAAAAGAAAGGAACAAAATCCGAAACAAGTTCTGAATAGCATGATAAATCCCACTTTTTACAGTAAATAAAATAAGAAATTCATCCAAAAATCAAACTAAAGCATTGGAATAGAACCCAAAAAGAATAAAACGAAGGAATGATGCATTAGAGCTTACGTCAACTTAGAATCGTAAGGCACCCCCAAAAGAAAAGAAAAAAGGCTAACCGGAAGGCTCCTTGAAGAACTTTCCCCCGAACTATCCTATAACTAAGAATGGTAGATCCAGTCCCAACTATGACCACATGACCCAACATGTGGGCCAAATAAACACGATGGTTTTAAGGTTATGGTTTAGGGTATTTACGGATAATATTAATATATTATTTATTGTAGTAGTGAGTGAGAGCAAAAAAAAATGATAACATGATGTGTGCTTTCATGTAAGCAGGGCTTTGTTGATGATCGAGAGGGGTTATTACAATAAAAAATTATAAAAAAGATAAAAGATAGTGATTAAGTTAATGAAATTTTGGTTCAATGAGAAGGTTAAATTTAGGATTATTAGTGTTTTAAGTTTGAGTCTCAGCATGAGTAAATTTATATGTGTAGGTTTTTGGCCCACCTTTTTGTTTAAGTTTTTGTCCAAATTGTTTTGGTTCAGGTTGGAATTAGGTTAGTCTAGTTTCAGATATGGATATACTCCATTATTCACTTCAGGTTATGTATAGATTCAGTTTTTCATCCGGCTGTAGCTTGTTATGTTAATTATAGTTATAGTTCTAAGTCTTTTTAATTTTTTGGAGTGAATTTGTGCTTTCATTCCCAACAACAGTAAAAAAAATGGCTTCTATTTCTCTCTCTCTCTCTCTCCAGACTAGTGCAATATAACAGTTTCAAGACAATTTTAGTAGCAATGATACCAAAGATTTACCTTAGGTTGGGATGAACGCATGATTTTAGGTTGGGGTAAACTTATAAAATTTTAAGGAGACGAATCTATAAAATTATGGCGAGGTGAACTTATAAAATTTTAGGGGCTGAAAATATTTTTTAATAAAAAATATATAAAAAAACTTCTAAATCGTAAACGAATTTTAAATGATAGGGGACGACCGTTCCCTCTAATAACACCCCTCAATCCATCTCTGGGTAAATCCAATCTCATAATAAGTCTTTGAATATTATAATCATGGAAAATACATGTCCATACTGCCTTAGAATAGCAGCATTTAAAAGAAATACACATATTAGAAGAAAAATAAATAAAAATAATAATTTTGGGATTTTATTATATTTAATAAAAATTGATATTAATGTTAAATAATGAATAATTAAGAACCCAACAGGTGATCTAAGTGGAAAAGCGAATGATGTTTATCTCAGGAGATTAGGATTCAATCGCTTTGTCTACAAGGTATGCGTGCATTGTCAAAGTGTCAAGGACATGTATCAACAGATACTACGTTATAATCACCTTTAGACCATTCAAAAAATAATAAATAATTAAATATAATAAAATTATAATCGTAATAAAAAACAACAAAATTAAGAAAAATGATGGAAGGATAAAAGGGAGATTTCTCCAATGGACATAAGAACACCCAAATTTGGGCCAGATCTTGAGCTGGATTTGGATCTACAAAATTCAAGCGCTTCCATCAAATCACCTAAAGAACCCACACTCATTTGTAGAGGTGGCAATCGGGTCATTCGGTTCGGGTTCGGTTCGGGTCGTTTCGGTTCAGGTCATTTCGGGTTTATCTAGAATCGGTTTAGATTCGGTTCGGATCGGTTCGGTTCGGGTCTACTTCGGGTCTGTGATGAGTCGGATTCGGTTCGGGTATTGGATCGGGTCAAAATCGGATCGGTTGTTTTCGGGTCGGGTCAATATCGAATCGGTCGCTTTCGGTTCGGGTCAAAATCGGGTCATTCGGGTCGCTTTCGGTTCGGGTTAAAATCGGGTCAATTTCGGTTCAATTTCTGGTCAGGTCAACATTTAAATTTTCGGGTCAATTTGATTTGAGTTGGGTTAAAGGTTTGAGGTTTAGTATTTATGGTTTAGGGTTTAGAGTTATTGATGTATGAGATTAATTCTAATTCAACTTGTCAATCTATGCATTTGAATTTGATTAAATATTTAAATCAAAGCTTTATGTATCCATATAATTTTATTTGTATAATTATATTGAATCAAAGTTTATAATAATAATAATAATAATAATAATAATAATAATGATAATAATGTTTGAAATGAATTAATTTATTAAACTTAGGATCTAATTGAATTAACTAAAATCTAAAAGCATAAATCACGGACATAATTAAAATAATTTTAAAACTAAATGTGAAATTTCAATTCAATTAATCTAAATTGAAACTCAATTAAATCAAGAAAAATAGAAAGACAATTGGTAAGAAATAGAGAGGGAAAAAACAAAATTTTGGAGGGAAATAAGCCACCAATTTTTTAAGCTAGATTGAAAAAAGAAAAGAAAAAGACAATTGGAAAAAATAGAGAGAGAAAAGACAAAATTTTGGAGGGAAATAAACCACCAATTTTTTAAGCTAGAGATTAATTACTTTTTAGGTCATGTTGCATTTAAAATGTTACATTTTAGTCAACTTTAAGTTTTAGTTTAATTTAATTTAGTCACAAGTATTCACACGGTTTAGACTTCGGATATACAAATCCCCTCCCCGTAGTGATATTTAGTCTCTAAAAAATTACTTTTAGTTGAAATTGACTAATCTTTGTAATTTAGTCTATTAATTTAATATATTTATATTTTCGTTCATTTTAATTTCAAAGATTTAATTTTTAGCCAAAATTGACCTCTATTTATTCATATGGTATAATTACAAATTTGATCATTGGACTCTCAAATTTCTCCACTTCCAAATTGTCAATTTAGTCTACAATTTCAATTTTATGATATATTTTATGATGAAATTATAAAATTGGTCACCAAGATCTCAAATTTTTATACTTCATTTTATTATTTATTATATTGTTAACAATATATATTCGGGTTAAAATCGGGTCAAAATCGGGTTAAAATCGGGTTAAAATCGGGTCGATATTCGGTTCAGCTTTCGGTTCAGCTTTCGGTTCAGGTAGCATTCGGTTCGGGTCCATTCGGTTCGGGTCTATTCGGTTCGGGTCTATTTCGGTTCGGGTCCATTTCGGTTCAACAAAAATTTTTGGTTCGGTTCGGTTCGATTCAGTTCGGTTCGGGTTTCGGGTCAACTTCGAATCATCATGTTCGGATCAAAATCGAGTTTCGGTTCGGGTAATTCGGTTCGGGTTTCGGGTCTCGGGTCAAGTTTGCCAGGTCTACTCATTTGCCCATGTTTCTTCGTCCTTTTCTTCATATCAGTCTTCTTAATATATATCAACCGCTATAAAAAAATGGTTAAATTATGTCATTAATTATTTTATTAGGTATAAACTGGAGACTTAATCTTTGTACTTTAATTTATTTTCATATCTATATTTTTCGAATCATTTCTTGAATAGTCTAAAAATAATTACAATATAATATTTGTTCATACATATTTTTAAAATTACATTAAAGATCTAAACAATATATACAATATAATTACATAATATTATATGAACTATAACAAATTTTGACTTAATAGATTTTACAACAGTTTAATTACGATTAAAATTTTATAAATGTACATAGAATAAAAAAATAAATTAATGTGTGAACTACATATTAATTTAATCGAGTCAAATAAAAATATAAAAAATATTTTTTCAAATATTCAATATTACTACTTTTCCAACGAGATGTTTATTGAAAAAGAATAAAGTATTGTTTTTTCTTTAAAAAAAATTATGCGGATACCAATTTAAGTTAAGAAAAAAAATTGATTTCAAACACGTCGTGAGGTTATCTAATAAATACCTACCACTCAGCTTATCCCGTAAGTGCAGAATTTTATTTTATTTTATTATTTATAAATGGATAAGTATCCAAAATTAGTATATTTGAATTACTATAACTATTTATATTGTGTTTTTATTTTTTATTTGATATTTTACTAATCATTATTAGTTTTACTCGCTATATTAGTTTTGCCTTCCAATATGTATTATTGAAATGAAGCGGCAGAATTTAGGTTGAAGTTGATGTATAATTCTAAAATTTATTTTATTCAAAACTTAAAACCATATATATAACTGAAAACGTTTTTTTTTTTTTTTATAAAAAAAAAACATATATATAATATAGAGTCAACAAAAAACGTCAAAACATCCATTTTGGGTTTAAACATATTTAATGTCACCTTTAAACTTAAACAAATCAAATCTTAACTCCCCTTTTTAGAATATGAAATTAATGAATTAATTTTTTCAACATTTATTCTTTGCTTTTTTGATAAACTATGGTTTTTTTAATCCCTGCAAGTTTGTTACTTGTCTTCTCCCTCCATTTTTACTTTGCATTTATGCTAAGTTAACAAATTATGATTTTAATTTTCGTTTAATGCCAAAAAAAACTCCTAACGTTTAGTTGATAGTAACTTTAATTTTTATTTTTTTGAATTACTTTAATATTGTGTTTTATTTGACTAAAATAATTTTCCGTAAATGAAAATTGTTCACATTAACATAACATTGTCATATCGACAAAAATATTAATTTAACATAATGACAAATCAATAAAAATAATTATATAAAAAATTATATAAAACATAAAATTATTTTTTTCTTACATGTCGTTATATCACGTGACATGCCTTTAGTTTCTTTACATAGGTCAGTAAAAATATAGTTTTATTTAGAGGTGGCAAACGAGTCAATCGGTTCGGGTTTGATTCGGGTCATTTCAGTTTCGGTTATTTTGGGTCTGATATTTTCGGTTGAGACTCGGTTTCGGTTCGGTTCGGTTTTAGTTCGGGTGTATTGTGTTTCGGGTCATTTCGGGTCGGTTAATTTTCGGTTCGATTATTTTCGGTTCAATGGGAGATCAGTTGATTTTAATCAAATTTTTAGGTTGGTCAGATTTTCACACCCTATATATATGACTTTATAAAGTCAATATATTTGACATTTTAGTGACTTGTGCGGCTGTTCATATTTTATCTTTCTTTATTTCTATTAATCGGTCCATTCGGTTCGGGTCTATTCGGTTCGGGTCTAATCGGTTCAGGTCCATTCAGTTCAACTAAATTCGGTTTAGTTTCGATTCGGTTTATTTCGAATTTCGGATCAAATTTCGGGTCAATTTCGAGTTGATTTTTGATTTCGGTTCGAATAATTCGGTTCGTGTTTCAAGTCTCGAATCAAGTTTTTATTTGTCCCGCTTCAAGGTTTAACCGCGTCTCAATCATATTAACAAAGAAACAGGAAAAAATGGAAAATTGGAATCAACCATGTTATTTGGACGATTTATAATTAAAAATTATGGTTATTCTAACCGAATCAAATTTTTATTTAATTTTCATTTCTACCGTATAAAAATAAGTTTTTGTATTTAAAATAATAAAAATAACTTAAAATCGTATATATTAATTATTTATATTTACTTAAATAAAATAAAAATATTTATAATTTTGTTTAAAAACTTTATAAAAGAACCGTTAAAATTATTTTATCAAAATAAAATTTAAAAAGTAAACGCTCACAATTAATATGAAAAAATTAACAATCAAATCAAACTGAATTATCATGAAATATTATTGAAAAATCAATCAAACCCAATCGATCTCGACTTGTATATGTCAAATAAAAAAAATACACCTACTCATGCTATTGACTATTTTGATTAAAATACTCACAAGTCATCCCTATATATATATATATATGTTAGTGAATTCAACAAGGGGCAAGCGCAAAATTTTATGTTAGATATACGAATTTATAAAATTTTAAGAGGATAAAAATAAATATTCAATAAAAAAATATATAATTTTTTAATTTTTTTAAAATCATATACAAATTTTTTTATAAAAAAATCACATACAAATTTCAAGTGAAATTACTGAATTTAAGGTCCAAATTCCAGATGAACATGGGGATAGTGAAAATCACTGCATCTGAGTTACACGAGGGAAGCTTGTGAGAATAAATAAATAAATAAATAAATAAAAGTATTATATGTGAAAATAAAAAGTAAGGTGGGCCTGGTTGTAAATTAAAGATAAAAGAGATGGGCCCCTCAAAGTTGGGTTGCAAAAGGAATATATTCATTTTGAAGAATAAATTCTGCAAGCACAATAAAGATGCTTGAAATTCAAGCAAACATGGCCTTAATACTAAGCCACTCCCTTCTCCTTTTTTTCTATGATTTTCTAAAGTATAATTAATTAATTAACTAAAAGTTAAACTCTAACTTTGCTTCATTATTCTATAAAGGCACAGCTATTGTACCATATCTGTCTAAAAGAAAATGTCCAGATCTAATTCAAATCCCTCTTTTCCTTTTTTATAATTTAAAAACAAAATAAATTTATAATTTTTAAATTTTTTATTACTTTTAATATTAATTAAAACTAATAATGGAAATAAAATAAAATTTAGAGTTAGTAAGTAAAATAGAATATTTTAAGATAAAAGATATTTTTATAAATTTGTATTTTTTTGTTTATTACCCAAATAATCAACTTAAGGAAAGTGTTTTAATGAAACTAAACTTTTTATCTATAAGTTGCATAAATTTTATTAATGATAAAAATATTTATAACTCCTTTTAATTTATCAGATAATTTTATTTATTTTTTAAAATTAAAAAAGTTCAAAACTTTGAAAGAAAAAAAAATAAACTTAAAATTTCATGTATCATAAAATAAGATAATTTTTATAGAATGTTTGAATAAATTTAAATTTCTTACATAGAAATTGGATAAAAATCTATTAACATTAATGAATAACAATGATTATTTTTCTTGTAAATTCAAAAGATTCTCCATATGCATATATTTAGACATATAGATGAGAATTGCAAGAATACATCATTTTAAAACACACTTCTACATTACAATAAGGTAAAGGGGGATGGGTTAAAGGCTTGAAGGAGGATTTAGTACAAGATCTACATCATTTTAATATTTATTATATTATAATATAATATTTTTTTGGACAAATTGATTTTATTCTATTGTTTTAAAGAAATTTTAGTATTGGTCTTGGCGAGGCTCGAACTCGCGACCTTCGGCTCATAAGACCAACGCTCTAACCAACTGAGCTACAAGACCTTTACATTTGATATTTTTGATTTATTTATAATATAATATGATATTTTTCTAAAACCACCTTGGATATATCTTGTTGACATCCATTCATTTGTTTGATAGGAGCAACAAATGTATAAAATATACTAGTACTAAAATCACATGGATTTAAATGTTTGAACAATTAATTTAATGGCATGTGCATAGACTGATTGAATGTATTTTTTCTCCCCCAGTTGAGATCTTTAGGGGTTTGATAGTTGAGAACGCCATAGTAGCTCCAATAGATGCAAGATTGGTATAACTTCGTTGAAGATGTAGAATTTATTTCGGCTTAAGAATCTTTGTTTGATTGCGAGAGAAGAAAGCATATATTCCCACTAGGATTTGGGTAAATAATGATAAAATGTTTGATATCTCTTAATCAAGATCTTCAATTAGACTAATATTGTGAATAAAAAACCCAACCATGGGAAGACTTACCTCGTATTTAGAAATTTGATCTAACTTAACTCTAAATATAATCGAAATTTAATATGATCTATTAGATACTTAAATATAGCATCAACTCATTGACATACATAAATATTTTCAGTGCATCAAATTAATATTAATCCATATACATTACTTTCATATTTTATATTCTCCTATCACATTTGACATCTTTGCACGGAGAGAGAAAATTTTCAAAAATAAATGTGAGATGATAAGGGTCTCTCATACCTTAACTTGTGGTCGAAAGATTGATCTTCACTCTAAATTTGTGGTCAACACTTATTTATGTATAAATTAACAAAATGTAAATAATTAATCACTAAATTTATTCCGTGAACACATCGAGAAAAATGATAATAATCTTAGTAATCTTGATTTACCACAACTTTTGATTTTACCCAAAGGTGGGGGCATTGGATGGGTTTGACCTAATGATATTCCAATGTATTTTTGTTTTATTTGGCTTTGGAAATGCATGGGATGGGAAGGACAATCTTCAGCTCCACAAAAGCGATAAGAGAGAGGGAGAGAGAGCCCATCCGTTAAGCTTTAGAAGAGAGAGGGGTCCCCCTACTACTTGCTGTCATCTAAAGCTTCATTCTCTATGCATTGATGTTCAACTCCTCACATTATACCATTTCCGACCACACACCCTAAAGCCATTGCCGTCCTTTTCTTCTCTCCTTATTCTCTTAATTACATGACATAAACATAACATGAAATGAAATAATTGTCGGAATAAGGTATAAGTTGACACAAAAGTAATATAAAAAGACAAATACATATATATGCGAAATTGTTAAGTTTATATAATATGATTCACAACCAGGGGCGGAACACAAAAAGGACGTGGGGGCATAGTCCCCTCAAATTTTGAAAATTTTAAATTTAGAGCTTTAAAATTTTTAAAAAATATCAATTTAGCCCCATAACTTTTTTAGAAATTTAGATTAAGCTTTAAATTTTTTTAAATGTTTTTAATTAAATATTTATCATAATTATTAAAAGCTCTCATTAAGTCTCTTAAAAATTTAAAATCTTTAGTCAAACTCCAAACTTTTAGAAAAAAGTAAATTGAATCCTTCAAAATTATTGAAAAATTTAATTTAAAGCTTTAAATTAGAAAAAAAAATTACATTGGCCCCCCTAAATTCTATCGCCAAGTTCCGCTACTCACAACTGTTGAAAATATAAATGCGAAATGAAATCATTAGCACTGATTGGAAGAAATAAAGAAAATTGAAAGCGAACCATTTGTTGTGTCATGGTATGACCATTGCCTTAGAAGTAAATTCGTCCTGATTGGTGTAATCGCTGCATTGGACGATGCTCCCGAGGTTAACACAACGCCTTCAAATTTCGTACACCAGAACTTTGAAATTGGACAAAGTGGTATTGCCCCTCTCTTCTCGATAGCATGAAACACATGATAATGTTTTTGATACACTAAAATTGAATATGAAGCATTCTATTTATAGGCCGAAAATTGGTGCTAAAATTGACAAATCACTCACAACAATAATGATAAATAAATTAATTGATTTGTAGCTGTCATATTAAGTATGATTTAAATCACGTAACTGTCATATTAATATGCATTAAATGGGTGATTAAACAATGTAACTCTCATATTAAATATGCAGTAAATGAGTGATTTAAATCATGTAACTTTCATCTTAAATTTACAGTAAATAAGTGAAAAATCTTCCGAATTTAATCCACAAACATTTTTAACATCCCCCCGCAAATGCGTAGGTAAAATGAATTTTGAGGAGAAAAATCATGAGAAGAGCAATAGCGAAATTAGTCGCTTAAGTACTAGTGAACGTATTCGGAACTAATGCATAATGGTGATGAGCGAACATTCTTTTTGACAAGTGAACGAATCTTGAACTTGTAAAGATATGGGTCAAGTCATGACACACGACTAACCTCATTCATCCACTATCTCCGCGATAAATCACCAAATATATTTATTCATATATGTATAAATATATATAGCCACACCTCAGGATTCTAATAAGTGTACTAGAAAGAGAACTCAATGTCTCTCATAGAAGGTGTCAAATCCATCACACTTGTGTAAGTAATTTCATAAGGTCTATCTCAACATAAACCACTCGAATTACGACTATGAAATCATTAAATTTTATCTATAAACTCAACCTCACAATAAACTAGGTGAATCCTTCAAGTTCATTTTAAATGAACTACTCAAACTCTAGGATAAGAATTCATTAAGAATAAAAACTCAACCTCTTTTATCGGAGAATTCAATATGTCATTCTCAAATAGAATCACCCAAGCTCTTGAGATTGAATTCATTAAGAGTATAAAACTCATCATTCTTAGCGGTGAGTTTATATAGTCCTTCTCAATAGAACCACTCACTTAACACTGGTTTTGAACTTATTAAGAGTAGATATTCATCCAAAATCGATAAATTCATCAAGTCTTTCTTACTAAAACCGCCCAAAACCTGACCTATGAATTTATCAAGAGCAATAAAGCTCATCATGTGCATGTACATTATTCTTCATAGGGATATGTAGGTAGAAATGTACACTAAGTTTGGTATCCACCATGAATTCTTCAATCAATGGGCTTTAGACCCACCCCCTCGATAAATCTAGAACCAACTTTCGACTTTAACTTTTGGTAAGCGGATCAACTAGGGTCCTCTCTAACTTTAACCATCATTTTAAGACACTCCCACAGTTCTAACATTTTTCAGATAGAAGTAAACCCATAAGTGTCTTAGACAACGTGTAAACAAATACCCAATTACGCTAGAGTAAAGTTTGCTATGAGTTTTAAACATAAAACTATGTTTTAATAAATTCAAATCTTGTTCACACATTAATATATTTTCAAAGTTTTGAGAAGTTACTAATCATTAAGATTAGCATGCATAATCTCAAACGATTATGAAATTCTTTATATCTCATCAGTAATCATTCATGACTTTTTCTCATTAAAAAGAATTTCATTTTTCTTAATTTTTTTTTATAAAAAGTGTTTTGAAATATTATACAAATATTTATGAGGTGTTTTCAATTTTTCCTAACAACAAGAAAATTATCTCAAGTTTAGGTTTAGTGGTTTAGAATTTAGTGATTGTGAATATAATTTTGGGTTTAAGGTTCAAATTTTGGGTTTATAGGTTAAAATATAAAACCTCAACATATTGCCCTAAAACCTAAACCATTACCTCTAAATCCTAACCCTAACCCCTAAATTCCAATCATTACCCTTAAATTCTAAATCCCTACACATAAATCCTTAATCTATACACCCTAAATTAAGTCCTTAAACTCTAAAATTTTAGTTTCCACCGCCAGTGTATTGGATATAAATTCTATTTTTATTCATATTAGTCAAAACTATTGACTTATAGAGACCACAAAAGATTTCCATCTACTATGACCAAATGAATTTATCTTCATAAAATTTGTCAAATATTACTCTTAACTTCCACATTAAGTTAAAGAGTGTCATATTAGTTTTACACATTAGAATAGTGAGCATAGTAATAAATAATGCACCATGTAGATATCTAGAAAAAAGAGATGGTGCACAAGGCACACTCAAATACCTAGTCTTTCACAAAACCAACACTAGACATTCACATAATGTACTATCATAATACTTTCTAATAACTTATTTAGGAATTTTTCGCAGGTCGTGGGAATTGAAATAAACTCCTTGATAAGGATATTTAATTACATAACTTTTAATCTAACGATATTTGCTCAGACTCATTCGTAGAGCTTACCATATTATTGTTGGTTACCCATAATAAAATTTATGCCAACAAATTCATGAGTCAATAAGCTTTTTAACATCTCACTTTATTCATATTTAAAAGCTATTAAAATTCCACTTATCGAGTATTAAAATATACTCATCCACAAAATGTATGTAACCCATTTTCATAGATTACATTTGCATTTATTATCCTCACATATTTTTTTCAATAGGAGGACTTCCCTCTCAATTCAATTTTTTT
This sequence comes from Hibiscus tridactylites, assembly GCA_958450335.1. Taxonomy (NCBI): domain Eukaryota; kingdom Viridiplantae; phylum Streptophyta; class Magnoliopsida; order Malvales; family Malvaceae; genus Hibiscus; species Hibiscus tridactylites. The sequence continues at coordinate 63,181,005 of OY288290.1, forward strand.
CCATTCGCAATATCGAGATTCAAAAACCATCATAAAAAAAACTCATCATGAATTCTCAAAGCCATTAACCAATTGTTTGACTTTAACCAAACATTGTAATTTTCAACTGAGTATTCAACAATTCTTTTATCGATTGTCAAAAATGCGATATTTGAATAAATATGATATTTATTCGTGAATTTTTTCTTTTACCCTTCATCGAATTTTTGTTAGACGTTGAAAAATCGTAACCGTCGTAAGGAATTATAAATCTCATTAATCTCATTAAAAGAGATTATTAGCACCCTTAAATGCAATTTTAATTACCTGTCTCAAATCCTTTGAAAGTCATAACCCACAAAATATTTATTGGCAAAAAATAAGACACCAATAATTTGATCGAAAAGATTGAATAATAATACACCCACTTTGTTGCTCCCACATGGGTTACAAGTAGGCGTTACCCCACTCGGCTAGATTTAGTTCGATAAGACATCCAATAATTTATTCGGTAAGGCAACGGAAAATTTATTCAGTAGGGCATCCGAAAATTTAACTGTCTCAACCATCAAAACATAATTTATGCAACCACGTGACATTCACACTGACGATTTATGGTGTGCATATCACGGAGAAGAGCTTTCTCAAAAGCTGAATTTTATTTAAATTTCAACCATGTTTCAATAGTAGTAGAATTTGCTTTTAAATCGTTGAAAATATAACTGCAAAATGAAATCGTTAGCACTGATTGGATGAAATAAAGAAAATTAAAAGAGATTAGACCATTTGCTGTGTCGTGGTATGACCACTGCCTTAAAAGTAAACTTGCCCCGATTTGTGTAATCGTTGCATTGGACGATACCCCAAGGTTAACACAACGCCTTCAAATTTCATACATCCAAATTTTGAAGTTGGACAAAGCGATATTGCCCATTTCTTCTCGATAGCATGAAACACATTATAATGTTTTTTAGATACACTAAAAGTGAATCTAAAGCGCATTCTATTTATAGGCTAAAAACCGGGGTTAAAATCTACAAACCACTCACAACAATAATGACAAACAAATTAATTTGATTGTAACTGTTACATTAAGTATGATTTAAATCATGTAAGTGTCATATTAATATGCATTAAATGGGTGATTAAACCATGTAACTCCCATATTAAATATGCAGTAAATGAGTGATTTAAATCATGTAACTGTCATCTTAAATCTGCAGTAAATGAGAGAAATCTTCCAAATTTAATCCACCAGCATTTCAACTAAGTTAAAATTTATATAAACTTAAACATATAAAAGTAAAAAAATAACACTAATATGTTTTTTAGGCTTAAGGGCTACTTTCGCCTCTGTAGTAGTTTTAATTTATCAATTTCGCTTCTTTGATATTCTCGCATCAATTTTGCCTCTAAAGTAGTCAAATTGCATTACCATTTAGGGTTTAAAAATACTTTTATGTTTCATAATCACTTTAGATTGATAATTTTTTTATTAGGGTTTGAGATTTAAAAATTAGGGTTGGAGTGTTAGTCAAGAGGCAAACGGTGATGCAATTCGACTACTTTATGGGCTAAATTGATGCAAAAATACCATAAGGGGGAAATCGATAAATCAGGACTACTTCAGGGAAAAAAGTAGCCCTTGAGCCTATTTTTTATTTATTCGTATGTGATTTAATTATCAAAGCACATATATGTCGAGTGAAAATCCTTTTATATTGTATAAAATAATTATTATAGATATATCCACACTTTAGAAAAGAAATCTCCTGTCACTTTTGGTATCTTTATGTATGTCTCAACTCTCACCATTAAAAAAATAGATTTTAAACTATAAGTTTTTAACGCTAATTTTAAACTTAAATCTATTTTTTAATGTTAAAATATACATAGACACCAACAATATTACACAATTTCTATCCACACTTTGGTCAGTTAAATGATTATATAACCGAAAGGAAAAGGAAAAGGCAAAAAGGAAAAGAAACAAAAACAAACTAAATAAAAATAAGTTCGGTTATAGCTTGATTACTTAGCGAATTAGTTAAAATCAGTTAATTAATCATTAAATTTTGCTATCAAGAATGATGACAACCTTTTTCTCGGTAATGACATAAAGGATAACACATATTGTCTTTATTTTTCCAAGCCATCATGGCACATATAGCCCACAAGATTTAGAACTTCATTATAACCTAAAAAGGGAAATTGTACTACAAAAAACAACAAAACGGGTCACCGGTCATGTATGCAAATATATGGATATCTACACTTTAATATATGTTTATAACATATAATGATTAATGGGGTCGATGAAATAAGAGTAAAAAGACGATGTCCATGTTTACATATGAGTTGCCATGATGAGTGTATCTTTCACATGGTAGTGGTATAGTATAAAGATACAGTCTTCTTTTGCTGATGGCAAAAGATACATATAAGATTTGTACATTAACCGTATTTTATTGTTTGGTAAAACTTTCCCACTCATCATGTACGTTCAGATCCGTATGTCTATCCGTCTGTCAGTGAGTAAAGCGATTAAGTGTAGTATAAATATTGTATTGTACGTATGCTGATGACACCATATATATTTAGGGTATCTTTTGTTTGGGGTAATGGAAGGGGAGAGAGGGTGCATGTTAGAACAGGTGCACTTTAGTATAGATATACAGTCTAGTATATAGTATTATATATATATTGCTTTTCTTTTTATATGAAGGAGAGACCTGTGGTTTATTCCTTTTTTTATTGTAGTTGAAGATCAACGAACCAAAAGCAATCCTCTCTCGCTTCTCTTCTTCAAAAACGCACCCTATTCCTCCCCATTTGCATATAGCATTTGTTCTTGAATCTTTGTGTATTCTCACAGCCGCTGAGAGAATGTTCCAACCGAAGAAGCCCTCAACTATGAATTCCCATGACAGATCCATGTGTGTTCAAGGAGACTCTGGTCTGGTTCTCACCACCGACCCCAAGCCTCGCCTGCGTTGGACCGTCGAGCTTCACGAACGCTTCGTCGATGCCGTTACTCAGCTTGGAGGCCCCGACAGTACTTCTTCTATTAACCCTTTCCGTCTACTTTCATCTTCGAATTGATTAATTCAGTCTGTGTATCAAAATATATTTCGTGTGACTTTGACAGAGGCGACTCCGAAAACAATCATGAGAGTTATGGGTGTGAAGGGTCTTACACTTTACCACCTCAAGAGCCATCTCCAGGTTTGAATACAACACCGACTATCTCGTGCTTGCTTTAGCTTTTTTGTTCCAGACCTTTTGTGACAAGCTTCTTCATGTAGGGTTGTCTTGGATTTTTTCCTTTTCTTTTCTCTTTTTTCTTTGCTTCTTTTGATTACAATAGTTTTAATTCTTGTTGCTGGATCAGAAATTCAGACTTGGAAAGCAACCTCACAAGGAATTAAATGACCACTCTATTAAAGATGGTGAGATATGAGGTGGACTCTTCTTTCTAGGGTTTTCTTTATCATCACAACACTATATATATTGTAGCTAATTGTTTGTTTTTATTTCCGGGGAGTTAGATCTTCAAAGAAATGCTGCATCTTCCTCTGGCATGATGGCTCGTAGCATGAACGAGTATGTATTTGTTCAGTAGCTATGATTTAATTATATACGCACACACACATATATATAAATCCGATCTCTAAGGTATGAATTAAATATATGTAAATCTGATCTAAAAGAGAAAGAAATCACTTAAATCTGACCCTTTTTTTTCTCTTAAAAATAAAATTATTTCGGATTTTCTCGTGAAACGTATGTGCAATTCTAACATGATGCATGACTGATGCGATTAGGATGCAAATGGAAGTGCAGAGAAGACTTCATGAGCAACTGGAGGTATTCATTGATTGTATAATATTCTTTTCTGGATCGTTCACCATGTCCAAAATAAATAAATAAAATGTTAAGGATATTTTTCAGTGGATAAATATTTTATATGGACTTATTCATCATGCGTGGATTGGCAGGTTCAGAGGCACCTTCAATTGAGGATTGAGGCTCAAGGCAAGTATATGCAATCCATACTGGAAAAGGCTTGTCAAACGCTAGCCGGCGAAAACATGGCTGCCGGAGGCTACAAAGGAATGGGAAATCAGGGTGTTCCCGACATCGGAACGATGAAAGATTTCGGTCCACTCAATTTCCCACCCTTTCAAGACCTCAACATTTATGGGGGCGACCAACTTGATCTCCAACACAACATGGATAGACCGTTGCTTGACGGCTTCATTTCGAATAATGATAACACTTGCCTCGGAAAGAAGAGGTCGAGCCCTTATCGCGGCAGCGGGAAGAGTCCTTTGATCTGGTCCGATGAGCTCCGACTGCAAGACTTGGGAACGGCTCCGTCGTGTCTTGGACCTCAAGATGATCCTTTCAAAACCGACCAGATTCAACTCACATCGCCGAATACCGAGCTAGACATATCAGAGATTTATGATGCGAAGCCGGGGCATTCGGGCGACGGCATAGGTGAAAAGAAGTTTGAAGTGTCGCCTAAGCCGGAAAGGCCGTCGCCAAGGAGGGCACCTCTTCAGGCAGAGAGGATGAACCCTATGATAAACAGTGGTAGTGTTGCGCAGGGGAGAAATTCACCATTTGGATGATCAATTGCTAACACATATATTTATGACTTATTATTAGACTTAAAGGTTAATTAATTATGCTCCTTCTGAGTCTGATATTCGATTAGGGTTTTAGTAAGTAACTATTATAATTACAATAGGATTTTGCCTGAGGTATATGATAATGCATGTGCCATGCATGCCAATCTTAATTTGTTACTTTAAATTAATCGTTATGAGTTTTGTACATCAATTTGTACTTCCCCATCATTCGAATTATATGATATTGATAATTTTATATATTTTGAATCTTCAATTTTTTAATCCATCATCCTTGGCTGTTATTTTTTTTATAGGATAAAGGTATGTTTTGGTATTTAAACTTAGTTTCAATGTTCAATTTGGTATTTATTTGTTTTGGTCCAAAAATGGTTTTAAGGTTCAACTTAGAACCTAAAATGTTTTTATTTTGTCCAATTAGATACCTAAACGTGATTTTTTGGTTCAATTTGGTATTTGAACTTGATTTTTTTTAATTTGATACTTATAGTAAATGACTTATTTGAATCATGAAACCAAGTTCATATGCCTAATTGGAGCAAAACAACTTTAGGTACTAAATTGAACATTGAGGTCAAGTTCATCACTTAATTGGACAAAAGAAAGCTTAGGTACCAAATTAATCCTTAAAATTAAATTCAAGTATCAAAATTTATATTTATCATTTTACATAGATCAAGATTTGCATGTCAAAATTTGAATTAATGTTCTCATTTTTTTTCTGTATTTGGTTTATTTGAATCAAAAGTTCAGTAAGTGATTTCAAAAACATTTTAAGAACAAAGGAGGTGCCACCAAACCATTTTTGTCATTGACATTTGCATACACCTCTTCGTTCTTGATGTTGATTCACCTTCTTGGGGTAGACTTGGCAAATTTGAACCGAAACTCGAGAACCGAACCTATTTACTTAAACCGAAATTTGAAATTAACTCGAATATTATGACCTAAAATTTGATCCGAAATCGAAACTGAACCGATTTTTAGTTAAACTGAATGGACCTGAACCGAAGACAACCCGAAATAAATAAAAGATATTAATATAAATAAAGAAATATGAGATATGAACAACTGCACAACTCACCAAAAAGTCAAATATATTGGCTTTATAAAGTCATATGTAAGGTGTAAAAAACTGACCAACCTAAAAACTTATTTCAAACCGATCGATCTCCCATTGACCCGAACCGAAATAACCGAACCGAAACGACTCGAAGCACAATAGAACCGAACCAAAACTGAACTGAACCGAAACTGAACCTAAACTGAATAATATCAGACCCGAAATAACTAAAACCAAAATAATTTGAACCGAACTCGAACTGATTGACCCATTTGCCACCTCTACTCTGTGGTATATATGTATTTGGCGAGCACTAAAAAAGACAATATTGTGCCTAAATTCTTCAAAGATTCAGATTTATATATAAATATTGTTCAATTACTTAACAGTTGAGTTCATATTGAATTAAAAAATAATAGATAAAAGATTTTTTGGTGACAAAGTAATAGATTTCATTATAGAGAGCAATTTATAAGAGGAGAAATATAATCCTTATTGGTAGACAAGAACAAATCCTACCCCTTTGAATAGTAATTTAAACAAATTTTGTCCCTAAAAACATTTTGCAATCATAATCACTACAAGAAGGGCTTTTTCCAAACGAAATCAATTTGGTTACAAAATAATAATAATAATAAAAGCAGAATTATTTCGTGGTCAGAAAAGAGCATTCTAAGATGGTCATAATTGGTCAATGTCTAGCCGCTGTCTTCTCATCATCTCCAGGTTCCTCTTGGTAGAATGAAGCAAACTTTTAAAAACCGTCACTTTTAAATTCAGTTACTTGCTATCATTGCAGACAACATCATCGGGAAGAACGAAGCTACACTAACTACAAAGAAAAAAACAAGCCACCATATGATCCCATTAAAGCAAAAGACCATAGGTTTGGGATCACATGCCTCTGCAAAAGCATATATATACATATTGGGAACTAAGCACATTTTCTATCATACATAGTTAGCAAACCCCTTTTTTGCTCAACTTGTTTAGAGCAATATTAATTGCCAATGATGGAAACCGACATAGAGTATCTACCTTTTCCCTTGGGACTCAATCTTCGAACCGGACACCAATCAGTACTTTCAAGTTCCAATCATCATGTTCGGATTAATCCTAAGTTTACGTTCCAAATATACATGTATGCATGTATGTATGTACAAGTATTTTGAGATGCGCATGTATCTTTTCTAGTTTAGTCGATAAGTTGGGGAGTTTTGGCAGTTCCTTTTCCTTTGTCGAGGAAGTATATAGGAAAAGATGGTGGTGCCACTGCCATTGTTACCTTTATTGGTTGCAGAGAAAATTTTGGGGACTGCAAGTTGTCACAGGAAAGCTCCTTGTCTCCGGTACATATATACTTGTGTAACTAAGACACAAACTACCGACAATCCGTTGGTCCAGTGGGATAATATGTTAGGTCCTTTAAAAAAGGTCGAGAGTTTGAATCCTGACATGTGGATGAGAAAAATTGAGTTGAGAAGGCCGTTCTTATATTGGACTTCTGTAAAATACGATCTAAATTAATCGACCAATGAGTCGAATAGGTAAAAAAAAGCACAAACTAAGATAGAGAGAGGGGGGAGGGATGTTGTAAAAGGAAAGTAAAAGCTAATAAAGCCTAAAGGGGAGGGGGAAGAATACAACTCACTCCCACGAGTTCACATATCGAGGAAGCTTCTATCTTTTTATAATGTGCGTAAAATAAAAGTTGGTAAAAGTTTATGCATCTATTAGCTCCTTTCCCTTTTTATATTTAAATGTAATTTTTAATTACATTTGAACTTGCTGTTCCATCCCAATGCATATCCCTCTCGTTAAGGAATGAATGCATCATCATCATCATTATTATTATGTGAAAAGTAGAGTTACTCACTCCTCACTCCCAACCCCACTCTCTCAAGTCTCAGCTAGTTTAATTTGCTACTCTTTTAATTACTTCATTCGATGTCATTGGTTTTTTTTTCATCTGAAACTAAGGGCTAGTTTAGCATTGCTTTTAAAAAGTGATTTTTAAAAGTGCTATTAGAAAGAGATTTTGAAAAGGAATTTTAAAAAGTTTCTTGTAAGATTTTAGTGTTTATCGTTGCTGTCAAAAAGTGCTTTTAAGAAGATAAATGACCATTTTGGACATGATATTGTTAGTTATATATATTTGTATGTAGATATATAAAAATGATATTCAAATTTTCTAATGTTATAATATATGAAATATATCAACTTAAATTATTATAAAAATATTTTTATTAATAAATATATTTTTTTAATAATTATACGTATTCTATGAAAATATAACAAAATTGGCATATTTTATTTTAAAAACTTGACATAAATAAATATATATCATTTAAAATTTTAAAAATAATTATTAATTATATTACTATATCTTCGTAAAGAATTATAAATTTATAAATTATAAATAAACACAATAGCAAATGAAGGTTAAAATTGTAATTTGCCTCTCAAAATCACTTTTACAACCGCAAAAGTTAAAAATTTTAGCTTTTGCGTTTGGGTTAAAAATCACTTTTCAAAAGCAGTTTTTTCTCCAAAAGCTAGCTGTTTAGCACAGCTTTTGGCCTCAAACCAGCTTTTGGTTCCAAAAGCTGGTTTGAAAAGCAATGCTAAACAAAGCCTAAGGGTGACCAAAATTCGGTAAAAAAACTGATTTAATTTTGTTTTGTGGATTGATTTGATCGGTTTTGATTTTAGTTCGATCTCAAAATTCGGTAAAACTAATTATTATGATCCAGTTTGAATTTCAAAATTTAAAACTGGTTTAACCAGACAAAACGATTTTGTTTTTATTAAGGGTAAACTATTGCAGAAGTCACTTATGTTTATACCAAGTACAGAGTTAGTCCCCAAATTTGAAAAATGACCAGTAAGGTCCCAAACGTTTTCGGGACGTAAACTTCTAGTCACTCAGCCGTTAAATCTAAACGGAAGGGTGATCTGATACAATAAAAAAATGATAAATTACTTAAATAGTCCCTAAACCATTACTTAACTTGTATTTTAACCACTAAAATAAAAATAATTTATATAATTTCACATTTAATCCTCTATATTTACAATTTTTTTTATTTCTTTCCCCTCCACTACTCCCTACCCGCACCAAAAGCTTCAAATGGCTCATCTTGCTCACATCCACCCTTCAATAACGACTTGAAGCTATCCTCGTTGTACCCCTTGTGAGGTATAATCTGCATTTCGGAACAAAGTACGATAACTTGAAAAGGATGCAAATGTTTTAGAATCTCGGGGTCTCGATCATAGTCCTGGTAAAATCAAGTTCAATGTGATTAAAGGATTCATTTTAAGGGAAATCTTCTGCATGTACCGAAACCAGCTTTCTTGGTTACTCACCTTTTCTGTAACTATAACAATTGGCTTATAACCAGACTTGTCCTCAAGTTGTCTAAGCCGCTTTCTTATCATATGAATATCCTAGGATGTCGAGGAAATAAGAACATGATTGCTCGGAAAATAAATCTGGGATATAAGGGAGGAGCAATTTACCTCAATTTCAAATGAGTGATGGTCACTGAAATCGATTCGATCAACAAATAATGGTCCAATCTGCAGCAAGTTTAGAGAAATAATGGTCCATTATGCATGACATGTCAATTAAACCGGAAAAGAAATAACATAAAATAAATAGTATAAAACCTTTTCCACTGTCAGCACAAAAGCATCAGGAGAACCAATTGCAGAAACACATAATACGACTGCATCATGCAACGCTTCCAAATGCATCTTTCTGCTTATATTTCTCGGTTCAAAGAAAAACGAGGGAGCCGTTCTGGTATAAAAAATAGGAAGTGATTCCTTGATTTCTTGAACCACTAACTCGATATCTTTGACCTTTTGTTTCGATACCTGCCACGATTTTGAAGCATGAGCTTTTTAGACAAGTTCTTCACATAGTTCGGCTACAAAATTACAAGCAAAATATACACAACTTTTGTTGAAGAATTAAAAGTATCTTTAGGAAAGTACCAAGTTCAAGCTCAATTCTTCATACCAGGTCAGCATGATGGACTACAGCAATATCGGCTCGTCTGATTGCCGTTAAAGGTTCTCTCAAAGGTCCAAGAGGAAGTAGTGGAGGGGAAAGAAATAAAAAAATTGTAAATATAGAGGATTAAATGTGAAATTATATAAATTATTTTTATTTCAGTGGTTAAAATACAAGTTAAGTAATGGTTTAGAGACTATTTAAGTAATTTATCATTTTTTTATTGTGTCAGATCACCATTCCGTTTAGATTTAACGGCTGAGTGACTAGAAGTTTACGTCCCGAAAACGTTTGGGACCTTACTGGTCATTTTTCAAATTTGGGGACTAACTCTATACTTAGTATAAACATAAGTGACTTTTGCAGTAGTTTACCCTTTTATTAATTAGGTTAACTACTGGGATGGTCACCTATGTTTCCCTCAGTACAGAGTTGGTCACCGATTTTTAAAAATAACCGGTAAAGTCATTTACGTCTCAGTGACCAATAGTTTACAGATTGAAAACGTAAGTGGCCTTATTGGTCATTTTTAAAAATCGTGACTAACTCTATAATGGAAGGAAACATAAGTGACCATCCCGGTAGTTAACCCTTATTAATTATATGTATATTAAACTAAAATCCAACAATAAGCCTTAAAGAATGAGAGGATAAAAAAACTAAAATCCAACAATATTTCTCAACCAAGTCCAAATCCAAATTCAAACCCCAAACAAAATAGTAGTAAACTCAACATAAGCCCGTTAATATAAAATATTGTTTAACTAAAAATTAAAGATGATGATCACGTTAATAATAATAAGGGTTAATAGTATTTTTGACCCTTGAAATGTACTTAGTTATCATTTAAGTATCTGGAGAATTTTTTGGTCTAATTTAACAATTGAACTTTCTTTACCGTGGTGCACAATATACTAAACCATTTTTATCTTACAGAAAATATATTTGTGACGCTCTAAAAACGTATTACGTAACAAATAATATGTCAAATTCAAAACACTTGCTGTCAATATTTATTAGGATTAGTTATTTTCTGTTTATAGTTTGTTAGGATTAGTTTCTTTTCCAGTTAGGATTAGTTAATAAAGGTTTACTTTCTTTATTAGTATATAATGTATGTTAGTATATTGTAAATGATAAGTTGGATATAATAAAAGTTTTCTTTACTTAAACTCTGCGTTTTGACCAAGAATTTGGTTTCTATCGAAAGTCAAAATCCCTCTTTCAATTTCTCAATATGGTATCAGTTGATTTCACGAGTTCTTCTACTGAGGGTACCGGCTTCAAGAACGATGATCCGTCCGACGCATATTACATTCACCCGAATGAAAATCCGCCGTTGGTTCTCACCTCTTCCTTGTTGAACGGCGACAATTATCATGCCTGGGCGCGTTCAATGAAGATGTCGCTTATTTCAAAGAATAAGCTAGGGTTCGTGGATGGTTCGATTAAACAACCACGGCCAGAAGATCCGAAGCATTCCGCATGGATCAAGTGTAACAACTTGGTTCTTTCTTGGATTCAAAGAGCCTTGAATCAAGAAATCGCTCAGAGCGTTATCTGGATCGACAGTGCATCCGAGTTATGGTCTGACCTATTCGACCGATTCAATCAAGGAGATTTACTCCGAATCTCCGATCTACTCCAGGAGTTTTACTCCTTACAGCAAGGTACACTCTCTATCAATGCGTATTTTACCCAACTTAAAACTGTCTGGGCTGAGATTTGCAATCTGCGTCCGTTAGTTTTTTGTAGTTGTTCATCCCTGAAATATAGAAATCAGGATTTCTTGCTTAGGTTCTTGAGAGGTCTGAATGAAAATTTTTCAGTTCAAAAGTCCCAAATTTTAATAGTTAAACCCCTGCCTTCGATCAATGAAGTTTTTTCCATTGTGATCCAACATGAGAGATCTGTTAATGCTACTGTTAATTCTACCGAGTCCAATATTTTGTTGACTGATAGGGCTTTTGAATCTGGGGAACAATCTGGTGTTAGGGGAGAAGCTAGGTATTCTAGTAATAAGAAACCTTCTTTAGGAAATAAAAGACCCCTATGTACCTATTGTGGGATATATGGCCATGTAGTTGATAAGTGCTATCGTAAACATGGATTCCCACCTGGTTTTCGTTCTAGGAATCAGAATGGTAGAGTTAATCAGGTTGGTTCTAATTCTGAGAATTTGACATCCAATTCTGAGCATGGTGATAAGGATGAAACTAGATCTGTCTCCTTTACTAAACAACAATATGAGAGCTTGTTGGCTTTACTCCAGTCCAAGAATACATCTGTTGATATGAAAGAATCTGCTGTTAACATGCTTTCTTCCACATTTGCATCTGTTGCTTAAGAAGAGTCAGGTATGGTTCTTGCATCTTTAAATTCTTCTGTTTCTTGGATTGTAGACTCAGGAGCTACTGATCATGTAACTCATTCTTTAGATTTTTTTCTTCTGAATATCATGATGTGTCTAATAAGTTTGTTAGGTTGCCAAATAATGTGTTAGTAAAGGTTGAACATGTTGGTACTGTGCAAATTAATGCATATCTGACTTTATATGAAGTGTTGCATATTCCTGCTTTCAAGTTCAATCTTATTTCAGTTTCCAAATTAGTAGAGAATAAAGATATTTCTCTAACTTTCTCTTCTGCTGGTTGTTCTTTACAGGATGTACTCAATATCAAGATGATTGGTACAGCTGATTGTGTTCAAGGTTTATATGTTCTGTATTTAACTGTTGCTGATCAGGTTTCAAAGTATGTTGTATGTTCTTTAGTTCATTCAGATTTATGGCATATTACACTAGGACACCCCTCTCCTGCTAGAATGAAGAATTTTTCAAAACTGTTTAGTGAAACTCCTAATTCTGTTTGTTCTCACTGTGATGTACGTCGATTAGCTAAACACAAAAGACTCTCATTTCCTGTTAGTACTTCTAATTCAGATAGGTTGTTTGATTTAGTACACATAGATGTGTGGGGTCCTTTTCCTGTAAAAAGCTTGTATGGGCATACATATTTTTTGACTGTGGTTGAGGATAAGAGTAGGTTTGTTTGGGTGTTTCCCATGAGAAATAAAACTGAAGTTAGAACACATATTACTGCCTTTTATCAATTTGTTGAAACTCAGTTTGATGTTAAAATCAAGTGTATAAGAACTAATAATGCTCATGAGTTCAATATGATTGATTTTTACAAAAGTAAGGGAATTGTTCACCAAAATTCATGTACTTACACTCCTCAACAGAATAGTACTGTTGAGAGGAAGCATCAACATATTCTAGTGGTGGCTAGATCTTTAAAAATTCAGGCTAATTTGCCTTTAAACTTTTGGCTTGATTGTGTTCTACAATCTGTGTTTTTAATAAATAGAACTCCAACACCTATCTTGTCTAATAAGACACCTTTTGAAGTTCTTTTTCACAAAAAACCTAACCTAGAACACATTAAAACTTTTGGCTGTCTAGCATATGCTGCTGTTTTGCCTAAACCTAAGACTAAATTACATCCTAAAGCAATAAAATGTTTGTTTCTTGGATATCCTCAAAACATTAAGGGTTTCAGATTGTATGATTTAGAAACAAAACAGGTTTTGGTTTCAATGGATAGCTTATCTCTTGGCTGATTTACAGATTTCTTTACATCCAACTAACCTGTATTGTGACAATTTGTCTGCTGTGAAAATTGCAGAAAATCCAGTCTACCATGAGCGTACAAAACATATCGAAATAGACTGTCATCTAGTGCGAGAAAAGATACAACAGGGGCTTATTCGATTGTTATCAGTTTCCACACAAAATCAGCTTGCTGACTGCTTCACAAAGGCTCTTCAGCCAACATTATTCAGGGAATCTGTAATCAAGTTGGGCATTCAAAATTTGTATGCTCCAACTTGAGGGGCTATTAGGATTAGTTATTTTCTGTTTATAGTTTGTTAGGATTAGTTTCTTTTCCAGCTAGGATTAGTTAATAAAGGTTTACTTTCTTTATTAGTATATAATGTATGTTAGTATATTGTAAATGATAAGTTGGATATAATAAAAGTTTTCTTTACTTAAACTCTGCGTTTTGACCAAGAATTTGGTTTCTATCGAAAGTCAAAATTCCTCTTTTAATTTCTCAATAATATTCAAACTGTTGTGAAACATTTTGCTATTTTTAGTCCAAGAATTATATGTCAAGACTTACCAATTTCTGTTCAAATAATTGAACCCACATTTTTTATTTTTCTTCACGGTTGTCCATATTTGTTTTACGGTGCAATGATGGAGATTTATAATTATAATTTATAATAACATGACCTTTGAAAGTTGAACATATACTATAAGCGTAGTTATAAGTTATAACATTCGTTGATGGTGGACATAGTGGATTTAAATATTTTCGAGACCTTAGCCAAAATTCGAAAAATGGGCTTTTATAAAACGAAAATATATTTTATTATTTTAAATAATTAATTTAATATTTCATCAACAAAATATTATTTTTGTTATTTTGTTTAAAAAACACCTTAAATATAACTAAAACAAATTGATAACTTACAAGATTACCACTTGAGAAATTATTAGAGTTGTAAAGGTAGAAAGTGGGGCATTGAGCGAGTGCTCATGTTGCTCCCGCATCTGAGACGGCCCTAGCGGCAGAAACAAAAAGTATCTATAAGTGCCTTAATTTTAGGGTTTATGGTTTAAGGTTTAAGAATTTATGTTTAGGGGTTTAAAAATTAAGTGTTGTGATTAAAGTTTAGGGTTTATTGGTCAAACCTTAAATCTTTTACTATATTACCCTAAACATAAATCTCAAACTCTAAATTTTAATAAAAAAAAGCTTAAATTTTAAGCCCCTTAACTAAATTCTAACCACTAAAACTAAGATATTTATGAAAACTTTTTGTTTCCCACACTGAAATATAAATTCGAAAGCTATCCAAATAAATGAGGCGTTGCAGTAACAAAATCAGGGGGCAAAATTGAATGGCCCGTACCTAACTAAGTATTTAGGTCCACTACAGCCCGATACATGGTGCTTCAAAATCAATATTTAGCCCATGAATGGGGTCGCCCTCATCAAACACTAAAACTATGGGCTTCGTTAGTTATATATGAACAAATATTTCATTTCACTGGATAAACTATCTATTTAGTCACCTAATTATTAGTTTTATTTCTATTTTGATCACCAAATTACATATATAGTTCTCAAAAGTTAAATGTTCTCTCCATTTTGTCTTTAAAATAATTTAAGAAATTTAACCTTTTCATATCTACATATTCTACCAATTTAAACTAAATGCCCTTGGATTTTTTTCAATGTCGTTAGTAATATTACTTTTGAAGGCTTTTATAAATCTATAGGCGGAACTGGTTAGCAACGGCATATAGCTAGCCATAGGCATGGTTTTTTTTTCTTCCAAATATGGTATAATTTGTATTTAGTCCTTTAATTTTTTTAAAATTAATACGTTATTAAATTTATAGGGCAAATTATAAAAATCATCACTGAACATTTCTCTCTAACCTATTTTGGTCACTGAACTTTCAAAACAATCAATTTACTCACTGAACTTTATAAATTGACCTATTTTGGTCACTCTGCCGTTAAATAATTAACGGTGTTATGACATGGCACACGGAACAAAAACGATGTCGTTTTGAGAAAACCTAATTTGCACCAAAATGACGTCGTTTTATATCCTTGTAAAACTTTTTTTTCCATGTTGCCTTCATTTTCTCGAATCTTTTAGGTGAATTAAATCACAAACCATTTCTTTCTCCCAAATAAAACCCTAGCAGTCGTCGACCTTCTCAACGTCACCGTAGTCGTTTTGATATCCTTCTCCGTTCGCCGTCACCACCAAACGGCTCCTCTCCTCCCCCTCCTCATTTTTGGCCGATTAAATTTTCTCCAAAACCGAGTTCAAAGCCACAAAACCATATGATTTATGATCTAGTTCTAATTCTAATTCTAGTTCCTTTTAGCCTTTTGAATCCCCTTTTATCAAGTTTTGTGGTAAGTTAGTAATCTTTTCCATCCATAATTTTGGTGATTATGTGGTTAAATTTCATGTTGGAACAAAGGTTGGATTTTCTACTTTACATTCGAATGTTGAATATTTGGTTTGGGTAGAATTTAAAAAATTTATTTTATTTTTATTTTTAATCTTTGATGTCAAACAAATATTAATAAAAAAATCCATGTCACAACCAAATATTAATAAAATAAACCACGTCATCGTTCTATTAATGAGGAAACGGAGGAGTGACCAAAATAAGTCAATGTATAAAGTTCAGTGAGTAAATTGATCATTTTAATACTTCATTGACGAGAATAGGTCAAAGAGCAAAGTTTAATGATGATTTTTGTAGTTTACCCAAATTTATATTCCAACTCCTGGAAAGTTAATAATTCAAATCGGACCTCTAAATACAATCAGTACAAGATTACCTCTTTGTAAAGCAAAAAGTTAATATAGTTTTGCAACATAACTCCGGAAGTAAAGATCTCGTCGCTGTTTTGGTCATGCCATTTGTAGGGACAAGCAAGATGTGATGTGATAATAATCATAACATTTATACATGCAAGTACGTACAGTGCATGTCCTAAAACACCAATTAAGCCAAAAGCCAAGGAACACACAAGATTTTGCATTCAAAAAATAATAAAGGAAGAAAATAACTAAATCAAATGCAGAACAGAACATAATTTGGATTTTTTTTTGTTTTTGCTGGAATTCAGGCCTAAAATAATGTTGTCGTTGAACATGTCGGTAATGTGTAATAGGTGAATGTGAGTTTCTAGTTGTTTTGACCTCTGGAAAATGCTACAAACCTATTGGATCATATATTATCTGCCAGCTGTTTGTGATTATGCATGAATGGAAAAGAAGAAAAATGTATGCAGAGACGGTGGTATTAGCAAGCTGGGAGGGGTAATGACTAATGAGTTAATTGTGAATTTGTCTCGTCTACTTTTAAATATTTATATTTTGCCTCAAACTCCGATCCTGATTCCGTCTCTAAATATATGTGCATACAGCAGCCGTAGTGTTATTATTAGCATCTGCTTGCAAATTGCACGTATAAATCATATGCTCGGGAATGAGATAACCTTATTTATTCATGTTGTTGGCGGAGCTGAGTCATGTAGGCACCCCAACTTGATTCTGATGAATAATAGTGTTGTTTTATCTGATTAGAAGCAATGATTAAAACCCAGTTTTTGCCGTTGGTTTTCATTATTTTATGTTATCGATCCTGCATTACAAGGATATTCATCAGCTACCACAAATGCTGGCCGGCTACAAACAGATATATGAGCAATTTGGTTCAACTTGTGTGTGCTAATAGATGCAAAACCAAACTGGGAACCCAATTTGCAGTTGGTTTTGGAACAATTTTTAATTATTTTTCTACATTTTTAAATGATTAAAACATGTTCCAACTTTATTTTCAATTTAGTTCTTTTATTTTTTAGATTAAAAAGTTCGAACTCAATCGTTGTTGTTGTTATTATTATTATTTAGGGTAAACTATACTAATGACACCAAACTATGGGGTTGGTGTCGATTTGACCACTATATTTTTAATTGTGTTAAATATACCACATAACTATTTAATTGGTTCCAATGTAGCCACCTGCCGTTAAAAAAAACGAAAAAGTTGTTTCTAGTCCTAATTTATACAATCATTCAATTTAGTCCTAATTTTAATCTAATAAAATAAATTAATTATTCAATCAGGTGGTGACACGTGTCACCACTAATTGGAGTAAGAAAAATGGAATAGTGGAAAATGGAACCTAGGCCTTTAGGGAAAGAGAGCAAGGCTCTTGCCACTAGGCTAAACTTGTTTCTAGTATGTGGAATACCAAATATAATATATGTCGTATATGTGATTTGCAAAAGTTTTATGGTTACCTGAACCCCGGTAGTTAAGAAATCAATCAGTCTATTAATTCCAGCTATTAATTCCAGCAGAAAACAACATATTACTCATGCATATCAGAATTCAGTTTAATATTAACGTCGGTAGTTAAGAAATCAATCAGTCTATTAATTCCAGCTTTGGCAAGCCTGTCTACAACAGTATTAAACTCTCTCCCAGTTAAACTGATTTCCAGTTTAAGTTCTTGCCTACCCCCAGACAGGAAACTACTAAATCTTAATCAATAAAATAATTAAAAGCTTAAATACTCACAAAATTAATCAATGATCAAATATTTTCAACCCAAAAACAGAACTACTTAGTTCAAACAAATCGCAAGCCTAAACTCTAGAATTGTGCGAGTACAATACAAAGAAGTTTACTTCATAAGGAAAATAGATGGTGATTGTTCAGGACCTGCAAGTTTACAAGTTCTTTTTAAAATCAACAAGCTTTGAGTGCACTGTTAGGTGTGTTCTTGAGAAAAGGCTATCATAATCCTGCCAAGACACAAGTTGCTTATTAGTAAACAAAAAACTTTAAAACCAAGACAATGTAAAACTTAACAGATATAGTAAAAAAAGAGTAGGAGATTTACAGCTAACCAATCAACAAGGCGTTCAGGTAACCATAAAACTTTTGCAAATCACATAAACCACATATATTATATTTGGTATTCCATATACTAGAAACAAGTTTGGCCCAGTGGCAAGAGCTTTGCTCTCTTTCCTTGAAGACCTATGTTTGATTCTCTTTAGGACCATTTTTACTATTTCATTTGTCTTACTCCAATTGGTGGTGACACGTGTCACCACTTGATTGGGGAAAGAAAATAAATTTAATAAATCTAATAAAAATAGATAAATCCCTCAAATACACCTACTTGAATAATTAATTTATTTTATTAGATTAAAATTATGACTAAATTGAATGATTGTATAAATAAAGGGGACTAAATGAGTAATTATACCAATTATTTTAACAGTCCCGTTAATTTTTTGTTTTTTAACGGCAGGTGGCTACATTGGAACCGATTAAATAGTTATGTGGTATATTTAACACAATTGAAAATATAGTGGTCAAATCGACATCAACCCTATAGTTCGGTGGTCATTAGTATAGTTTACCCTATTATTTACTTGTGTAGCTTCTAAGTTAGTATTTCATAGGAGTGTGATCTGTTCGGTCTTATCAGATTTTTAGGATTTGTAAAACCATTAATGAAAACTATGTTCAATTGTTATTTTCCATATTAATTTTGGTTTGAGATTTATTTTGACAAAATAATTTTGTTTTATGAATTTTTTCCTTTATGTGACAAAATTTTTAAGTTTTTTTTCA
Source organism: Hibiscus tridactylites (assembly GCA_958450335.1). NCBI lineage: Eukaryota > Viridiplantae > Streptophyta > Magnoliopsida > Malvales > Malvaceae > Hibiscus > Hibiscus tridactylites. The sequence goes on from OY288290.1 coordinate 63,199,982, forward strand.
TAAATATTTCTTCAAAATATTTTTTAAGTAAATAAAATTAATTAAATCATTCTTATATAGTATTTTAAAACTATTTTCACTATTCGAAATGTAAAATATTTATTTTTAATTTATAAAATTAAGGCTTAAGGGTGTAAGAAGCCCTTGAACTTTTGAAAAAAAATCAATTAAGCCCCTAAACTTTTTTTACACCTAATTAAGCCCTTGAACCATAAAATTTAATCAATTAAGCCCTTAAACCAATAAATTGAATCAATTAAGCCATTTGACCAACTTTGACCATTAAATCTTAATAGTTTTATTCGATCCATTGTTGCAGTGCACTATGTCACAATGTTTCCACTTGACAGTTTTCAGAATTTTTCATTTTATTTAAAAAATTCTTTAAAGGTTCTAAAAATTCTAAAAAACTTATAAAATTTATAAAAAATACTTTTCGAATTTTTTTGTAAATGCAACATGATGAAACTGCAGTGTATCATGTGGCGGTAATATCTGAAGAAAAAACGAGTCAAGATTTAATGGTCAAAATTGGTCAAAGGGCTTAATTGATTCAATTTCTTGGTTCAATAGCTTAATTGATTCAATTTCTTTGTTCAAGGGCTCAATTGGGTGCAATAAAAGTTTAAGGGCTTAATTGATTATTTTTCAAAAGTTCAAGGGCTTCTTACACCCTTAAGCCTAAAATTAATTATGAATTAAATAAAAATACTTCAATTTAGCTTAAGTAACCATAATCCTTAAACTTACGCTTACTGAACCATAAATAATTTAAACACTATAATTCAATTCGATTTTCAAATTTCTCGACTTGTTCAGCCCTACTATTTTCTTTATTTTAAAATGTCACGTCGATAGAAAAACTAAATTCCTAAAAGATAAAAGTAGGAGAAGTAATCTCTAGATGTAAAAAAAGTAAAAGGACTTGAAACATAGTTTAACCATTTTGAAATCAGTAGTCATCCAAATTTCCTCAAATCTGAGAAGAATGCCTTAAGCCATGGAATATTGTATGCATTAAGAAATTATGTAACATATTAAAAATGAAACATGTGTAATCAACTCATGGATAGCCGAGCAATCTGTCTGACAGTTTGGTTCGCTCACCACTTTTTTTCATTCCGTAATATGTCTCGTTTGAATAGAGACAAACAGATTTAGGAAGACTTCTGAATTTTTTCGGTATGCTAATCTCTATGAAAATATTTACTTTTCTATGCTCTTTTAAGTTTTTGTATGAGATTTTAGTGAATTAATCTTTATTATTTTTCTTTCCGAATACGTTGTATTTACCATATATATATATATATAATAAAACTCAGTTGTTACTATAAAAATAAAAAAATAAAACATATGATATGATCCCTTATTATATTCAGCAGCCAGACTAGAAGATCATTGACTCTGCCCACTCCATCTCAATCCGCCATGTTAGGAGATTCATTACAATTAGGGATGTAAAAACAGGTCAACAGTTGGGTTTCAGGTCGGGCTCTGTCAGGTCGGGTCAAATCGGTTACAGGTCATTTCGGGTCATTTTTTGTTTTGACTCGATTCGGTTCGGGTTCGGGTTCATTTCGGGTCGGGTTCATTTCAGGTCGGGTTCAATTCAGGTCGGGTTCATTTCGGGTCGGGTTCATTTCAGGTCGGTTCATTTCAGGTCGGGTCAAAACGGTTAATTGACAGGCTGATTTCAGGTCGGGTTCGTTTCAGGTCGGGTTCATTTCAGGTCGGTTTCGTTTCAGGTCGGGTTCATTTCAGGTCGGTTTCGTTTCAGGTCGGGTTCGTTTCAGGTCGGTTTCGTTTCAGGTCGGGTTCTTTTCAGGTCGGTTTTGTTTCAGGTCGGGTTCATTTCAGGTCGGTTTCGTTTCAGGTCGGGTTCATTTCAGGTCGGGTTCCTTCGGGTTTATGGTTTATTGTGTTATGTGTATTATATATATTGACGGATTATGATTTTTATTTTTACGGTTTAGGGTTTAGGGTTTAGGAGATTACGTATATGTGATATATATATATATATAGTTGGTGCTATTGGATTTATTTTTATGGTTTATGGTTTATGGTTTAGGGTTTAGGGTTTAGGGTTTAGGGTTTAGGGTTTATTGATCTTAAATTAATACAAACATGCCTACATTAATTATATATATATTGATGGATTATGGTTTTTAGGGTTTAGGGTTTAGGGTTTAGGGTTTAGGGTTTAGTGTTTAGGGTTTAGGGTTTACTAATCGTAAATTAATACAAACATGCCTATATTAATTATATATATATTAATGGATTATGGTTTTTAGGGTTTAGGGTTTAGGGATCAATGTTAGGGTTTAGGGTTTAATGATCTTAAATTAATACAAACATGCCTACATTAATTATATATGTATATTGATGGATTATGGTTGTTAGGGTTTAGGGATTAGGGTTTAGGGTTTAGGGTTTAATGGTCTTAAATTAATACAAACATGCATACATTAATTATATATATATTGATGGATTATGGTTTTTAGTGTTTAGGGTTTAGGGTTAAGGGTTTAGGGTTTAGGGATTATTGATCTTAAATTAATACAAACATGTCTACATTAATTATATATATATATATTGATGGATTATGGTTTTGAGGGTTGAGGGTTTAGGGTTTAGGGTTTAGGGTTTAGGGTTTTTTAATCTTAAATTAATACAAACATGCCTACATTAATTATATATATATATTGATGGATTATGGTTTTTAGGGTTTAGGGTTTAGGGTTTATGGTTTAGGGTTTAGAGTTTAGGGTTTAATGGTCTTAAATTAATACAAACATGCCTACATTAATTATATATATATTGATTGATTATGGTTTTTAGGGTTTAGGGTTTAAGGTTTAGGGTTTAGGGTTTAGGGTTTACTGTTCATAAAATGATACATGCATACGTACAATCGTACATGTAATATATATATTGATGGATTAATAGTTTTTGTTTTTAGCGTTTAGGTTTTAGGGTTTAGTGGTTAGGGTTTAGGGTTTATTATTATTATTATTATTATATACTTAAATACAATTATTATTATTATTATATATTTACTATGCTTATTATTATTATTAGTTATTATTATTATTATTATTATTATTATTAGTTTTTATTATTATTATTATTATTACTATGTACTAATATTATTATTATTATTACTACTATTATTATTATTAGTTATTATTATTATTATTATTATTACTATGACTATTATTACTATTATTACTATTATTATTATTATTATTATTATTATTATTATTATTATTATTATTATTATTATATACTTAAATACAATTATTATTATTATTATATATTTACTATGCTTATTATTATTATTAGTTTTATTATTATTATTATTATTATTATTATTATTATTATTATTATTATTATTATTATTATTATTATTATTTGTAATTAAATGTATATGGTTTATGGTTTAGGATTAGGGATTATGGTTCATTGATTAAATATTAGGGTTTAGGGTTTAAACCCCTAATGTCTAAATCTAAACCCTAAGCATTAAACCCTAAAGCATAAGTAATTAACCCTAACCACTAAACCCTCGATCTAGGATTACGGACTATGAGCTATAGATTAAATATTATGGTTTTAGGGTTTAGAGGGTAGTGGTTATTGTTTAGGGTTTAGGGTTAGGGACTATGGTTCATTGATTAAATATTAGGGTTTAATGTTTAAAGCCCTAATGTCTAATTCTAAACCCTAAGCATTAAACCCTAAAGCATGAGTAATTAACCCTAACCACTAAACCCTCGATCTAGGATTACAGACTATGAGTTATAGATTAAATATTAGGGTTTTATGGTTTAGAGGGTAGTGGTTATTGTTTAGGGTTTAGGATTAGGGATTATGGTTCATTGATTAAATATTAGGGTTTAGGGTTTAAACCCCTAATGTCTAATTCTAAACCCTAAGCATTAAACCCTAAAGCATAAATAATTAACCCTAACCACTAAACCCTCGATCTAGGATTACAGACTATGAGCTATAGATTAAATATTAGGGTTTTAGGGTTTAGAGGGTAGTGGTTATTGTTTAGGGTTTAGGGTTAGGGACCATGGTTCATTGATTAAATATTAGGGTTTAATGTTTAAAGCCCTAATGTCTAATTCTAAACCCTAAGCATTAAACCCTAAAGCATGAGTAATTAACCCTAACCACTAAACCCTCGATCTAGGATTACAGACTATGAGTTATAGATTAAATATTAGGGTTTTATGGTTTAGAGGGTAGTGGTTATTGTTTATGGTTTAGGATTAGGGATTATGGTTCATTGATTAAATATTAGGGTTTAGGGTTTAAACCCCTAATGTCTAATTCTAAACCCTAAGCATTAAACCCTAAAGCATAAATAATTAACCCTAACCACTAAACCCTCGATCTAGGATTACAGACTATGAGCTATAGATTAAATATTAGGGTTTTAGGGTTTAGAGGGTAGTGGTTATTGTTTAGGGTTTAGGGTTAGGGACCATGGTTCATTGATTAAATATTAGGGTTTAATGTTTAAAGCCCTAATGTCTAATTCTAAACCCTAAGCATTAAACCCTAAAGCATGAGTAATTAACCCTAACCACTAAACCCTCGATCTAGGATTACGGACTATGAGTTATAGATTAAATATTAGGGTTTTAGAGTTTAGAGGGTAGTGGTTATTGTTTAGGGTTTATGGTTTAGGGTTTAGGGTTCATTGATTAAATATTAGGGTTTAATGTTTAAAGCCCTAATGTCTAATTCTAAACCCTAAGCATTAAACCCTAAAGCATGAGTAATTAACCCTAACCACTAAACCCTCGATCTAGGATTAACCTAAACCTAAAGGCTTCATAAACACTAAATCAATACCTTAAACCCTAAACATTTAACCTAAACCATAAACCACAAACCTTAAATATTTAAACCTTAAACCCCAAAACTCAAACACTAATTGAAATAGTAGCACTAATCTTTAAACCTTACCCCTAACCCTAAGTTATAACCTTAAACTATAAATTATAACCCTAACTCCTAAATTAAAACCCCAAACCTTAAATTAAATCCTAACCCTAAACCATAAACCCGCTAACCATAAACCTAAAGGCTTCATAAACACTAAATCAATACCTTAAACCCTAAACATTTAACATAAACCCTAAACCACAAACCTTAAATATTTAAACCTTAAACCCAAAACTCAAACACTAATTGAAATAGTAGCATTAATCCTTAAACCTTACCCCTAATTTATAACCTTAAACTATAAATTATAACCCTAACTCCTAAATTAAAACCCCAAACCTTAAATTAAATCCTAACCCTAAACCTTAACCCTGAAATAAGGACCAAATTGAATATAAAATAAAATTTTAAGCTGAATTTCACAAAAATCAGGACCAAATTGAAACAATTGAAAGTCAGAGTGCTTGCGGAGCAAGACCTGTGTAACCCGTTAAAAAACACGCGGATCTTTTTGACCCGGCTCACCCCTATAAATAAACCCTCACCCCTCAGCCATTTTACACCATTTTACCCTACCGTTACTCTGCCGAAATTTCTCCTCGTTTTCTCTCTCTCTGAAAAACACAATTTCTCCCAGATTTCCTATCTATTCTCGATCAAAACCTCATTTTTTCCCAAAGTTCTTCATTGTTCTTCCCCAAAAATCCTTCCAGATCTTATACAAACTTCCAACTTCAGTCTAAACCTGTTTCCTCTCGATCAAAACCAAACTTTTTCACCAAGTTCTTCACTGTTCTTTCCCAAACCCATTCTAGATCCTATACAAACATCCTACTTCAATCTAAACTTGTTTCCTCTCGATCAAACCCAAACTTTTTCTCAAGAACATCATCTTGTTCTTCCACTTTCTCCTTTTCAATCCTTCAAAACCCTAATCCCCAAATCAAACATGTTTTACCCTAAACCCCAAATTACTCGAAACCTTAACCCATATACCCTAAACCTCAATCCCTAATCCCCAAACCCTAATCCATCAACCCTAAACCCTTATCCCAAAAATCGATTCGTATTCAAAAATCTTTTCATCTTCTTCAGAAAACCCTAATATCCCTTCTCCTTCTTCTGACTTCTGAGATCCCTGAAAGCCCTTCTCCTTCTTCTGACTTCTGAGATCCCTGAAAGCCCTTCTCCTTCTTCTGACTTCTGAGATCCCTGAAAGCCCTTCTTCTTCTCCTGACTTCTGAGTTCACTGAAAGCCCTTCTCCTTCTCCTGACTTCTGAGTTCCCTGGAAGCCCTTCTCCTTCTCCTGACTTCTAATATCCCTGGAAGCCCTAATCTTCTGGGATTTGGTAAGTTTTTTTCTCATCTGTTCTTTTTATTTTTATTTTATTTTTAATTTTTTTAATTTTTTATAATCTGATTTTCCTAACTTTGTTTCTGTTTGGTTTGCATGTTTATTTTCTGGGAGCGGATCTTCTGGCATTTTCAGTTGTTGGTATATTTCTAAAACCCCTAATCTTTTGGTTGGTATATTTCTGTTTATGTGGTTCTGGTATATATTTATGTTTGATATGCATGCTTTTTCATTTGGTTTCTGTTTCTGTTTTGTTTGATTAGTATGCATGCTAGGGTTTCTGTTACTTAAATGTTTTTAAGTTTCTGTTTATGGTTCTGGATCTTGGTTTGGTTGCATGTCTGCTTTGTTTGGTTGCATGTCTACTATGTTTGGTTGCATGTCTACTTTGTTTGGTTTTTCTTGGGTTTCTGTTTCTGTGTTGTTGATGTAGTATGCATGCTAGGGTTTCCTTGGTTTAATCCGAGTATATAGGCTGGAATACCAGACCTGCGGTGCTACTGGTGCCAAAGGGGGTTTTTAAAGGACCCTGGGGTTCGGTGTAAACAACGCCACGTACAAGGATTAAACTGAAACCACCCTCTGTTTTTGTATTGTTTGTTTAGTATGCATGCTAGGGTTTCTGTTTATTAAATGTTTTAAAGCTTCTGTTTATGGTTCTGGTATATATTTATGTTTGATATGCATGCCTTTTCATTTGGTTTCTGTTTCTGTGTTGTTGATTTAGTATGCATGCTAGGGTTTCCTTGGTTTAATCCAAGTATATAGGCTGGAATACCAGACCTGCGGGGCTACTGGTGCCAAAGGGGGTTTTTAAAGGACCCTGGGGTTCGGTGTAAACAACGCCACGTACAAGGATTAAACTGAAACCACCCTCTGTTTTTGTATTGTTTGTTTAGTATGCATGCTAGGGTTTCTGTTTATTAAATGTTTTAAAGCTTCTGTTTATGGTTCTGGTATATATTTATGTTTGATATGCATGCTTTTTCATTTGGTTTCTGTTTCTGTTTTAAAGTTTCTGGGTTCTGCAATGGATTCTGATTCTTTTGAGATGAACTATCCTGGTGAAACTGGTAAGGTTCTTTCTTTCTTTTTATTTTCTTTATTCTTTACTTGTTTTCAGTGTTAAAGTTACTAACTCTGTAATTGTTTTTTTGAAGGGGAAGCTAATGATCAAGTGTCAGTGGTTGCTCCTTCTTCTAGGAGGAGGGCTTCAACTGACATTGGGAGAAGAACTTCTCCTGTGTGGGATCACTATACATTTATTAAGACTGCTGATGGTGTCATTGCTCAATGTAAGTATTGCAAAACTGCTAGCTATAAAGCTGATTCTTATGTTGGTACTTCTACACCTAAAAGACATACTGATAAATGCCAAGCCTATAAAGATTTTCTTGCTAAAAATGTTACTAGTAGTTCTGCATCTGTTTTTGATCAAAAAAAATATTGTGAACTGTTTGCTGAAGCTGTTCTCTGTCATGGTTATGCTTTAAGTATTGTTGAGCATGAAAAACTTAGGGTTCTGCATCAGTATTTGAATCCTAATGTTAAGCATATTTCTAGGTATACCATTACTAAACATTGCATGTTAAAGCATGAAAAACATAAAAAATTGCTGATTGATTCTATGAGTTCTATTCCTAGTCGTATCTGCTTTACATGTGATGGATGGTCTGCTTGCACCTCACGTTCTTATTTTGCTTTGACTGCTAATTATGTTGATAATAACTGGAAACTTCAGTCTAAAATACTTAATTTTAGGCGTTTCCCCCCTCCACATGATGGTGAGTCTATATATAAGTTTGTGAAAAAAATGTTATGTGAATGGGGTCTTGAGAAAAAAGCCTTTACCATTACTGTTGATAATGCTTCTGCCAATGATCGAATGGTGAAGAGGCTTAAGGATGACTTGAATGCTATTTCTCCCCTACCTTGCGGTGGTAAGTTCTTCCATGTAAGGTGTGCTGCCCATATTTTGAACTTAATATTTCAAAGAGGTTTGAAGGTAATTGACTCTTCTGTTCTTAAGTTGCGTGAAATTGTTAAGTTCATTGATTCTTCTGATGCTAGACTTTGTAACTTTGACTCTGCTGTTAAAGACTGTGGTTCTACTTTTTCTGGTAAATTAATCCTAGATGTCCCTACTAGATGGAATTCTACATATCTAATGCTTCGTAGGGCCATTGATGCTAAAGTAGCCATAAACTTGTTTGTTAATAGGGAAAATGATTTAGATGTAATTGCTGATTCTGAGTGGGAAACTTCCCAATTGATCTGTGATTTTCTGGAGCCTTTTTTTGAGATTACTACACTGTTTTCTGGTTCTAAGTATCCTACTTCTAACCTTTTTTTGGCTAATGTGGTTGCCATTGAGAAACTGTTGTATGATGCTCACAATGATCCTTGTGAGGCCATCTCTGCAATGGCTGGACCTATGCTTGAGCTGTATGAGAAGTATTGGTCTGAGCACTCGACCATTTTGTCCTTTGCTGTTTTGCTTGATCCAAGGTATAAATTACAACTCCTGAAGGAGTTGTATTCTGTCCTCTATGTTGAGGATGAGGTTGAGAGAAGGGTAAGTATTGTTTACAATGAATTTGTAAACATGTATGTTTATTATTCAAAATCTGTCCTTTGCAATTCTGGATCTTCTGTTCGAAGTAACTCCTCTCTAAGTACAACCGAGTCCTCCACTGGTCGGCCTCGAACATTTAAGAAGTCTAACCTTTTTCAGGTTAGTTTTTTTTGTTATTTCAGTTTCCTTTATTTTATTATTTTAGTTTCAATTACTGACTTGTTTTTTTCTTTCCAGAACTTTGATGCTAATCTAGCTGCTTCAAGGAGTGGGAAGTCAGATGTTGACTCTTTTATTAGTTTGCCCCTTCTCCCTCATGCTGATGATTCAGACTTTGATATTTTGGATTATTGGAAAGCCCAATCTGTGTCTTTCCCTGTACTTTCTCTCATGGCTAGAGATATCTTAGCCATTCCCATCACTTCAGTTGCTTCTGAATCATCTTTTAGCACTGGTGGTAGGATTTTAAATAAGCTAAGGGCTAAACTCCTTCCTAAAAATGTTGAGATATTTGTGACAACCCGTAATTGGTTGTATGGGTTTGAGCCCGAGGAAGAGGATGAGGAATATCTTTCTGTTATGAAAGATTGTGCAGTTGATGAAGATCCTAGTGCAGAGTAAGTTTTTGATTTGTTTAACTTATTTTTTTTTGTTTTTTTTATTTCATAACTGATTAGTTCTTTTTTTTGTAGGGACCTCTGAGAACAAGGAAGCTATGGATCTGGTAGGTATGTTTTCTATTTGTTGAAAGCTGGAGATGTTTGGTAAGTTGTTCTTATTCACTGTCTTTTTTTTAATTTTATATTTCTCATTGTTTCTGTTTTATGTTTGCTTTATATGCATGTATGTATGTTTCTGTTTAGTTGCTCACTATGTAATCTGTATGTATACTTCTGTTTTATGTTTGGTTGTATATGCATGTATGTTTGTATGTTTCTGTTTAGTTGTTCACTATGTAATGTGTATGTCTGCTTCTGTTTTATGTTTGGTTATATATGCATGTATGCATGTATGTATGTTTCTATTAAGTTGCTCAGTATGTAATGTGTATGTATGCTTCTGTTTTATGTTTGGTTATATGTATGTATGTTTATGTTTCTGTTAAGTTGCTTAGTATGTAATGTGTTTGTCTCCAGCATGTATGTTTTTGTTTAGTTGTTCACTATGTATTGTGTATGTATGTTTCTGTTTTATGTTTGGTTATATATGAATGAATGTATGTATGTTTCTGTTTAGTTATATATGCTTGGTTTGCTTTATTTCAGTCTGTTAGTGTTTCTAATGATTTTAATTGCTTGTTGCAGTTTGTTGCTGGTTGTTGGTTTTCCTAGTTTTAATTATGTTGGTGACTTAGCTTTAAAAGTTAAGTTGCCCATAATTTAAACTTGGTTGCCCTTCAAAGCTCGATGATGATAATTCTGGTAGCAAAGTTTGTAAAACTTTGTTATAAGATCTGAGAGCTTAAAGTTTAAACTTTTGTAGTTTTGTAAATTTTGTAATGTTAAAGTTGAAGTTTCAGTTTGTAAAGATTATTTAGTTTGTAAGTTTCAGTTTGTTGTAAGTTTCAGATTGTAAGTTTAAACTTCTTGTAATATTCAATAAAGTACTTTATCAGAATGCAAGTTTGTAAGTTTCAGTTTGTAAGTTTTACCTTATTCTGTTTTTTAGAAGTATCCCTGATTCCATCCGAAGTTAATGTTTTATTATATTTTAAGTAAGTTAACATAATTAAGTCATTTAAGTTAATCAGTTTACATATTTAATTGACTTAGCAAAAACTGATTTTCTTATATTAATTTAGTATACATATTTAGTTTACTAACTTCAAACGAATTTAGTTAAGTATAAAAAAATATTTCATAATGGTTATTCATTCAACTTATCTAATTAAATACTTTATCAGAATGCAAGTTAAGTTAATTTATTAACTATCTTAACTTAAAATGAATGCAAGTTAATTAAATTTATTTTTATTCTTAATTTAAGTTAATTTAGTAACAAACTTAACTTCAATTAAAATGAATGTAAGTTAATTATTTAGCATTAATTTATTCTTAAGTTAATTATTTAATAACTAACTTAACTTCAATTAAAATGAATGTAAGTTAATTATTTAGCATTAATTTAATAACTAAGTTAAGTTTAATCTTAAGTTAAGTTAATTTATTCTTATAATAAAAAATTTAAGTCATCTTATTTTAATTAAAAATATAGATTTAATTTAATAATTTTTACTCATTTAACTTAATTTGATTAAGTATAAAATTTTAATTTAATAATGGTTATTCATTCCACTTAAGTTAATTAAGTATAAAATTTTAATTTATTCTTAGAAATACAATTTATTAATACTTAGAATTATTATTAATTCAATTTATCTTTTAATTGAAGTTAAGTTAGTAATTTATCAATACTTGAAATTATTATTAATTTTATAAATTTTTAATACTTGACATTATTTTATATTCATTAAATATAACTTCTTTAAATGTCAGATAATTATCATTATTAGCAAATCAAATAATAGTATTAGTTCAGGTTAATATCAGTTCAGGTCAATATCAGTTCAGGTCAATATCAGTTCAGGTCAATATCAGTTCAGGTCAAGAACAGTTCAGGTCAAGAACAGTTCAGGTCAATAACAGTTCAGGTTCAAAACAGGTCGGGTTCAAAACAGGTCGGGTTCAAAACAGGTCGGGTTCATTTCAGGTCGGGTCCAAACAGGTTGGGTTAAATCGGTTATCTGGCAGGTTAGTCTCGGGTTCGGGTTCGTTTCGGTCGGGTGCAGGTCGGGTTCGGTTACTACAGTAACAGGTCAATTTCGGGTTCGGGTTCACTTCGGTCGGGTGCAGTTCGGGTTCGATTTCTACAGTTACAGGTCAAATTCGGGTTCGGGTTCGTTTCGGTCGGGTGCAGGTCGGGTTCGGTCTTTAAATTCTCGGGTTAAACCAGGTTCTGACTCGATCGGGTTTCAGGCAGGTTACCAGGTCGGGTCAGTTTTTCACACCCCTAATTACAATTACATGTCGTCACCATTATTCCTTTTTTATATCTGCTTGAATATAATATGACTTTTTAGACTAATTTACATTATTAACTTGAAAAATTCGCAACTTTTAGAATATTTTACATTTTCTGATGGGTCGTATATTAATTTTAAATTATTAACTTGAAATTCAAATCAGAATTCTCAACTTTTAGAATATTTTACATTTTCTGATGGGTCGTACATTAATTTTAAATTATTAACTTGAAATTCAAATCAAAATTCGCAACTTTTAGAATATTTTACATTTGCTTATAGGTCATATGTTACACACGTAATTTTTTTAGGAGATATTATACAACAATTACGTGCACGATCATCTGAAAATATTTACCTATTTTGATAGGTTTGAAAATATCTACTTAAATGGAGGCATACAACCTATAATTGAATCTTGACATTATGAATGAAACGATTTAAATCCCAACGTTGTAAATAAAACAAATTAAATTATATGAATTACTTTTGTAATATATTTTTATAATACTTGATTTAAATTAATTGATTAACAGATTAGATACATGTAAATTATAAAAAAAATATGATCATCTGTGCTACTAAGTTTTCTTTCCCCTGTTTTATGTAAAAAAAAAAACAATACTATAATCCTTTTAATATGCAATTCAATTTTAAAAATTATTAAAAAATATATCAACAAAATAACCTATCATCATTTTTCTTAGCATAGAGAAAAATTCAATCTCCAATGTTTATATAGTTTGTGACCACCTCCGTTAATTGGTCTAGTCGAGTTCGTCAAGCTTAGACAAATTAGGGACTAGTTTGCTAATTGGGATCGAAATGTTTTGCAGTATAATTTGCTTCTAAATTATTGGTAAAATTACCGCAAAATGAAACATTACTATTAACATGACAAATTATAACAAACAATCGAATAAAGGAGTAGGATTACTATGTCGAAGTAAACTACTCTTTTAGAAACAAATTCGCTCCAATTGGTGTAATCGATGCATTAGACGTTGGGTTAACATAATCTCTCCAAAAAAAATCATATATCCGAAATCTGGAGTAGATAATGGTGATATTACTCTTCTCTGAAGATTGGAACTCAGAAAACAATGATCGAAAAAACAGAGGAGGCGGAGAGTGTTTAGAAAAAGTGTTTTGCTGGGATGAATTGAAGTGAGAAGAAATACCTAGCATTTACAGACGGAAATATGAAAGTAAAATTTTCCAATAGAAAACACAGAATTAAAACCAGTTTAATGCTCTATCTAAAACAGCAAAAAGTCACTTAAATTTCGCAGAGGAAATAATTCAATAATATTGCTGTTAAGGCATAATTAAACAACTAGATTTAAGATCGAATTTAAGCTGTGAAAGAAGCTAACACAATTAACAACAAAATAACAACCTAAGAGAGAGTAGATAATGTCAACCAAAAGCTTTTAACCAAATACTCTAAAGATTGTTGATAATTTTTTATTCGTTTTAAAAATATAAAAGACAAATATGTAATTTATACCATAGTACAAGGACTTTACTATATCTAACTATGGTCCTTGAAAGCATTTTTTTTTGTCAGGGGCAGAGGCAAAATCGAATATTGGCATGAGTCAAAATATTGAATTTTAAAAATGTACGGGGTAAGGCCTAATTTGTTTAATATTTAAATTTATAAGGACCTCAATTGGACCAAAAAATTTGAGGATACATGTTCATTCTTCTTAAGTTCAACCTAGAGGTATAAATGAACAGAGCGTTCAACGAATTATTAGTGAATTATTTGTATATCATTCGTTTATTAAGCTAAATAAACGAGTATGAACAAAAAATTATGTCCGTTTAATAATGGGCGAACATGAACAGAGGTGTATTTCGTTCGTTTATGTTCACGAACAAGCTCATTTATTGGCTTATTTACTTGGTTTCCCTTTCCCGTTTACTTTTTTACATTTTAAATATTGGTGAATGTATGGACTAAGTTGATCACGTGGTGAACTTTTGAGTTCAAACTGTGAAGCCTAATGAGCTTAAAGACTAGTGGTGTAGTTCCACCATTTTGGCGAACATGTAAATGGATATGTTAGCGGTCATATAAATGAACATGTTCGCGAACATTACACGGATATGTTCACGAATGTTAAACGAACATGTCTGTGAAAGTTAAACAAACGAACACTAACATCATCAAAAATAAATAAGCGAACACAAACATGATATTAAAAATTTAAACGAACTGAACATGAACACCTTCAAATATAAATAAACGAACACAAACAAAAGCTTACTCGTTCAAGCTTGGTTCATTTACACCCCTAGTTCAACCCCTACTTGATTATATATTTAATTAACTCTTATATTTTTCAATTTAAGTAATTATTTTTTACAGAAGTCAAATTATTATTAAACTAAAATTATCAAATAATTAAATTTTATAACAGGTGCGGCCCCTTGCCCCAAGGCTAGGGATGGCAACGCGGCGGGGCGGGCCAGGTTTTTGGCCGCCCCGAACTCGCCCCAATCTATAAGGTATTAAACTCGACCCCGCCCCGTCCCGAATTAAAATATTAATTTACCCACTCCGACCCGATACAATAACCCTTAAATTCGACCCGCCCCAAAAAATTTATAATTTTTTAATCTTCGTCGACGATAAATGTTAGATTCGACCAATCTTCTACCACAATCACAAATTATGGTTTCAAGTGACTTCAAATTTATATAAAAAAATAAAATAAAACCAATTTTAAATTATCCACATGTTAAATTACATATTTAAAAGAATAAACTTGAATCATTGACCGTTAGAATCGAATATGTTAAAACTTGAACAATATCTAATACAATTTTACGATAAGCACGAACCAAAACAAAAACAAAAAATAGCTTAAAACTCATAAAAGTGTTTATATATAGTGATATTTTTTTTATAAATATAATAAAAATATATATAAAAATATAAAAATGTACCGGAGCAGAGCGGAGCGGAGAATTTCTAAAAAATACCCGAAACCGCCCCATCCCGTTCCGTCTCGATCCCCGAAATTTTAACAAAAATACCTGGTTGGGTCGGGTCGAGTCGGGACCGGATATTTTTTCCATCCCTACCCAAGGCATCTCCCCCTGCTTTCTATATTGCCATGTCCCATCTCAGATATAGGACAATGGTCCTTGAAGTATTAATTCTTTGTAGACCCTTTCGCAATGTGGCATTTAAGATAAGAGATAATTACTCGAAGGAAAGTAATTAGAGGAAATTTTGTTGCTAAAAAAAATAGAGAAAACTTTAAAGTGTATGGACCATATTATTTAGATATAAATTTAGAATGCAAGGACCCTATTATATATTGTTTTAACGTGCATGGACCATACTTAGATATAATTTTAAAGCTAATACTTACAACTATAAAATAGAAGCATTAACAATCAATGATATGGTATTTTTAGTAGCTAAATAAAAATAATAAATTTACTTGCAATAAAATAAAAAGTTAATTGCCGAGGAAAAAAAAGCTTAAATCACTGCGTAAATATCACAAACAATATGTTGATTTGAGAGTGGAAGGGGCCGACATATATTTTGACTTAATTTTTGTTTTTATTATTATCAACACATAAGCATGACAATGACATTAGTGTGACAAATATGTAAACAATTGCAGTCCGAATCTGTAGCTCTCTGGTATGAACTCTGATATACTCTAATATAAATCTTTTATTTTTTTCGGTGACTCTATATATATCTTAACATTAAAAAAAATAGATTTATGATTAAAATTTAAGGGTATAATTTAAGGTTTAAAGAATTAGAGGGGTGTATTGTTTAAAGTTTAAAATTTAAAATTTAAGGTTAGGGCTTAAAATTTAATTTTATTATATTGGACTTAAAAAATAAAGCCGAAAAGAAGCAGAAAATTTTTATCCGATATACTCATGTTCATCTAATCTTCACTCCCCCTACTTGTTGAAATCACAGCTGTTCCCATTTTATTACACGCAACTTGCTATTTGGTTCATCAACTCAATATGTATAGAATCTAAGTTTATAGTTTATTTTTAGGTTAAAGTTTACAAATGGCACTAACTTTGTTAAAAAATAAAAGTAAAATGATAATTAAAATTTTAAATGTTATAAAAAGACACTGAAATTTTATGTTTTGTAATAAAATGGTAATTCGGCCATTAAATATTGTTATAAAACTTTGTATAATAGCACATTAAATTCTCTATGTTTACACATTCAATTAATTTAGTTCTAATTCGAAAAAAATATCAAATTTAACCATCATTATTTACACATTCTTTCAATTTGGTCCTTAAAAGAAAATTCCAAAATTGTTCCACTACATTCCATGAATTTATTCCACTGAATTCAGCGTGGTTGTTATAAAATTCACTAAACCAGCACAAATACAGTTAAAAATCCAGGAAAACAAACAACAACAACTAAAGCAAGCGCTAAAAGCCAGGTTTATTCCTTTGCCAATTGTAGGCCTATCTTTCTTAATCATGTCATTCTTTTGCATTTGTTTTCCTGCACTCAACATGGTTCATTGAATTAGGAACCTAAGTCTTTTGGATTTTAACCATTTGATGATTTACATATTGGATCGCATTTTCCCAAATGTAGATCAGAAGCGATCTGGATCGAGAACTTTGGCGACCCCTTTGTGCATAAAAGAAGCACAGGTTTTAAGAGCAAAAGAAAAAAATAATTAAAACTCAATTGATTTCAGCAAAACAATTTTGGAATTTTGCAGGACCAAATTGAAAGAATGTGTAAATAACGAGAGTTAAATTTAGTGATTTTTTTGAATTAGGACTAAATTGATTGAATGTGTAAATATAAATGATTAAATGTGCTATTATATAAAGTTTTATAACAACCATGTTAAGTACTTAACGATCAAATTACTATTTTGTTACAAAACATAAAGTTTAATTGCTATTTTGTAACATTTGAAAGTTTGTTTACCGTTTTGTTTTTTTAACAAAGTTCAGTGACCATTTATGAACTTTATCCTTATTTTTATTAGGAATTTTTTTGATACATATGTTGTGTAAACTAAAATTTATATACGTCTATCAAAGTTTTACCCTCATATATTATGGTTCATATTATCTTTGAGATTTAATTTTTTAGCCGATTCAAGAAACTCCTAAATTATAAAGACGACTTTTTCAACACAATTTATTTTATTCACAACGTTAATATTCGAATATCAAATTATACTTTAAGAATTTAGTGTATCGTCTCATTAAATCAATCCGTTGTTAGTAACTTAAGTTGTCATTTGATTTAATTATATAAATGAGTTGAGAGACTGTGATCATGTGTCCCATTTGTCTATTAAAATATCAAGGATACATAAATGTTTCTCTTAGAGTTTTTCATTGTTTCTTTTTTCCCGAGCCATAATGTCTATGAGACATAACTAAAAGAAGACTGGAAAGTTTATTGGACATAAATGGGTTATACACACAAAAGCGACACTATATGCATCGGGTATAATTCGATTTGGAATTTAAAAGTTTCGTTTAAAATTGATCTTTCTTCTGAAAATTCTGTCATTATGTTGTGCCTAGAAAAAATATCCTAGCGGATCGTTTTCACAGAAAGTTTCAGGACTCTGACTCTTGCCCCAGATGTGGAGATCAGAGAGAATCCATTGAGCACCTCATGTTTTTCTGCCCTTTCGCACAAGTAGCCTTAAAAACATCTAACTTTAATTACTCGCCATTTGTTGTCGACTTTTCAGGCCTTCCTCAATGGTGGTTTAAGGTTCATGAATTCTGCAATCTGGAGGCATCCAAGGATAGTTGCGCTCTTATTGCTTTTCTTCTTTGGGCTATTTGAAAATCAAGAAATGCCTTGGTCTTTGAAGGAAAAAAAGACTTTCATTGGGAGGTATGGCTACGAGCTGAACAGGACTTCAAGGAATTCTCCCAGACTACACAGGTTAGTCTCCCAGATAAGAGCCAAAACCCTAAGGAACCGAGGGTCTGGTCTCTACCGCCCGTTAACACAGTCAAAATCAATTGTGATGCTGCTTTCGATAGCAATACCGGGAAAACCATGACGGCGGCTATTGCTCGCGACTGTTCAGGTTCTTTTCTCCAAGGTGTTACCGCTTCTGCTAAAGCTTCATCAGTCGCAGTTGCGGAAGCCTCTGCCATCGGATTCGGCATCTCCCTTACTCTTAGGAATGGTTTCACGAATATTTCTATCGAAGCTGATTGCCAAACGGTTATTGAAAGGCTTCGTTTCGAAATTCTCTCCGATTGAGAGACCTCAGCTGTGGAGGAAGACATTAGAGCTCAAGTAAAATCCTTGTGTGTTGTTCTTTCTCCTTTATCCCCAGATCTTGTAATCATGCTGCAGATTGCCTTGCAAAATTGGCCAAGAACTCTCAGTGCCTTTCCTATTGGGGAACTGATGTGCCCCTTCCCTTACGGTTGTATCTGTGATCATTTATGAAATAGATTTTCTTCTTGATAAAAAAATATATATATATATATATGCATCGGGTATAATTTGAATCTAATGAGTTATCCCGACGTATGAAGCGTCACTACACGCATTTGGATATTTTTCAAGTCTAATGAATTAAACAAATAAAGCGTCACTATATGTATGGGGATATATGTCAAGTCTAATGAGTTTTCTTGACGTATAAAGCGTCACTAGATGTATGTGGATATTTTCAGGAATCAAGTCTAATGAATTATCCCAACGTATAAAAGCGTCACTATACGTATGGGGAGTTTTCAAGTTCAACGAGTTATCCCATTGCATACAAGATTCACTCTATTATTTTTCATGTTTATTTTTTTATGTTTTAATAAGAATTTCTACTTTTGTGGCACGCGTTTCCTATGTCATTGTGATACGTTTTTCTTTAATTTTTTATGGTTCGTTTTATATGTCTTTGTGGTAAGATTTTCAGCATACCTTAGCAGTCGGTTGGTGCTCGTACAGAAAGGGGCGTAACACAATGAGGACTGGTGGGGGCCACGACCCTTCCCAGAATTGGAAAAATTATAGTTTAGACCCTTGTAATTTTTAAAAAAATTAATTCGGCCCCCAATTTTTTTTAGAAATTTGGATTAAACATCAAAAATTGTGGTCGTTTTTAATAAAATCTCTCCTATATTTTTTAAAAGTTCTCATTAAGTCTCTCAAATTTTCAAAAATTTAGTTAGACCCCAATTTTTTTTGAAAGAAAAATTAAATTTAACCCTTAAAATTATCAAAAATTTTAAATTAAACCTCTATTTTTTTAAAGTTTAAAGTTGGCCCCTCCAAACTCTACCACCAAGTTCCACCACTGCGTACAAAGATCTTCACGACGCTAATCTCTAACTATGATTCTGTCGGTGGTCTTAGAAAGATGGATCCCCACTCGGTTAATGGTTGGTTCTCGATGTAATCAGACCTGGGTAGCGGAGCAATCTGCCTAATAGCTTGGTTCGCTCACCACTTCTTTTTCACACCGTAAAGCGTCTAGTTTGGATAGAGATAATGAGATTCAAAAAGGTTTCTAGATTTTGGTATGCTAATATCGATGGAAGTATATGCTTTTCTTTGCACCATTGTAAGTGACTTTTAGTGGACTTATACATTTTTTCTCTTTATGATACATTGTATTCTATTATCTTTCATGGTAATTAATAAAATACAAATGTCATTGTTCAAAAAAAATGTACGCTCCTAGGCATAGGTAAAAGGGTGCCCGCACGTGTCTTTGATTTTTTTTAATATTTAGTATTAGGTTTATTTTTTCAATAATAATAATTTGGGATTTGTTTTTATTTTTTTAATATTTTTTATTAAGAGTTTATTTTTTTAATACTTGTTATTAGTAGCACAATTCTACACTTGTTATTAAATGTTTATTTTTTTCAATATTTATTATTAGAGGTCAACTCTTAATTTTTTTCAGTATTGTTATTAGGGGTCCATTTTTTTTCAAAGCTTGTTCTTAGGGGCACAGTTGTCAACATATTCAATCTATAATAGGCGACCGTTTTTAATTAATCTCGTGTGATTGTATTTGTTTTTTACTTTTAGTCCTTTTAAAACCGTAAACACATAGCGTAACAAGCTGCTAGAACTCGGGTCTTCTAAAAATAATAACGCACACTTTTTTTTACTGGGGCCACTCAATGAGTTCTAGTATATGCTAATTTGTTTATGACTTAAATATACACTTGTACTTGAATTAAACGCATCCTTTCAAGTTGGCACTTAAAGAATTTTTACACCCCTAGTTGGTACTTAAACTAGACACTTTATCCTAAGTTAGTACCTAAAGATTTTTAAAAATATACATTCATATATAAGCATGTTGAAGGAAAAATCACAAATATCAAACATAAATCATAAAATATACATGAACTATAAAACAACTGTATATATTTACCTAATGTTAGAAGATTTTTATGTATGACATTTAAAAATAGTAAGTATTAAATAAATGTGTGTTTAAAAAGTGAAAAAACAATGGAGGAAGTGTAAATTATTGTATTAAAGACAAACATGTGCCCTAATCTAAATATAAGCTGATGCGGTTTTGAGTGTCATCTAGTCATCCGCCCCTTGTATTGGCTGTCATTTTTGTAGTTTATTAAAAATTATGAGTCCCCTACGCAGCTATTTAAATACACAAAATATCAACGAAGGATTACACGCCTTCTCATCAATAAAACAATACACATTCCCTTGCTTCCTACATAGAACGGTGTATGGCCGACTCAACACCGCTTCTCTCCGACTCTGACAAGCCGCCGGAAACCAGACGTTCTTCTCGATCCCTCGATGAAACCATCGAGCGCTGCATCGGAGGCTTCGGGTGGCTCCAAATCTTTCAAGCAATACTCGTCTCACTTGCTTGGGTGTTTGACGCTCAGCAAACTTTCATCAGTGTATTCACTGATGCTCAGCCATCTTGGCATTGCACTGACGATTCAGTTTGCGACAAGTCCTCCAACATTTGTCAACTCCCCAAAGATTCATGGTCTTGGGATTGGCCAGCGCACACATCGATTATATCGGAATGGGGCCACGAGTGTTCCACCTCCTTCATCACTGGGTTGCCGGCTTCTTCTTTCTTCATGGGTTGCCTATTTGGTGGACTTGTGCTTGCCACGCTCGCTGACTCAACTTTTGGCCGTAAAAATATGCTTTTATTCTCATGTCTAATGATGTCTTTATCTTCCATCTTCACCGTCTTTTCATCCAATATTTGGATCTACTCAGCCCTGAGATTCATCAACGGATTTGGCCGCGCAACTGTTGGAACATGTGCCCTGGTGTTATCAACCGAGCTAGTGGGAAAACGGTGGCGTGGCCAGGTTGGTGTTATTGGTTTCTTTTGTTTTACTTTAGGGTTCCTGTCGTTACCAGTAATGGCATATGTAAATAGGGGTTCCTCCTGGAGAAGTCTGTACCTCTGGATTTCGGTGCCAACAATTTTGTATTGTATATTAGTTCATTTCTTAGTTCATGAGTCCCCAAGATGGCTTTTCGTTAAAGGACGCAAAGAGGAAGCCGTTACGACACTAAAAAGCATGGCTCAGACTGCTAGCGCCTTGACAATGAGTTTCTCCAATGTCCTAATCGAGCAAGATTCAGCCGCAGAGAATGACAATATAGATATTTACTCCTCAATCAAGATAATGTTGAACAAGCGATGGGCTTCTCAAAGGCTAGCAGCCATGATGGTGGCAGGTTGCGGGATTGGTATGGTGTACTACGGCATGCCATTAGCCCTCGGAAATCTATCAGTCAATCTCTACTTAGGCGTCACATTAAACGCCTTCTCCGAGCTCCCAGCTTCACTGATTACATTCTTCCTAATAGGGAAATTTAACAGGAAAGATTCATTGTTGTGTTTCACGATCTTAAGCGGTGTATGCAGTGTAATGTGTGTGGTGATGGGGAGAGTGTGGCCAAGTTTACAGATAGCAATGGAGCTCATATCTTTCTTCAACGCCTGCACGGCGTTCAACATGGCGCTGATATACACATTAGAGCTGTTCCCCACATGCGTGCGGAACTCGGCGATCGCAATGGTGAGGCAGGCGCTTGTGTTTGGGGGCGTGTTCAGCCCACTGCTGGTGGCTGCGGGGAGGAAAAATAACTTGATATCCTTTGGGGTCTTCGGGGTGGCGATCGGTATTTGTGGGCTCCCATTGATTTGGTTACCGGAGACGAGAGGCGGCACAATCTGTGACACAATGGACGAAGAAGAGCACAAACAGAATGAGAAGGCGGCGGCGGCCGCAATTCCAACCTTGGCATAAGCTGGATCGATCTAATGGCCTAATCATTGGTAACTTGCCAATAATTGGTTGTTCTCCTAATCTCCTTATTGAAGTTATCATTACTTTTTGAAACCGTCATTGTTGTACAATTCTCGAACATCTTTTGTGTGAATAAAATTTTGTTTAAATCATTAAAATAAATAATTATTATATTTTAACAAGTGACTTTAGCAACAGCTTAAAACATCTATTTATCGTATAAAAAAGAAATGGCGAGACTGAATGATTGACCTGAAGTCTTTGAAACAGTAATGGCAATTGGCAAACCATCATTGGTGTATGAGTGATGAAGGACCAAATTAACATCTTTCTCCAATTTGCCTTAAAATATTTCTTTCCTCGCTATAATAAAAAGGAGAAATGTAACATCGACCTAACTCATCACCTCATATATTTTCAATTAATAAAAATTGTTTATTTTTTTATTTTACCAAAAGAAAAATAAATAAAATTCCTCCCAAAAAAAGACAAGAAGGGAAATGGTGATGTGAGTAGTTATCATCGGCGATCACCATCGATAATGGGGTGATACTAATTCATATAATAATTTTTTTAATAATAAGGTACAAATCAATAATAAGTAGTCTTAGTGAAAAAGTGAATGATGTTCATTTTAGGAGACCCGAGCTCAATTGCAATGTCTGTAAAACACGTGCATTATCAAAGGGTTAAAAATATCTACGAACATATATTATATTATAATCACCTTTAAACTATTAAAAATATTAATAACGATGTTTTTCTTTTTCAGATTTCAATAATAAGGTAGTGATGCTTTTAGAAATCGCTACCGAATGTTCATTTTACTATGCAATGATCCTGTAATTGGCTAGGCATGTCAAATTGAAAAATTAAAAATCATTCTGAAATGTTTAGATGTGTTATGGTTCATAAATTAAAAATTATAGTAACCCTAATTAAATTAAGCTGAATTTAAATTTTTATTTAATATAAAATATTTTATAATATAATAATAAGTACTTTATACTTAAAAATAGTGAAATAATTTGGGAACAACTAATTAGGGATGGAAATCATCTGCTTCTTTTCGGTGCCCCTACTTATGACTTACGCTCAAAATTAGGTTTATGGTTTAGGGTTTAAGATTTTAGGGTTGAGTTTATGTTTAGGGTTTAGAAAATTTATGGTAGGGTGAATTTTTTTAGGGTGTATGGTTTAGGATTTAGAATTTAGGGTTAGAGCTTGAGATTTAATTTTGTAGTGTTTTTTTATTGTTGGGGCATAAGTAGGGGCGCCGAAAAGGGGCAGAGGATTTTTATCCGCTAATTAGTCTAATGGGACAAGACGCTAGATCCCTAAAACAAGGTAAGGGGTTCGAACCATAACGTTGTGAATGGAGAATTTTGATCGAAAGGATCACATCCATAACGAGCCTCTATAATACCTAATCCAGATTAGTCAGTCAACGAGTTGGAGCCCGATGGTTAAAAAAATTAAAAACATTATATATGAATTATTAATTATTTTTATTTACTTACAAACTAAAATTTTAAAGAAATATTTTTTTTTCTCAGCAAAATAATTTTATTAAAAACTTTTCTAATTCTAAATAAATAAAAAAAAAGAGTACAATACAATTATGTACCAGAGCTAAACCAAGAAAAACCATCAAACCACACTACAATAAAAGCAACTAACAAATAACAATACTCCTTCCTAGACCAACAACTTCCTATTCCCAAATAAAGCTTCAACCCTCGAAAAGCAACACTGCTGCCCAGACCACTAAGGAAGAAGATTACACCCTACACCTCAAAAGGGTCATACACACAAAATCAGAATATATCCACCAGGATCAAGCCAAAAACAAGATCAACAATGGATAAAAGGCACGAATGATTCACCTCTTCCCCAAGAACATATCTATTACAAGCGCCCAACAAGAAAATCATCCTGAGAATACCATGACATGCAATCCACGCCCTTCGATTGCTTATTATCATATCGTCTGACCAATCCATGATCTCTGAAAACCAATCTGCCAAGATTCCACCAAATTTCTCCTTGAAGTTTTTCTTGTTTTCCAAGACTTTGAATATCAGCAAGACCATGAAACCCGAAATGCTCATAAGGGTGACTTCTTTAACTCCAGCAATATGAAAGTCTTTAGCCAAGCCACCAACCCTCCTAAACTTGTTGCACCTCCCAACAAGACAATGCTTCAAAGTTTCTCTTTTAACTAGATGTGGTAAGTTTTCCTTAGCCTCCTTTTCAGAATTGTCTGGATCCTTATGCAAACTCTCCCTAATATTCAACCTTTCTCCATGAGAACGATGGGAATCATTTCTCGCCAAATGAAACCGGACTCGATAACCATAAATATAGAAGCCATGGAGTCTCTCTTGAGCTCTACGAGCATCAGTCAAACTAGCATAACGAACAAAGCCGAATCTATAGCCACCATACTCTTCCATGCGAGATTTTGGTGGCCCCAGGATGAATAAAAAAATTGAGCACTAATTAGAAATTTAAATTACGACTGCAGTTGCGTTTTGGGCCACTTTAAAAACATAACGGTTGTAAACATCGTAGTTTCAGACGATGTTGTTACCGCTATATAACGGTCATTGTTGTTGTTGCGGACCGTTATTAAAATCTTTGTCCCTGATAACAACTATTGAAAAATAAATTTTAAGAGTATGTTCATAATAATGTGTCTCTAATAACAAATATTGAAAAAATTAAATTTTAAGAAAGAAAAATTGAGATGTGAAGAACAAGAACAATATAAGAATTATTTATAGGTCAATTTGAATTCTTATTAAAAATAAAAAATAAATTATTATTAAAACTTCAATAATTACTCTAAACCTACTAAAACATATACTAATTACAAACTAACTGTTCCTTTTTATTTTTGCAGAAATAAAAACTAATGGTACAATACATGATATTAGATTACTTTTAATTTTTATTAAGTTGTATTTTTTTTACAATGGTTCAAAGTTCAAACGGTTATAAAAAAGTTAATAATGAATTATTCAATAATAATAATAATAATAATAATGATGTAGGCCCCATGCAGTCAACTTTATTCCAATTTCCAACCTTAAAAGGCTTTACTCAATTTGTATGTTTCATATACATAAAATTATTGTAGTGGGCCCTCAAAATTCTTTAAACTCACCCCAAGTCTCTAGTTAAAATATTTGAGTGTGGGCTCTGAGTAAGGTGGGGCCCTGGGCCATCGCTCTTATTGCCCTGACCTAGGGACGACCATGTTCTTTTCTTTGGGATGAAAGCATCCAAGAAATTTCTATGGTAACTGAACAGAGTCCACAACCCCTTCCAGTGTAATCTTTTTGGTAGGTTGAACACAAATAGTGTTACGTTACCCTCTGTTGATTTATTCCACTTTTAGTTTTTAGATGAACGATTCTCATTAGCTCATTTTCCTGTTCTCTCTTTTGCTCTTCCATATTCTATTTCTCTTTAGCTCGCCTTTAAAGAAATATTTATGAAAAATACTTTAACACATCACTAAATAAAGTTTAAATGTCATCAAATAAAATTATCTTGTTAAAATAAAATACAAAATCTTAAAATTTAAAGTTTATACGAAAAAATTGATAACCGAGAATAACCAAACCAAAAATTAATGAATTATCCAAACTTTTACCAATGTGCACTAGCAACCCAGGACAAAAATCTTTTGCCCCTTTTCGGTGCCCCTTTCTATGCCCCAACACTAAAAAATTAAATTCTAAGCTATAGCCCTAAATTCTAAATCTTAAATCATAAACCCTAAGTCCTAAAAATACATCATACCCTCAATTCCTTAAACACTAACCCTAAACTTTAAACTTAAATTTTTAGTACGAGACATATATAGGAGCACCGAAAAGAGACAAAAAATTTCTATTCACAACTTAGAAGGTTTTGTGCAATATATTGGGGTTAACAAGACCACCAAAACTAGCCCAATCTATGGAACATTCTAGAAAGCATATGTATTTGGATCAATGTGAACATTTAATTTTCTTTCCTTAAATAAGATTTTGTAGTAGGTGGCTTTTGATCTTAGTCGTAGATGTAAATCATTTGGAGCTGTTAGATGTAAGGGGACTCAATTATAAATAGAGGTCATCCACACCTCATTTATAATGTCCATCATTTGAGTAATCAAATCATTTAATCTAAAAATCATTTTTGTTATTTGTGTTCTTCTTGTCTTCTTTTTATTTGTTTCCGCTTATCAAGTCTCCGTGCCCTTTCAGTGCCTAGGGATAGTTTAATATTTATGATAAAGTTTTTAGGTTGTCTTAAGCATTTTTCTCGAACTACATCGCATAAGGTCGTGCAGTTCGTTAGGTTGAAAATCTAATAGAAATTAATCTAAAACAAGATAAATAGATCAAGAGAATGAATTGCACAATCATACTATCAATGACTTAAAATTTACCGCATTTAAACATTATATTAAAGAAGGAAAATAAGATGAATATTAAAGAATTTAAGTTAATGGACTGATATTTTTTTATAAAAGTCACATGACATTAAAACGAACAAAGAAACAAAACAAGAAAGTGGTCACAAGAAAACCGGGAAAGAACATCGAAAAAAAACTAAAAGATACAAGGGGGAGAGGAACACTCATAACAAAAAAAAACACAACACAACATAGGAGCAGGGGAACACATGGGAAATAGGAGAAGAAACAACAGGGAAACAACAGAGCAACGGCCAAGGCCGAGACAACACGGAGCCGACAACCCAATCACCTAACTACATGTCATTTCGGGGGTCACCAGAGCGTGAAAATGTTTTGGGAAATACAACGGGGAACGCCAGCAACAACATCGTTCAAAAAGAATAAGGCAATCGTTGGCTGAGGCACAAGAAGACGGGTCGTAAACCAAGCCAATCGGAGAAGTAGAGAGGGGCAGAGTTGGGATGGCCAACATCCGCCGCGACGCCGACACCAAACCTTCAAAAGACAAAAAGGAACAAAAAAACGAAGAGATGGACACACAGACAACAGGGGAAACAAAAACCACCAGACAGTAAAGATGTCGTCAAAACTCCGACCATCAGTGAAAGAAACCACCCACATCAAGCACCTGGTAAACTGTTCCATAAAAAAATCTTTCCCCTCAAAGTCCGGTGAATGGGGATGGAGAAAGAGCCACGGAGGCTAAAACATCGCCACTTAATATGCCCGACAGCCCAACAAAGGTGGAAAATGATTATTCACCTGGAAGGAAACTTAACTAGCCACCGACGGTTGGAGTTCGGTTGAAGAAGTGGCACAAAAACTGTAGGATTTTTAGATAAAAAAGGTAGAGTTAGGTTTTAGAGAAAAAGGTTTTGTTAACTCTAACGAAGTGGGTGAAGAAATAGATTTTGGGTATCAAATATGGGCTGATTGTTGACTTGTTTATCATTTAGTTTGGGTTATTACTTATTAGGCATTATATTTCAGTTAGCTTCGGCATATATATATACTCTTACAATAGGCCTTGAATAATAGTAGTATATAATATTGATCATTAACGAAGGATCTAACACTTATTATTTAATTTTTTTAGGTAAAGTTTATTGAACTTTGATCAATTATTTAATTTGGTAATTAAACTTTCAATTGCTTTAATGTTATCAATTTTTTTGGGTAAAGTTCACAAATCCAGTGAGCGGTTAACGGACGTTAAAAAGGTGATGTGGCAGTTAAAAAAATTTGTATAATAACACATATAGTCATCCACATTTGTACATTCAAATAATTTAGTCATAATTAGAAAAAAAAATTAACCTTCATTATCTACACATTATTTCAATTTGATCCTGCCCTTGAACCTTAAACTTAAAACTTAACCCAAAACCATTAAAAATTTACTAAGAAATGGAATGTTGAATGAAGAATGCAGCTAAAGAATTCAGCCCTTCATCATCATGCATTCTTCAGATTATTGTGTTTACACGTGTCACAATAGTATAGGGTTTGTTTGTATTAGCTGTCAAGTTGTTAGAAACCCTAACAGTTTTCTTTCCAGCTATTGTGCATGTTGTGCACAGCGTGCTTAGCTCATTTTCTCTATACGTTTTTTGTATATAAGCATAGCCTGTGTATCTTCTTCATTATGAATGAAAAATCCTTTTCTCTACTTATCTAAAATACAAAGTTCAATATGGTATCATTTGCGTTTGATCTTGGGATTTCCAGCTCTCGCTGACGTTCTTCTTCTTCTTCTTCTTTCCTCTTTCAATTGTGAATCCATCTTCCTCAGGTTCTGACGAACCTCTCGTCGAGTTCTCTTCCAAATCGACCAAAACCTTCACTAACAAAAAGGTTAATGTCATTTTGGATGAAACCAATTTTCTTCTGTGGAAGCAACAAGTGCTTCTCATTGTTCGTAGTCATAGGCTTGAACGACTTCTCACGGGGAAAGATCAAGCCTCCATCGGAAACGGTGGTTGATGATACTGGCGCCACGATTGACAATGATGACTATGAGGAGTTTGTAGCTCAAGATAGTGCCCTTGCTTCATGGCTGTTGTCGACGATCAACCCCCATCTCCTGTCTCAGTTTGTTGGTGCAGAAACTGCTCATGGTGTGTGGAAGACCGTTCTTCAGTTCTTTGCCAACAAAT
This sequence comes from Hibiscus tridactylites, assembly GCA_958450335.1. NCBI lineage: Eukaryota > Viridiplantae > Streptophyta > Magnoliopsida > Malvales > Malvaceae > Hibiscus > Hibiscus tridactylites. The sequence continues at coordinate 63,228,816 of OY288290.1, forward strand.
CCACCACGTCTGTCATGAGTTTCTATGGCAAACTTCGATCGTTGAAAAAGGGTGATGACAGCATGCGCATCTATCTCACGCGTGTTAAAGAAGTTTGTGATGCCCTTGCTTCCTGTGGAAACCCAGTTTCTTCCATAGAACAAATTGCCAGCATTCTTAAAGGCTTGCATCGTGACTATCAACCTTTTATGGCTGTTATCACTAGCAGCACTACTCTCTTCTCTGTTGATGTTGTGTATACGATGCTCATTGATGCAGAAGCACAGTTTGCTAGTTTTGACTCTGAGTTTGAAGGGCTTACTGTTAGTGCAAATGTGGCTCGAGGTGTGAATTTTCCTGTTGATTCTTCCTTTTCTCCCAGTTCTCCACAATCGAGATCCGCGAATTTTGGTGGTAGATCTGGTGGACGTGGTCGTGGACGCATGCGTATTCAATGTTAACTATGTGGCAAAAATGGCCATCTTGTTGATCACTGTTGGCATAGGTTTGATCAAACATTTCCAGGAGTGACTGCTTCTCAGGGCTCTCGACAGACTGAACCTGCTGCTGCTCACTACTCATCTTACACTAGCAATACTAGTTATTCTTGCAATTGTTGTGATCGTGGTACATCTATGCCCAATTCTACTTCCTCTTCCTCTTAGGCCCATCTTGCTACTACCTCGAATGATCAGTGGGTTGTTGACTCTGGGGCTACACATCATGTCATGGCTGATGTTGGGAATGTTACCAATGGAGTTAATTATAGTGGTCTAGGTAAGGTTCTAGTTGGAAATGGTGTTCCTCTAAACATTGATATGGTTGGATCTACATCTCTACTTACATCTTCTCGTGCTTTACACTTACATGATTTACTGTGTGTACCTCACATAACCAAGAATTTACTCTCGGTGTCCAAGCTTGCTAGGGACAATCGAGTCTTCTTTGAATTCCATGCCAAAGACTGATATGTTCGAGATGAAGATTTTGGTGATGTGTTACTTGAAGGAGCAGAGCAAGATGGTTTATATGTCTTTAATTTGAAGAATAAAGCTGATGCTACTGCCTACAATATATCTAAGTCTTTTGATTTGTTTGAATTATGGCATAGGAGGTTAGGCCACCCTGCGTTTGAAACCTTGGTTAAGATGTGTAATTCCATGAATGTAAAGCTTTCATCCAGAGATAATAAAACATGTGTCTCTTGTCACATGGGGAAGAGTCACAAGCTTCCTTTCGATCATTCATCCACTGTTTACAAATCTTCATTTGAATTGGTTTTCACAGACCTATGGGGACCTTCACATAGTGCTTCTAATGGCTTTCGCTACTACATCTCCTTTGTGGATGCATACACTTGACACACCTGGATATACCTCTTGAAAGATAAATCGCAAGCTTTACTTATGTTTCAATTGTTTCAGAAAATGATTTTGACTCAATTTGGATGCACGATCAAGGCAGTCCAAAGCGATTGGGGTGGAGTGTAACGCCCCGGTTTTGGGCTCAGAAGTTTTGGCATTGACCGGTTCGGTCAAAGTGCTGATCGAATATATAAGAGTGAATTTAGGAAAACCTAGTTCGGGTTGCATTAAAAATATGGAAAAATATTCTAAAATCATCTTTTAATATATAAAAGTGAACTGTGAAATCAATTTTGGAAAATGAGGTTCGGAAGGTTGACATTTTGGCTAGTGACCAAAATGTAATTTTTGAAAGTTGCGGGACAGTTTTATAAAGGATTGAAACTTTGAATCTTTAAGGAGCTATTATTCCAAAAAGGATTTCTCCAGATTTTTCTAAGATATTTTAAGTCTAAAATCTGATTTTAAAGATTAAGAAAAGAGAGGGAAATCATTTTAACCAATTCTTAACTAATTTTTCTATTTTCTCTCAAATTCTCTTTTCTCTCATTTTCTCTCTACCCAAACAAGATTCTCCAGATTTCTTTCTCTGATTTTGACATCTACATCTCTCATTTCAACTCTCATTGGATTTCTAATCATCTCATCATCAAAACCTCACAATTTACAAGTTGATTCATCAAGCATTTTGGCTCTAAAATGGAGAAATTCAAGTTTGGAGGTAAGAACGTCCTTCTCCTCTAAACTATCAGTTCTTTACTGAAATTCCTAAGTTCTCAATCCTTGATTCATGTTTTATTAAAGGTTTTTCAATTGAGATCTTGATTTTTGGCTAAAATGCAAGATTTGGTGATTTTGGTGAAAATTTCGTGTGATCTGTTTAAGCAGGGTTTTGAGGTGTTAAAATGATGTTAAATGAATGCTAAAATGATTAGAAGTTGAGGTTTAATCAATGCAATCCCGGATAGGTTGAATTTCCTAAGTTTGGCTTGAGTTTTTGGTTGTTTTTGGAGTGTTTTTGGTGATCTGTTATACCTGGAGGTATAAGGACGTGGTTGTGATCTTTTTGCATGTTATTTGATGTATAAAAATGGTTAGAAGTGATGGATCTTGGCTGGGTTAAGTTTTGGAAGTGTTTGGAGATGATTTCGGTTGTGTTTGGTAGCCAATTGTTAGATTTGTGATGGGCAGCGAGTTGTGTTGATGTTGCTGGTGTTTTAATGCATAAGGATGCATTAATGTTCTGATTTTATGTGCTTGAAACAGGGGAGGTTGATCCTTGAGTTTTGGAGGTGTTTTCGGAAGGTTTCGGAAGCTTGGAAAGCTTGTTGGCTAGGCTTGTTTGGTAATCGGTGAGTGAAAATGGATTTTCAGCTTTTAAACCAAAGGTTGAAGGTTTTGGGAGCTTAGTATAAGTCTAAACAACTTTGCTAAGCTCAAGTGTAAGTTTTCGGATTACTCTCTTAGAGTGGGTGCCATGTTTTGATGAAATGTGAAATGATGATTTTGCATGATTTGCTACTGTTTTGGAAAGCATGTTTTAGCATGTTAATTGCTGATGTTTTAGCATGATTTATGCTGATGATTTAAGCCATGTGTTGAAGGTGTCTCTAGGTAAGAGTGCCTTGTTTTTTTTTATGCATTGTTAAATGATGATTTAATGCTTTGAAATGCATGATGAAATGGCTTGGTTTAAATGCTTTAAAACAGTGGATTACATGATGTATAAAGTGTGTATTGGCAAGTGATGGTTTGTAAAAGTGAAGGTCACTAAGGTGGTTAAAAGTCCTTGAGTGAGCCTTGTTATCTAAGATCATCAAGGTGGTTAAAAGTCCTTGGATGAATCTTGTTGCGGACACTAAGGTGGTTAAAAGTCCTTAGGTGCTCCTTTCCATGGTGGTTAAAAGTCCATGGGGCCAAGGTGTTTAAAAGTCCTTGGGGCCAAGGTGTTTAAAAGTCCTTGGGGTAATTCAAGCTACGGACACAAAGGTGGTTAAAAGTCCTTGTGTGGTCCATTCATGGTGTTTAAAAGTCCATGGTCAAGGTGTTTAAAAGTCCTTGGGGTCCAAGGTGTTTAAAAGTCCTTGGGGAAAGTTGTTGAACTTGATTTTTAAATGAAACGTATCACTTGAGCCAATATGACATGTATTGTACATGAGATGCATGATATGCATGATTTAATGTTTATGTTGAAGCATGAGATGCTAGTTTAAATGAAATGTGGAAGCATGTTATTGCTTGATTTAAAGTATGCTTTGAGCATGTGTAAAGGTTGTTTACAAGCATGATTTACAAATGGTTTTAAATGCATTATTGAATGGTTTTTAAAGAGCACTCCTCACTAAGCTTTGGCTTACGCTCTCTCGTTTTCTTGATTCAATAATGCAGAGCATTAGAGTGCATTGAGGGCAGCAAGAGGAGGCAAGCACACAAGTTCAAGTAAAGCTCAATGTATGGAAGGTTTTGTTAAACATTTTAGCTTTTGGTTGATTGGCAATGGGGGACCAATGTGTATGATTTGGGAGGTGTTTGAGACTCCCTATGGATGTTAATTGATTGTCTGAATTGCTGGTTTTTGGATTGAATTTAAATTGCTTGCTTATGAAGGTTTAATGCTTGAATGATAGCTTAAGTAGGAAGCATGCTATATGAATTAGGGCTTTTCACATGTGATGTTTAAATGTTGAATTGTTGATGCAATTATGGTTCTTGCATGTTGTATGATTAAGTGGTATGGTTTGGTGATGTTAATTTGGAGTTTTGAGTATGATTATTGTAGTTTTTGAGTCGAAATCAGGCAGGGGTATCGGTACTCGGGCTTGCGTATCGATACGCCTGAGCCAAATATGCTCATTCCTGCCCAGGCGTATCGGTACGGTTGAACAGGTACCGATACCGTATGACGGCCGTATCGATACGGGGTAACTCGTACCGATACCGCTGCTAGAGTTTGGTTACTGCCTTCCCCGAGTATCGATACGACACGTGGCGTATCGATACCCGACCGTTAATTTCAGTTAAAAGTATCTTAATATGTTTCGTTTTGTTTACGTTTTGGTCCTGAATCTTGTATGATCAATTGTATGAGTTTGGAATGTCCGTTTGAGCTGAAATTTCACAGAGAAGCATGAAACCTGCCTAATTTCAAGATGGTAACTTTAATTTGGGTTAAGTCCCTTAATTTATCAGAATTTATAATTTGGTCCCTAAAGTTGTAATTTGTTCAATTGGGTCCCTGTTTGATCTCTGATGTTTGTGATCTTTTGATATGTTGTTTGTATGATTACACTTAAGGTTAATGTGCATCTAGACAAGATTAAAAAGAAAAAAAAGGGTCGTTAATCAAGGTTGACTTTCGGGTTGACTTTGGTTTTCCCCGTGTAATCTTCGTAGTTCGGGTCAACCGTCTAGACCGGGCTACGGGGGTTACATTTGGTGGTATCAGAGCTGAGTTCTCGAGTAATTGGGAGTGTGTGAATGCATGATTGAAGCATGGTTTGGTTGGTATGCATGTTGAGTGAAAGCATGTTCAGTGATATAATATGATGATGTGTATGTGATGCATGTTGTGATGATGCATGATGAGGGTACCCATTGCCAAACAAAAGCTAAAGGGATGATGTTGTTTTCGAAAGAAATTGAGCTTGAATACTTGGAATTTGCTTACCTTGCTGGTCCTGACTTGTTTTATTTTGTATTGTTATGCATGGTAAAGTATGGCACCACGTAGAGAGTTAAGGAGTAGCGCGAGGGCTACGACCCCGGAAGGGAATGTGAATGATGAGCACACTGGTAGTGCTGTGTTACCTCCTCCTCCACCTGGTGGTGGTGGTGCGGAGAGGGAAAGAGCTGGAGCTGGAGCTGAGGCAGCTGGTGCTGGAGCTGCAGGACCTGAAGCTGGTCAGGGGCAAGCGTTACCTGACATGTCTGTGCTGGAACAAGCTATTGCGGGTGCGTTTCGAGCAGCAGTAGCTGGAGCTCAAGGAGCTGGGCATCAGGGAGATGCTGGTGCTAGACTACCCTTGGAACGTTTGCGCAGTCTTGGTGGGACTGAGTTTAGGGGTATGTCAGCTGAGAGGTCTGAAGCGTGGTTGGAGAGTACCAAGCGTGTCTTGGGACAGATGTGTTGCACTGATGTGCAGAAGCTGGGATGTGTGGTGTCACTGCTGCAAGGTGATGCTTATACGTGGTGGACGACCACAATCTCTGGGATGGCTGATGCTGATGTTACATGGACGTTCTTTCAGCATGCGTTCAAGAGGAGATATCTGGGAGTTAGATATCTGGATGAAAAGAAGCGTGAATTCATGTCTCTGACCCAAGGGAACATGAGTGTGGCTGAGTATGAGGTACAGTTTGTACGTCTTAGCCAGTATGCACCTGAGTTGGTACCTGATGAGCGCGAAAGGTGCGAAAGGTTCCGTTATGGTTTGGTGACGGAGGTTAAGACCTATATGTTAGCTGCTGAGTACAATGATTTCGATGTGTTGGTTAGTCGATCGAAGGATATTGAGATGAATCTGAGTTTGTCTGCTAAGGGTGCTGGAGCTAGTTCTGGGAAAAGAGCTGCTGAATATAGTTCCGGTGGACGGAACAAGAGAGGGCGTGATCAGAGGTTTCAGTTCTCGTCTAAGAGAGGTGGAGGTGCATCTGCTAGGGGTGGCAATGCTAGAGCTGACCCTAGTGCTTGTTGGATTTGTGGTTCCCGTGGTCACTTGAAGCGTGACTGTCCTCGTGCTGGGAGGGAGGTGCAAGCTCCTGTGATAGCAGCTGGTTATGAGTGCTGGAACTGTGGTTCTGCTGATCATCTGAGACGTGATTGTCCGAGGATGGCTGGTGGTCAAGAGCGTGCTCCTGTTGTTGCAGCATCGCAGAGAGGTCGTGGGCGCGGCCGTGGTAATTTTCAGAGGCGAGAGGAAGGTGGGCGCGGTGTAGCTCATGTTGTAGCTATTCAACCTGAGGGTGGAGGCCAAGCGAGGGTGTATGCTCAGCGCGAAGGAAAGAATGATGCAGATGTGATTGCAGGTACCTTTACTTTGCAATCCTTGTCATTGCTTTCTTTGATTGATTCTGGATCTACGCATTCATACATTCTTCGTGAGCATGCTGAGTTGCTTGGTTTGCCTGTTGAGTCTTTGGATGTTGGTGTTAGAGTCACTAGTTCTTTTGGTGAAACTGTTGTGACTCGTAAGCTTTATAAAAGGTGTCCTTTGGTTGTTCAAGAGCATGTCTTTCTTGTTGATCTTATGGAGTTGCCCTTTTATGGTTTTGATGTGATCCTTGGTATGGATTGGCTTGCTGAGCATCGTGCTGTTGTGGATTGTGAGAATAAGCGGGTTTCGCTTAGGCTTGCGGATGATTATGAAGTGGTGGTGGTTGGTGAGAATGTGAAGTTTCTTGCCAATGTTGTTTCTACCTTGGAGGCGAGCAGGATGCTGAGGCAAGGTTGTGAAGCTTTTCTGGCTTTTGTGATGAATCCTAGTTCGAAGGAGTTGAGGGTGCAGGATATCAGGGTTGTGAAGGAGTTTCCTGATGTTTTTCCTGAGGAGTTGCCTGGTTTACCTCCTAATCGCGAGGTGGAGTTTGGTATTGAGCTGTATGAGAATACCACTCCTGTGTCCATTACTCCCTATAGAATGGCACCTAAGGAGCTGAAGGAGCTGAAGACGCAGTTGCAAGAGTTGCTTGATCGTGGTTTCATCCGGCCGAGTGTTTCGCCTTGGGGTGCTCCTGTCTTGTTTGTGAAGAAGAAAGATGGCACGATGAGGATGTGCATTGATTACCGTCAGCTGAACAAGTTGACTATCAAGAATCGGTATCCTTTGCCGAGGATTGATGATCTCTTTGATCAATTTCGGGGAGCTGCTGTGTTCTCTAAGATTGACTTGAGGTCAGGGTATTACCAATTGAAGGTGAAGGATGTGGATGTGCCTAAGACAGCTTTCAGGACAAGGTATGGGCATTATGAGTTCCTTGTGATGCCGTTTGGTTTGACAAATGCTCCTACTGCTTTCATGGACATGATGAATCGTGTTTTTCATGAATATCTGGACAAGTTTGTTGTGGTGTTCATTGATGATATCCTTGTGTACTCGCGTACTGAGGAAGAGCACGAAGAGCATTTGAGGGTTGTGTTGCAAGCTTTGTTGGAGAATCAGCTTTATGCTAAGTTGAGTAAGTGTGAGTTCTGGCTTAGGGAGGTTGTTTTTCTTGGTCATGTGGTCTCAGCTGAGGGGATTCGTGTTGATCCTCAGAAGATTGAAGCGGTGATGAAGTGGAAAGTTCCTAAGTCTGTTCAGGAGGTTCGTAGTTTCCTTGGTTTGGCAGGATACTACCGAAGGTTTGTGGATGGTTTTTCCAAGATTGCTGCTCCTTTGACGAAGTTGCTGCAGAAAGATGTTAAGTATGAGTGGACAGAAGCGAGACAGCAAGCTTTTGAGAAGCTGAAGTTGGCTTTGACGCAAGCTCCTATCTTGATTCAGCCTGAATCAGGGAAAGAGTTTGTAGTCTACAGTGATGCATCCTATGTTGGTTTGGGGTGTGTGCTGATGCAAGAGGGTAAGGTTGTGGCTTATGCGTCGCGGCAGTTGAAGGTGCATGAGCGCAATTATCCTACGCATGATATTGAGCTGGCTGCAGTGGTTTTTGCTCTGAAGATCTGGAGGCATTATCTGTATGGTGAGAAGTGTACGGTGTACACGGATCACAAGAGTTTGAGGTATCTGATGTCTCAGAAGGAGTTGAATCTCAGGCAGCGACGTTGGTTGGAGTTGCTCAAGGATTATGATCTGACGATAGAGTATCATCCTGGAAAGGCCAATGTTGTTGCGGATGCCTTGAGTAGAAAGGTAGCTGTTGAGCTGAGAGCTATGTTTGCTAGCTTGAGTATATCGCAGGATGGTGGTCTTGTTGCTGAGTTGCAGGTGAAACCTTCGTTGGTTCAGTTGATCAAGGATAAGCAGTTGTTGGATGATTCCTTGGTGTCTCATGTTCAGGATATCGCGGAGGGTAGACCTTCGGATTTCTGTTTTAATGAGGATGGGGTGTTGTGTTTTGGTAATCGGATAGTAGTGCCTGCAGATGCTGAGTTGAGGCATGCTATTCTAGCTGAAGGTCATAGTAGTCCTTTTGCTATGCATCCTGGTAGTACAAAGATGTATCGCGATCTTCGTGATGAGTACTATTGGGTGGGCTTGAAGAAGGATGTGGCAGAGTTCGTGAGCAAGTGTTTGGTGTGTCAGCGCGTTAAGGCTGAACATCAGGTTCCTTCTGGTTTGTTGCAGCCGTTGAAAATCCCTGAATGGAAGTGGGAGAGGGTTACCATGGATTTTGTATCTGGTTTGCCTTTGTCTCCGTCGAAGAAGAATTCTGTTTGGGTGATTGTGGATCGCCTGACGAAGTGTGCACATTTCTTGCCTGTGCATACTACGTTTTCTTTGGATAAGCTGGCAGAGCTGTACGTTGCTGAGGTTGTGAGGTTGCATGGTGTGCCTAAGTCGATCGTGTCGGATAGGGATCCGAGGTTCACGTCGCGTTTTTGGCAGTGTTTACATCAAGCTCTGGGTACAAGGTTGCATTTCAGTACATCCTACCATCCTCAGTCGGATGGCCAGTCTGAGCGAGTTATTCAGATCTTGGAGGATATGTTGAGATGTTGCGTGATAGAGTTCCAAGGTTCTTGGGAGAAGCATCTGCCTTTGGTTGAGTTCGCTTACAACAACAGTTTTCAGGCAAGTATACAGATGGCACCTTATGAGGCTCTGTATGGGAGGAAGTGTAGGACTCCTCTGTGTTGGGCTGAAACTGGTCAAAAGTTGGTTTCGATGCCTGCTTTGTTGAAAGGTACCACCGAGAAGGTGAAGCTCATTTGTGAGCGGTTGAAGGCTGCTTCTGATCGGCAGAAGTCTTACGCGGATTTGAAGCGTAGGGAGATAGAGTTTGCGGTGGGTGATCGCGTGTTCTTGAAGGTTTCGCCTTGGAAGAAGGTGATGAAGTTTGGGCGGAAGGGTAAGCTGAGCCCTAGATACATTGGACCGTATGAGGTTGTTGAGCGTGTTGGTCCTGTTGCGTATCGGTTGAGGTTACCTCAGGAGCTGGAGAAGATTCATGATGTGTTCCATGTTTCTATGCTCCGGAGGTATCGATCTGATCCTTCGCATGTGTTGCCTGTGGAGGAGGTGGAATTGAATCCGGATTTGACCTATGATGAGGAACCGGTGAAGATTCTGGATTCAGATAGCAAGGTTCTTCGTGGCAAGACCATTGTGTTGGTGAAGGTGCTGTGGAAGCATCGCGGTGTTGAGGAAGCCACGTGGGAGCGGAAGGAGGATATGCTGAAGCAGTTTCCTTATCTCTTTCCTTTAGGTAAATTTCGAGGACGAAATTTCTTAAGGGGGGGAGAGTTGTAACGCCCCGGTTTTGGGCTCAGAAGTTTTGGCATTGACCGGTTCGGTCAAAGTGCTGATCGAATATATAAGAGTGAATTTAGGAAAACCTAGTTCGGGTTGCATTAAAAATATGGAAAAATATTCTAAAATCATCTTTTAATATATAAAAGTGAACTGTGAAATCAATTTTGGAAAATGAGGTTCGGAAGGTTGACATTTTGGCTAGTGACCAAAATGTAATTTTTGAAAGTTGCGGGACAGTTTTATAAAGGATTGAAACTTTGAATCTTTAAGGAGCTATTATTCCAAAAAGGATTTCTCCAGATTTTTCTAAGATATTTTAAGTCTAAAATCTGATTTTAAAGATTAAGAAAAGAGAGGGAAATCATTTTAACCAATTCTTAACTAATTTTTCTATTTTCTCTCAAATTCTCTTTTCTCTCATTTTCTCTCTACCCAAACAAGATTCTCCAGATTTCTTTCTCTGATTTTGACATCTACATCTCTCATTTCAACTCTCATTGGATTTCTAATCATCTCATCATCAAAACCTCACAATTTACAAGTTGATTCATCAAGCATTTTGGCTCTAAAATGGAGAAATTCAAGTTTGGAGGTAAGAACGTCCTTCTCCTCTAAACTATCAGTTCTTTACTGAAATTCCTAAGTTCTCAATCCTTGATTCATGTTTTATTAAAGGTTTTTCAATTGAGATCTTGATTTTTGGCTAAAATGCAAGATTTGGTGATTTTGGTGAAAATTTCGTGTGATCTGTTTAAGCAGGGTTTTGAGGTGTTAAAATGATGTTAAATGAATGCTAAAATGATTAGAAGTTGAGGTTTAATCAATGCAATCCCGGATAGGTTGAATTTCCTAAGTTTGGCTTGAGTTTTTGGTTGTTTTTGGAGTGTTTTTGGTGATCTGTTATACCTGGAGGTATAAGGACGTGGTTGTGATCTTTTTGCATGTTATTTGATGTATAAAAATGGTTAGAAGTGATGGATCTTGGCTGGGTTAAGTTTTGGAAGTGTTTGGAGATGATTTCGGTTGTGTTTGGTAGCCAATTGTTAGATTTGTGATGGGCAGCGAGTTGTGTTGATGTTGCTGGTGTTTTAATGCATAAGGATGCATTAATGTTCTGATTTTATGTGCTTGAAACAGGGGAGGTTGATCCTTGAGTTTTGGAGGTGTTTTCGGAAGGTTTCGGAAGCTTGGAAAGCTTGTTGGCTAGGCTTGTTTGGTAATCGGTGAGTGAAAATGGATTTTCAGCTTTTAAACCAAAGGTTGAAGGTTTTGGGAGCTTAGTATAAGTCTAAACAACTTTGCTAAGCTCAAGTGTAAGTTTTCGGATTACTCTCTTAGAGTGGGTGCCATGTTTTGATGAAATGTGAAATGATGATTTTGCATGATTTGCTACTGTTTTGGAAAGCATGTTTTAGCATGTTAATTGCTGATGTTTTAGCATGATTTATGCTGATGATTTAAGCCATGTGTTGAAGGTGTCTCTAGGTAAGAGTGCCTTGTTTTTTTTTATGCATTGTTAAATGATGATTTAATGCTTTGAAATGCATGATGAAATGGCTTGGTTTAAATGCTTTAAAACAGTGGATTACATGATGTATAAAGTGTGTATTGGCAAGTGATGGTTTGTAAAAGTGAAGGTCACTAAGGTGGTTAAAAGTCCTTGAGTGAGCCTTGTTATCTAAGATCATCAAGGTGGTTAAAAGTCCTTGGATGAATCTTGTTGCGGACACTAAGGTGGTTAAAAGTCCTTAGGTGCTCCTTTCCATGGTGGTTAAAAGTCCATGGGGCCAAGGTGTTTAAAAGTCCTTGGGGCCAAGGTGTTTAAAAGTCCTTGGGGTAATTCAAGCTACGGACACAAAGGTGGTTAAAAGTCCTTGTGTGGTCCATTCATGGTGTTTAAAAGTCCATGGTCAAGGTGTTTAAAAGTCCTTGGGGTCCAAGGTGTTTAAAAGTCCTTGGGGAAAGTTGTTGAACTTGATTTTTAAATGAAACGTATCACTTGAGCCAATATGACATGTATTGTACATGAGATGCATGATATGCATGATTTAATGTTTATGTTGAAGCATGAGATGCTAGTTTAAATGAAATGTGGAAGCATGTTATTGCTTGATTTAAAGTATGCTTTGAGCATGTGTAAAGGTTGTTTACAAGCATGATTTACAAATGGTTTTAAATGCATTATTGAATGGTTTTTAAAGAGCACTCCTCACTAAGCTTTGGCTTACGCTCTCTCGTTTTCTTGATTCAATAATGCAGAGCATTAGAGTGCATTGAGGGCAGCAAGAGGAGGCAAGCACACAAGTTCAAGTAAAGCTCAATGTATGGAAGGTTTTGTTAAACATTTTAGCTTTTGGTTGATTGGCAATGGGGGACCAATGTGTATGATTTGGGAGGTGTTTGAGACTCCCTATGGATGTTAATTGATTGTCTGAATTGCTGGTTTTTGGATTGAATTTAAATTGCTTGCTTATGAAGGTTTAATGCTTGAATGATAGCTTAAGTAGGAAGCATGCTATATGAATTAGGGCTTTTCACATGTGATGTTTAAATGTTGAATTGTTGATGCAATTATGGTTCTTGCATGTTGTATGATTAAGTGGTATGGTTTGGTGATGTTAATTTGGAGTTTTGAGTATGATTATTGTAGTTTTTGAGTCGAAATCAGGCAGGGGTATCGGTACTCGGGCTTGCGTATCGATACGCCTGAGCCAAATATGCTCATTCCTGCCCAGGCGTATCGGTACGGTTGAACAGGTACCGATACCGTATGATGGCCGTATCGATACGGGGTAACTCGTACCGATACCGCTGCTAGAGTTTGGTTACTGCCTTCCCCGAGTATCGATACGACACGTGGCGTATCGATACCCGACCGTTAATTTCAGTTAAAAGTATCTTAATATGTTTCGTTTTGTTTACGTTTTGGTCCTGAATCTTGTATGATCAATTGTATGAGTTTGGAATGTCCGTTTGAGCTGAAATTTCACAGAGAAGCATGAAACCTGCCTAATTTCAAGATGGTAACTTTAATTTGGGTTAAGTCCCTTAATTTATCAGAATTTATAATTTGGTCCCTAAAGTTGTAATTTGTTCAATTGGGTCCCTGTTTGATCTCTGATGTTTGTGATCTTTTGATATGTTGTTTGTATGATTACACTTAAGGTTAATGTGCATCTAGACAAGATTAAAAAGAAAAAAAAAAGGGTCGTTAATCAAGGTTGACTTTCGGGTTGACTTTGGTTTTCCCCGTGTAATCTTCGTAGTTCGGGTCAACCGTCTAGACCGGGCTACGGGGGTTACATGGAGAGTATCGTTCTCTAACCACTCACCTGCTCAAAGAAGGAATTGTTCACCGAATGACATGTCCTCACACGTCTGAACAGAACGGCGTTGTTGAGAGGAAGCATCGTCATGTTATTAAACTGGCTCTTATTCTTCTCGCACAGGCGTCCATGCCTCTACGATTTTGGTCCTATGCTGCTCTCACTGCTGTCTATTTGATAAACAGAATTCCCACTAAAGTTCTTGATGGTGTCTCCCCTTTTCGAGAAACTTCATGGGAAGAAGCCTAGCTATGATCAACTGAAAGTTTTTGGATACAGATGTTTTCCATATCTCAGACCCTTCAACTCTCATAAGCTTGAATACCGATCTGAAGCTTGCACTTTTCTTGGTTATAGCCCGCAACATAAGGGTTTTCAGTGTTTGGCACCTAGTGGTAGAGTCTATACAACCAGACATGTAGTGTTTGATGAAATGTTTTTCCCTTTTGCACAGCTGAAGAATGAGATGCCAAAGGATTCAGCACACACATCTCAATCTTTACGACTTGTTACTGACTTCAGAATGGTGAATGGTTCTGATCAACAACAACACTTGTCTCCCTCAAGGGTCGGTTCTCCCCAACCATCCTCTTATACTCATGATCGTGAAGTTTCTCCTCCAATTGATAATCATGTCCAACCCGACTCTACTCCTGGTGACAGTTCTATTGCTTGTCCTATTAATAATGAAGCTTCAGCACATGTTCCTGTGTTTGAAGATCATGATCAGGGTGCTACTCCAAACGAACTAGAGCTTGTGCATAATAGCAATATTGTTCCTTCTACATCAGGTTGTCAACCTACATGTGATAATGCCCCTACCTTTACTAATACTTCTAGTGAACCTCCACCTGCTACAAGTACTACCTCTCGTGCCACCTCCAACCAGCATTCGATGCTCACTCGAGGCAAATGTGGTATTTTTAAACCTAAAACCTTCTTGAGCACATTTGATATTGATGAACCTGGAGATGTTTATCAGGCTCTACAGTCCCCTAAATGGAAAAGAAGCTGTCATTGTTGAGTTTAACGCTCTACAAACCAATGGCACCTGGACATTGGTCGAGTTGCCTGCAGGAAGGTCGATTGTTGGATGCAAATGGATTTTCAAACTGAAGAACTCTGATGGGTCAGTTCAAAGGCACAAGGCAAGACTTGTTGCAAGGGATACTCTCAAATACCTGGGCATGATTTCCATGATACCTACAACCCTGTTGTGAAGTTCTCTACTGTTAATATCATCTTGTCCTTGGTAGTGTCACAAGGGTGGCAACTTCGACAAATTGATGTGAACAACGCCTTTCTTAATGGCGATCTTGAGGAAGAGGTATTTATACAGCAGCCACCAGGATTTGAGCAGCAATCTACGACCGGTGTTCAACTTGTTTGCAAGCTAAATAAAGCCCTGTATGGGTTACGCCAAGCCCCACGAAACTGGAATGTTAAGCTGAAGCAATGTTTGAAGAACTTAGGCTTCACTGAGTCGAAAGCTGATACTTCACTGTTTATAAGGTGCAATGATTCTGTATACACTTACATGCTAGTGTATGTGGATGATATCGTAGTCACAGGTTTATCATCAGCAGAAATTAATGGAGTGGTTAAGCAATTGAATGGCCAATTCTCATTGAAGGATCTAGGAAATCTGAGTTATTTCCTAGGCATTGAGGTGAGCAGAACTGAAAATTCTCTTCTTCTCAGTCAAAGGAAGTTCATTCGTGAGTTACTAAGGAAAACTCAGATGGAGAGAGCTAATCCTACACCTACACCTATGGTTGCATCTCAGAAATTTTCAGTTGAGGATGCAGGGAAATCGTTGCTTGATGCTCGAGAGTACAGGAGCATTGTAGGTACGTTGCTTTATGTTTGTCATACACGACTTGATATTACCTACACTGTTAATAAATTTGCTCAATTTATGCATGCTCCATGCGAATTGCATATGGTTGCTGTTAAAAAGAATACTCAGGTACTTGGTTGGTACTCAAGACCTTGGTTTAGTATTCACGAGCTCTTCACCTAGTCTGCAAGTTGTGGCCTTTGCTGATGCTGATTGGGGAGCCAGCACAGCCGATCGACGCTCCATATCTGGTCATTGTGTGTTTGTAGGTAATGGGCTTGTTACATGGAATTCGTCTAAACAAAAAGTAGTTTCACGAACCACGATGGAAGCAGAATATAGAAGCCTTGCGGATTCAGCAGTAGGAGTTATCTGGATCAGTGCATTGTTGAAAGAAATGGGAGTGAAAGTTGATCATGTTCCAACCATATGGTGTGTGTAACGCCCCGGTTTTGGGCTCGGAAGTTTTGGCGTTGACCGGTTCGGTCAAAGTGCTGATCGAATATATAAGAGTGGATTTAGGAAAGCCTAGTTCGGGTTGCATTAAAAATATGGAAAAATATTCTAAAACCATCTTTTAATATATAAAAGTGAACTGTGAAATCAATTTTGGAAAATGAGGTTCGGAAGGTTGACATTTTGGCTAGTGACCAAAATGTAATTTTTGAAAGTTGCGGGACAGTTTTATAAAGGATTGAAACTTTGAATCTTTAAGGAGCTATTATTCCAAAAAGGATTTCTCCAGATTTTTCTAAGATATTTTATGACTCAAATCTGATTTTAAAGATTTAGAAAAGGAGGGAAAATCATTTGTAACTAAATTTCCAACTAATTTTCTATTTTCTCTCAAATTCTCTTTTCTCTCATTTTCTCTCTACCCAAACAAGATTCTCCAGATTTCTTTCTCTGATTTTAACATCTTAATCTCTCATTTCAATTCTCATTTGATTCCTAATCATCTCATCATCAAAACCTCTCAATTTACAAGTTGGTTCATCAAGCTTTTTGGCTCTAAAATGGAGAAATTCAAGTTTGGAGGTAAGAACGTCCTTCTCCTCTAAACTATCAGTTCTTTACTGAAATTCCTAAGTTCTCAATCCTTGATTTATGTTTTATTAAAGGCTTTTCAATTGAGATCTTGATTTTTGGCTAAAATGCAAGATTTGGCGATTTTGATGAAAATTTCGTGTGATCTGTTTAAGCAGGGTTTTGAGATGTTAAAATGATGTTAAATGAATGTTAAATTGATTAGAAGTTGAGGTTTAATCAATGCAATCCCGGATAGGTTGAATTTCCTAAGTTTGGCTTGAGTTTTTGGTTGTTTTTGGAGTGTTTTTGGTGATCTGTTATACCTGGAGGTATAAGGACGTGGTTGTGATCATTTTGCATGTTATTTGATGTATAAAAATGGTTAGAAGTGATGGATCTTGGCTGGGTTAAGTTTTGGAAGTGTTTGGAGATGATTTCGGTTGTGTTTGGTAGCCAAATTGTTAGATTTGTGATGAGCAGCGAGTTGTGTTGATGTTGCTGGTGTTTTAATGCATAAGGATGCATTAATGTTCTGTTTTTGTGTGCTTGAAACAGGGGAGGTTGATCCTTGAGCTTTGGAGGTGTTTTCGGAAGGTTTCGGAAGCTTGGAAAGCTTGTTGGCTAGGCTTGTTTGGTAATCGGTGAGTGAAGTTGGGATTTCAGCTTTTGAAACAAGGTTTGAAGGTTTTTGGGAGCATAGTTTAAGTCTAAACAACTTTGCTAAGCTCAAGAGTAAGTGGATGAGTTTTTGCTCTTGGATTGTGTATGTTTTGGCTTTAAAAATCAAAAGTGGTTGATGATTGATATGCATGTGATTTGCATGGTTAAATTCTGTTTTGTAAGCATGTTTTAGCATGGTTTAATGCTAGTTTTGAAAGTCAATTGAAAAGGATGCTCAAGGTAAGAGATCTTTGGTTTAGTGCATTGAAAATGTGGTTTTGATGCATAGTGTTGCATGTTGTTCATTGGCTTTGTATGATGCTTAAAAACAGTGAGTTGATGATGATTAATGATGATAATTGTACCTTTTGCATATTGTATATGCATGTGAATCATTGAGCTAATGATGTGATGGTTTTGCATTATGTGTATGCATGTGAATCATTGAGCTAATGATGTGATGGCCTTGCATTATGTTTATGCATGTGGAACATTGGATATTATGGTAAGATGGTTATATTGGCAAGAGGTGTAAATGGTTCTTGGTTCGTTGATCGGATATAGTTAGCCGGCTATAGGATTGGGTGCACCGTGAATAAAGTCGCCTTGAAGGCGGAGTGGTCAAGTGTGGACCGGTTAGACTCCCCTCAAGTATTCCTAACGAGATGAGGTCATAGTGGAGGTTGTTGCCCACTCGAGGACCTGAGTTGTTTAAGGTCATAATGGAGGTTGTTGCCCATTCGAGGACCTTGGTTAAGTAAAGGTTATAAGGTGGTTAAAAGTCCTTATGTGAGAACCTTGTACTTGTTAAGATCACAATGGCAATGGTTAAGTCCATGTGTGGATCTTGTGTGTGATGTCCCGGATCTCGTTAGATGATGTCTACAACTACCAATCGGTTATGCAAAGGTTGTATGGTGGTTGAAAGTCCATACGGGAAGACCTTGTGCATGTCAAGGGTGTATGGCGGTTGAAAGTCCATACATGGTAACCTTGAGGAAAAGCTAAGGTTGTATGGTGTTTAAAAGTCCATACATGGGAACCTTAGGTTGTTAAGGTCAAATGGAGGTTGTTGCCCATTTGGAAGACCTTGGATTGGGTAGTGTGTAGGAAGCGTTGGGACACGCTTGTAATCCGCGTATCCGATCGGGTTGAAAAGTTGGAAAGTGATTATGGTCGATCTCTTGGAAGCCAATATAATGTTCTTGATCATGTTGAGCATGGGATTGCTTGAAATGATGCATAGTTGCATGTGAAGCATGGGATTGCTTGAATTGATGCATAGTTGCATGTGAAGCATGGGATTGCTTGAAATGATGCATGGTTGCATGTGAAGCATGAGATGCTTGAATTGATGCATGTTTGCATGAGAAGCATGAGATGCTTGGTAAGATGCATTGTTGCATGAGATGTGTATGATGCTAGTGAAAGCATGTTACTTGTATGTTGAACAAGTGTTGGTTATCATTTGATAAATGATGCATGTGAGCATGATTTATCTATGTTGCATTGGAGTCTTGTAAGACTTGTTGTTAAAGGCATGTGATGATGATGTTATGGTTTTATGTGGCCTTGTTTAAATGCATGAAATGGTTTGATCGAACTATGGTTTTAAATGGTTTCTTGCTTGAAGTGGTTTCCAAGTTAAAGAAAGGTATGTTGTGGGAAGGATGTGTTTTCCATGGTTTTGTTTAAGCTTGGCATATGGTGTTTATGCATGATTTGAGCTTGATGTTGAAAAGAGTTTTCGAACATGGTTTTGGAAAGCAAATCGGGTTGGTTTTAAAGTGTTTTAAGGACCCGCTGCATTGATGGTGTTTTGTTTTTGAGCATTCCTCACTAAGCATTATGTGCTTACGCTCCTTTTTGTCCATCAATGCAGATTCTTGAGGTTTGGGCAGCAAGGAGCAAGGGATTCAAGGTGGACTCCAATGGAGATGTATGTCTCGGTGAATAGCTATAGTTAATAAGGGCAATGGGGTAGAATCTCTCGGATTGTTGTTATTGTGATCGTATGTGTTGATCATGAATGTTTAAATGCTGTTGTTAATGATGTTGAATCATGAATTGGTTTATTTGAGGTTGCTTTGGAAGTTGTGCTTGAATGGTAGCTTGAGTAGGAAGCATGCTTTTGAATTTGGGGCTTTCCATATGTGTTGGTTATAAGTTGAATTGTTGATGCAAGTATGTCTCTTTTATGTTGAATTGCATGTTGGTAAAGTTTGGTGGCTTTTGGAGCATGTTTGAATAATCAATTGTGTGTTTGAATGAGCAAAATGCAACATTCTGGGCTAGGTGTTTCGGAACAGGTAACACCGTTTCGGAACGGGTGCCCTGCATGAACCCAGGCGTCCGAAACGGGTGCCACCGTTCCGAAACGGAATGTATTCTGCCAGACCCCCGTTGCGGAACGTGTTGCGGAACGGCCCGTGTTTCGGAACGGGCTTGGCCTGTTTCGGAACGGGTGACCGTTGGGGGCTGACATGGGCGGTTAAATGTTTCAAAATGTTTGCATTTTGGTCCTGAATCTTGTTTGTGCAATTGTATGAGTTCGGAATGTCCGTTTGAGCTGAAATTTGGCAGAGAAGCATGAAACCTGATTAATTTTAAGTTGGTAACTTGAAATCTGGTTAAGTCCTTAAAGTTTTCAGAATTTACAATTTGGTCCCTAAAGTTGTAATTTGTTCAATTGGGTCCCTGTTTGATCTCTGATGTTTGTGATCTTTGAGCATGGTGTTGTGTGATCACATCTAAGGTTAATGTGCATCTAGACAAGATTAAAAAAAAAGGGTCGTTAATCAAGGTTGACTTTCGGGTTGACTTTGGTTTTCCCCGTGTAATCTTCGTAGTTCGGGTCAACCGTCTAGGCCGGGCTACGGGGGTTACATTTGGTGGTATCAGAGCTGAGTTGCGAAGGTTGGGGAAAACGGTAAGTTGTTGTGATGTGTGTGTTTGATGTTTACCTTGTTGTATGGTTGAAAGCTGGTTGAAGCATGTGTTTCTGAGTATGCTGTTGATGTTTTTGAGCATGTTGTTGATGTATGCAAGCATGATTTGTGGTTATGAACCTTGGTTGAGTTCATGTGGATATGTGTTGATGCTATGAGCTGATGTTATGCATGGTGAATGTGTTTTGAGCATGTTATGTTGTCAATGTGCTGGTGCTATTGGATGTTGTTTGGTGTAAGCATGATCAAGGTATGTTGTTGATATGCTTGATGTTGTGATATCCATGTTGTGTTGACTGTTATGTCATGTAAAGGGGGAGGATTCGGGATACCCATTGCCTTATTAATATAGCTATTGTGTTATTTGGAGTTGGAGTTTGAATCCTTGCTTAATGCTGGTCTAACAGGTTTTGTTTGTTTGTTGTGATTGTATGTTGTTTGTTGTTAGTGGTATGGCAAGGATGATGAAAGAGTGGAGGATGAGTGAAATGGTTGCTGCCTTGGGGCAGGTTGTTAAGTCAAAGGATTCACCCTTTTGTAGAGGTGTTTTGTCTCAGTCTTCTGTGACTGAAGTTGAGATGGTAAGGCAAGGGAAAGAAGCTGGTTCCGGGATGGAAAGTTCTTTGTCTGTTGTTCAGGAGGTGTTGGGAACATCTCAGGCTACGGTTGAGGTGGAATCAGTGGATGTGCTGGCTAAAAGTGTGGGTTTGTCGAAGCAGCATTTGCTTGATTTGGGTGCTGTAGAGTATCATGGTTCTACCCCGGAGATGTTTGAGGCCTGGTTGGCCAAAGTGGTTCTGATTTTGGATCAGGAAGGCTGTGATTATGCCTGTAAGCTGGGGAGTGTTGTTTCTTTGATGCTGGAGGATGCTTGTTCTTGGTGGACATCTGTGGCTGTGGCGTCACATATCCTTGATATTGATTGGGATTTCTTCGTATCTGCTTTCTATGAAAGGTATCTTGGAAGGGAATTTCCAAGGGTTGAACAAGGTGTGGGTAGTGCTGCTGGTGAGCAAGTGTTGCCTGAGCAAGGAGTGGAGGCTCAGTCATCTGTTTGTGACCGTTGTAAAAGGCAACATGTTGGAAATTGTTGGGGCGCAGGTGTTTGTTGGAATTGTGGTTCCAAGTTGCATGTTAAGCGTGATTGCCCTCATAGAGTGAAGTCAGCTTTGATGTTGGGCAAAGGATCTTTGAAAGGTCGTGGGCGCGACCGAGGCGAGGTTCAGAAGTGGCAGAAAAAGCAGAAGGTTGAGAAGAGTTTAGGGAATGAAGTTTGCTGGAAATGTGGGTCTGTTGGACACATGAAGCGTGATTGTTCGATGTTGGCTCGGAACAGCCAAGGTTCCTTATCGCAAGGAGTTGGTGGTGACCCTGGTGTGTTAGTTGGTGCTGCAGTGGTGCGACCGAAGGATGTTGGTTCCGCAAGGAAGAGAGCTCGTTCGATGAAGCTTCAGGGTGGTGTTATGTTTTCAGGTAACCTTGCTAAGTGATCTTTGCTTTAGTTGCTTAGTTTGGTTTCTGTTGGTTTTCCTTGTGTGGTAAGTCTAGTTTTGTTGCTGGTATGTTGGAGTAGTGGTAGTTGTGGTTTGGTAATATCTTGGGTGTGAAGAAGGCTTGGTAAGTATCTTGTGGTTAATGGTTGTTGGTATGATGGAGTTAGATAAGTTAAAGATGAGTAAGGAGGTTGTTCTTAGACAGATTTTGAGGATGTTATTGGAGGGTGTGAACTGGCATTCATGCACAGTTTAAAATCATTGTATATGTTATATTATATATGTTGGTCCATGCATACATGTGGCATGACATTAGAGGTTTTGCATACATGTGCATCAGACATTGATAGGGCATGTAGGTGATCATGCATACGATGTTCACGCTCGCTAATAACTAATTGAATCTGTTAGTGTTGTGGTTGGATTAAGTGGAATGATGGGTTTTTAGAGGTTGTTTGGTGCTAAGTGGGAGCTAGAGGTGTTGGAGTTTGGTAAGCTGGTTGTTAGTGATAGTGAGAATGGAATAGCCTGTTGGTAAAAGGATAGTGTTTGTTGCTCTGAGAGTTTGGTGGATTGGTGGTGAAGGGTATCAGTTGAGGTTAGTATCGGTTAAGTGGTTTGTTTAGCTAAAAGGAAGTGGTAGTTCCTTGGTGCTAAGTGAAGTTGCAGTTTGAGGTTGTGTTTCCCAAGTGCTGAGGTAGTTTAGCTTTTAAGTTGTTGTGAAAGGGTTGTGTTTGTTCTTGGCAACCTTGAAGAGTTTTGAAGCTGTTGTGTGTGTTTTGGTTCAGTAATGTTTTGGTAGTGCAAGTGTTCTGGTTGAGTTGTAGTGAAGGGCTGTGAAAGATCGAAGGTTTTCGCTGGTTGTTTGGGTTCTTGTGAGAAGTGGTTGGCTAGTTGTGGTTAAGGAAGTTCTGTTTGAAGTCTGTTGATGGTATGTGGAACGGCTGAAGGTTTCAAGTTGGGGTTGTGATGTAATTTTTGGTATCTGGGTGAGTAGTCCTGGTGAGCTGATATGGCAATGTTGTGACTGATGTGAAGGATTATCAGCTTCGTTGAAGAGCTTATGTAAACAGTTGATGTTTAAGGATTTCTGCTTGTTGGGAAAATCTTTGGGAAAGGTTTGGGAATCGCAAGAGTTTTAGAGGCTGAGAGGTTGCCTAGTGGCTGAGTTGGTTTGGTTGTTGTCTTGATGTTGGGATTGTGCATAAACTGGTTGTGTGGAAGGTTGGG
Organism: Hibiscus tridactylites; assembly: GCA_958450335.1. Taxonomy (NCBI): domain Eukaryota; kingdom Viridiplantae; phylum Streptophyta; class Magnoliopsida; order Malvales; family Malvaceae; genus Hibiscus; species Hibiscus tridactylites. The sequence continues at coordinate 63,251,096 of OY288290.1, forward strand.
TTGTGGTTACCCTTGAGAGTGTGGATTTGTGAACAGTGAGTGGTGGAAGTTTTGTGTGGAAAGTGATCAGTGTTGTTGGTTGAGGCTTTTGTGTTGCCTTGTGTGTTGCTTGAGAAGGTTTTGTTTCTCTTTTCGCCGGTTGAAATTTCGAGGACGAAATTTCCTAAGGGGGGGAGAGTTGTAACGCCCCGGTTTTGGGCTCGGAAGTTTTGGCGTTGACCGGTTCGGTCAAAGTGCTGATCGAATATATAAGAGTGGATTTAGGAAAGCCTAGTTCGGGTTGCATTAAAAATATGGAAAAATATTCTAAAATCATCTTTTAATATATAAAAGTGAACTGTGAAATCAATTTTGGAAAATGAGGTTCGGAAGGTTGACATTTTGGCTAGTGACCAAAATGTAATTTTTGAAAGTTGCGGGACAGTTTTATAAAGGATTGAAACTTTGAATCTTTAAGGAGCTATTATTCCAAAAAGGATTTCTCCAGATTTTTCTAAGATATTTTATGACTCAAATCTGATTTTAAAGATTTAGAAAAGGAGGGAAAATCATTTGTAACTAAATTTCCAACTAATTTTCTATTTTCTCTCAAATTCTCTTTTCTCTCGTTTTCTCTCTACCCAAACAAGATTCTCCAGATTTCTTTCTCTGATTTTAACATCTTAATCTCTCATTTCAATTCTCATTTGATTCCTAATCATCTCATCATCAAAACCTCTCAATTTACAAGTTGGTTCATCAAGCTTTTTGGCTCTAAAATGGAGAAATTCAAGTTTGGAGGTAAGAACGTCCTTCTCCTCTAAACTATCAGTTCTTTACTGAAATTCCTAAGTTCTCAATCCTTGATTTATGTTTTATTAAAGGCTTTTCAATTGAGATCTTGATTTTTGGCTAAAATGCAAGATTTGGCGATTTTGATGAAAATTTCGTGTGATCTGTTTAAGCAGGGTTTTGAGATGTTAAAATGATGTTAAATGAATGTTAAATTGATTAGAAGTTGAGGTTTAATCAATGCAATCCCGGATAGGTTGAATTTCCTAAGTTTGGCTTGAGTTTTTGGTTGTTTTTGGAGTGTTTTTGGTGATCTGTTATACCTGGAGGTATAAGGACGTGGTTGTGATCATTTTGCATGTTATTTGATGTATAAAAATGGTTAGAAGTGATGGATCTTGGCTGGGTTAAGTTTTGGAAGTGTTTGGAGATGATTTCGGTTGTGTTTGGTAGCCAAATTGTTAGATTTGTGATGAGCAGCGAGTTGTGTTGATGTTGCTGGTGTTTTAATGCATAAGGATGCATTAATGTTCTGTTTTTGTGTGCTTGAAACAGGGGAGGTTGATCCTTGAGCTTTGGAGGTGTTTTCGGAAGGTTTCGGAAGCTTGGAAAGCTTGTTGGCTAGGCTTGTTTGGTAATCGGTGAGTGAAGTTGGGATTTCAGCTTTTGAAACAAGGTTTGAAGGTTTTTGGGAGCTTAGTTTAAGTCTAAACAACTTTGCTAAGCTCAAGAGTAAGTGGATGAGTTTTTGCTCTTGGATTGTGTATGTTTTGGCTTTAAAAATCAAAAGTGGTTGATGATTGATATGCATGTGATTTGCATGGTTAAATTCTGTTTTGTAAGCATGTTTTAGCATGGTTTAATGCTGGTTTTCAAAGTCAATTGAAAAGGATGCTCAAGGTAAGAGATCCTTGGTTTAGTGCATTGAAAATGTGGTTTTGATGCATAGTGTTGCATGTTGTTCATTGGCTTTGTATGATGCTTAAAAACAGTGAGTTGATGATGATTAATGATGATAATTGTACCTTTTGCATATTGTATATGCATGTGAATCATTGAGCTAATGATGTGATGGTTTTGCATTATGTGTATGCATGTGAATCATTGAGCTAATGATGTGATGGTCTTGCATTATGTTTATGCATGTGGAACATTGGATATTATGGTAAGATGGTTATATTGGCAAGAGGTGTAAATGGTTCTTGGTTCGTTGATCGGATATAGTTAGCCGGCTATAGGATTGGGTGCACCGTGAATAAAGTCGCCTTGAAGGCGGAGTGGTCAAGTGTGGACCGGTTAGACTCCCCTCAAGTATTCCTAACGAGATGAGGTCATAGTGGAGGTTGTTGCCCACTCGAGGACCTGAGTTGTTTAAGGTCATAATGGAGGTTGTTGCCCATTCGAGGACCTTGGTTAAGTAAAGGTTATAAGGTGGTTAAAAGTCCTTATGTGAGAACCTTGTACTTGTTAAGATCACAATGGCAATGGTTAAGTCCATGTGTGGATCTTGTGTGTGATGTCCCGGATCTCGTTAGATGATGTCTACAACTACCAATCGGTTATGCAAAGGTTGTATGGTGGTTGAAAGTCCATACGGGAAGACCTTGTGCATGTCAAGGGTGTATGGCGGTTGAAAGTCCATACATGGTAACCTTGAGGAAAAGCTAAGGTTGTATGGTGTTTAAAAGTCCATACATGGGAACCTTAGGTTGTTAAGGTCAAATGGAGGTTGTTGCCCATTTGGAAGACCTTGGATTGGGTAGTGTGTAGGAAGCGTTGGGACACGCTTGTAATCCGCGTATCCGATCGGGTTGAAAAGTTGGAAAGTGATTATGGTCGATCTCTTGGAAGCCAATATAATGTTCTTGATCATGTTGAGCATGGGATTGCTTGAAATGATGCATAGTTGCATGTGAAGCATGGGATTGCTTGAATTGATGCATAGTTGCATGTGAAGAATGGGATTGCTTGAAATGATGCATGGTTGCATGTGAAGCATGAGATGCTTGAATTGATGCATGTTTGCATGAGAAGCATGAGATGCTTGGTAAGATGCATTATTGCATGAGATGTGTATGATGCTAGTGAAAGCATGTTACTTGTATGTTGAACAAGTGTTGGTTATCATTTGATAAATGATGCATGTGAGCATGATTTATCTATGTTGCATTGGAGTCTTGTAAGACTTGTTGTTAAAGGCATGTGATGATGATGTTATGGTTTTATGTGGCCTTGTTTAAATGCATGAAATGGTTTGATCGAACTATGGTTTTAAATGGTTTCTTGCTTGAAGTGGTTTCCAAGTTAAAGAAAGGTATGTTGTGGGAAGGATGTGTTTTCCATGGTTTTGTTTAAGCTTGGCATATGGTGTTTATGCATGATTTGAGCTTGATGTTGAAAAGAGTTTTCGAACATGGTTTTGGAAAGCAAATCGGGTTGGTTTTAAAGTGTTTTAAGGACCCGCTGCATTGATGGTGTTTTGTTTTTGAGCATTCCTCACTAAGCATTATGTGCTTACGCTCCTTTTTGTCCATCAATGCAGATTCTTGAGGTTTGGGCAGCAAGGAGCAAGGGATTCAAGGTGGACTCCAATGGAGATGTATGTCTCGGTGAATAGCTATAGTTAATAAGGGCAATGGGGTAGAATCTCTCGGATTGTTGTTATTGTGATCGTATGTGTTGATCATGAATGTTTAAATGCTGTTGTTAATGATGTTGAATCATGAATTGGTTTATTTGAGGTTGCTTTGGAAGTTGTGCTTGAATGGTAGCTTGAGTAGGAAGCATGCTTTTGAATTTGGGGCTTTCCATATGTGTTGGTTATAAGTTGAATTGTTGATGCAAGTATGTCTCTTTTATGTTGAATTGCATGTTGGTAAAGTTTGGTGGCTTTTGGAGCATGTTTGAATAATCAATTGTGTGTTTGAATGAGCAAAATGCAACATTCTGGGCTAGGTGTTTCGGAACAGGTAACACCGTTTCGGAACGGGTGCCCTGCATGAACCCAGGCGTCCGAAACGGGTGCCACCGTTCCGAAACGGAATGTATTCTGCCAGACCCCCGTTGCGGAACGTGTTGCGGAACGGCCCGTGTTTCGGAACGGGCTTGGCCTGTTTCGGAACGGGTGACCGTTGGGGGCTGACATGGGCGGTTAAATGTTTCAAAATGTTTGCATTTTGGTCCTGAATCTTGTTTGTGCAATTGTATGAGTTCGGAATGTCCGTTTGAGCTGAAATTTGGCAGAGAAGCATGAAACCTGATTAATTTTAAGTTGGTAACTTGAAATCTGGTTAAGTCCTTAAAGTTTTCAGAATTTACAATTTGGTCCCTAAAGTTGTAATTTGTTCAATTGGGTCCCTGTTTGATCTCTGATTTTTGTGATCTTTGAGCATGGTGTTGTGTGATCACATCTAAGGTTAATGTGCATCTAGACAAGATTAAAAAAAAAGGGTCGTTAATCAAGGTTGACTTTCGGGTTGACTTTGGTTTTCCCCGTGTAATCTTCGTAGTTCGGGTCAACCGTCTAGGCCGGGCTACGGGGGTTACAGTGTGATAATACAAGTGCTATTGCACTCACTGCTAATCCAGTTTATTATGCTCGTTCCAAGCATGTCGATCTAGACATCCATTTTGTTCGAGAGAAAGTGTCACTCAACCAGATTTGTGTGAATTATGTTCCCGCCATGCATCAAATTGCGGATGGTTTCACTAAACCTTTAACAAGGCCTTTGTTCGAGCTCTTTAGGGACAAGATTTTAGTCAAGAAATTTGAGGAAGCAGGGGGAATGTTGAATGAAGAATGCAGCTAAAGAATTCAGCCCTTCATCATCATGCATTCTTCAGATTATTGTGTTTACACGTGTCACAATAGTATAGGGTTTGTTTGTATTAGCTGTCAGGTTGTTAGAAACCCTAACAGCTTTCTTTCCAGCTATTGTGCATGCTGTGCACATCGTGCTTAGCTCATTTTCTCTATACGTTTTTTGTATATAAGCATAGCTTGTGTATCTTCTTCATTATGAATGAAAAATCCTTTTCTCTACTTATCTAAAATACAAAGTTCAATATGGAAGAACATGATTCTTCTGATGAAGAAGAACTGCTTCTCCACATAGTCGAATGTCGAATCTGTCAGCTGGAAGACAACATTAAAAATTTGGAGACATCATGTGCTTGCAATGGCATTTTAAAAGTATTCTTTGTTTCTAAGTAGGTTGAGAAGTAAATTCAGTAAAATAGTCTGGTCTGCTACAATGCATACTAAAACCTCCAATTATCCATCAACTCAAAGTGCTATAAAAGTCTCTTTTTAATTGAGCAATACACGAGTCTCATCATGATGTGGAGATAGGGTTTGTTGGCTTTTTGGTTTATTTTTAACTACCAGATTACTTCGAAGGACTTTTATTTTAATCGTGATATCGTCTCTTTGGCTTTTCTTCATATGCTTATAGTCTAATAGCTTTAGCCAACAAATTGTTATTATCTGGTTTGTTCACATGAAATGTGTTCAGCGTTGGTACGATGAGAAAGAGGTTATTACTTGTGAGAGATTCCATCAAGTAAATCGTCAATTCTGAAAATGGTGTTATTTTCACCAGTTTATTTAGGAGAAAGAAATCTATTGCTTTTTGTGTTCGCATTCCACTCTTATCAAATTTGAGTATTCCTGAAAATAAGTAAAGTGTCTCGTTTTAGAGGGTACAATTATAATATGTTTCTTTTCTTGATGAAACACTTATCAAATTGTTGGTTAACAACAATGGTGTGGAGTTTTACTCTGTAACACCCTAAAAGCAGATGTCACATTTGTACCTTAAGCTCAACCCAATTTCATAAAAAAAAATTAACTCGGTTTAGCCTAAACAAGGTACTTTCTAAAAATGTTAAATCAAATAGTTAAAAACATAAATAAACAATTTAAATCGTTGCAAATGAGCTCCACTTTAATTTAAATATTTAAATATTCGACTTGATTAATATAATTTTAAAGGTAAGAATTACAGACTCGACCACGTAAGGTCCTATGAATACACAACCCACTATACACAAGTACCATACTCTGGAAATCACCACATGTTGGAATCTGGTACCTATACTGCTCTATGATCCCATTAACCGGCGATCAATCTACGCACGGAAACAATGATTCTGAGCGCTGAGCTTACAAAGCTCAGTGGTACACATCTACTTTACTAAACTTCATACTAATCATAAATATAAGCATGCAAGCTAGTATGAGCAATAAGAAGAGATAAATAAACATGTGGCACTACCACTAGCCGCCTAAACACATGCTCTCAACTTAACAAAACATCATACGTTGCACACAAGACCCAACCATACTCGGGATCTCACCAGATCATCCGAGCAAAAGCACACAAAGCCATACCACAAACCTAGAGTGAGGCCTGGTGCCACACAACTTTGGGAACGTACACCCATGCTTGGAATCTCTCATCGAACAACTTTGAATGAGGCCTGGTGCCACATAGCTTCAGAAACGTACATTCGACATCTCTAATCATGGTGTTGCAACACTCTTTCTCTAGGTATCCAAATTCAAAAAACAAGGTAATTCAACCAACTAAGTGTCAAAACAGCACACAACATAGACACTATTACCACACAACACACAACATTAACATAATTACAAATCTCTATTGTTTCTATCAATTATCAAACCATCGTTTAAGTTTATCAACTTGTTAATACATAGTGAAAGTGTATACTAATCATCCTCATTAATAATCTTTATTAACCCATATTATCTTATTATCATCCTACATAAATTTCCATCTTTTTATTAGCATTATAAATCATTTTGTTTAGTGGGTACCGATACTCGAACACGAGTATCGATACGGTACTCATAGGTATCGATACTCATACACGTACCGATACTGATATTACTTACTGGAAATCTTAGATTTTTATAAGTATTGATACGGGTCGACCCATATCGATACGATCCCCAATCGCGTACCAGTACAGCCAAAGCTCGTACCGATACCCTATTCACGGGTTCGTATAATTTCCTCAAATTACGATATTACAATGCTTATTCGATCTCTAAAGCTTATGAAAGCATTCAATCGAGTATTTATCCCTAAAGCTTATTGTGATATTACTAACACATTCATTCAATTAATATTAATTATCGGCTTCATAATCGTTTAATCGAGTATTTATCCCTTAAGTATAATTCACATCGAATCACATTAATTCATTTTGAACAAACATATAAGGTATCACAATTATCAATCAATCAACCAGTCATCAAGCAATTATACAAGCATCTCAAACGACCTTACACGATTTCTAAAGTTTCCATAAGTCTCATCATATTCACAACATCATCATGCCTTACACAGTGACACAAATATCAAGTCTCATATTATCAGTCTCTAAACATGCATATTCATCATCTACCTATTTTGCAGATACAAACACGCAAAGCAATCACATTTATGATTCTCATGAAATGATAAGAGTTCGAGGTGTACTAACCTTAAGCAATTATCAATAAATCCTTACTTGAGCTCCTCTTGATCCAGCATTCGAGCCCGAACAATCCTCATAAATATGCGAATACAACAATATTAGTTAACCTCATTCACTAACTAATCCATAAGGTCAAACGCGAAAAAACAGCTTATCAGGTTCGAATATGGTGAAACATACTACACCAACGGACTCAGAACATTGAGAAACCTCCGGGTATGGTCCCAAAAAAAAGTTAACGACTCGGTCAACGCGATCAATGGCTCAGTCAACGCGGCTCGGCTCCAACCACCCAAAATGAAGCGCACTCGCGGCTGGTGGCGCGTGCAGTGACCCCCGGCGACATACGGTGACCAAACTTCATCGGCTGACTGTTCTCGAGCTGGTGAACACAATGTTGACCTATGTTCTTCGTTTTGAGCACTCTAATCCATTCAACTCAACAACCCGAAACTTTCTCTCTCTCACCCTCTCTAACGGCAACTTCGATGGTGGTGCCACTGATACCGGTGAACTCTTCTCGACGAGATAAACACAATAATGGCGGAGGTGATGACAACGGAAGACCGAATCTTAGTATACCAAAGTTTAAAGGCCTCATTCACTTTCTCTCTCAATTTTCTCGATTTCTCTCTCTCTCCAGCTTATCCTCTTTTCCCTCTCTCCACCATCTACCTCCTTTTTAGATTTAAACATCACTATCATCAATAAAATAAATAACCACATATCACCATCCTTATTTTTACTCTAGACTCCACTTTAAATCTCTATTTCAAATTAGTCCCAAAAATCTATTTAAAGAGCTTCTGAAATAATTTTTCTTATTTTAATTACCAACTTAAAGATTCAAAACCCAGATCTAAGACCCATTTAACTAACCCGAAATTTGGGTCGTTATATACTCTGACCATGCATATTTTTCTTGCACCTAAATGGGAAAATCCTTTCAATTGTTGTAATTTGCAATTTCAGATGAGGAAAGACTGAACAATTTTAGAGTTTATGATTTAGGATTTTGAGTTTTATGTTTTTGCTTTAGGGTTTAGTGTTTAGGGATAATTTATTTTTAATTAAAAGTATGGGCAAATTGAAATAATATGTAAGCAATGAGGGTTAAATTGATTATTCCTTTCAAATTAGGGCTAAAATGTTTGAATGTGCAAACATGAATGACTAAATGTGTTATTATACAACATATTTTAACTGCCACGTCGCTCTTTTAACATATGTTAACGGGTCGGTGACCAAATTGAAACAAAACTAAAATTTTAATGGTAATATTGAAGCCATTGAAAATTTGGTTACCAAATTAAATAATTTGATCAAAATTTAATGACTATTTGTTAACTTTTAATTTTTTATCAAATAGTTATTTTATAGGTTAGACGTAGGGTTTTCTTCCCAAGTCATTCTGCCGTTCATCCCACTTTCGCTTCATCTTCTCTTTCTGTTCATCATCTCATTCTTAGTTGTGTTAGTTTTAACACGCTTCCAACTGCTTCCTTAGAACGGTGTATGGCTGATTCAACATCGCTACTTTATCACTGGGATATACCGGCAGAACCCACACTGCCTCCTCGATCCCTCGATGAAATCATCGAGCGCTGCATCGAGGACTTCGGGTGGGTCCAAATGTTTCAAGCAATACTCGTCTCGTTGGCTTGGTTCTTTGACGCTCAGCAAATCTTCATCAGTGTATTCACTGATGCTGAACCATCGTGGCACTGCACTGACCATTCAGTTTGTAACAGTTTCTCCAACATTTGCCAACTCCCCAACAATTCATGGGCTTGGGATTGGCCAGCGCACACATCAATTATATCGGATTGGGGCCTCGAGTGTTCTACCTCTTTCATCACTGGGTTGCCTGCTTCTTCTTTCTTCTTCGGCTGCCTAGTAGGAGGACTTGGTCTTGCAACGCTTGCTGATTCGACTCTTGGTCGTAAAAATATGCTTTTATTCTCTTGTCTAATGATGTCTTTATCTTCCATCTTCACCGTTTTTTCGCCCAATATTTGGATCTATTCAGCCTTTAAATTCATCAACGGGTTTGGCCGCGCAACTGTTGGAACATGTGCCTTGGTGTTATCAACCGAGCTAGTCGGAAAACGGTGGCGCGGCCAGGCTGGTGTTATTGGTTTCTTTTGCTTTACTTTAGGATTTCTATCTTTACCTGTAATGGCATATGTAAATATAGGTTCCTCCTGGAGAACTCTGTATCTATGGATTTCGGTGCCAACAATTCTGTATTGTATATTAGTTCATTTCTTAGTTCACGAGTCCCCAAGATGGCTATTCGTTAAAGGACGCAAAGAGGAAGCAGTTACAACACTCAAAAGCATGGCTCCGACCGCTACTGCCTTTACAATGAGTTTCTCTAATATCCTTGTCGAGCAAGAATCATGGAACGACAATATCTACTCTTCGATCTGGATACTGTTGAACAAACAATGGGCTGCTCGGAGGCTATTGGCTCTAATGGTTACAGCTTTCGGGATCGGTATGGTGTACTATGGCATGCCATTAGCCCTCGGAAATCTATCAGTCAATCTCTACTTAGGCGTCACATTAAACGCCTTATCCGAGCTCCCAGCATCACTGATTACATTCTTCCTGATAGGGAAAATTAACAGGAAAGATTCGTTGTTGGGTTTCACAATCTTAAGCGGCATATGCAGTGTGTTGTGTGTGGTGATGGGAAGAATATGGCCAAGTTTACAGATAGCAATGGAGTTGATATCTTTCTTCAACACTTGCGGGGCGTTCAACATGTCTCTGATATACACATTAGAGCTGTTCCCCACATGCGTGAGGAACTCGGCGATCTCAATGGTAAGGCAAGCGCTTGTGCTTGGGGGAGCTTTCAGCCCGCTGCTTGTGGCTGCCGGGAGGAAAAACAACTTGATAACATTTGGGGTCTTTGGGATTGCAATCGGCTTTTGCGGACTGCCGTTGATCGGATTACCGGAGACAAGAGGTGGCACAATTTGTGACACAATGGATGAAGAAGAGCACAAACAGAACGGGAAGGCGACCGCCGCCGCAAATCTGGCATAAGATGCATGGATCTAATCATTAGCAACATGCCACTAAGTTTGTCTTGCTTGTTAAAGTTATATAGTGCCGTCTATGTTGTACCACTCTTGAACATTAATAAGTTTTATTTAAATCATTAATTACGATTATTTATCTTATAAAAAATAGCAAATCAAATACATATATCTCCGGTCTTGTTTGTTTGCTGTGAAATGAATTGTTCCTCAAAAGTTTGAGGTTTAAATTGTTCCAGAGAATGTTTGTAATAAGTCTTTTATCTTTACTCATCAAATTCTAAAAGATAATGTTATAATCACTTTCATTATTGATTTATAAAGTTTTGGTCATTTTATTTTTCTTTTGTAATACACTTTATCGAATCAGACTGACTTTTTAGTAGATTGTGGCATCTCATGTGATTAAGAAAACATTTTTAAGAATATGTGAAGAAAGGATGAAAATTACTTTGCAAATCCAGCAAATCACCAAATTGAGTCATAAGAAGCTAAAAAAACGGAGAAAGGTGATGGTGGCTTAAGCTAGACCTGGCAAACTTGACCCGAGACCCGAAACCCGAACCGAATTACCTGAACTGAAACCCGATTTTGACCCGAACATGATGATTCGAAGTTGACCCGAAATCCGAACCGAATCGAACCGAACCAAAATTTTTTGTTGAACCGAAATGGACCCGAACCGAAATAGACCCGAACCGAATAGACCCGAACCGAATGGACCCGAACCGAATGCTACCCGAACCGAAAACTGAACGAAAGCTGAACCGAATATCGACCCGATTTTAACCCGATTTTGACCCGATTTTGACCCGAATATCTATTGTTAACAATATAATAAATAATAAAATGAAGTACAGAAATTTGAGATCTCGGTGACCAATTTTATAATTTCATCATAAAATATAGCATAAAATTGAAATTGTAGACTAAATTGACAATTTGGAAGTGGAGAAATTTGAGAGTCCAATGATCAATTTTGTAATTATACCATATAAATAAATAGGGGTCAATTTTGGCTAAAAATTAAATCTTTGAAATTAAAATGAACGAAAATATCAATATATTAAATTAATAGGCTAAATTACAAAGATTAGTCAATTTCAACTAAAAATAAATTTTTAGAGACTAAATATCACTACGGGGAGGGGATTTCTATATCCGAAGTCTAAATCGTGGGAATACTTGTGACTAAATTAAATTAAACTAAAACTTAAACTTGACTAAAATGTAACATTTTGAATGCAACATGACCTAAAAAGTAATTAATCTCTAGCTTAAAAAATTGGTGGCTTATTTCCCTACAAAATTTTGTCTTTTCTCTCTCTATTTTTTCCAATTGTCTTTTTTTTTTCTTTTCAATCTAGCTTAAAAAATTGGTGGCTTATTTCCCTCCAAAATTTTGTTTTTTCCCTCTCTATTTTTACCAATTGTCTTTCTATTTTTCTTGATTTAATTGAGTTTCAATTTAGATTAATTTAATTGAAATTTTACATTTAGTTTTAAAATTATTTTAATTATGTCCGTGATTTATGCTTTTAGATTTTAGTTAGTTCAATTAGATCTTAAGTTTAATAAATTAATTCATTTCAGACATTATTATTATTATTATTATTATTATTATTATTATTATGATTATTATTATTATTATTATTATTATAAACTTTGATTCAATATAATTATACAAAAAAATTATATGGATACATGAAGCTTTGATTTAAATATTTAATCAAATTCAAATGCATAGATTGACAAGTTGAATCAGAATTAATCTCATACACCAATAACTCTAAACTGAACCATAGATACTAAACCTCAAACCTTTAACCCAACTCAAATCAAATTGACCCAAAAATTTAAATGTTGACCTGACCCGAAATTGATCCGAAATTGACCCGATTTTAACCCGAACCGAAAGCGACCCGAACGACCCGATTTTGACCCGAACTGAAAGCGACCGATCCGATATTGACCCGACCCGAAAACAACCGATCCGATTTTGACCCGATCCAATACCCGAACCGAATCCGACTCATCACAGACCCGAATTAGACTCGAACCCGAACCGAACCGACCCGAACCGAATCTAAACCGATTCTAGATAGACCCGAAATGACCCGAACCGAAACAACCCGAACCGAACCCGAACCGAATGACCCGATTGCCACCTCTAGCTTAAGCTAAGTATATCAGACTAACTAATAACTAGTTAGTCTATCTGGGATGAAGCACTAGATTCTTTAAATAAGGTAAAGGGTTCGAATTATGGCGTTGTGAAATGAAGCATGTTAGATTGGGATGGTGACCCTATAACGGACCTCTATGGTGCTCAATCTGAATTAGTCAACCAATAAATTGATTACCAGTAATTATATATATATACCTGGCTATAAATTAGTTACCGGTATTTAAAAAAATTCATTCAAATCAACAATAGTTGGGTGCGCATTGATAAGTTACATTGCATTCTCAAGGTGAGGATGCGAGTCCAAACCTAGAAAACAAAATTGTTGGAAAGGCAGCCTCGTATTCTAAACATGAACCATAAAATAACAGGCTTATTACCAAGAAAAATTCATTCAAGAGGTTAATTGATAAATTAAGTTATCAATACAAACAACGGGATGGTTAATTGATAAGTTATGTTATAGATGTGCGTAATTTAAGCTTTTATTCATTTGCATCATTCGATTAAAAAATGATGTTGATTGCTAACAAAATGATAATGGCTTAAGGGTACTAAAAGCCCTTGAGCTTTTTTTAAAAAATTAATTAAGCCCTTAAACTATTTTTACACTCAATTAAGCCCTTCAACTCTAAATTCTCATCAATGTAGCCCTTTGACTAACGGAATCCGTTAGTCCCGTTAAAAATACTGATTTGTCCCGTTAAAAATGCCATGTCACATTATTTATATCTACCATAACATGCTGACATGGACTAAAATTCTTATGGATAAATAATTAATGAAATTTTAAATCAAACAACCCTAACCCATTAAACTCAAATTCTCAAATCAGATTCATCCATCTATTCTTTTTTTCGTTCCTCCATTAGTTAGCGTCGCAGAAGTCACCCTCTCTATTCCTCTGCGAATCAACGTCAGGTTAGTTGTTTTTTTGTTTAACTTCATTCTTTTCTTGTTTTCATTGTTTATAATTAAATTTAGTTTATGTTTCATTTTCATTATTGTAATCTTTGTTATAAGTTTTTTTTTCTGTTAATGATTTAACATTCAGATATTAAAGGGAATTTTTTATATTATTTTATTTTTCTTGATGTCAATCTCTTTTATGAGGCTTAATTACGCTAACTCTACCCCTTCGAATCAAGTTTACCTTATGTGTATGTATATGAACTAAAATAAATTTACAGTGGTTTTATTTTTATATTGTTTTAGGTTCTATTTTTTGGGGGAAAATAAATTTTCTGTGATTTACTATTTTTTAGACTAAATTTGATTGTTGATACCCGTAACTACATACTAAATGCATATATTTGTTTAAAGTGCAGTGTTTATCCCTTCTATCTATTTGTTTTGGCACACTTCCTAGAATTGCAATATTTATTCTCAAAACTAGTGGTTTGTATATCTTGATAACATGGAGCTCTAAAATAAAATTTTACAGGTTTTGTATATCTTGAAAAAATGTCCTTTTGTTTTGCTTGTATAGCTTTAATTCTTGCTTATAATAAACTGGTTTAATTTGTTTTAAGGTTCCTTGAAATCAATTTTTAACTTCAACACTTTCTTAAGTAGATTTTATACATATTTAGAGATAACGTCACACGACTGAAACTGTTAAAATACTCGATCTCATCGAATGTTGGAAGTCTATATTTATTATGTATAATAGCTATCATCTTGGTATGATGTTTAGTGAAAGTTTCATCAATGCTTTCTATCTGATTGTAAACTTGTCATATTTATGCTAGAAAAAAGTTTGCACATAGTCTATAAATTATAGTCATACTTCAGTAACTCACTCCATTATATTTTTTATGAGTTTTTATATGAATTTATATTTATTTAGTTTACACTGAATATACACTTGTGAATTTATTTGTCAATGGTGAAAAATAACACCATTTTACCAGTACATAGATAAGTAGTGAAAAATAGACTGAAAATCCATAAGTATGATGTTGTATTTTTATGATTTTTTATCTTGTAATCATGTTTAAGATGTTTTAAATTTTAACACGTTAATAATTCGTGTTATATAAGTTTAATCCATTCATGTATTTCTATCCGTTCATGTCTAAAAATTTTAACAAATAAAAATTAGTTTTTGTTTCTATTTCACATTTAGAGACTCTCTATGTCATTTTATATTTTGTTTAAACAAACATCGATTGTGGTAGCCGGTGCTAGTTAGTTTTGGTTCACTAAATTGTTATCTATATTGACATATTATAATTGTCTCTTTTTTTTTGGCAGCATGGATGGTGATTCAGAAATTACTTATGTGTTGTGTTATTTCCATGGTGGCATATTTAGGACCAGTCCCAAATTTGAATAAAAAATGGGTCGGTTGAAAGATTTCAGGTTGATCCGAATAAATTATGCTTATGGGATATGATAGATAATGTAAAACTTTTGGGATATGGTCATCATCCATTTATTTACTATAGGGTACCTAGCGTGAAGTTCAATTGTGATGGCTTGGTGTTAATTCATAACGATGACACTGCAAGGCAAGTGATTAGTTTGTTGATTGAAAATGGTAGTGTGGATATTTATGTTGACCACAAAATAGATGTTGGTGAGGATTGTCAAAAAAACAATGAGGTAATTGAGGGCAGTAAAAACAGGGTTGGTGAAGATTCAAAAGAAGATGGTGATATTGAGAGTGGTGTAGATGTTGGAAGTGAGGAATTAGGGGTTGATATTCGTGGTTTAGAAGTTGCTGGTGAGAATTTAAAGGTTGTCATAGAAGAGTTACATGCAGATTGTGAAGGAGTAAGAACTGATGTTAATGGTGGAATCTTGTCTGGTGGTGATGATATTTGTGAGGATTTAGGAGTTGAAGTTGTTGCAGATTTTAATAGTGAGTTGAAGGAAGATGATGGTCAGCATTGTTTTCTATATGATGTCGAATTATTATCTGATGTTGATGATGAAGTGGTTTTCATTAGAAGTAATTTAATAGCTAACAAGAAAAAGAAAAATGGTTCTATGTCCAAAAAAGTTGGTTCAGATGTTAGTGATGAAGAATGCGTGCGAGAGATTGAAGTGAGAAATGATGCATTAGAGGAACATGAAATCAAAGGAAGGGATGAAAAACTTGATGGTCATGAGAGTGACTACTTGAACTCCTCTGACCCGGGAGAATATGGTGATAGTGGCGAGTCAGATGAAGAAATCTGTGGAGCATATTCAAGGGGGGAAACAATGGGGCCTAGATATGATCCTAAATGTGTTATTCCAACTTGGGAAATAGGTCTGAGATTCAAAGATAACATTCAGTTTAAAGAAGCTGTTAAGAAGTATTCTGTTGCAAAAGGTGTGAAGTTGAAGTTCGTGAAAATGAGCCTAAAAGGACAAGGGTGCATTGTAGGGAAACATGTCCTAGGAAGTTATATGCGAGTTATGACAGTAGGTATGATTGTTTTATGGTGAAGACGTACCATTCAGTGCATATGTGTTTTAGGAATAACAAAAGCACTATGTTGTCTTGCAAGATGATACAAAAGACTTTCAATGATAGAATATTGATGGATCCCAAAATGAAAGTTGCAACGTTAAAAGAAATGTGTGAAACCGAGTTAGGGGCTTATGCGCCTTACAACATGTGTCAAAGAGCTCGAAAGGCAGTTCTCAAGGAGATGTAGGGTTCTTACGTAAAAGAGTATGCAAATCTTTGGGGATATGCTGCTGAGTTGTTACACTCAAATCCTGGGAGTACAATAACAATTCAGGTGGATAGAGAAAATGAAGGAAGTGCAAGATTTCATAGAATGTATGTTTGTTTAGGTGCACTGAAGCAAGGTTGGAGAGACGGTGTGAGAGCAACTTTTGTGGAAGACTTTGATGAACAATTACAAAAATTGGAAGCATTGGGAATGAACTCATCAAATGACCTTTTAGAAACTCTTGTGGAGTGTTGGTCTAAGGCATACTTCAAAGGGACATCGAAATGTGATGATGTAGACAATAACATGGCAGAAGCTTTTAATGGATGGATAATTGAAGCAAGATGCAACCAATTATCACTATGCTTGAAGAAATTAGAACCATAGTGATGAGTAGGATGAATGTTAAGAGAGCTTGGGCAAAAACATGGAGGACCAACATCGCACCAAGAGCTCTTCAAAAACTAGAAAGAAATATGGAGAATTCCACTCATTGTAGACTTGTATGGAATGGCGATGGGGGATTTGAGGTAAATCATTTAGGTAATCCGCATACTGTTGACCTCAAGAAGTTGACTTGTACCTGTAGGGAATGGGAACTAAATAGTATTCCCTATTGCCATGCTATATGTGCGATGTATCACGACTCCAAAGAACCTGAAACGTATATTTCTGAATGGTACAATAAAGACAAATATCTGGCAAGTTACAACCATATCCTACAACCTGTGAGGGGCAAAAAATTCTGGTCTAAAGGGCTTCCTCCAATTCTTCCTCCGAAAGTAAAGGTGCAACCTGGAAGGCCTAAAAAAACAGAGTAAAGGGTAAAGATGAGCCTAAGAAAGTGAAATCTGGAAAGTACACAAGAGCAGGGGTCAAAATGACTTCTAGTGCATGCAAAGCAACCGGCCACAATAAGCAAAAGTGCCCGCAAACAACAAACAACTACAATTCAACACAGGTGTAACTCATTTTCTCATATTTCTACACTCTTAAATACATTGTTGTTTATTAAAATCATCTACTAACTTATTTGTAGGATAATACAAATGTCAATGTTGGATCAATGTCAACACGAAAGTCTACATCAATAGCCATAAGGACCACTATAAATTCAAATACAACAACAAGTACTTCCAAGAAGGTAACAAACTAATTTAACCTAAACTTAAATGTTAGAGTGTTATAACTTTGTCATTGATTTGGTCATTTTTCAATGTTAGGATGCCATCCATCATCCAACAACTCTAAGCGTGACAAGCCAAGAAAAGAACATGATTGAGTCAAGGCCTACTAATTCCATTAATGCTCAATCCACCAACAAAAGAAAAAGGGTGATTGGTATTGGGTTGTATACTGACCTAAATACCGGTGAACAAGTAATGAATGTGAGTCTCTAACTCTAATTAAAAATTTACATTGCATATAATATTCTTGATGTTAACTTGTTTCTGAAGTTGTAAATCATACTTAGATGTTCATCTTTACTCAATTTCTTGCAGCCTGGTATGGATAGTGAAAGGGTCGTTACTGCCCCTGTTATTGCCCCCAAAAAATTAGAGCTCATACTTCGCATTTTCAACATAGATGGAAGGGTCCTGGTTTGAGTTGGAAGGGGAAGAAGGCTGTCACTACTAGACAACTTCAACAAAAAAATTCAGATGCATCAAGGAAGCATAAGATCATAAGGATCCAATAAAGTCAAGATTGTGATTGTTACTATCCATATTTTTGTGCTGCTATTATATTTTGTGGTTGGCTACTGTTTTTTTTTTTTTTGTGATTCAACTTAATACCATCAACTCAACTTAAGATGGTTTTACATATTGCTTAATTTCGAAGCACTTCAAACTTATTTTTAGTATTTACATCTTCCCAACAACATGTTGTTGGATGATTTATGTTTTCTTATCTTGTTTTTTGTACTTAACATTTGAGTGATTGAAATTGTCAAAATATTATTCTGATTTTATTTTGTAAGCATTACTGCTTACAATCAAATTGGCATGTTTTTGCTTACTTAACATCTTACAGAATGACCTTACTTTCGAATGAGTTAAATTTTGTAAATAAGTAGCTTATGTCTTCAACAATTGTTAGACATTCAATTGTTTTTAAGTTAATTGACTAATTGGTTATTAGTTCTAATATTAAATGTGAAAAAAAAGAAGGGCAATCCATTGAAGCAATTTATCAAGCACGTTAAGTGTGAAACTGTTGGAACTTAAGAATGTCTCATTCTAACAAAGTTGAGTTGAATTCGATTAAGGAGTCCACTATAACTCTAATAAACTAAACGTTACATATTTACATTAAACAAACATTGTAAATAACAATTAACATTGTTCAGTAATAAATTCTTTCTTCCATCAACCATTACTAACCTAAACACTCAATGCCCATAAACCATCAACTATATTAAAGGTACAAAACATACGAGTAACTTCTCTTCGCATCTTTATCTTTCGTGGAAGAGATAATAAACAAGTACTTAACAATAATGCAATAGTAGATTTGGAGCCCTAATGGAAGACATTGAGACTTTAAGGTCAGTTCGTAGGACCTGCACAATCTCCACCAAAAATAGATTACAAAAAAATTGAGTCATAATTGACACTTTCCTTTAGATGCAAATGTAAAAGAAATAAATTATAACGACATACCCTTTCTTTGCATTGAATATTGTTCTTACGAATGTGAATAATGACACTATCAGTCCTGTAACAAATCTTCTTTCTCGGTAAGTTCATGATGTAGAATGGAAGAATGAAAAAATTAAGTTACCTCGAAATCACCTTTGTATTCACTTAATACAAAATCATGTAAAAGCACACTGTCATATAGTAAATAAATGGATGATGGCCACATCCCAAAAGTTTTACATTATCTATTATATCCCATAAATATAATTTATTTGGATCAACCTGAAATCTTTCAACCGACCCGTTTTTATATTCAAATTTGGGACTGATCCTAAATATGCCACCATGGAAATAACACAACACAAAAGTAATTTCTGAATCACCATCCATGCTGCCAAAAAAAGAGACAATTATAATATTTCAATATAGATAAAGATTTAGTGAACCAAAACTAACTAGCACCGGCTATCACAATCGATGTTTGTCTAAAGAAAATATAAAATGACATAAAGAGGCTCTAAATGTGAAATAGAAACAAAAACTAATTTTTATTTGTTAAAATTTTTAGACATGAACTAATAGAAATACATGAATGGATTAAATTTATATAACACGAATTATTAATGTGTTAAAATTTAAAACATCTTAAACATGATTACAAGATAAAAAATCATAAAAATACAACATTATACTTATGGATTGTCGGTCTATTTTTCACTACTTATCTATGTACTGGTAAAATGGTGTTATTTTTCACCATTGACAAATACATTCACAAGTATATATTCAGTGTAAACTAAATAAATATAAATTCATATAAAAACTCATAAAAATATAATGGAGCGAGTTACTGAAGTATGACTATAATTTACAGACTATGTGCAAACTTTTTTCTAACATAAATATGACAAGTTTACAATCAGATAGAAAGCATTGATGAAACTTTCACTAAACATCATACCAAGATGATAGCTATTATACATAATAAATATAGACTTCCAACATTCGATGAGGTCGAGTATTTTAACAATTTCAGTCGTGTGACATTATCTCTAAATATGTATAAAATCTACTTAAGAAAGTGTTGAAGTTAAAAATTAATTTCAAGGAACCCTAAAACAAATTAAACCAGTTTATTATAAGCAATAATTAAAGCTACACAAGCAAAACAAAAGGACATTTTTTCAAGATATACAAAACCTGTAAAATTTCATTTTAGAGCTCCGTGTTATCAAGATATACAAACCACTAGTTTTAAGAATAAATATTGCAATTCTAGGAAGTGTGCCAAAAACAAATAGATGGAAGGGATAAACACTGCACTTTAAACAAATATATGCATTTAGTATGTAGTTACGGATATCAACAATCAAATTTAGTCTAAAAAATAGTAAATCACAGAAAATTTATTTTCCCCCAAAAAATAGAACCTAAAACAATATAAAAACAAAACCACTGTAAATTTATTTTAGTTCATATACAAACACATAAGGTAAACTTGATTCGAAGTGGTAGAGTTAGCGTAATTAAGCCTCATAAAAGAGATCGGCATCAAGAAAAATAAAATAATATAAAAAATCACCTTTAATATCTGGATGTTAAATCAATAACAGAAAAAAAACTTATAACAGGGATTAAAATAATGAAAATGAAACATAGACTAAATTTAATTATAAACAATAAAAAAAAAGAAAAGAATGAAGTTAAACAAAAAAACCAACTAACCTGACGTTGATTCTTATTTGGGTTTAATGGGTGACTTCAGCAACGCCAAATAATGGAGGAACGAAAAAAATAGATGGACGAATCTTATTTGGGAATTTGGGTTTAATGGGTTAGGGTTGTTTGATTTAAAATTTCATTAATTATTTATCCATAAGAATTTTAGTCCATGTCAGCATGTTATGGTAGATATAAATAAGGTGACGTGGCATTTTTAACAGGACAAATCAGCATGTTTAACGGGACTAACAGATTCCGTTAGTCAAAGAGGTACATTGATGAGAATTTAGAGTTGAAGGGCTTAATTGAGTGTAAAAATAGTTTAATGGCTTAATTAATTTTTTTAAAAAAGTTCAAGGGCTTTTAGTACCCTTAAGTCAATGATAATGGTTGTCAAATTATGTAAATAGTCCCTATATCATACGTTTTGGTGTGGATTTTGTCCAGCTGTCAAAAATTGTAATCAAGCGAAATTCGAGCTTCATCAAAGCTATGTCCTCGGTTGTTGACAGCGGTATGTACAACTCCCCGTTAATTTCTAGATTCAAGATGTTAGATTTTGTTTTGACTGTGAGTGACAGATTCATATATGGATTATATTAAGGAAAACATTTTATTCTACATGCAACAAAAATATAAAGTTTTTATAAGTGTCTTGATTTTAGAGATATAGATTTTGTTGGGTTTAAAAGTTTAGAATTACTGTTTTAGAATTTCGGGTTTAAGATTTGGATGTTAAAATTTAGGATTTAAGATAATGTGGTTAGGGATTTAGAATTTAACTTATAAATCCTAAAATTTAAGCCTAAACTCTAAATTCTAAACACTACTCTAAATTCAAAATCATTAAAATTAAATCGTCTCATAATTAAGACATTCGTAAAAACTTTTTGTTTCTAGCACCAATACATGAAATAATTAACTTTATATTAAATAGGAGACTTAGGCCTTGTTTTATGGTATTGGAGCTAAAAGTTATTTTGAGATCAAAACAATAAAAAACATACAGCTGCTCATCCTCTTGTGTCCTGGTGGCAAAGGTAGATGTTCATCATCTCTTAGGACATGTGTTCAAGCACCAGTAATGCATGATGTGTGTGTCGTCTTTGAAAAGATTAAGAAAGTTGAACAGATACTACCCTTGCATCACACCAGCATATTAAAAAAAAGCTTTTCAAGCCAAAAGTATTTCTCAACTTGGTTTGAAAAATATTTTCAAAAGAAATTTTTAGCTTTTAATTTTTCTAGAAACACTTTTAAGTAATTTCTACAGGGATTTAGGAGCTCTTTAATCCTTAAATGGCAACCTCCCCCTAAAGGTAGGGGTGTATTCGATTAGAATTTTAACAAAATATGAACCGAATTGTAGTTTGCGATTTTTACACACAAAAAAAAAACTAAAACCGAATGGTAAAAAAATTGAAATACCAAATGCTAAATTTTGCGGTTCGGTTCAGTTAAAACCCGCGGTTTTAACGGTCTTTTTTCAAATTAAAAAAAGCAAAACACATTACATATTTTTATTTACCATTAGACACTCCAATATCAATTTATTTTGTCCTTAAGAACAATATTACAAAACATAGTAACAAACATCCTATTTAAAAAATAAATCATGTAGAAAATATTCATTTAATTAAGGCTAAAGGGGTACTTTTGCCCCTGAGTTCGACCCAAAAATGCAATTTCGCCCATCGTCGAAAACTGCACTCATTGTGGCCCTCCAGTCCATAAAATCGATCAAATTGACCCTTTGATCGACGTTGACTGTTACGGTGCTGACGTGACAGTTAACAGTGATGACGTGGCAGTCCATGATGCTGACGTGGTGGTCGGCGGTGCTGACGTGGCAGTACACGTGTGATGATGACGTGTCAGGAGGGGTTGAATTGATTATTTTAACCGAATTCGATGGCATAATTGATTTTTTTCTCGAGTTTAGGGGGCGTAATTAAAAGTTCACTAACTTATTTAATCTTTAAGCTAAAAAATAAAAAACTATTAATATTTAAATAATATTTAAATATTCATAAAATATTAAAAAATATAAAAACACCATAATGAATTAAATATAAGTAAAAACATTAAAGTTATAAATATAAAAAGTTAAAAAATATTTATAAACCATTGGAGAATCTTTCGATTGTTTCTCGTTATGCTACACGTACTAATGTTCCTTGAACATATTTTCAATTGAGACATCCTTGTATTAAAGTATTAATAAAGTCAAAATTCTCTTTCATTTCTCTACCTCAAATATTAATGAGCATCAATTTGATGTAAAAAAAGCGGAAAAAATCGAATTCTATTGTCATTCTAGTACAATGTTGATTCCACTAAATTAAGGCTAAAGGGGTACTTTTGCCCCTGAGTTCGACCCAAAAATGCAATTTCGCCCATCGTCGAAAACTGCACTCATTGTGGCCCTCCAGTCCATAAAATCGATCAAATTGACCCTTTGATCGACGTTGACTGTTACGGTGCTGACGTGACAGTTAACAGTGATGACGTGGCAGTCCATGATGCTGACGTGGTGGTCGGCGGTGCTGACGTGGCAGTACACGTGTGATGATGACGTGTCAGGAGGGGTTGAATTGATTATTTTAACCGAATTCGATGGCATAATTGATTTTTTTCTCGAGTTTAGGGGGCGTAATTAAAAGTTCACTAACTTATTTAATCTTTAAGCTAAAAAATAAAAAACTATTAATATTTAAATAATATTTAAATATTCATAAAATATTAAAAAATATAAAAACACCATAATGAATTAAATATAAGTAAAAACATTAAAGTTATAAATATAAAAAGTTAAAAAATATTTATAAACCATTGGAGAATCTTTCGATTGTTTCTCGTTATGCTACACGTACTAATGTTCCTTGAACATATTTTCAATTGAGACATCCTTGTATTAAAGTATTAATAAAGTCAAAATTCTCTTTCATTTCTCTACCTCAAATATTAATGAGCATCAATTTGATGTAAAAAAAGCGGAAAAAATCGAATTCTATTGTCATTCTAGTACAATGTTGATTCCACTAAATTTTTTTAACGAATAGTAATACTCAAAGTGACGAAGTCGAATTTTTTTCTATAAAAGTGTTTAATTTTTAATATTTTATATAAAAAAAATTTATTAAGTTTTTACATTAAATTTTATCATTTTTTTAATTTATATTATATTTTAATTTTTATATAATTTTTATTTTTAGTAATTTTTAAAATATTTTAATTATTTTTATTAATGTTATGGATTTTTATAAAATAAATTGAAGAATATTTTGATCTTCTTTTAGAGTCTTCACTTTGTTTTTTTAAATTATCCTCACTTAATAAAATTATTTATCTAGTTTTAATATTTTAAAATTTTAATAATTTCATAAATTCTTATTTTTCAACTTAAATATTAAATAAGTTATCGAACTTTTAATTAAAATCAATTATGCCCCAAAACTCAGGAAAAAAATCAATTATGCCCTCAAATTCGGTTAAAATAATCAATTCAACTCCTCATGTCACGTTATCATCCCACATGTACTGCCACATTGTTGCGTGTAAAAGAGTCTATCGCAATTGTAGTGCAAGTGTACACGACGCAAGTAGTAAAGTGATACGAAGTATCGGATATCGTCTCCACAGGGATTGGGCTAATGACTTCACCCTAGTTTACTGCACGAAAGTAAAGGAAATAGTTTAGAAAGTTGTCACGAGAATAGTAAAGAAAAACGTAAATAAAAGAGTTGGAATATCAAGATAGAGAGAATTGACTGGTATTGAATTGCTCAGTAGCGCAGGTATTGCAATGCTTAGGAAATCTAGTTCTGTCGTCGCGCCCGTCGCCGACAGCACCTGTCGCGGCGGTTGTCCGTTAGCTGTCGCGGCAGCGAACACACTAACTCCGTACTTCAAGTTTGGCAAGAATCTCAGATCTGCCTTGGCCTATCCCTAGGTCCAAGTCTGTCGATGATCACGTCTTTGATGATACCTCCCGGCGTGAATCGAAGGATGAACACCGATGTGTATGAATTCTTCTTTAGCCACTTAACCTTGCCCTATCCCTAGGCACAAGATAGTTCAACTATAAACTAGAGAACTTGCTCTTATCTCTTTCGTATACTTAACTCTCCCGATGCTAAGTAAATGGATGACCTCACAATGCTCTCCCGATGCTCTTGCAAGATATTAATAACCAAAATAAGAGAACTTGAGGTTTATTTTATTGAACTTGGAAAATCCTAAAACAAAACAACCCTTGCAACTACTTTACAAAACAACCCGTGGCCCTAGGGGGTTTTTAGAACATGTCGACGGCGGGTAAACGGCAGAGGGGTTTAGGTTATCGGTTATGGGGTATGGAGTATTATGTCTCCTAGGTTAATATCTATGCCCTTATATAAGCTTTGGGCTCAAGTATTCTAAGTTAACAAGGATTACAACTTTAATTAAAAGTAAGATTCTAATAAAGACTTAATCTCCAAGTATCCTACTTTTCAGCCGCCATCCTTGTGTCTTGGGATTTCCTCTCCTTGAGCTTTGGCTTGACATATCTTTTGATCCGGGGCTTGGAAAATTATTTGGTTTTCACACGACAGACGAGCAGATTTTTCTCTATCTATCGAGGTCCACTTTGCTTTTCCTCTTCATAATGTTGTTGTCACCTTGCTGTCACGGCAGATCCATGGCAGCATCATACTCGTCGTCTGCTTGTCCAGTTCAGCTCTGCTGCTTCTCTGCCCTGCGCCCGCCTTCTCCCTCAACTATGGCAGCAACCTACAAAATCAGCCATCTTTTAGTAGAATCTGTGCCTTTAATATATTTGTGATGTTTTGCTGTAAACTAACCTAAATGCAATGCAATGATGCTTGAATGCAGCAGAAATATGGGTTAAAAAGGGTGTAAATAAAAGAACTTTTACACACTCAACACACATCAGCACTGTTGACCACCACGTCAGCATCATGAATTGCCACGTCATCATCGTTAACTGCCACGTCAGCATCGTAACGGTCAACGTCGGTCAAAGGGTCAATTTGATCGATTTCATGGACTGAAGGGCCACATTGAGTGCACTTTTCGGCGAGGGGCGAAATTATATTTTTTGGGTCGAACCCAGGGGCAAAAGTACCCCTTTAGCCTTTAATTAATATCCACTCAATGATTCCATATCACCAACTTAAAACACAAATATCTAGTCTAATATATTGTTTGATTAAAATCAAACTCAAATATTCAACATCATAAAAAAAACCCCTTAATAGTAAATATTATAAAAACATATTCTAATTTGAAACACAATATTCAATCAACTTAATATTATAAAAACATATCCAAATATTCCAAGAGACTATCTTAAAAAATAAATTCAAATATGTCAAGAGACTATCTTTAAAATATATTTGATATGGGACATAATATATATTTTTTAATTCGGATTGATATGGAATAAACGGGTTCCATATGAAAAACCCGAAACCGAACCGAATTGAGAAGGTTAATTTTTAAACTGAACCTCAACATGCAAACTCGAACCAAATCGAACTGCATAGCCCGGTTCGAGTCGATTTTCTCGGTTTCGTTGCTCACCCCTACGTATTTCCTTAAACTTAACGTGAACGGGGCTGTGGTACGGGACGAATCTGTGAAAACTACAATCAGTAGTGTATAACAATAAGAATGGGAAGAATCAAGCTGAATTTTCATTGATCGAAAGGTTGGTTTATATACAAGTGAGCTAACAGCTTTTTGACCTAATTCCTGGAGAAAAATAACAAACTTTTCCCTCCTAAAAGTTTGTTTTATGAAAACAGATTTGCAAGCTGTTTTGACAGCTGTGTAACAGTCTTCAGCAGCTTCATTCAGCAACAACCTCACTCAGCTGCTTCATTCTTCAACATTTCCTCTGCTTCTTTTTCCTTTGCAAGTTGTGAGAGATTGAGGACATTAAGTTGACTTCGAAGAGTTTCAAAGTGCTTTATAGCAGATGGTTTGGTGAATATATCCGCAAGTTGACAGCGAGCTGGTACATAGTTGACTTGGAGTGTGCCTGTAGTGACTCTCTCCCGGACGAAATGAAGATCGAGATCGACGTGTTTTGTTTTTGCATGAAGCACAGGGTTCGCAGCCATTGACACCGTACTTGTGTTGTCGCACCAGATTTTAGGAACATCAGGAAGTGTAATGCCCATGTCATGCAGTACAGATTGAACCCAAATCAGTTCAGATAAGGTATCAGCGAGACTGCGATACTCTGATTCAGCGGTGGGTCGAGAAACGGCTCTTTGTTTACGTGCACACCAGGATATAAGATGGCTACCAAGTAGAACACAGTGTCCGGAAGTGGAGCGTCTGTCGTCTATGTCACTGCCCCAGTCAACATCAGAAAATGCAGTGAGGAGCATGGAATCAGTGTGCTGTGTTGCAAACCACAAGCCATAGTCAAGTGTGCCTTTGAGATAACGAAGAATACGTTGGA
Organism: Hibiscus tridactylites; assembly: GCA_958450335.1. Taxonomy (NCBI): domain Eukaryota; kingdom Viridiplantae; phylum Streptophyta; class Magnoliopsida; order Malvales; family Malvaceae; genus Hibiscus; species Hibiscus tridactylites. The sequence continues at coordinate 63,278,116 of OY288290.1, forward strand.
CGGCTTGCCAATGAACATCCGTAGGAGACTGCATGTATTGTGCCACCTTGTTGACAGCAAAGGTGAGATCAGGTCGAGTATGACAAAGATATTGAAGGGCTCCCACGACGCTTCTGTAGCCATGTGTGTCATCAAGAGGATCACCATCGTGTTTGCTGAGCTTAGGATAAGTGACCATGGGTGTTGAGGCAGGCTTAACATCAAGATGAGCCGTCTTGGTGAGAAGTTCAACGACATATTTTTTCTGGCTGAGGAATAAACCAGTGGCAAGAGTGTGGACTTCAAGTCCAAGAGAAAACTTCAACGGGCCAAGGTCCTTGATTGAGAACTGATCATGTAGAGTAGTGATAACAGATTGTATGTAGGTGGACGAGTTTCCCGTTAGTAGAATGTCATCTACATAGACCACAATGTATGTGGTGGCACTGTCACTGGATTGAATAAATAAAGAACTACCAGCAAGTGATGCATGGAAACCAAGGTTGCAGAGGCAAGATTTCAATTTGAGAAACCAAGTTCGAGGGGCTTGTCGTAAACCATACAGTGCTTTCTTCAATTTGCATACAAGAGGAGGGCCAGTTGAGTTTGAGCGAAGGAAACCAGGAGGTTGGTGCATGAAAACCTCTTCACTGAGATCCCCATTGAGAAGCGCATTGTTTACATCAATGTGATGAAGAGACCAGCCACGAGAGACTGCCACAGAGATGAAGATGTTGATTGTAGAGAATCGAACAACAGGGCTGAATGTCTCAAGAAAATCATGCCCAGGTACTTGAGTGAAACCTTTGGCAACAAGACGTGCCTTGAACTTGTCAATTGTGCCATCAGGGTTGTATTTGATTCTGAATATCCATTTACAGCCAATAGCACGTTTACCAGGTGGAAGAGGAGTGAGGTCCCAAGTATTGTTTTTGCATAAGGCATTGTATTCGAGCAAGGTGGCAGCAGCCCAGTCAGGGTGTTGAAGGGCTTCTTGGACAGTGGAAGGGATGAGGTGGGCTTGAATATTGTAGAGTTTAGGTTTGAAGGTCCCTACTTTACTTCTGGTGACCATGGGATGCTTATTACTGATAGAAGTAGAAGAATTAGGTATGTGTGAAGTAGGAGGGTTATCGAGGGAGATAGAGGGTGAAGTAGTATGAGTAGTATCATTATGGTGGATATCAGAAGAAGGTGAGTGTAAAGTTGAAGGGGAGGTAGGTGGTTGTTCAAAGGAATCAGTAGTTGGGGAGGGTAAAGGTGATGTGGTGTGGTGATCTTGAGTATCAGTAGGTGGTGTAGGAGGTATGTCTTGGGGTAATGGAGTATGTGTAAAGGAGGGTTGAGGATGTACTGTTTCAGGGAATGATGGAGTTAAGGATGTAACCTGAGTTGAAGATGTTGGAGGGGAGGTGAGGGACCCTGACGCAAAAGGGAAGACATGCTCATTAAAGACCACATTGCGAGACACAAATATCCGGCCAGCATCATCAACACATTGATAACCATGATGCTTGGGGGAGTAGCCAAGAAATAAACAAGCCTTGGATCGAAATTGAAGCTTGTGAGCATTGTATGGACGCAGGTGAGGGTAGCATTCGCATCCAAAAACTTTGAGGAAGCTGTAATTAGGAGCTTTACCAGTGAGCTTTTGGAATGGAGATATATTCTCAAGAGTCTTAGTGGGAAGCCTGTTTATAAGATATACTGCACTCAGAACGGCATAGGACCAAAACTTGAGTGGCATGGAGGCCTGAGCTAGTAGTGTTAAAGCAGTCTCAACAATGTGTCGGTGCTTGCGCTCCACCACACCATTCTGCTGGGATGTGTGAGGGCATGTAACTCGATGCTGAATGCCAAGTGAAGGGAGCAGAGAGGTAAGGAAGTTGAACTCCCCACCACCATCAGTCTGCACTACTCGAAGTGTAGAATTGAACTGTGTTTGTATAAGAGCAAGAAATAGTGTGAAAGCAGCACGCGTATCTGATTTGTTCTTTAAGAGGTATACCCAGCAGTGTCTTGAATATAGATCAACAAAAGAGATGTAATATTTAAATCCATTAGAAGCAACAGAAGCAGGTCCCCATAAATCCACTTCTACAAGTTCAAAAGGTGAAGTATACACTGTATTGAAGGATGGAAAGGGAAGTACATGACTTTTCCCTAACTTACATGCTCTACAAACAGTATGAACATCGAGAGGAACTTGTTTATTCAAAACTAACTTAAAAACATCTCGTGAAGGGTGGCCAAGACGCTGATGCCACAGCCAGTAAGGATAATGAACTTCAGTGGAATGAGCCATTGCAGAACTAGGAGATGAAGCCTCAGTGAATGTGTATAAACCACCTTCCTGAACTCCATGCAGTAGAGTAGTACCTGTAGACTCATCCTTCACACAGCAAGAGTTGGCATGAAATTCCAAAAAGACATTATTATCAGCAGTAAACTTTGATACGGATAAAAGGTTACATGTGATCTCAGGAACATGAAGCAAATGAGATAAACGAAGCTGCCGTGATGAAGTTATAAAAGTAGCTTGCCCTATACTAGAAATTGAAAGAGCAGATCCATCACCTAAATGAACTTTACTCGCACCAGAGTAAGTGTTGGCAAAGTGAAGAGCATCAGGGGCATTGGTGACATGGTGCGTAGCACCAGAATCAGGGAACCAAGTCACAGACGATGGGCCAGGGGTAGCAACAAGGGAATTCACTTGAGGAGGATCAGTGGATTGCCCGGGAGTAGCAAGATCAGGAGCAACAGTAGTGATAAAAGGATCATAGGCAGCATCAGTAGATTCAGTTGTGTAGCAAGCATGAGCTTCAGAGGTCACTGAAGGTTTTGGTTGAGAGGGAGAGCCACGATAGTTCTTGTCAAATCGATGCCAACAACGGTCAGCAAGATGACCCAGTTTTCCACATACTTGACACTGAGTTCTGGGTCTGCCACGAAAACGACCACCAAAGGGCACAGAATCCTCACGACGGCGAGAATCATCAGAGAAACGGGTGTTGTTAATTCCAATTGGCATGCGAAGGGGATCAGCAACACGAGTTTCAGCATCCACCAGGATTGAGACAGCAGCTTCAACAGTGTAAGGATCGCGACTAGCTGAAATTACAGCGACAAACGGATCGTATTCAGAGGGCAATCCGTTGAGTATGGTGGCTATCTGTTTAACAGCGGAGACCGGACTGCCACATGAGGCAAGGAGATCACAGATCTCTTTGATCTGCATGGTGTAGGCACGCATTGTCATATCAACCTTCTTGATAGAGCGGAGACGACAGTGTAAATGCATCAGTTTGGTGGTGGACAACTGAGAATACAAGCTGGAGATGGTTTTCCAGATGGAAGCAGTGGTGTCAGCACCAACCAGCTGGGGTAAAATGGTAGGTCCAACAGTGGACAAGAGCCAGGAGGCGGGAGAGCTGTCCTGTTGAATGAATCGAAGATAAGCTGGGTTGGCTACACGAGATCCAGCATCATTTGTAATGAGCTTTGGTGGAGGAGAAATGGATGCATCAAGATAATCTTCAAGTCCATGACCCCGTATCATCAACATCACCTGCTGCTTCCAGAGTAGGAAGTTAGTATCATCCAATCGAATGATGATCCTTTTGTTGGAAAACGATTGTTCTGAACTTTCCTCTCGGACGGAGTCGGTGACCTCAACGGTAGGGTTAACCATGGCGAAGACGAGAAAGAAAAGAAAGGAAGGAAGGAAGGCTCAGGATCACTGAACGACTGATACCATGTGAAAACTACAATCAGTAGTGTATAACAATAAGAATGGGAAGAATCAAGCTGAATTTTCATTGATCGAAAGGTTGGTTTATATACAAGTGAGCTAACAGCTTTTTGACCTAATTCCTGGAGAAAAATAACAAACTTTTCCCTCCTAAAAGTTTGTTTTATGAAAACAGATTTGCAAGCTGTTTTGACAGCTGTGTAACAATCTTCAGCAGCTTCATTCAGCAACAACCTCACTCAGCTGCTTCATTCTTCAACAGAATCTAGGAGTGAAATGGATGGTCTTATTAGAGATGAGTCTGGTAGGATACTACTGCAGTTTTCTGAAGCATGTGGCCCCGATCCTCCTGCTTTGTGTGAACTAATTGCAGTGAAGGTTGGTCTATCAAAATTTATGTCCTTGGATTTGTGCAACAGGTTCAAGCTAATTGTTGAATGTGATTGCAAAAAGGTGACGAACTGGCTTTCTCCTACGGTTGTTCCTCCACACTCGTTTGTTAGTTTGGTGTCTGAGATTGGGGGACTTATTAGAGACAAGAATATGATTCTTCGCTTAATCCCTTGGTGTTGTAATGTAGATGCCGATGATCTAGCAAAGAAAGGCATGGGCTAGTACTTTGGTTATCAGTCTCAATATTAGGTGATTTCATACTTTGGCTTGTCATGTGTTCTGCATCGTTGGGTGTTTTCATATTTTGTCTCACAATTTGCTTGTAAGATGTAGATAAGATACATTTTTTTTCATAGATATAAGATCAACGAGGTTTTTTAACGTGGCTCGTACTAACATTCACCCTTTTATATCAATCACTAATAATATTTTGATTTTTTAAAAAAATATCACCAATCCTTTTATATTTAAAAAAATCTAAATTAAATATTTCATCTACTTAAAAAATATTTTTTAATAACAATATTAAACACTTATATTTTAAACCAAACAATCTAAAAATGTTTTTAAAAATTACTTTCTCACATCACTTCCTAAAACGATCCAAACTACCCATTTTAAGATTGTTCTTTTGTCTCAATTTCTCATAGCTCCAAGAAAACAGAATTCAAAAAACGGTTGACTAAATTGAATTCACCTGTCACTGTGTCTGTGAGACTGTGACTTTAATTGGCCGGGTTAAAATATTCGTTTCCATAATCATTAACCTACCTTTAATATATATCTCCCCCAAAAAAATTAACCTACCTTTAATACCAAAGACACATTCCCACTCCTCGTTTGAGAAATTATGGTATGGAATATCAATACCTGACTTAAATCCATATTTAGTATATTCTAAATTTTATTATATATGGATTGTTTAATCATAAGTTCAAGTTTATTTTGATAATTTATTTGATTGTATATTGTAAACCTTATATTGACATAGGTTTGGTTATATTTTAGTTATCATTTGAGTAGTATTATAATAATTGATTTTTTATTTTAATATAGATCTGATTATATTTTAATGGTCAATTAGATTATATATTATAATGATTTAATTTGGTGTAATATCCATTTAGATACAAGGTGACATAGCTGTCATTTGTTATACCTTATATACGTCTCTATTTATATTCACCGAAATATCACACGCCTCATCAGGAACCAATACACTGACTGATACACAGTCGCTTCCTTGCCTAGAAAGGCTAATGGCCGATTCAACACCGCTTCTTTACGACTCTGATAAACCGCCGGGATCCAAACGGCCACCTCGGTCCCTCGATGAGACCATCGAACGCTGCATCGGGGGCTTCGGGTGGTTCCAAATCTTTCAAGCAATACTTGTTTCATTTGCTTGGGTGTTTGACGCTCAGCAAACTTTCATCAGTGTATTCACCGATGCTGAGCCATCTTGGCATTGCACTGACGAATCAGTATGCGACAAGTCCTCCAACATTTGCAAACTCCCCAAGGATTCATGGTCTTGGGATTGGCCAGCGCACACATCAATTATATCGGAATGGGGCCACGAGTGTTCTGCCTCTTTCATCATTGGCCTACCTGCTTCTTCTTTCTTCATGGGTTGCCTATTTGGTGGGCTTGTGCTTGCCACGCTTGCTGACTCCACACTCGGCCGTAAAAATATGCTCTTGTTCTCGTGTCTAATGATGTCCTTTTCTTCGATATTCACCGTTTTTTCGCCCAATATTTGGATCTATTCAGCCTTGAGATTCATCAACGGGTTTGGCCGCGCAACTGTTGGAACTTGTGCCCTGGTGTTATCAACTGAGCTAGTGGGGAAACGGTGGCGCGGCCAGGCTGGTGTTATCGGTTTCTTTTGCTTTACTTTAGGATTTCTATCGTTATCGGTAATGGCATATGTAAATAGAGGTTCGTCCTGGAGAACTTTGTACCTCTGGATTTCGGTGCCAACAATTTTGTATTGTATATTATTTCTTTTTTCAGTTCATGAGTCCCCAAGATGGCTTTTCGTCAAAGGACGGAAAGAGGAAGCCATTAGGACACTCAAAAGCATGGCTCAGACTGCCAGTGCCTTGACAATGAGTTTCTCCAATGTCCTTATCGACCAAGATTCAGCCTCAGGGAATGACAATGTAGATATTTACTCTTCAATCAGGATACTTTTGAACAAGCGATGGGCCGCTCAAAGGCTAGCGGCCGTAATGGTTACGGGTTTCGGGATTGGTATGGTGTACTACGGCATGCCATTAGCCCTCGGAAATCTATCAGTCAATCTCTACTTAGGCGTCACATTAAACGCCTTATCCGAGCTCCCAGCTTCACTGATTATATTCTTCCTGATCGGAAAAATGAACAGGAAAGAGTCATTGTTGGGTTTCACAATCTTAAGCGGTGTATGCAGTGTAATGTGTGTGGTGATGGGGAGAGTGTGGCCAAGTTTACAGATAGCAATGGAGCTCATATCTTTCTTCAGCGCTTGCACCGCGTCCAACATGACGCTCATATACACATTAGAGCTGTTCCCCACATGCGTGAGGAACTCGGCCATCTCAATGGTGAGGCAGGCGCTTGTGTTTGGGGGAGTTTTTAGCCCACTGCTGGTGGCAGCGGGAAGGAAGAATAACTTGATATCGTTTGGGGTTTTCGGGATGGCGATCGGAATTTGTGGGCTGCCGTTGATCGGGTTACCGGAGACGAGAGGTGGCACAATATGTGACACTATGGACGAAGAAGAGCACAAACAGAAGGCCGCTATTCCAACGTTGGCATAAGCTGTGTGCTTCTAATTATTAGCAACTTGCAACAGTTGTTTATCTTGTTTTGTTAATACTGTTACTCTTATAATTAAGGAGACAATAGGGTTTAATGATCAACAAGAGGAGTCACCTTTAATTATAATTAATAAATTAATCACTTGTTTTAATCATATTAAATTATTTTAACTGACAAATTCGACTATCTTACTAGACAGTTTTTTACGTATGACAAAATTAATATTAATTTTCTTTTTTCTACTTTTCTCAAACTATTTTATTAGAAAACATTAATTTTATACTAACTAAGAATATATCATAATTAATCGAATCAAATTATTGGACTTTTTTATATTAATAAAGAATCGAAAACGGTTACTATAAATACAATAGAATGTTTGTGATATAATTGTGAGGTTTTAACAAAGTTTTGAATCTTTAAGTCTCCAATAATCAACGGAAGAAGAAAAAACAACTCGAGATTTTGCTCTGTAAAATATGTTCCATTTACGATCGAAAAATAATTTTTAGTGACGAAAGAAGAACTTAAACAAAGCTTTTCACAATAATTTTCAGTTAATCGAGCTCCATTGACTTAGTGGTCGTGGATGTTTATCTACCTCACCTTGTATAGGATCGAATCATGATATATATTTTAAGAATATTATTATTGTAACTCTACTTGATAAAAAAAGAGGGGCTTAATGCACTTCCCTCCCTAAACTTTACATGTTTTTCCAACTTACCCTCTAAAGTACTTTTTCACCACTTTTGCCCGTGAACATTTTGCGACGTTTCCTATATTATCCCAACCGTTAAAAAAATTTCGTCCTAACCAATCAAAACGCGACACATCACCTAATTGTTTTGTTTTCTTAATTTTCGATTTTATTAAATATTCATTAAATTGATTTTATTTTACCAAAATACCCTCATATCTTTCCTCAAACCTCACCCCCTTACCCCATCCCCTCCACCACCGAACGATGATTCCAACAGTCCTACAGTGAGTTGAACCATAGTCACTGGTATGACTTTGACTCGCCTCGACTCAAGGAACTCAAAAATAACGGCAGCGCAGTGAATAAACGTCAAACGGACAACGAAACTGAAATATATTTTACATTTGGTGCTTTTGCTTTAGCTGCGTAGAGTTTAATGTTAGCATTTGACACTACTCAGGTGATTATAACATTTTTTAATTATAATTTAATTTATTTAACTATTTTTCTCCAAGTTTATTGGGAGGTGCTCGGTGATTGAGGCGGAATTGTGGGGAATTGCCACGGGTCTAGAGCTTGCTTGGGCGATGGGGTTTAAATGTATTGTGGTTGAATCCAAAAATGCAAATACATTAAGAGTGAGTCAACAAAGGTTGCGCAAGGGTGCTCTGATCGCTCTTGTTAGTTATGTTAGGGAGTAATGCAGTTGGGAATGGTGCGTATTATATGCTCACGTTACGCGTTGCAATAATGATGTGACGGATAGGTTAGCGAAACTTGCATCAGAAGCAAGTTTTGAGGCGATTGTCTTTGACGAATCTCCGGATGAGGTGTTACCTATGTTGCATTTTGAAGAATTAGGTTGATATTTTAGTTTGTTGGATGTGTTAGGATATTCGAGGTTGTTTTTTAGTTCTTTCTTCGTTTTTGTAATTATTATTATGTGCACTTTTTTCCCTTCATTTAGGTTTAGAGAAGTTTTTTAACGAGGTCGTGGTAGCATCCCTTTTTTCTACCAAAAAAACCTCTTCTAACTTTAACTCACCGAAATCGAATTAAGGCCATGAAGGGACAAAAGTGCCTTTACTATTATTCATATCACGAAGTCTCATACAACGATTACACTGATAACTAAAACAATGTCGTCTCAACATTATACATCATAATCATAGATTTCACACGAAATATATTAATTCTTTAAAATTTTAATTAATAATTTTCTTTCGAGATATATCATTTTCACTCAGAGCCAGAAAATATTTTTTGCTATAATGTTAAAATTCGCCTCCACATTTAATTGAATTGTTTCATTGATTTTCATTCTTTTTCTTTTTTAGTTTAAGCTAAAGTATTTACCGTCGATAACAGTGATTAATCCCCTTACTATGAATGTTTTCACTAAAAGATAAACGATTGACTATAAAATACACTTCGTTCTTAAACCACCTATCAAAATGTACTTCATTTTTTATTTTCATTCTTTTTCTGAAACACTTTATTTCTCAATATTTTTTATTATCAAAATGGCTCTTATCCAAATAAAAATCATTATTCGACTAACTATCAAAACATTTCCATATGTTTAAATATGTGGTGAATTACTTATGTAGCATAATGACACGTTAGCAAACTTTTTTCCTTTTAAAACTAATTTTATATAATTAATTTTATTAAATCATCCTCCTCCAATAAAATAAGGGTAATTGTTCTATACACAAGCGCTTGTGGAAACTTTTTTACACAAGCGCCTTAGTTTTAGGGGTTAGGGACTTCGTTTAGGGTTTAAATTTTAGGGGTATAAGTGTAGTAGTTTTGAATTTAGGGATTGTTGATAGAATTTTGGGTTTAGGGTTAAAATTTAGGGTTTATAGGTTAAAACCTAAATCCCCACCCATATTACCCTAAAACTAAACCCTAACCCTAAACCCTAAATTCTAACCCTAATTCCTAAATTCTAAACATGAACCCTAAATTCTAAACATTTACACTAAAACCCATAAACTTTAAAGCCTAAACACTAACCCTAAACCCTATAATTGAGGCGCTTGTGGAAATAAAAACTTTCCACCGCCAGTGTATAGGATATTAATCCATAAAATAATAACAAGTTTAAATTATAACAAATTAAAATTTAATTTTAAGATAATTTGTGCCAATCAAAGAAAAGTTATTAGTCATTTTTCCAGCATTTGTTATTAGAGTCTCATTTTTTCCAGCATTTGTTATTAGAGACATACTTTTAAAATTAAAAAAATTCAATATTTATTTAGAGCTTACTCTTAGAAATCAATTTTAAATATTTGTTATTAGCGGCGTACTCTTAAATTATTTTTAAGAGCTCAGATTGATTTGTACTGTCAAGAGCAGGTATTCGGTTAAATGTACTGTTTATATTTTAATTAACTATTTATAGTTCAATATTTATGTTAAAATTAGATGCCTTATTAAAATAATCATTATGTTGTAGTTTATTTGGAGACCGTACGACGATGATCGCATTTTTGTACCGGATGATCTGCTAAAACATTCTAATTAGTGGTGTAGTGTTACACCGTTGATCCATTTTGCGATTGTCGAGTTCCACTTTGTCGACAGGGTGCTAGGGCAATTTGGCTTCCACCAGCCCATTCCGTATCCCAACACTGAACATGACTATTTGCACGATTTTGATGGACGCGGCATGGCAAATGTAAATTGGGAAGCTGTACATGCCAACTACATTAATATGTGGAACAACATAGCTTCAACGATATCGTTTCGCGCTCCACTTCAAGATGATGATTTTAAATTTCAGATGTCAGAGTACCTGATCTATTTTTTCAATAATGGAATGTTTTACTTAACTTTGGTCGATGAACGGGAACAATGTAGAAATATAAGAAAAAATATGGTGGTAAGGGTGAATCCTCTAAGAGTGCAGCAGCGGGCGCATCTCAAAATCCCGTTTGGAATGGGAACCCTGAAGGTCTACCAACAACTTGGGAACATCCGGAAGTAGGCTCGCTAGTTATATGGGAGAAAGAACCGGCTCCTACATATGTAGGGAAGAGCGGTCACATGGACATGTTCACAACACCGCCTCCTATGCCATCAGTGACTGAGGAGGTGAGCCACACTGAAGAGGATACTGAAGAGGATCCCGAGGCAGAGCAGAGGCCACAACATAAGAAGATCCCGAAGCACACTTACTTTTCGATAATATCCACTCATTGTCAGAAATTACGTAAAAGGATGCAGGAAAAAATTATGTATTTTGTGTAATACATTAGAGACATTTGAGTTTGAATTTGAATTTTATTATTTTTTATTTTCACTGTATATTCTTTTATTAATCACGTAATCTAAAACTAAAACTAATTAAAAATAAATTATCACTAATAAACCATAAAACTAATTTAAAAAAATAAGGGAAGTGATCACTAAAAAATAAATATTAACATAAACCATAAACATATAATATTTTTGAATACAAACATAACAAAACATTGAGGCATAGACACATATCATGGTTCATTTGGACAATTTAATTTTGAATGGCCTTCAGCCCTACATATCGAACATCTATTTCGTTGTCCCTTCTCTCTGTGATGAAGATCCATACTGGTATAGACGCGAGTCGATCTATGTCGGCCAGTTGGAGTTCTGCGAAGTTTAGGATCCAGTAACCATTTTTCATGCTCCACTAACGGCCAATACTTTGAATTTGCGCTCGGTGGGAACTCAATTCTGTAAATATTGACTATCCATTGAAGATCGAAGCATTGGTCAACATAGCTTTACGGGTCAACCCCCACATACATACATGCTGCAACTGCATGAGCGCATGAATATTGCCGCGCCTGAAACTCGCCACAGTTACACTATCTACGTCTGAAATTGACTCGAAATATATTTGAGTGGGCTACTTCGTTGTTCCGTCTCGAACCAACAACATCGAAAGTCTGGATGTGTCGGTCAAATGAGTGAACGGTCAACGACGTTGTATTCATCACATTTTTTTGCATTTTCATCACAATATCCTCTGCCCAACGTTGCCCCCTATTTATTAAGGACTCGATGTGCTTCCTTTTAACAGGCCAAACCTTAGCCAACCTGTAGTACGTCTCTTTCACCAAGCTTGCTATTGTGAGATGAAGTGGTCCTTTTAATACTCTATTTATACACTCCACAAGGTTTGTTGTCATTTATCCGTATCGTCTACCACCTTCATCATACGATTAGGCCCATCTTTTTCTCTCGATATTGTTGGCCCAACTCCAAACACGCTCACCATATTTCTGTAAATTCGCCATCTTCGCTCGAATCTTTAAGTAATTTTCCCCATCGATCGTGTAGGTTCTGAACATTAGCATCAATAGTCAGATTAACAGCTGGATCAATAGTCGGCCCTTGTGATGTTGCATATGTCGACGACCCACATTGATGGAATCCATTATATGTCCCACATGCCAATATCGAGACAAAACTTCCTCCGCAAATATCAAGCTCGTTACCGAAACCCATTTGACTGGATTTGCCAACAACATTTCTAGATAGGTCGAGAATATCATGCACCTCAGCAAACAACTTCACATTTCGAATATCCATAGACTCATGCTCTGCGATCAATACTCCCCTATATGTATTATCTTCGAGAGCTATTGCAGAATATCTGACCGGATTGTGACATGTCAGCGACCCTATATCAATTACACATGCACTTACACCACTACTTCGTCACATCACTGCAACCCTATATCAATTACAAAAATTACTCACCCATCCAATCAGATAACAATTAAAAAAATTTATCTTACCACCCTACACCTGCACCTACACCACTACTTCGTCACATCACTGCAACCTTGTATCAATTAAAAAAAATCTACTCACTCATCCAATAAGATAACACTTTAAAAAATTTATCTTACCACCCTACACCACTACTTCGTCACATCACTGCAACCCTATATCAATTAAAAAAAATATACTCACCCATACAATCAGATAACAAATAAAAAAATTATCTTACCACCCTACACCTACACCTACACCTGCACCTACACCTACACCTACACCACTACTTCGTCACATCACTACAACCCTATATCAATTAAAAAAATCTACTCGCTCATCCAATCAGATAACAATTAAAATTTGTTTATCTTACCACCCCACACCTGCACCTACACCACTACTTCGTCACATCACTGCAACCCTATATCAATTAAAAAAATCAACTCACTCATACAATCAGATAACAATTAAAAAAAAATTATCTTACCACCCTACACATGCACCTACACCACTACTTCGTCACATCACTGCAACTCTATATCCATTTAATAAATTCCTCTCACCCATCCAATCAGATAAAATATTAAATCCAATACCCCCTTCCGAGGAATACCAATCAGATATAAAAATTAAACCTAATACTCCTTCCCGAGGCATACCGTTAGATAATAATTACAAATTTTTAGTCTTTGAACCCTACACATGCGCCTACACCACTACTTCATCACATCACTGCAACCTTATATCAATTAAAAAAATTCCCACCTATTCAATCAGATAATAATTGAAAGAAATTTATCGTACCAGCCTACACTTGTACCTACACTACGACTTCATCACATCACTGCAACCCTATATCAATTAAAAAAAATTCTTCTCACCTATTCAATCATAAAATAATTTATAAAATTTATTCTTACGAACATCCCCATTGTTAAATTTAACAAGAACATACCATAGCATTGTTAAATCTAATACTTATTATAAATTAAATATCTATCCTAATTACAAAAAATTAATATTATACTAATTTAAAAAAAATCGAATACCATTTGAAAACGGTATGTCCTCCATCCCTTTTTGATTAGTTCCAGCCCATTCATGTGCTTACACGTGGCACAAGGAAGGGTATATCTACCCTATTTGAAATCGGGCTGTGCACTATCAGGTTTCCAATAGTGACTTAATTTTTTTATTATTTTTTGCCTTTTCACTGTTCAAAAACGGGAAGCTTTCCCACCGTTTTGTGCAGTGCACAGTATTCCACTATATTTATGGAAATAAAATGGGGGCTACCAACTTACCATATTTGTGAGAAAAAAAAATTCATCCACAATATCTTTGGAATTCCTCCAATAATTTTGCGTGGCCTAACCTAGATATATGCTGACATGGTTTGACGTGTCATACACTCATCTCCCCCATTGTATTGGTTGTCATTTTTTTTTTCCATTTTATGTAAAGCTGTGAATGGTTGAGTCACGTACACCTCTATTTATTTGCACCCAAACAACAAACTATCTCACACCTCTCCTAATCACAAATCAATACACGCTCACTTGCTTCCTTGCTTACAACGGTGTATGGCCGATTCAACACCGCTTCTTTCCGACTGTGATAAACCGGCAGATCCCAAGCCGCTGCCTCGATCCCTGGATGAAACCATCGAGCGCTGCATCGGAGGCTTCGGGTGGTTCCAAATCTTTCAAGCAATACTCGTCTCATTTGCTTGGGTGTTTGACGCTCAACAAACTTTCATCAGTGTATTCACCGATGCTGACCCATCGTGGCACTGCACTGACGAATCGGTGTGCGACAAGTCCTCTAACATTTGCCAACTCCCCAAGGATTCATGGACTTGGGATTGGCCAGCGCACACATCAATTATATCGGAATGGGGCCACGAGTGTTCCACATCTTTCATCACTGGCTTGCCCGCTTCTTCTTTCTTCATGGGTTGCCTATTTGGTGGGCTTGTGCTTGCCACGCTTGCTGACTCCACACTTGGCCGTAAAAATATGCTCTTGTTCTCATGTCTAATGATGTCCTTTTCTTCGATATTCACCGTTTTTTCTCCCAATATTTGGATCTATTCAGCCTTGAGATTCATCAACGGGTTTGGACGCGCAACTGTTGGAACTTGTGCCCTGGTGTTATCAACCGAGCTAGTGGGGAAACGGTGGCGCGGCCAAGCTGGGGTTATCGGTTTCTTTTGCTTTACTTTAGGATTTCTATCGTTGCCGGTAATGGCATATGTGAATAGAGGTTCCTCATGGAGAACTCTGTACCTCTGGATTTCGGTGCCAACAATTTTGTATTGTATATTAGTTCATTTCTTAGTTCATGAGTCCCCAAGATGGCTTTTCGTTAAGGGACGTAAAGAGGAAGCAGTTACCACACTCAAAAGCATGGCTCAGACTGCTAGTGCCTTGACAATGAGTTTCTCCAATGTCCTAATCGAGCAAGATTCAGCCTCGGGAAATGACAATGTAGATATTTACTCCTCAATCAAGATAATGTTGAACAAGCGATGGGCTGCTCAAAGGCTAGCGGCCGTGATGGTGGCAGGTTTCGGGATTGGTATGGTGTACTACGGCATGCCATTAGGCCTCGGAAATCTATCAGTCAATCTCTACTTAGGCGTCACATTAAACGCCTTATCCGAGCTCCCAGCTTCACTGATTACATTCTTCCTGATAGGGAAAATTAACAGGAAAGATTCATTGTTGGGTTTCACAATCTTAAGCGGTGTATGCAGTGTAATGTGTGTGGTGATGGGGAGAGTGTGGCCGAGTTTACAGATTGCAATGGAGCTCATATCTTTCTTCAGCGCTTGCACGGCGTTCAACATGGCCCTCATATACACATTAGAGCTGTTCCCCACATGCGTTAGGAACTCGGCGATCTCAATGGTGAGGCAAGCGCTTGTGCTTGGGGGTGTGTTCAGCCCACTGCTGGTGGCTGCTGGTAGGAAAAATAACTTGATATCGTTTGGGGTTTTTGGGATGGCAATCGGGATTTGTGCGCTGCCAGTGATCGGGTTACCGGAGACGAGAGGTGGCACAATTTGTGACACAATGGACGAAGAAGAGCACAAACAGAACGAAAAGGCGGCCGCAAATCCAACTTTGGCATAAGCTGTATGGGTCCAATCATTAGCAACTTTGCAATAATCTGCATTTGTTGTACATCTCTTTAATCTCATGTATAAATAAAGTTTAGGGTAAACTACATAGTCATCGAGCTTTTAGGGTAGATTCATTTTAGTCACTGTACTTTTAAAATATTCGATAAGGTCACCCAATTTTTAGTTCGCATTTGATAAGGTCATCCAACTTTTAATTCACTTTCGATACGGTCCATCTCGTTAACTCTCGTTAAATTTTACGTTAGTTTTGTGATTTTTCTTAATAAAAATGGGTAAACCACATCAATCATCACTCGAATTTCTTCTCACTCCTATTTTGGTCACTAGAGTTTAACAATTTAATAAATTAACTTTCGAATTATTCATATTTTGGTCACTCTCAAATGACATGATTATACAAATAGAAAAATTCGATTAATCTTTTAAAAAATCATTTAAAAAAATCAGGGTAATGATTTTTTTCACTTTGCTTATTAAATTTATCATATTTACGTATTTGATATTTTAATAAGCAAAGTAAAAAAAATACTACTCGAATCAAATATTCCAATTAACCGGTCAATCGATTATTCGATTTAATTGGTACAATATAAGATCGAGAATTGAACAATATGAATTTAGCAATTAACCAAAATAATTTTTAAGGATTAGTCGAACACGGTTTCGGTACAAATTTTTAAATAAATTTTAAGGATTAATCGAACCTGATTTCGGTATAAATTTTTAAAATAAATTATTTTATTTTGGTACTGAAATCGGGTTTGATTAATCCTTAAAAATTATTTTGGTTAATTGCTAAATTCATATTATTCAATTCTCGATCTTATATTGTATCAATTAAATCGGATAATCGATTGACCGGTTAATTGGAATATTTGATTTGAGTAGCATTTTTTTTATTTTGCTTATTGAAATATCAAATACGTAAATATGATAAATTTAATAAGCAAAGTAAAAAAAATCATTACCTTGATTTTTTTAAAGATTAATCGAACTTTTCTATTTGTATAACCATGTCATTTGAGAGTGACCAAAATATGAACAATTCGAAAGTTAATGTATTAAATTGTTAAACTCTAGTGACCAAAATAGGAGTGAGAAGAAAGTTGGGTGATGATTGATGTAGTTTACCCATTTTTTATTAGGGAAAACTACACCACTGACCACCAAACAAATTGGGGATACCTATTTGGATCACCGAACTATAGAAATCGTCAATCATACAACTGAACTTATAAAATCAACCTATTTTGACCACCGCCGTTAAAAACCTAACGGTGGAGTGACGGAACTGCCACGTGACAATTGATGGAAAATTTTGAAATTACACATTTGGTCCCTGTTATTTACACATTCTTTCAATTTAGTCATAATTTTAAATTAATAAAATAATAAATTATTTAATTAAGTGGTAACACGTGTCAGCACCTTATTGGAGGATTTTAATAATTTATATTTAATTTTATTAATTTATTTTCGCAGGATTTGAACCCAAGACAATAAGGCATAAAGCCAATGGCTTTGCCACTGCACCAAGCCCAATTTTATGTCATAATTCTCCAGATATAATATATATCTCCTATTAGTTTCTACATTTATAAGTCAAAAGCTCAAACCCTAAACACTAATTTCACATATATAAATCATAAACCCTAAACTCTAACCCTAGATATTTCAAACTAATTTCACGCTAGATATTTCAAATTAAACCCCAAACCCTAAAAATTTCAAATTAATTTCACGCTAAATATTTTAAATTAAACCATAAACCCTAAATATTTGAAATTAATTTCAGCCTAAATATTTCAAATTAAACCACAAACCACAAACCCCAAACCTTAACTTTAAACCCTAAAATTTTCAAATTAATTAGGGTTTGGGGTTTGTGGTTTAATTTGAAATATTTAGGCTGAAATTAATTTGAAATATTTAGAGTTTAGGGTTTTAATTAAAATGGTCAGCGAGTAATTAATTTGAAATTTTTAGGGTTTAAGGTTAGGGTTTGGAGTTTAATTTGAAATATTTAGCGTGAAAATTAATTTCAAATATTTAGGGTTTAGGGTTTAATGCTTAATTTGAAATATTTAGAGTGAAATTAATTTAAAATTTTAGGGTTTGGGTTTAGGGTTTAATTTAAAATATTTAGCGTGGAATTAATTTGAATTTTTTAGGGTTTGGGGTTTAATTTGAAATATTTAGCGTGAAATTAATTTGAAATATTTAGGGTTTAGGGTTTAATGCTTAATTTGAAATATTTAGAGTGAAATTAATTTAAATTAATAAAATTAAATATAAATAATTAAAATCTTCCAATAAGGTGTTGACACGTGTCACCACTTAATTAAATAATTTATTATTTTATTAATTTAAAATTAGGACTAAATTGAAAGAATGTGTAAATAACATGGACCAAATGTGTAATTTTAAAATTTTTCCATCAATTGCCACGTGGCAGTTCCGTCACTCCACCGTTAGGTTTTTAACGGCGGTGGTCAAAATAGGTTGATTTTATAAGTTCGGTAATCTGATTGACGATTTCTATAGTTCGGTGGTCCAAATAGGTATCCCTAATTTGTTTGGTGGTCAGTGGTGTAGTTTTCCCTTTTTATTAAGGAAAAACACAAAACTAACGTGAAATTTAACGGGAAGGACTATATCGAATGCAAAATAAAAGTTGCGTGACCTTATCGAATGCGAACTAAAAGTTGAGTGATTTTATCATATATTTTAAAAATAAGATAACCAAAATGAATCTACCCTGAAAATTCGGTGACCATTTATATAGTTTACCCTAAAGTTTATTAGTACTATTTTGTAGACCTCGTATCGTATAAATCATATTATAATACATAAGTATAACCATTGGTATATACTATGAATGGTACGTAGGACCAAACTAATATATTGTAAAATCAATTGTCCCACACCCACAAAATGTTGAGAGAAAAATTAAAATAACAAATGAAAGTGACGGATCTATGTGTATTGTGTTTTACCTTGAAATTTTTAAAGTTGCACATTTATCTTTAATTTCTTAATATTTATGAATTAATTTTTATTTTTATTTTATTTTTGAAATTTTTATTTGTGCCCACCCTAAAATTTTGAGCTTATATTCACTCTAAAAAATATTTTTAGTTCCGCCATCAACCGTATCCGGTCATCTAAATTCTAAGCAAGCAAAAACTTTGGTCCTCACACATACAGTCGGTACGTGGTATGGCCACATTAGTATCACCTTAGTACATGGTATGAAAATGGCATTGGCTTGAAAAACTGGGAATCCTTCCATCAATGGAGAGTAATGAAGAATAAGCCATATGGGGCCAGTCTGACTAGATGCAAGATCACTCCATGGCAAAACAGACGCATCTAGAAAGGAAATGGGGACTGCATGTGCCTTTGGCACCCTTGATTTCTCGTGTTGTTTTGTTATTTTACACTTTACCATCAATAATTAAATAAGAATGAAATATTTATGATTGGCTTCTCTAATTTTTTTAAAAGAAAAAAATAATCATCTCCCGAACAAGTAAGACTTGTGTAGGACAGTGGGGGATCTTACATGGCAGATCCACCAAATTACTAAATGGAGAGGCATGGTTAGCTAAAAAACCTAAAAGGTTGGTGGTGAGTGGAGCAAAGTGTATATCTGGCTAAGATAAGATGAAGGTGTGGAGTCAGTGCCTGCTGTCACCTCAAACAGGGAAACTATTGTTTGATTTCAGTACATGTGGAGAAGGTTGAAGACACCATACGATGTGTAGCCTGAGGATTTTTTTTTTTTTTTTGAATAAAGTCGCTCTGAAATGTTCCAATTTTAAAATTTATGGCCTTATCTTGTGATTTGAGCCACGTACTTTTTGTTTTGTTGTTTTTTCGGTTCTTTAAAATTTTGTCTTAATTAATATGAATTGACTCGTGTTACACACTTAATTCTGGTGGGTGAGTGTTGCTTATAATTTGGACCAGTTCTCGTTGTGACGGGTGAGCCACATGCTTTTTAATCATCATTAATTCAAGAGGAAATTTGGTAAGACATAACATTGAACTCAATTGCTCTTGAATAGAATTACAGTGGTTAACCTGAGTTTGAAAGCCTACGAGGAATTCAAATTCACTGAATTCCGTTCCAATTATGTCCGAAGGTTGCCCTTACGCAGTCAAATGCTCCAAGCACAAACGTGTTAGAACTTGTCATTTCCATTTTCGGCCAACTTCTTATCTATCTACTCTTTGAGATCTGCATATCCACACCCAAATCCACCAAATTTCTTCTATTTCTTGTAAACCCTTGTGGGGATAAAAAAAACCCTAATTTGGTCCAAACCATCCAATCTTACATCAAAGCATGGAGAAAGGGAAATAATAAGATGACTCATACAAGATTCAAATCTTGTTTGCATCGGAAGTAAACATGCTTAAATAAGTAGTCGAATTACAAGATAAATTTATATAACATATTGATTTGATCATGTTGGTCGCACATCTCTTTTCCAAGATCGAACCGGGAATTCGAGTCATTAGTTACGGAAACAATCCGTCCCTAACCGCTGTAAGTCGATCACTGTATAGATTTAGTGATGGATGTTCTTGACACGGATACCCCTTCGCTAGTAAGATCTGTCACAAAATTGAGAAATTTTATCACTGAAAGTAATTCTACATATAATCGTCCCAATTTTACAGATTTTTCATTACTGTAATATATGTCCAATCGAGTAGGTGTTCGTCACTATTTTTTTTGTTAAGGCTTAACATAAATAGGTGCTTAAATTATGTTTTTTTTTTCAGTTAAATACCCAAACTATTTTTGGGCTAAATAGATGCCTAAAGTTTCATTCCGTGGCTAATATAAGGTTCTTCGTTAATTACCACCGTTAAAGGACACGTGTCATCCCCTGAAAATTTCAAAATTATATTAAAAATAAATAAAATTACTTAATTTTCAGAAATTCTCTAAGTTTTTCATATTTCACAAAACAACCCCAAATTTCAAAATTCCTAACTCCCCAAAACCTAAATCCCGATTTGGGCTGATTCCGCCGCCGATTGTCATGCCACCTCCCACCACATTGGTCATCGGACTGTCTCGACCATTTCCCCCAGCACCCCGTCGCCGGAAATTGACCGACGTCGTACAAATCGCTGAAATTGTCGAATGATTCTTTTGAACGATTTGCAACGAACGGCAGCAGGGGCGATGAACGACGCGTGGGTTGTTCGGCGAGGAGAGGGCGCTTCATTCTGTCGCCGACAACGTGGCCAACATCGGCAAGAGTGGTCGGATTTGGGGAGTTTAGGGATTTGGGGACTATTTTGAGAATATTTAAAAATTTCATGATATATATTTTTTGTTTTATTAATTTTATTTATTTATAATATAATTTTCGAATTTTCACGAGGTGACACGTGTCTTTTAATAGTGATAATTAACGGAGAACCTTAAATGGGTCATGAAATAAAACATTAGATACTTATTTAGTCCGAAAAATAGTTTGGGCAGCTAACTGGAAAAAAGGGCATAGTTTGAGTGCCTATTTGTAGAGGTGGCAATCGGGTCGTTCGGTTCGGGTTCGGGTCTAATTCGGGTCTGTGATGAGTCGGGTCCGGTTCGGGTATTGGATCGGGTCAAAATCGGATCGGTTGTTTTCGGGTCGGGTCAATATCGGATCGGTCGCTTTCGGTTGGGGTCAAAATCGGGCCGTTCGGGTCGCTTTTAGTTCGGGTCAAAATCGGGTCGTTCGGGTCGATTTCGGGTCGGGTCAACAGTTGAATTTTTTGGGTCAAATCGGTTTGACTTAGGATCTAATTGAGCTAACTAAAATCTAGAAGCATAAATCACGAACATAATTAAAATAATTTTAAAACAAAATGTAAAATTTCAATTAAATTAATCTAAATTGAAACTCAATTAAATTAAGAAAAAAAGAGAAAGATAATTGGTAAAAATAGAGAGGGGAAAAGACAAAATTTTGGAGGGAAATAAGCCACCAATTTTTTAAGCTAGATTGAAAAAAAATAAAGAAAAAGATAATTGGTAAAAATAGAAAGGGAAAAGACAAAATTTTGGAGGGAAATAAGCCACCAATTATTTAAGCTAGAGATTAATTATTTTTTAGGTCATGTTGCATTTAAAATGATAAATTTTAGTACTAATATTTAACTTTAAGTTTTAGTTTAATTTAATTTAGTCACAAGTATCCCACGGTTTAGACTTCGAATATAGAAATCACCTCCCGTAGTGATATTTAGTCTCTAAAAATTTACTTTTAGTCAAAATTAACTAATCTTTGTAATTTAGTCTATTAATTTAATATAATGATATTTTTGTTTATTTTAATTTCTAAGATTTAATTTTTAGCCAAAATTGACCCATATTTATTTATATGATTTAATTATAAAATTGGTCATTGGACTTTCAAATTTCTTCACTTTCAAATTGTCAATTTAGTCCACAATTTCAGTTTTATGCTATATTTTATGGTGAAATTATAAAATTGGTCACCAAACTCTCAAATTTTTCTACTTTCAAATTGTCAAGATGGTCTCTAATTCTGGTTTTAGCTATATTTTATGGTAAGATTGTAAAAATTGTTTCTAAATTCGGTTTATGGTTTAGGCCTTAGTGTTAATGGTTTAGGGTTATTGATTTTAGATTAATTTCTATGGTTTAAAGGTTAACAATTTAGGTTTCTAGGGCTTAGTGTTAATGTTTTAGGGTTTATGGTTTAGTTTAAGGTTATTGGTTCATGAGATTAATTTCTATGGTTTAAAGTTTATTGTTTAGGATTTATGGCTTAAGATTAAATATTGGGAGAGAAAATAGTACATTAAAATTCTAAATTTAAAAATTAGTAGGGAAAAAAGTTTTATTTAATTAATAGTTAAACGTAAAATGACATAAAATATTATTATACCACAATTTTGATTTTGACAAGAGCAACGGTCTCTTCCATGGTATAGTACAAAAAGATAATAAAACATACTTCATTTTATTATTTATTATATTGTTAAAAATAGATAATATTAAAAATAAATTATTTATTTATTTTACCTTAATTTTCGGGTTAAAATCGGGTCGATATTCGGTTCAGCTTTCGGTTCGGGTAGCATTCGGTTCGAGTCTATTCGGTTCGGGTCTATTTCGGTTCAACAAAAAATTTCGGTTCGATTTATTTTGGGTTTCAGGTCAACTTCGGATCATTATGTTCGGGTCAAAATTAGATCTCGATTCAGATAATTCGGTTCAAATTTCAAGTCAAATTTGCCAGGTCTACCTATTTGCCTATTAAACCTTTTTTGAACATGGGTGCCCGTCACTATATATATTTCTCGTCATGGATTGGAAGTTGTATACCTGCCATTGTTTGCATCATCATAATTAATAAAGTGATGTAAAGTTTTCATTCATATTTGTAGAAAAGAGAAGGATCATTACGTTGTCAATGAGCGGATACCAAAAAAAATTATGGGTAAACTACACGTGTCACCACCTTATTGAATAATTAATTTATTTTATTAGATTAAAATTAGGATTAAATTGATATATTGTGTAAATATAGAGGATCAAATGTGTAATTATACCAATTTTTTAAACAGTTTCGTCAACTTTTTTGTTTTTTTAACAACGTGTGGCTAAAATGGAATCATTTAAATAGTTGTGTGGTGCATTTGCGACAAAAAATAATATATTGGTCATTTTAACACCAAACTCATAGTTAAGTGATCATTTGTGTAGCTTACCCAAAAATCATTTGGCATTATAGGAAATAGTAAGGCAAACAAGCGATAATGTTAACAGTGACGCAGGATATAAGTGGGGGCCTTGAACCACCCTTCATTTCTCTTTCTTGAATTACTATGTAGTTATAAATTTTATGGTAAACTATATAAATAGTCTCGTGACTATACTCCAATTATTTTTTGCGTCCCCCGACTATCAGAGGTTACAAACTGGTCCCTCGACTTAAAAAAGTAACAAATTGGTCTAACACCGTTAAAAATCTAACAGCTGATGACGTGGTAGTTAATATAAATTAATATAATTATATAATTAGCCCTTAAGTTCTACACTTATTTTAATTTGGCCCTGATTCTAAAAAGTTAACCTACATAATTTTAATAATCTATCAATTTAGTCCACCGTATTTTCTATTTATCTTCTTTAATTCTTCAATTCATTTTCACTCCAAAATTCATTTAAGTTACATTAGAAACTTTACTTTGCAGGTTTGGACTTTGCGATTAAACAACAATCTCCAGGAAAAATGGCCATGCAAAACACAACATTCTCAAGCATTTTGCAAAAAGCTTTTTTCTCCACCTCGAGAATTCATATTTAATGACCAGTATTTTTGTTTTTAATCTCCGCGATAAAGGACTAGAGATAATGACATATAAAATCACAAATCAAGCATTTTCCGCTGGCAGTGAATATAAAATTACAAAGAACAAAACAATAAGCAAAATGGCACATACCCGATGGCACGAAAGGAGTTTGGCAAGCTCTCGATAATTCATTGCTAATAGAATTTGGCTTACCTTTTCACTCCAAATTCAAAAATTCATTTATTACATAACTCAATTCTTTGTAATTCACATCGAATTGATTACACCCATTGGGAAAAACAAGAACCAAACAATATGGGTGCTCAAATTCAATAACATGTAACTTGCCTTTGATCGATCTTGATGAGATTTTAAAGTCGTGGAAAATCTGAAGCCTCATTAGCTTCTCCAAATCCTTATATTCAAACACATCTAGAAGCTTGACGTCCCAACCAAGCGTTGTAGCAGCCATTGCAATAGCTCCAATCGCATGACCCACATCGTGGTTGTAGTACCGAAACACGCTTCCTTCGTATTTTCATGCTTCCCACCAGAAAAAAGAAGAAATCCCAATGAGAAATGAATTATTAGGGAAGAATTTGGGGGAAACCCCATAAAGGATTGTGGCTCGAAGCTCAAGAGAGCGTTCTTTGGAAACATAGTTGAAAAAAAAAGAAGAATCGGAGAGAGACTCAATAGGCGGAGCAATGAGATAAGCCTTAGTGGGGTGCAAATTACCGCTGCTGAGTTAACCCGAAGGGACCAAGTGGAGAAGCCGGTGGTTTTCCAAGCTAATAGAGCCAACAAATGTAAAAAAGTTAAGAGATGGTGGATTGGGTGATGGGTTTGGAAGGAGGAAGAAAATGGAAGAGAGAAGAATACAAAGGGCTAATTATGTAATATATCAATTTATATTAACTTTCACGTCGTTAACCGTTAGATTTTTAACGGCGTTGGACCAATTTGTTACTTTTTTTTAGTTGAGGGACCAATTTATAACTTCTGATAGTCGGAGGACGCAAAATATAATTGGAGCATAGTCGTGGACTATTTATGTAGTTTACCCTACATTTTAACATAGAACTATTAAGGGTGTGTTTGGTTCACGGAATGTAATATTACTTATGGGAATAAAATTACTGGAATGTAAGATTACATGATATATTACTGGAAATGTTATATTACCTTGTTTGGTTTGTTTGGCAGGAATGTAAGTGTGTTTAGTTGGGGGAATATAAGATTACCAGAAACTAAATTTTACCAAATTGTCCATGTGATATATTTTATTTCTAACAAGTTAGACTTCTATTGGTAAATTAAAAATATTTCGATAAAAATTCATAAAATAATATTTAAAATATTTTTAATATAACTAATATATCGAATTTGTATTTTTAAAATAATTTTCATAAGTATTATATTTATTTATATATGAAACATAACCAATCATATCAAAAAAATTCATAGTACAAAGTTGAGTTTAAAATTAAAAGCCATTGTTGGTATGAATTTTTATATTTTCATAATCAAATTTTTTAGTTGCATTTAAATTTTAAAAAAAATAAATGAGACATGTAATAAATTTTAAAAATCTATTTTTAAATTAATTTTTTGTTATTATTGAAATTTCTCCCACTTCTCTCCCTATAAATTTCTCCCACTTAATTCCTCAAGGTCTACTCCTAACTTCTATTTCCTCCTACTCTAACAACAAATAACTTTTTCACTAGAAAGATTTTAAAATCAAATTAGATAATAACAATCACCAAAATATCCAATAGCAATAGAAAAAATTCATACCCTTTGCTTGCAAATTAAATTTAACAGAGCAACCTGGAAAATCATATAAGCATATATTATGCATACATAACTCGGTTGCGATGACTCTTAATGACGTTCAAAACATTCCTCTTCAACGACACTTAAAAAACAAAAATTTATCATGCTCTACAGAATCTAAAAACAAGATCACCTAAATCTATTAAAGAACGCCTTTTTTATCAAGCATAATAACTATATAACCTAACTCTCAGACACCATAGACTTGCAATAAAATCATGAAGTAAATCAGAAAAGCTATAGGTGAAATTCCTTATGCTTTGATAGAATTCCAAAACACAACTAAAATAATTTAAATGCTTTTCAATTTATTCAACTCCATTTGAACCATATTTTCAATGACATACTCTTCATTTTCGATAATCCTTAAACCTACTCACTTACTAATTTTCAGTGCTCTCCTAGCCTCTTTAAAAACATCACATCCTTTGTAGCACTAGCATGGAACCAAATTCCATTCAGGTAGTGTCCCTCTATAATACGAGCTACAAACATCACCACACCACTAAAATATTACCCATTGTTGCCGTGCTCAACACTGGAAATTATCTCTAAAGTTCAACCTGATTCTGCATCTTGGACTAACTTTCCCTTATTCATTTCCCCTACAAAGCTTTAAACTACTCTAAACGATTCCAATTTCACCCAAAACGAAGGCACCTACCAGTCATCAAATCACGAACTAGGCAAGTAACTCCGCTATAATCATGAAATGTAGTTCATAGCAAAATTCTCTTCATAACACGAAATAAATAAATCATTCAACAAAAACACTCGATCATCAATTTTTTTCTTACAATCCATGCGCTTATTATTGGGTAATGAAACCGATGAAATTTCAATAGAAAATTTTCATTTAGAAACTAAAATCCCAAGCAAGAACAAAAAAAAAACTATAAATGCCTTACCTAATTGTCGGTTGGAGTATAACCAGAAGGAAATTCATCTTTTCTCTTCAATGGGCATTAGTGTCCAAAGCAACAGGAATTACAAAATACCTAAGAAATGAAAGAGAATGACATTCCCATCCTAAACCCAAAAACACGCTACTGTTGGTAATGTTATATTACTCCTTATTGGTAATCTCTCCAATCCAAACATAGGTATTATATTCTGGAAAAGTTTTTTCCCTTCAGTAATCTTTTTTCCCTTCATCCAAACAGCCCCTAAGGGGTCGTTTGGTTCATGGAATATAAGATTACCTTTGGGAATGAGATTACCGGAATGTTACATTACTTAACATATTACCGGAATGTTGTATTACCTTGTTTGATTTGTTTGGCAGGAATGTAAGATTACATTGTTTGGTTGAATGAATATAAGATAAGAAAAATGTATATTTTACCAAATTGTCCTTAAAATATATTTTCTTTTTTTAACCAACTGAAGTTTTAAGATTAAAGTCAAAATATTTACATAAAAGTTCATAGAAAATATAAAAAATATAATCTGAAAACTTTTTTTATGAAAATTGATCCTAAATAATAAATGTAATAAAATACATACCAATAATAAAATTTGAATCAAACACATATATAAAAAATCGAAATAAAATTAAAATCTGATATATTTTTATTTTATATGCATCATATTATTTTATAATAAGTATTAAAACCCTATACCACTAAAAAATAAAATAGATTTATACTTTTGTAATTATATAAAAAAGGGAAAGATCATTTTAAAATAACTATATAATTTAGGGGTATTTTTATCCAAAGGGAGGGAATTGTCTAATACCTAAGAAAAGGGAGGGAATGACATTCCTGGGAAAAGACCAAAAATAACTACTGTTGGAAATATTTTATTACCCCTGGGAGGGAATGCTCTTGAACCAAACGTGGGTATGTGATTTCGGAAAAGATTATTCCCCCTGGTAATGATCTTTTCCGCGAACCAAACGCCCCCTAAGTGTATTCTTATTTTTTTCACAAAAGAATTTTAAGCGGTGTATCGTTTATGTTATTAAATATTTATTTTATTCAATTATAACATTAAATTTTTATTTTTGCTTTAATGATATCAATAGGTTGTTAAATTTTAAAATGTATGATAACATTGACAAAATGATGTTTTTTGTGTGTGATTATTGACGTCAAAAACGACATCATTTTATGCACTAAACTTTAAAAGTGTATTGATTTTGCCATTAATTTTTAAAATAATTCTATTTTAGCCACACAACATTTTAACCATCATTGTCCATTAATCATCGTCGCCCGTCGCCCGTCACCTATCACCATTCACAACAAGATGGTATCAAAACCTTCATGTTTTACTTATCTTTCTTCTCTTTGTATTAGTTCTCCACGAAATACACTTGAAAATTGAAGAAATTAAACAATTTTCAAATTTGAGGAGTTTGTTCGAAAATCTAAACAGTTAGAAGCATTATTTTGAAAAAACAAACAACATATCTTGAAACTAACCTTATTGAACGATTAGAAGCATTTTTTTCAGATTTAGATTTTACTTTTTATATATTGTCACGTCTGAGAAGAGGCAAGTCATTAATCTCATATCGAAAAAAATGGAGATCTTGAGATATAAAAACGGTAGAGCTGCATATCCTATCAGACATGTCTTTTGGAAAAAGGGTAATGGCCCCATGAGAAATGGTATTAGAGCAACTCTTTGAATACTCGATTTCACGTCGAGCGCTCATAAATAGGGTAGGCATGGCGAACAATCGGTTCACGTCAAGCGCTCATGAGAAGGGTAGACAAGATGGATAACCGTGACAATAGGCCAATCACGAGAGCAGAAGCTCGTGACAAGGGCATCGCAAGGTTGAGTGAGAGAGAATGTCACATCTGAAAAAAGGCAAGATCATCTATCCCACATCAGAAAGGTCTTAAGATATATAAACGATGGCGTTGCACATCTTATCAAACATGTCTTTTAAAAAGAGGGTGATGGTCGCATGACAACATGCTTAAACATTCAAAATACTTCAATAGTTTACCCTATCTTTAATCATCCTTATTCATATTTCTTTTGAATACATGATCATATTGTTTATTTTTAGTTAAAGTACACAGATGGTCACTAAATCATACTCGAAAAAACACAATGGTAATCAAACTTTCAAAAATGACAAAATGACAATTAAACTTTATATTTTGTTATAAAATGATAACTGTGACGTTAACCTCCGTTAAAATAGTGACATGGCTGTTAAATTTTTTTGTATAATAACACATTTAGTCCTCAATAGTTACACATTCAACTAATCTATTCATAATTCGAGGAAATTCAATAAATTTAAGGCTTAAATAAAAAAATAAGTGCCTAAAGTATACCTTTTTTAAACTTTAAGTGTCCAAAGTATTTTTTTGTAAAAATAGATGCCTAAAGTTTCAACCGTTACAATATTATTGTTAATAGTCGTTAAAAAACTTGTTAGCCAATAATGTGACATATGTTAGGTTTTTGTTTTTCTAATTTTTAAATTATTTTTTAAAAATAAAATTTTTTAAATTTTTAAAAAATCCCCTAAATTTTAGAAAAGCCCCAATTTCATAAATTCCTAAATCTCTAAATCCCTAAATCCGGCCACTCCCGCCATCATTGGCCACGATTCTGGGGACGTAATGGAGTGTACTCCCCTCTCCCAAGCACTCATGCACCACTCGTCATCGTTCAGCCGCCGCTCGTCGTAAATCGTTCGAATGAATTCTTAGAATATTTTAGCCTTCGTCTAGCGTTTTGCACGACTTCAATCTATTTCCGACGATGGAGTGGTAAGGTAAACAATTGTGGTGGCCCGACAACAGGGTGGTAAGGTAAACAACCGTGGTGGTCCGACGACGGATGTGAGAGGCGGCGGCGTGGCCATCGGCGACAGAATCGATTCTAATCGTGAATTGAGTATTGGTGAGGTAGGAATTTCGAATTTGAGCTATTTTGTGAATTTTGGAAATTTAGAAATTTTTAAAAAAATAAGTTTAAAAATAAAAGAAATTAAAAATGTAATAAAATAAAATGAATTATTTTAAAAAAGTTAACGGTAGTTAATACAAGGCACCTAAAATTATAACGGTTGAAACTTCATGCACATATTTTTCCATACGACACTTAAAATTCAAAAGTAGTATAGTTTAGGCACCTATTTTTCAATTAATTCTAAATTTAACCCTCAATTTTTAGATTGTTATATAATTTAATCCTAATTTTACAAAATTTATAACTAAGAACAATGTTAAATTTATAACAAAGTGTAAAAATTGAAGGTTAAATTTAATACTAATTACACATCTACCTGTGTATTCATAGCTATAATTTTTTAGTATTAAGACACAATTATAACAAAGTGTAAAAATTAAGAGTTAAATTTATTAAATTTCTTTGAATTATGATTAAATTGATTGAATGCAAAAATATAGACTAAATGTGCTATAATACAAAAAAAATTACAGCCATGACTGTTCTTTAACAGAGGTTAACGACACAATTACCATTTTGTAATAAAACATAAAGTTTATTTACTATTTTGTTATTTTTGAAAGTTTGATTACCATTATATTTTTTTAAAGTATAGTTCAGTGATCCTCTATGTACTTTACCATTTTATTATTTTGTAAGGACTAACCTTTGAATAGTATAGGGGGCTCTATAAATTTATACCTTGTTTAGTTCTCCTATTAAATTGGTAAAAAAAAACAGAAAGATGATATGTGTTGATTTCTAAGCTTTAATTATAGAGCTGTCTTTTGGCCCAAGCCCACTTTATAGACACCAACTTAATTTTGTTGTCAGTTAAGTCTACCTAGAATATTTAAACAGCATTTTCGTTTTACTTATAGTTCGCTAGTTTAACTCAATGTGGTTGGCTTTAGTTTTGGTTCGGGACCAAGACTTTGAGAACTAAATTGATTTATTCAAAATAAAACTCAAAATCAAGCCTAACACAATGACCGAACTTAATCCAAAACACAAAAGAAACCAAATCAATTTCAACCAAACCGAAATTAAATCAAACCAAAGACAATACAAAACAAAAAGAATATAATAAAAAACTAAACAAAATCATATATATAGTGGAAAAAACCTAACTTAGCCTTAAAATTGACTAAAACAATAGATCTCTTATTAATCCGATATTGATCCAATCAAATTAAAAATTAACCGAACTAAAGTCAAAAACCAATAATCAACCGAACCAAAGTCATAAACCAATAACTAAACTAAAATCACCATAGAACTGAACATGACCCAAATTTAAATCAAATATAATAAGATCCAAAATACCAAAATCAAAATACCCAAACCTAAGCAGACCAAGTGACCTGTTTGTCCCCTCTAACTTGAACTGGTTTGATAACTGCTAGTGATTGTTCTCCACTTATTCAGCGGTGTAAAGGTTTTTTTTAACTGAGAACAATGAAACTTGGAACACTGAATCTCATGATAGTAAACATGTTTGTACAATTTAAAGTAAATGTTAGAATGTAATCAACTCTGATTACTAATTAGATAATGATAAATATCTTATACACTAACGATGGAAACTGAAAATTTCCACAAACACTTTAGTTTTAAGAAATAGAAACTTAGATTAGGATATTGGATTTAAGAGTTTAAGTGAGTTTAAAATTTAAAGATAATTATTTAAATTTAAAATTTAAGGTTTATATGTTAGAATTTTGTTTTTAGGATAACATAGTGAGAATTTATACTGTTTTAAATTTAAAGAAGTATCACTAAATTCTAAACACCTACAACTAACCCTTAAACCCTAAATTAAATCTTTATACCTTAAAACTAGGATTTAAGGTGTATAAAATATTTATCTTTTAAATAAATGACTAAACTATTAACAGATGGACTATATAAACCTAACAATAATAATGAACTGAATCTATCTTTAATACATTTCTATTAAAACTCGTCATTTCTCAATAATTAGCAATACCTAAAATCCTAGCGGTTTTCTCAAAAACCTGCCCCATAAAATGTCAATATTCAGCAGCCATCGTCAATTTCGGCTTTCAAATAGTCATCATTTAGTGTGCTTTATTTTCTGCATTGAAAATGTTTATCCCTTATTTCAATTTTGTTAACAATGGTTATAAAAAATTACAATAAAAAATCAAGAACAACAATTTAAAAACTCGATTCCAAAAATCAAAAATTAAAAATTCAATCCACTTGAAAAATAAGTTTGTAGACTAAATGAAGATGGATCAGAGTTCTGGCTTGGAATCTCTAACTAATTAGAGAAAAAAGTAAATCGCACAGATTGTTCAGCTTCGATCATCTGGGGAAATAATCATCACTTCCATCTTCACCGTTGATTTCTTTTAAAAATGCAGAGAGAACAAATTGAAAATAAAAATATAGGGGAATCTGAATGCATAAAACTCGTGGAAAGAGGAGCAAAATGCCAGAATCTCAACCCCAAATCTGTATCGGCAATGTACAGCGCTGAAGTCGCTATTTTAATCTGAGCGCTACAGTGACTCTAATTTATTGCCTTTGCTTGTAATTTATATTCATTTGATTTTCATTTAAACTAAAAAAATCACACAAAAAGTGGGGAAAACGGGGGGGGGGGGGGGGGGGGGGGGATAAGGCCTCAGAAATAGATTTTGAATGAATACATCAGAGAAATCAATCTCAGATGGTACGGACAAATTTATGAACATCACAGGCAGCAGATTTGAGAAAACGAATCAGAAACGTAATAAAAATTCAAAATAAAATACCGTAGTATGATCAATTTAAAGGACGAAGGAAGAGGAGAAGCTTTAAACAGCAAGCACCGAAATAAGTCGACTGCTTCGGGATTTCATATAGAAAGAGAGGGTTGCTGTGTATAAATAGAGGTGGAACCGTGGAAGGGACACGAGAAACCCTAATTCGCCTGGATCGAATTACCCATCTGCCCTTTATGAGTTGATGAAAGGCTTAATAGTCCAAAGGTGTCCAACCTATATTATTTGTTTTAGTTTGGTGTCTATGGTTTTTTCATTTGTTACTTTGGTGTCTAATATTTTATTCCGTAATTTAGATTGAGTTTTTTCGTGACGAACGATAAAAAATTTCCGTTATCTAATAAAAACATGACACGTGGCATATTCTGGTAATTTCTTTAATTTTTATTTTTCTAAAATTAGAAAATCTTTAATTTTATAAAAAAACCAAAATCTTTGATTTTTCTAAAACCCCCAATCCAAACCTTAAATCCTTAAATTCCACCCTTCCCACCACTGATTCAACCATCATCGGTAGAAGTGGCAAACGGGTCAATCGGTTCGAGTCATTTCGGTTTCGGTTATTTCGGGTATGATATTTTCGGTTCAGATTCGGTTTCGGTTCGGTTCAGTTCAATTTTAATTCGGATCTATTGTGTTTCAGGTCATTTCGGGTCGGTTGATTTTCGGTTCAGTTGATTTCGGTTCGGTTATTTTCGATTCAATGAGAGACCAGCCGATTTTAATCAAATTTTTAGGTTGGTTGGATTTACACCCTATATATGACTTTATAAAGTCAATATATTTGACATTTTAGTGACTTGTGCTGGTGTTCATATTTTATCTTTCTTTATTTCTATTAATTGGGTACATTCGGTTCGGGTCTATTCGGTTCGGGTCCATTCAGTTCAACTAAATTCGGTTCGGTTTATTTCGGGTTTCTGATAAAATTTCGGGTCTCGGGTCAAGTTTTCCAGGTCTAATCACCGGCCACCCTTGCCTCCGTCGCCCTCCATGACCGAAAGTCTCATGATTTCATCTTCGAAAATCGATGAATGAATCGTCGATTGCTCCGTCGACGAACATCAAAAAATGAAGAAAAAAGACTGGTTGGGCTTCTAATTGACGGTTAGAGGATGGGAGATGTTGAACGGTGAGTACCTAATACTCGGGTGGTGAACGGTGAACCGCCGACGTGAGGGCATGTCGAACGGTGATGGAGATGTGATTTGAGGGTTTGTTTGAAAGAAATTAAAACTTTGGGGTTTTTTAAGAAGTATATAATTTTTAAGTAATTCAAAAAATAAATAAATATATAAAATATGTCGCGTGACATGTTATAATTGGTTAACAAAAAAAAATTAACGTCCGTTGACGGAAAACTCAATCTGAGTTACGGAATGAAACGTTAGGCACCAAAGTGGCAAAAACACGTTAGGCACCAAACTAGAACAAAAGGTATAGGTTGTGCGCCTTTTTTACTATTAAGCCTTGATGAAACTACAAGCTCAGACAAAAAAGAGAGGCTTAATAGTCAAATAGGTACCTAAACTATACATGTGGCTCACTTTTGGTGTCTAAACTATTTTTTGCTCTAAATAGGTGCCTAAACTTTCATTTCGGTCATTTTAAGTGCATGACTATTAAAAACCACTAGCCAATAAAAATGTGTCATGTGGTATGTTTTTAATTTTTAATTTCTTTTAATTATTTTTTAAATAAAATTCAAAATTTAAAAAATTGAAAAAGTTATCAGTTTTAATTTTTTACAAATTAGTCTCAAATCTCTAACCCAATACTCTAAATCTCTAAATTTTCTTCGTTGTCGCCTTTGACTACCTCGCCAGAGACCATCAATACCATCGCCAGACCACCATGATCATTTCTCTCAATTACCTACCATCGATAACCAACGGTAGGTGTGACGATCAGCTTTCTTTTTGCGAGTTTGACTTCCTTCAACGCTAGAAAGTTGATTGTCACACCTATCGTCGATTATCAGTGATGGGTGATTAGGGAAGTGGTCTTGGTGGTCTGACAATGGATATGGTGGTTGGAGGCATGACCATCGACGACGAAATTGGGTGAAGAAGTTAAGGATTTTTGAATTGGGGGACATTTTGTAAGTTTCCAAAAATTTAAGGGTTTTTAAATTAAATTAAATTTATAAAATAAAATAAATTATTTTTATAAAAAAGGTAACAGTAATCAATGGTAAGACACCTAAAATGACTGAAATAAAAGTTTAAACACTTATTCAAAGTAAAAAATAATTTAGGCACCAAAAATGAACTACATGAATATATAGTTTTGGTAGCTATTCGGCTATTAAGAAAAAACAAACAAACACTAAAAACTAACATAAACACTAAATCATAAACACTAAACCTCAAACACTAAATGATAAATCCTAAATAGTAATCATAAACCCTAAATCATACCATAAATACTAAATATTAAACCATAAATGCTACAATGAATCATAAACCCTAAACTCTAAACACTAACCTAAACTTTAAACACTAAATACTGCCATAAGCCATAAACCCTAAACATTACCCTAAACCATAAACCCTAACCTAAACCCTAAATATTAAACCCTAAACAATAACATTAAACCATAAATGCTGCCATAAACCATGGACTATAAACTATAAATACTAATCTAAACTCTAAACCATAAACCTTAAATGCTACCCTAAACCTTAAATATTAATATAAACTTTAAATCCTAAATGCTATCCTAAACCCTAAACGTTAACCTAAACCTTAAACCATGTTTTTGGTTAGAACTTGTTTTTAGCATTATCGATGATTGTTTGTGGACTGTTCATGAAAATTTCAAGAAACTCTACAATACGGTGTAAAATGAATTGCACAACATCATTCAAACACCGAAAAATGGCTTATGCAATCAGTTTTTTAAAAACTGTAGTTCATTTTCCTGAATTCATTTTTCGGAAATAGTTTTCAATGAATCAAACGAACCCTAAGAAGAATGACCAACTCCAAACTTGTGACGAAAGGGCCTATCAAGCCCGTTACTTTTTTTAAATATAAAATTATTTTTAAATTTTAGAAATAAATTTTTTTAAAACTTAAGGGTATAAAATTAGAATAATTTAAAAATATAGAAAAAATATTTAATTTGTAACACTAGGTCTAATGTCACATAAATTTGTTATTACATGGAACAATGTTAATTTATAAATGCGATTGAGTTAATAAGACTGTACACACTGATAATGAAAATATATTTAACACTTCTTCATTTCATTTCAACTTATTTTAAGTATATTTTATCTTTTAACATTTTCATTTATCAAATAATCTAACCATCTCCATTATTTAATTTTAATAAAAATATCAAACATATTTTATAGTTAAATACAATACTTAATTATTTAGTATTTAAATTTTCGGCACTTAATTTTTTATGTATTGAACAACACCTAAATTGATTTAAAATGGGTTAAAACTTTGATGCACAGGCGGTGTAAAATTAATTGTATATAACCTTATGTATTTACACTATAAAAATCTAATTTTAAATTTCTAACCCTAACCCTAAAAACTAAACATTAAACTCTATACACTAAATTCTAAACATTAACCTTGAATTCTAAATCCTACAACATAAATCTCTAAAATTTAAACCCTAAACTAAAACTCTAACCCTTAAAACTAAAAGACACGTGTAAACTAAAATTTACACAGAATGTATATCAAAGTTTTTTCCTTTAAAATAAAATGAAAAGAAAACGTGATAATCTTATTGCTGACAAAAAAAAGATGTACCAACAAACATGTTCTTTTTTCTTTTATGTTATATTTAAGAATGCAAAAAATTAATTTTGATCATAAAAAGTAAGAATACAAACATTTGACACAAACTATTGCAGTAATAATTGGTATGAAAAAATAAAAAGGAAATGCAGACAACAGGCTCGTTTCCTTGAAGATCTAGAATGGAAACATTGAGTTTTCACGGTGTTGCCGGTGATTTTTTAGGTTTCTGCTCCGGCGGATGAAAGATTTACCAAGATCGATGTGAATGAAAATTGTTGACTTTGAGAAAAAAAATTCAAACGAAGGAAATGAAAAAAAAAATTCAAGCGACTTAATTTTAAAGTAGAGTTGGACATATGTCAAATGTTTGAAATTTAAGATTAAGATTGATAGGATAATTTGATTAAGAATTTAAACTTTAACATATAAACTCTAAATATTATCTCTAAACTCTAAATTCTAATCACACTCTCTAAATTCAAAACTCATAAACATTAACCCTAAACAAAATCCATAAACCACCAAATTAAAGATATTAAACTAAAAAAAACCAATTAAACCATACTCAATTAGTACCGGCATGTCATTTATATAATATATCAAATAACGTAAAAACATGTTTTATCAAACTATTTTTTAATCAAAGACTAAATGTATAACTAGTTCAAGAAATTAACTAGAAATAGCATTGAAACAAATTAAAAAACTAACA
Organism: Hibiscus tridactylites; assembly: GCA_958450335.1. Classification (NCBI taxonomy): domain Eukaryota; kingdom Viridiplantae; phylum Streptophyta; class Magnoliopsida; order Malvales; family Malvaceae; genus Hibiscus; species Hibiscus tridactylites. The sequence goes on from OY288290.1 coordinate 63,315,040, forward strand.
CATGATTTTCCAAGCTTCAATTTCAATGTGATAGTCTAGCGGCTAGAATGAAATAAGATGCTGGGCACGAACAGAAAATACATAAAAAGGCAATTGGATGCTCAAGCAAAAAAATGTGTTCAAATACAGAACGTTGATTCAAATCTCAATATACCAAAAAAGAAAATTGATCATGACAGTCTCCTAGGAAAACACTCTTTTAAAACGACTAAATTTCAGCATCATGGAAAACATTGATTAAAATGTCTCAGACGGCAACTAGAGATGGGCACGGGTCGGGTAGGGTCGGATTTTCGGCCCACCCGAACCCGACCCGAAATTTTACACCCGCCACCCGACCCGACACCTCAAAACCCGACCCGTACCCGACCCGAATTAATTTTATTCAACTATTTTGACTCGTACAAATGAGATTAAGTGAGCATTATATGATTATTTTTTACTTTTTTCTGGAATATTAAGAAATGCAAACAATGTTAATGTTTTTAATTTATTCAGGAATCCAAGAAACGAAAAAATAAGAGCAAGTTTCTATTCTGGTGTTTTCTTCCCAGACATGTCAATTGCCATGACACTGCTTGAAAAACAAATCAAAACATTCCAAAAGCATTGAAATTTGTTTGCAGCGATAGGCATAGCAAAATGTTTTGCTTTGGGTTTATCAATCACAAGATTTTTACTAGAAATTAAACTCCATAAAATACCACATATTCATAACTCAGATGCAAAGTTTCAACTATCTTGAAAAGCACAGACAAAGACAAAGAGAAAATAGAAATTGAAGGGAGGAGAAGAGTAAGAAACTTAGTACACCACAAAAGATGCGTGATTTGCTCAAATGAAAATAGTGCGATCTGCCGTCTGCGATGGGAGGGAGATTTACTGATTTTGGGAAAGGGAAAAGTAGGACTGTGAGTTTCAGTTTCAGACACGATTCAGATACTAGAGGGATTGGGGAAAATGAAAAGAAAGGGGAAAATCGTAAAATACTAAAGGATAAAATATAATATAATATATATATATATATATTATTTAAGTACCCGGGTCGGGTCGGGTAGGGTGTTTTTCACCCTAAACCCGACTCCGACCCGACTCCGAACTTTTCACACACTCCACCGACCCGACCCGACCTGAATCCGAATTTTTTTAAAAAAAATCCGACCCTATCGGATCGGATCGGGTCGAAACCCGTCGGGTTCGGGTTCCGTGCCCATCCCTAACGGCAACCGCAATCCTTCCAGCTACTTGGTCCAGATCATGCTGACCGTTTGATGTGATTCTCCTACCACTGATACAAATAGGACAAAATTTTAGTAGTTAAAAATAACAATGACATATGTTAGTAATGTGCAATTCTACTCATAATTCCACTTATTTAATCCATTACTCATGCTCATGTCTAAATATATGTTGGACATGAAAATTATTCTGTGTAACAATGTCGATAGTTTTGTCGGTAATCTAGTTATCCAACATTGTCTAGAAAACCAAGCTTAAAATGCACACAAAACAAGTGTTGTAAAGACACAAAGTACTGCAAAAAGTCCTCTACAGTAAACAACATAACTCTTACAACAGAGTATCTTAGTAAAAAGTATGTAGGTTAATTATTGATATAATCACTAGTTCCAGTTAAAACGTTGTCAGCTCAATTGTATCTTGCAGGCATATTAAAAACCCAATGGAAAGTGTTAGACAAGTCTCGAAGTCATCAGTCTTCACACTATTTCCTTTTGGTCGCACCTCTCTTTTCCAAGATCCAATTGGGAATTCGAGTCATTAGTGACGGAAACAATCCGTCCCTAACCGCTGTAAGTCGATCACTGTATAGATTTAGTGATGGATGTTTTTGACACGGACACCCCTTTCGCTAGTTAGATCTGTCACAAAATTCCATCACTAAAAGTAATTTTACATATAATCGTCCTAATTTTACAGATTTTTCATTACTGTAATATATGTCCAATCGAGTAGGTGTTCATCACTATTATTTTTGAAGGCTTAACAGTCAAATAAGTGCTCAAATTCTGTCTTTTTTTTTCAATTAGGTGTCCAAATTATTTTTTCAGGCTAAATAGGTGTCTAAAGTTTCATTTCTCATTTAAGGTTCTCCGTTAATTCACACCGTTAAAGGACACATGTCTCTCCTGTAAATTCCAAAATTATATTAAAAATAAACAAAATTACTTAATTTTCAGAAATTCTCTAAGTTTTTCAGATTTCACAAAACAACCCCAAATTTCAAAACCCCTAACTCCCCAAAACCTAAATTCCGATTTGGGCTAATTCCGCCGCTGATTGCCATGCCACCTCCCACCACATCGGTCGTCGGACCATTACGACCATTTCCCCCACCACCCCGTCACCGGAAATTGACCGACATAGTGCGAATCGCCAAAATTGTCGAATGACTCTTTCAAATGATTCGCGACGAACGACAATATGAGGGGCAACGAAAGACATGTGGGTTGTTCGGTGAGGAGAGGGCGCTTCATTCTGTCGCCGGCAACGCGGCCAATGCCGGCAGGAGTGGTCGAATTTGGGGGTTTAGGGATTGGGGGACTATTTTGACACATATCTTTTAACAGTGATAATTAACAAAAAAACCTTAAATGTATCACAGAATAAAACGTTAAGCACCTATTTAGCGTGAAAAATAGTTTAGGTATGTAACTAAAAAATGTATAATTTTAACATCTATTTGCGTATTAAACCTTTTTTTGAATATAGGTGTCCGTCACTATATATATTTCCCGTCATGGAAGTTGAATACCTGCCATTGTTTGTATCATAATTAATAAAGTGATGTAAAGTTTTCATTCATATTAGTAGAAAAGAGAAGGACCATTACGTTGTCAATAAGCGGATACCAAAAGAATCATTTGGCATCATAATTAATAAGGCAAACGAGCAATAATGTTCACAGTGACGCAGGAAATGAGTGGGGCCTTGAACCACCATTTATTTCTCTTTCTTGAATTACTATGTAGTTAAAAATTTTAACACAAAACTATTAAGTGTTTTTTTACAAAAAGAACTTTAAGTGGTGTATCGTTTATGTTATTAAATATTTATTTTATTCAATTATAACATTGAATTTTTAATTTTGTTTTAATTATATCACTAGGTTGCTAAAATTTAAATTGTGTAATAACATTGACAAAACGATGTATTTTTGATGTGACTATTAACATAAAAAACGACATCATTTTATGCACTAAATTTTAAGAGTGTATTGATTTTGCTACAAATTTTTAAAATGATTCTATTTTAGCCACTCAACATTTCGACCACCATTGTCCGTCAATCGTCGCTCGTCGCTCGTCACCCGTCACCCATCACCATTCACAACATGATGGTTAGACCTGACAAACTTGACTCGAGACCCGAAATCCGAACCGAATTACCCGAACCAAGACTCGATTTTGACCTGAACATGATAATTCGAAGTTGACCCGAAACCCGAAATAAACCGAACCGAATTTTTTTGTTAAACCGATTTGACCCGAACCGAATGCTACCCAAACTGAAAACTGAATCGAATATCGACCCGATTTTAACCCGAAAATTAAGGTAAAATAAATGAATAATTTATTTTTAATATTATCTATTTTTAACAATATAATAAATAATAAAACGAAGTACGTTTTATTATCTTTTTGTACTATACCATGGAAGAGATCGTTGCTCTTGTCAAAGTTGTGGTATAATAACATTTTATGTCATTTTACGTTTAAATATTAATTAAATAAAACTTTTATCCCTACTAATTTTTAAATTTAGAATTTTAATATATTATTTTCTCTCCCAATATTTAATCTTAACTTCATACTTGTCAGTGTAATTTTTTGGTTGCTACATTTACAAAGAAAAAATGTCAAAAGATTGCATTAAAAGGAATTGATACATAATAGACCAATTCATAGGGGCAACCTTTAATTACATCACTAGTCCATGCATATACTATAAATTATAGACTATAATAATAAATTAATGATAATAATATCATCATGCATGATACATTATATATAGGCTATAGATTATTCATTTATATAATGCTTGAAATTAATCTCATACACTAAGCTAAACTCTAAAAGTTAAACCATACGCATTAATCCCATAAACCAATAACCCTAAACTACACCACAAACCCTAACTCATCAATACTAAACCATAAATCCTAAAAAATAAACCTTAAGCCATAGAATTAATCTCATGAGCCAATAACCTTAAACTAAACCATAACCCTAAATCATTAACACTATGCCCTAAAAACCTAAATGGTTAATCTTAAGCCATAGAAATTAATCTAAAATCAATAACCCTAAACCATTAACACTAAGGCCTAAACAATAAACTGAAATTAGAGATAATTTTTACAATCTTACCATAAAATATAGCTAAAACCGGAATTAGAGACCAACTTGACAATTTGAAAGTAGAGAAATTTGAGAGCTTCGTGACCAATTTTATAATTTCACCATAAAATATAGCATAAAACTGAAATTGTGGACTAAATTGATAATTTGGAAGGGGAGAAATTTGAGAGTCTAATGACCAATTTCATAATTATACCATATAAATAAATAAGGGTCAATTTTGGCTAAAAATTAAATCTTAGAAATTAAAATGAACAAAAGTATCATTATATTAAATTAATAGACTAAATTACAAAGATTAGTTAATTTCGACTAAAAGTAAATTTTTAGAGACTAAATATCACTACGGGGAGGGGATTTCTATATCCGAAGTCTAAACCGTGGGTATACTTGTGACTACATTAAATTAAACTAAAACTTAAAGTTGAATATTAGTACTAAAATGTTACATTTTAAATGCAACATGACCTAAAAAGTAATTAATATCTAGCTTAAAAAATTGGTGGCTTATTTCTCTCCAAAATTTTGTCTTTTCCCTCCCTATTTTTACCAATTGTCTTTTTTCTTTCTTTCTTTCAATCTAGCTTAAAAATTGGTGGCTTATTTCCCTCCAAAATTTTGTCTTTTCCCCCTCTATTTTTACCAATTGTCTTTCTCTTTTTCTTAATTTAATTGAGTTTCAATTTAGATTAATTTAATTGAAATTCCACATTTAGTTTTAGAATTATTTTAATTATGTCTGTGATTTATGCTTCTAGATTTTAGTTAGCTCAATTAAATCCTAAGTTTAATAAATTAATTTATTTCAGATATTATTATTATTATTATTATTATTATTATTATTATTATTATTATTATTATTATTATTATTATTATTATTATTATATAATAAACTTTGATTTAATATAATTATACACAAAATTTTGATATGGATACATGAAGCTTTGATTTAAATATTTTGTTGAGATTTTAGGGGCTCGATTCGTTCAACCGATGTGGCTCACCAAGTGGTGGAGAGGTAGATTTTTGGGTGGAAGGGTTGTGGAAGCTAAATAGATAAGTGACACAATGATTTATAGCGGTTCAACCTTCTAACCAAGGTCTACATCCACTACCTTAGCTCCCCACTCCACTCCGCTTTGCTTCTTTGAGGCACGAACGGACCATCTTCAACTATATCCCATAGCTTGTAATCTCTAGATTTGATGAAGAACTTCATCTTTGTCTTCCAATGGGCATAGTGGGTTCCGTCAAAGAAAGGCGGTTTGTCGATTGATTGTGCCATTTGAGCCGGTTGATGAAATAGTGATCGAGCTTGTCGGATCTTCTCAATAGGATGTGAATCCTCTTCGATTGAGCCAAGCTCTGATGCCAATTGTTGAGATTTTAGGGGCTCGATTCGTTCAACCGATGTGGCTCACCAAGTGGTGAAGAGGTGGATTTTTGGGTGGAAGGGTTGTGGAAGCTAAATAGATAAGTGACACAATGATTTATAGTGGTTCAACCTTCTAACCAAGGTCTACATCCACTACCTTAGCTCCCCACTAAGGATTTCCAATCAATCCACTATTAATTCGTCCCCTTTTCTAGGCTTAGGAGGTAACCCTTATCAACAATCAAGCTTTCTACCCAAAGCCTTGATTGAAACCCTCTTTTACAAAGAGATAAACAAAGCAAACACAAATCCCTCTAATAGGTGTTTGTTTGCACAATTAAAGCACTCACCCAAAACCTAAAACACTTGAGCAAATTTGACAATTTTGGCTCACTAGTGTTTGTCTATACAAGAATTGACAATTTAGGCACTAAGACAATATTTGATCATTTGTTGATTGACAATATGAGCATTTTTCTTCACTTGATGCTTGGAGGTCCCTTTTATACTCCTTGATGAGTTTATAGTCGTTACTAGCCGTTGGGGATGATTTGGAGCCGTTGAGGACTTTATTTCCATTCATTAATGCTGTTCTGCAGCCTTCCGTATCGATACGCTTGGACTCGTATCGGTACGGCCTTCATCAGAAACTAGCCGTTGGGCTCTTGCCAGCCTGAGCGTATCGATACGCTTGAGGGCGTATCGATACGGTTTCACATTTAAATGACCGTTGGGAAAATAGCCATTGGGTTGTTGAAATGGGATCGGTACGCTGACTGGGCGTATCGAAACGATCTCGTTCCGTATCGAAACAGCCAAGCCTGTTTCGATACGGGTTTTGGCAGTGACCAAACTGAGGCAAAAAGGTATCGGTACGAGTACAACCGTATCGGTACGGGTAGCTTGAAAAGTCAAGTTTGGCTCTTTAAAATTAGTAAAAAGATTGCCAAAAACCTTTTAAAATACCTCAAACATAATTTCAAGTTGTTTGGACTTAACACCAAGTTTTAAATTCTTTTCAAATTAGTCCAAAACATTTTTCAATTATTATATCAAAACATTAGTTCTACATATTTAATCAAATTCAAATGCATAGATTAACAAGTTGAATCAGAATTAGTCGCATACACCAATAACTCTAAACTAAACCATAAATATTAAACCCTAAACCCAACTTAAACCGAATTGACCCGAAAATTCAAATGTTGACCCAATCCAAAATCGACATGATTTTGACCCGAACAGAAAGAGACTCGAACAACCCGATTTGACCCGACTCGAAAGCGACCGATCCGATATTGACCCGACCCGAAAACAACCGATCCGATTTTGACCCGATCCAGATCCGACTCATCACAGACCCAAATTAGACCCGAACCGAATCTAAACTGATTCTAGATAGACCCAAAACGACCAAAACTGAACCCGAATCGAACGACTCGATTGCCACCTCTAATGATGGTATCAAAATCTTTATGTTTTACTTATCTTTCTTCTCTTCATATTAGTTTTTTTTTGCGAAATACTCGAAGATTGAAAAAATTAAACAATATTCAAATTTGAGGAGTTTGTTCAAAAATCCAAACAGTTAGAAGCATTATTTTTCATATTTTGATTTTACTTTCTAAACATTGTCACGTTAGAGAAGAGACATGGTTATTAATCTCACATTAGAAAAAAAATTGATGTATTGGGATATATAAACGGTGGCGCTGCACATCCTATCAGACATGTCGTTTGGGAATAAAGTAATGGTCCCTGAAAAATGGTATCAAAGCAACCCTTTGAATGCCCGATTTTACGCCAAACGCTCATGAGTGGGGTAGGCAAGGTGGACAACCATGACAATTGATCAATCACGAGAGCAGAAACTCGTGACGATGGCGTCACAAGATTGGGTGAGAGAAAATGTCACGTCCAAAAATTGATAAGGTCAGTAATCCCATATCGAAAAGGGACTAACTTATTCACCTTTAAATAGTATATGGGCTCATAATTAATTGCAAAACAAAAAAGGGACTCTCGGTATGACTTTGCTCTCCCTCACCCCCCATGTTGTTCCTTTTCCTTTCTTTCCCTAATCTCAGATACTGTTCTCCGATGGTTTGTTGCTTGACTATCACTTTCGGTGGCGTGGAGATCCCACTCGAAAGACATCATCGGTTTCCATTTGGGAGAAAGGTATGATAGTAGTGGAGGGACCAGTGAAGAAGCACGCGAGATGGGGCTTCTACCGTCGGGAGATGGTCTCGGTTTCTAGTTCGATGAAGATGGAAATAGAGCAAGAGGCTCAATTTGGTCAGTGGCTTGTTTCTAAACAGTTCGGTGGCCGAAAACCTCTGCTGGTTACGGTTGCCGGAGACTTCATGGGTGACGGGATTTGGATCGATAGACCCTTGTAGAACGGAGGATGGGCCGCCAGCTTTCCAAGCGAGACTGGATTTGCGATCAACGAGGCCACGCTGCAGGTCGTGTTTCTCTTCAGTGAAGGTCTCGGAAATTGTCTTCCTGCCGGAAAGGGGACAGCAGCTAAGCCAACGATGACTCTCGGATCGTAGTTGGAGAAGGGCATGCTGATAGGGGCCTTTTGGTCTTTTCCCATGGTGTCAAGATTTTTTCCATTTTTAGTACAAGTTGACCTAATTTCATGGGACTTTTTTGGCTACTTCCTGATGCAGCAGCAAAGATCCGAATTTTGTGGGATTTTGCATCCCAATTTTTAGTTTTGCCCTAGATTTTATGGGACTCCCTTCACAAATTTTATGATTTTGCTAGATCATGTATCTCTTCCGGTGGTTTTCAAGCGGACATCTGTGAACGGTCGAAGGATTTTTTTTCATGGTCGTAAACTCCACCTCTATCAGGCAAGCGGATAACTCCTCCGAGGGTTATCCACATTAGAAATGATCACATTTGTCACCACCTCTTTCGATATGGAGGGTCGAAATTTGGTGGTCCACATGAACCCTCCCCCTTGGATCTTATTGTGCTCTATGTTCGCGAGTGATCTTATTTTTTCCTGCTTTCTTCCAGCTACGAATTGAAGGCGTTATTCGAGGCTGGGTTCCGTAACCTTGTTAAGTCAATCCCAAAGTTTGGCTCTACGATCCTAGCAATCCAGTTGATAAGACCCTTGTCTACCGACAGGGGAGCCTGCCTACGGATGGAGCTCTCACTCGGGTGCTTCGATCGAGCATCAAGACTGACTCCAAGATTGACAAGGGTTTTTGTTGTGTGTTTCTCCTCCTTTCTCGGTTTAAGGATATCCCTATGGTATGGGAATACCTTTGTTTGCTTTTGGCCTACACGTCAAGTTATTGACTTTGTCTGTTTTTGCTTTTTGTTGTTTGTCGCGTTGTATAAGGAGGATCCATGTTATGTTGTTGCCTTTTTTGTGTCTCGGACTTCATGTTTTTGCATGTCCTTCGGTCCTTGTTCGTGGGACTTGACTTTCAACTTTGTAATGTTTTTTTATTAATGCATTTTCTTTTCTTTTTGGATAAAAAATAGTATAGGGGCTCTAAAAATTTATACCTTGTTTAATTCGTGAAAAAAGAAAGAGGATATTTGTTGATTTCTAAGCTTTAATTATAGAGCTCTATATTTCGGCCCAAAGCCCACTTTATAGACACCAACTTAATTTTGTTATCAGTTAAGTCCACCTGGAACATTTAAACAACATTTTCGTTTTACTTGAGAACTAAATTAATTTATTCGAAACGATATTTGAAATCAAGCCAAACACGATGACCAAATTTAATCCAAAACACAAAATAAACTGAATTAAAACCTAACTGAATTTCATTTAAACTGAAAATAAATTTAAACCAATTTTCAACTAAATCAATTTCACCCAAACAGAAAGCAAATCAAACCAAATACAATCCAAAACAAAGAAAATATATTAAAATCATATATAGAGTAAAAAACCTAACTCAACCTAAAAACTTAACTAAAACAATCGATCTCCTATTAACTCAATATTGATCCAACCAAATTAAAAACCAACCAAACCAAAGTCCTAACCTAATACCTAAACCGAAATCACCATAGAACAAAATTTGAACCAAATCGAATCTAATTTGAACTAAATATAGTAAAACCCAAAATGACCAAATGACATAACCCAAACACAAAGCAGACAAAGTGACATGTTTTTTTTTTATCATAAACCGAGACAGTCATTAAGTAAAAGCAAAGGGGAACAAGACCCGGGTGACATTCGGGACATGCAAACCAGCATGCAACCATCAACGTGAAAACTAAAACCTAGAATCCTAACGACGACAGGGCTGACGCAGCAAGCCTGGAAACCAACAAAAGGCCAAACAAAGGCAACAACACAAGCTCCGGTGAAACCTACAGATCGGTTCCAAACTGGCAGCACAAAACACCTACCAAAGAAAGGATAACGCAGAGCCATTCGCGTATCAAATCATAAGACGACAACCCGAAATCCTAGTGAGAGCTCCATCCGGAAGAAGGGTCCCTTGATTTTCGTCAAGGGTCTTTTCAACTGGGACGGGGCGGGCGTCTGATCTGTCCGCAGAAGGCGATCAATGAAGGAGAAATAGATAACCTCCATGTTCCACAATAGTGGCCAAGGCCTAGCTATAACCGAAGCCTTAGCACCGAAACACCTTGGATCATCAGGTCTGTAGAAGCACCAACTGATCCTAGGGGAAGGCACAAGCTGTGAAGCCCTCTTCCATACCTTCCAACTGGAGGAGGGACTGCATAAACGAGTCACTGTGGCTGCGGATAGCTCCCAGGAGAGCTATCCGCGTCGATAATCTTTAAAGCACAAGGAGTTGTAGGTTGAATAGCATGGACCTGTACCGTGGCAGCTTCATCATCACTCAGAACAGTTTCCTCATGAAGTGAACAATCTTCATCGACAATCATAGAAGCCATAGTTGTAATTTTTTCCCCATATGGATCAATCTTTAGTTCTTCAACTCCAACTCGATCTAGCAAGAGCATGTTCCTCTCCATTGCATGCTTCCTTCTGGCAGCTTGCTTGATTAGTGTCAGGCGATTAGCTCCACATGAGAAGCCTCACTTTTGCTTCTCAATACTATTGATGATGAGAGATGTGAAAGTGAATGAGCCTGGAAAGAGTGCAATCTTCAAAGCATCCTCATTTGCAACTGCTCCAAAATAGTTGGCTCCCCAATTACCTGGTGGTATTTGAAAGATTCCATCGTTTATGTAACTCCACAGCTCTCTTCTCTTAGCCACAAAGATGGACTCATCCCTAGTTTCTTCCCTTTTCTGTTTGAATTTGTTTGAAACCTCGAGATTGCTCAATCTTTCAATTAACGAGTTCCTAAGCATTTCTATAGATTGGGGACCTTCAGGATTAGATAGGTCTCGGCTAGGGGCTACAGCCTCATCAAATGCCTTGGGTTCTAAAGGAATGGATTTGACGTTGTGCGTCTTGGCAAGTCGAAGGTCAGCGATTAGGTTTCCATTTAAGGCAACATCTCCATTCTCTTTCTTTCCATTCTTGGCAATTGCTTGTTCAGATGGAGAAACTTTGATAAAGCTTGTTGACAAGGAAATTCTCGTATCCCCGGGAGTAATAATCGAGGTTGTTTTTGAGCTGCTGCCTTTATTTTCGAGTTCTTCGATGCTGTTTGTCGTGCCCGGCAAAGGAGGAAGTCTTGCAGGGTGCTCTTGCGAGGACTTCCGGCGAGCTTGAGATATCGATTTCCCTGGCTTCTTCTCCCAAGATGGTGATGCTCTAAGCCAGGGGCCATATTTACCTGTGATTTTGAAAAGTTTGGTATCGTTCCAGCACTCTTTCTCAGCATGACCAATTCGACCACACCTATAGCAAAACTTAGGTAAACGTTCATATTTGAATGAGATCTCCAGGGGCTTGAATGTCGGCCTGTTGAGCATAAATCCCGTCCTTAGCGGGTCTTCCACCCTGATTGCCACACGCAAGCTTAACTGACCTTCCCATTTCACTTTGCTTTTTTCATTCAGGTTTGACCCATAGAATTTAGGGAAAAGGTTCCCTATTTTCTTCACATTCTCCTGGGTGATTAGAGATAATGGGAGATTGTGGACCTGAATCCAGAATTCTTCCAAGGAGAAGTCGAGTTCCTCAAAAGCAACCTCCAGGAGCCACTCCTTGAGAATGACCAGGTGATCTTGGACTGCCCAGGGCCTGTTTCCGAGTACCCTCAGTCTGTCATCCGGCGTCTGAAACATAAACAAGAAGGTGTTTCCCAGTTCATGGCACTCTAAATCAGGACATTTCCAAGCTTTCCTGAGAATTACATTGAGTGTATAGTGCTTAGCTACTGTGTCGGAGATAACTTTACCAACAAGAGCATGATTCTTAATGGCGAAATTAATTTCGCCGTCTTCATTAAGATCCAATGATTCGAGGAAAACATTCTCCTTGATCTCTATAGCTGGCAGAAGTGGAGGCGTATGGTCCGAGACATCATCTAGCAAAGCCTTGTCTGGTGTGGAAGTTGATGCCATAAAGTCGTTGAAAGAGAAACTTAAACAAAGTCGTTGAGAGGAGTAAAGGCACTTAAAAAGGGTTGGTAGGTATGGAGAGTTAGTAGTGTTGGGGGAACTGGGGCAATATATATACACAAAGGTCGACAGTGGGAGAACAAGGTTGGAAGAGGAACAAACGAGAGCTTCAAGCCAGTGACTCAACCCTCCCAGTACACCGGAAAAGGTACTTGGCTAATCCAAAAGTAATCTAACCATCCCCGATTAATCCACACAAAGTGACATGTTGCCGCCTCTAACATGAACTGGTTTGATAATTGCTAGTGATTGTTCTCCACATATTCAGCGCTGTAAAGCAGTTTTTTTTACTGAGAACAGTGAAACTTGGTACACTGAATCTCATGATGGGGTACATGATTGTCAAATTTAAAGTAAATATTAGAATGTAATTAACTCTAATTACTATTTAAAGAAATAACTAGACAATTAGTAGATGGACTATAAAAACCTAACAATTATAATGAACTGAATCAATCTTTGATCCATTTCTATTAAAACTTGTCATTTCTCTATAATTAGAGATACCTAAAACCCTAACAGTTTTTTTTTTTTTAAATTTATTCAACGGCTAGAGTATGTTCAAATTAGTTATTGTTATGATATATGAAATAAAGTAATAACAATTATAATAAATATTTGTTTTTCCCACTAAAATTATAAGTTTGATAAAACAAAATAATAATAATAATAATAATAATAATAATAATAATTATAATAATAATAATAATTCAAATTTAAGTATGTAGATTAAATGAAGATGGATCAGAGTTCTGGCTTGAAATCTCTAACTAATTAGAGAAAAAAGTAAATCGCACAGATTGTTCAGCTTCGATCATCTGGGGAAATAATCATCACTTCCATCTTCACCGTTGATTTCTTTTAAAAATGCAAAGAGAACAAATTGAAAATAAAAATATAGGGGAATCTGAATGCATAAAACTCGTGGAAAGAGAAGAGCAAAATGCCAGAATCTCAACCCCAAATCTGTATCGGCAATGTACAGCGCTGAAGTCGCTATTTTAATCTGAGCGCTACAGTGACTCTAATTTATTGCCTTTGCTGGTCATTTATATTCATTTGATTTTCATTTAAACTAAAAAATCACACAAAAAAAGTGGGGAAAACGGGAAAATCCAAAAAAAAAATAAGGCCTCAGAAATAGATATTGAATGAATGCATCAGAGAAATTAATCTCAGATGGTACGGACAAATTAAAGAACATCACAGGCAGAAGAGTTGAGAAAACGAATCAGAAACGTAACGAAAAATTCAAAATAAAATACCATAAAATGATCAATTAAAAGGACGACAGAAGAGGAGACGCTTTAAACAACAAGAACCGAAAAGAGTTGACTGCCTCGGGATTTCATACAGTAGGAGAGGGTTGCTGTTTATAAATAGAGAAGGAAGGGACACGAGAAACCCTAATTCGCCTGGATTGAATTACCTATCTGCCCTTTATGACTCGATCATTTTAAGGCATGACTAATAAAAAATCACGTGCCACGTTGCATGTTTTTAATTTTTAATTTTTAAATTATTTTTTAAATGAAATTTAAAATTCAATTTTTTTAAAAAATTATTATTTTTAAATTTTTATAAAATAGTTTCAAATCTCTAACCCAAATCCTCAAATTATCGTCGGTGTCGCCTTTGACTACCTCGCTAGAGACCATCAATACTGTTGCCAGACCACCACAATCATTTCTCTCAATTATCTATTGTCGATGACCAACGGTTAGTATGCCGATCGACTATTTTTTCACGAGTTTGACTTCCTTCGACGTTAGAAAGGCGATTGGCACACCTACCATCGATTATCGGTGATGGGTGGTTGGGAGAATGGCCGTGGTGTTCCGACGACAGATATGGTGGTTGGAAGTGTGACTATCAACGACGAAATTGGCTGAGGAAGTTAAAGATTTTAAATTTGGGGGACATTTTGTAAGTTTTCGAAAATTTATGGGTTTTTTAAAATTAAATTAAATTTAAAAATGAAATAAATTAAAATAAAAATTATTATATATATGTATTATACAATAGTCAACGGTTAAGCACCTAAAATGACTAAAATGAATATTTAAACACTTATTTAGAGTAAAACAAAATTTAGGCACAAAAAAATAAATCACATGTATAGTTTTGACACCTATTTAACTATTAAGCAAAAGAAAAAACAAATAAAGAGGTCTGAACTAAGAAGAATGATCAACTCCTAACTTGCGACGAAAGGGCCTATCAAGCGCGTCAGTTTTTTTTGAAAATATAAAATTATTTTTAAATTTTAAAAATAAGAAATTATAAAATTTAAGGTATATAATTAGAATAATATTTAAAATATAGAGAAAATATTTAATTTGTAACACCGGATATAATGTCACATACATTTTTTTATCGCATGGTACAATGTTAATTTGTAAATACGATTGAGTTAATAAGACTGTACACATTAGTAATGAAAATATATTTAATAATTTTTCATTTCATTTCAATTTATTTTAAGTATATTTTGTCTTTTAACATTTCATTTATCAAATTATCTAACCATCTTCATTATTTAATTTTAATAAAATATCAAGCATGTTTTATAGTTAAATACAATACTTAATTATTTAGTATTTAATTTTTCGGCCCTTAATTTTTTATGTATCGAACAACAACCTAAATTGATTTTAATATTATTAAAATGTCTAGTTGAATAGAATTTGAAATCAGATTAATTTGTTAGATTATAAATTTGGATAACATGTAAATTCACACCGTATAAAATATGTTCCATCAAGACAACCCAGAGTAAGATAAAGAGAGATTTTTTTTAATCCGAAAGATAAAGAGAGATGAAAGAAACAAAGTAAGAAAAATTAATTTAAAATAGGATAAAACTTTGATACGTGTAAAACTAATTTTACACAACTTTATGTATTTACACTAAAAAAAATTAAATTTTAAAATTTTAATTAGGGATGTAAAAACAAGTAATCGGACAGGTTTCAGGTCGGGTTCTGTCAGGTCGGGTAAAATCGGATACAAGTCATTTCAGGTAAAAAAATTATTTTGACTCGACTCGGGTCGGGTGCGGGTCCATTTCAGGTCGGGTCCATTTTAGGTCGGGTTCGTTTCAGGTCGGGTTAAAACGGGTCGGGTCCAAAGCAGATAATTGGCAGGTTAATTCGGATTCGGATACACTTCAGGTCGGGTCCATTTCAGTTCGGGTTCATTTTAGGTTGGGTTCGTTTCAGGTAGGGTCCATTTCAGGTCGGGTCCGTTTCAGGTCGGGTCTATTTCATGTCGGGTTCATTTCAGGTCAGATTCATTTCAGGTCGGGTGCATTTCAGGTCGGGTAATTTTAGGTCGGGTAGTTTCAGGTCGGGGTATTTTCGGGATTGAAATTCGTATTCAGTTTGAGTTTGGCCGTACAACCGTATAAGTAGTTGATGGACTTTAGGTTGACCTTCGTCAATCGTCATTAATTTTGAGCTAATTATTTAAAGTCATATCAAATTAAAATTATAAAATATTAGAGTAATTAAAAAATAATGAAAATGAGTCGATTTGGACTGAAAATGGGTCAATTTGGATTACAAATAAAATTTCAGGGATTATAATGAACATATATATCAAATTAAAATTATAAAACATTAGACAAATTTAAAAGAAAACAAGAAAAATGGGTATTTTGGAATAAAAATAAAGTTTTGGGGACTATAATGAACAAAAATATCAAATTAAAAGTATAAAAATTAGAGTAATTAAAAAAACAATAAGTATAGGTCAATTTAGAATACAAATAAAGTTTTAGTGTCTAGAATGAACAAAATTAAAAATTAAAACTATAAAACATGATGAATTAAAATATATATAAGGGTCAATATGGAATTAAAATAAAGTTAAAGGGTTCATGCATTAATATGTACACACGCACGTACTTACATACATTAGGGGTTATGTTTTAGTGTTTAAGGTTTATGGTTTAGGGATTATGGGTATGGATTATGGTTTAGGGATTAGGGTTTAGGGTTAGGGTTGAGGGTTGAGGGTTCATGCATTAATATGTACACACATACATACTTACACACATTAAGGGTTGTGTTTTAGTGTTTAAGATTTAGGGTTTAAGGATTAGGGTTTAGGGTTAATGCATTAATATGTACACACGCACATACTTACATACATTAAGGGTTGGGTTTTAGTGTTTAAGGTTTATGGTTTAAGGATTTTGTTTTATGGTTTAGGGTTTAGGGTTTAGGGTTTAGGTTTCATGCATTAATATGTACACACGCACATACTTATATACATTAGGGGTTGGGTTTTAGTATTTAAGGTTTAAGGTTTATGGTTAAGGGTTAAGGGTTTAATATGTACACACGCACATACTTACATACATTAGGGGTGGGGTTTTAGTGTTTAAGGTTTAAGGATTAGGGTTTATGGTTTAAGGATTAGGGTTTAGGGTTTATTCATTAATATGTACACACGTACATACTTACATAAAATAGGGGTTATGTTTTAGTGTTTATGGTTTAGTGTTTATTGTTTAGGGTTTAGGGTCTAGAGATTAGGGTTTAGGGTATCCACTTTTATATATACATATATTGTAATATAAATTCTAAAATTAAAAAAAAACATGAAACCCTAATGATAACCCTATACCCTAAACTTAATCCCTAAATTGAAACCCATAAAATCAAAACCCTAAGTCACATGTTATCGTAACATTAAACCCTAAGCACTATACCCTAGACCCTAACACTAAACCCTAAACCTTACAAACTAATCACTCGAACTAACCTTAGTTCATTGTACTACCCTAAACCCTAAATGCATAAATACTTACATACTTTAGGGCTTAGGGTTTAGGATTAGGATCTAAGGATTTATGGTTTAGTGTTTGGTGCTTAGGGTAGTTGGTTTTAGAGTTTATGGTTTAGGGTTTAGGGTATCCACTTTTATATATACATATATTGTAATATAAATTCTAAAATAAAAAAACACGGAACCCTAATGATAACCCTATACCCTAAACTTAAACCCTAAATTGAAACCCATAAAATTAAAACCATAAGTCACATGTTATCATAACATTAAACCCTAAGCACTATACCCTAGACCCTAACACTAAACCCTAAACCTTACAAACTAATCACTCGAACTAACCTTAGTTCATTATACTACCATAAACCCTAAATGCATAAATACTTACATACTTTAGGGCTTAGGGTTTAGGATTAGGATCTAAGGGTTTAAGGTTTAGTGTTTGGTGCTTAGGGTAGTTGGTTTTAGAGTTTATGGTTTAGGGTATCCACTTTTATATATACATATACTGTAATATAAATTCTAAAATAAAAAAAAACACGAAACCCTATACCCTAAATTGAAACCCATAAAATCAAAACCATAAGTCATATGTTATCGTAACATTAAACCATAAGCACTATACCCTAGACCCTAACACTAAACCCTAAACCTTACAAACTAATCACTCGAACTAACCTTAGTTCATTATACTACCCTAAACCCTAAATGCATAAATACTTATATCTTTAGGGCTTATGGTTTAGGATTAGGATATAAGGGTTTAGGGTTTAGTGTTTGGTGCTTAGGGTAGTTGGTTTTAGAGTTTAGGGTTTAGGGTATCCACTTTTATATATACATATATTGTAATATAAATTCTAAAATAAAAAAACACGAAACCCTAATGATAACCCTATACCCTAAACTTAAACCCTAAATTGAACCCCATAAAATCAAAACCCTAAGTTACATGTTATCGTAACATTAAACCCTAAGCACTATACCCTAGACCCTAACACTAAACCCTAAACCTTACAAACTAATCACTCGAACTAACCTTAGTTCATTATAATACCCTAAACCCTAAATGCATAAATACTTACATACTTTAGGTCTTAGGGTTTAGGATTAGGATCTAAGGGGTTAGGGTTTAGTGTTTAGTGCTTAGGGTAGTTAGTTTTAGAGTTTAGGGTTTAGGGTTTAGGTATCCACTTTTATATAAACATATATGGTAATATAAATTCTAAAATAAAAAAAAAACACGAAACCCTAATGATAACCCTATACCCTAAACCACAAACCCTAAGCATTATACCCTAAACCCTAACACTAAACCCTAAACCTTAAAACTAAACACTCAAACTACATTACTTCATGAAACCCTAAACCCTAAATCAAAACCCTAAAACTATTAAACCTAAAAATTAGATACTAAACCCTAAAACCCTTTAACCCTAAACCTTTAAATTAAAACCCTAATTGAAAGTCATAAACCATAAACCCCATTAACATTAATGAAAAACCCTAAACCCTAAAACATATTAACCTAAACAAATAACTAAATAAAATATATTAGCCATAAACAAATCACTAAACCCTTAATTTATACCCTAAATTAAAAGCCAAAACCCTACATTAAAACCACAAACCCTAAATTAAAACCACAATCCTAAACATTAAAACTGAATTAATGACACAATTGAAAAAAAACAAAGCTTTAAGCTCAATTTCACAAAAAAGGGACAAAATTGAAAGAAAGCAAAGTAGGAGTGCTTGCGGAGCAAAACCCGAATAACCCGTTTCAAATAGCGCGGATCCTCTGACCCGGCTCGAGGCCTATAAATAGAGCCTCACCCCTCAGCCAAAATTGCTCATTTTCTCCCTACTGTTACTCTGCCGAAATATCCTCTCAATTTCTCTCTCATCCACAAACACCAAATTCCCAAATTTTCTTCCTTTCTTTCGATTAAAATCTTGGTTTTCAACCAAGTTCTTCTCTGTTCTTCCAAACTTTCTTCCCATATCCTCTACAAATACAATTACCCTCCTCAAACCTGTTTTTCTTCGATCAAAACCCCAACTTTTCTCAAGAACAGCCTCGTGTTCTTGAGAATTCCTATATTCAATCCTTCTAAACCCTAAACCCAAACTCAAATTTGTTTTACCCTAAACCCTAATTTATTCTTAAACCTAACCCTAAATCTGAAATCATAACCTCTAAACACTTAATCCCTGAACCCTAAATCACAAAACCCCCAAACCCTTAACATCTAATCCCCAAACCCTAACCTCTAATCCCAAAATCCTTTCATATTCTCATCTTACCTCTTCAGATTCTGAGAGATGTTCTTCTCTGTCTTTTCATTTTCCGTGAGCTGATCTTCTCAGCCTTTCCAGTTTCCAGTTCTGGTAAGTTATATCTTCTATTTTCTCTTTTTATTTATTTTTTGGTTCGATTACTATTTTTCTAACTATTTACCTTTGTTTTTCAGGATCGTTTTTGGCTTCTGTCAGTTTGTTCCTCTTCCGTGTGGGTTTGTATCTCTAGAAGGTTGTATGTTTCTTTTTGCATATTTCTGTTTGTTTATTTTTATACATGTTTCTGTTTGTTTCTTTCTGTTCGATTCTAGAAGGTTGTATGTTTCTTTTTGCATGTTATATCTATTCTTTCATTTCTGTTTGTTTTTATGCATGTTTTTGTATGTTTCTTTCTGTTCGATTCTGGAAGTTGTATGTTTCTTTTTGCATGTTTCTTTTTGTTCGTTTAGTTTCTGTTTGTCTTTATGCATGTTTCTATATGTTTCATTCTGTTCGATTCTGGAAGGTTGTATGTTTCTATCAGTTTGTATATTTCTGTATGTATTCATGGTTTCTGTCAGTTTGTATTTATGCATGTCAGTTTCTATGGTTTTGTTTTTATGCATGTATGTATATGTATGGTCTGAGTCTTTAGGTTTCCTTGGTTTAACCCGAGTATATAGGCTGGACTACCCGTCCTGCGGGGCTACTGGTGCCAAAGGGGGATTTTAAAGGTCCTTGTGGACAGGTGTAACAACGCCACGTACAAGGGTTAAACTGAAACCATTAGATAATTTTGTATTTTTTTGTTTATGTCAGTATGTATATATGATTTTGTATATTTTGTATGTTTGGTTCTCTGATTTGGACTTTTTTAGTTTTTTGACAGCTATGGATTCTTTCTCTTATGAGTTGGACTTTCCTGGTGAAAGAAATCTAAATGACCAACTTATACTGTCTCAAGGTGATTTATTAATCCTTTTTCATTATGATTTTTTTAACTTATGTTTATTTCTGATTCATTTATTTTGAATGCTTGAAGGGGATGTAAATGATCAACTGTCTGAGACAGTTTGTACCTCCAAGAGGAAGTCTACAGCTTCAACTGGAGGGGACATTGGGAGAAGAACATCTCCTGTTTGGGATCATTACACCTTCATCAAGCTTCCAGAAGGTCTTTTTGCTGAATGTAAGTACTGCAAAACAAAAAGGTATAACGCTGATTCTTATATTGGTACTTCTAATCCTAAAAGGCATACTGAAAATGTGAATCTTATAAAGAGTTTCTTGCTACTAATCCCAATAGTAGTTCAGAAACTTCTTTTGATCAGAAAAGATATTGTGAGTTATTTGCTGAAGCAATTCTGTGTCATGGTTATGCTTTGAGTGTTGTTGAGCATGATAAACTTAGGGTTTTGTATAATTATTTAAATCCTAATGTGAAAGATATTTCAAGATATTCTATTACTAAGGCTTGCATGTTAAAGCATGAGATGCATAAAAAATTTCTTCTTGATTCAATGCAATCTGTTGTGAGTCGTATCTGTTTTACATGTGATGGATGGTCTGCTTGCACTTCACGTTCTTATTTTGCACTGACTGCACATTATGTTGATAATAACTGGAAACTTCAGTCTAAGATTTTAAATTTTCGTCATTTCCCCCCTCCCCATGATGATGAGTCTATTTATAAGTTTGTTAAAAATATGTTAACTGAGTGGGGTCTTGAGAAGAGAGCTTTTACAATTACTCTTGATAATGCTTCTGCAAATGAAAGAATGGTGAGTCGTCTGAAAGATGATTTGCATGCAATTTCTCCCCTGCCATGCAATGGTAAGTTTTTTCATATAAGGTGTGCTGCCCATATCCTGAACTTGATAGTTCAAAGGGGTTTGAAGGTAATCGACTCCTCTGTTATTAAATTGCGTGAGGTTGTTAAATTTATAGATTCTTCTGATTCTAGACTTTGTTGCTTTGATTCTGCTATTAATGATTGTGGTTCTGATTTTTCTGGTAAGTTGGTCTTGGATGTTCCTACTCTATGAAACTCTACTTACCTGATGCTTCGTAGGGCACTTGAAGCTAAACATGCTATTAACTTGTTTGTTAATAGGGAAAATGGTTTAGATATAATCTCTGAGGTTGAGTGGGAAACTGCTCAATTAATTTGTGATTTCCTTGAGCCCTTCTTTGAAATTTCTACTATGTTCTCAGGATCCAAGTATCCTACTGCTAACTTATACTTGGCTAATGTTGTTGCCATTGAGAAGCTTTTGTGTGATGCTCACAATGATCCATGTGAAGGCATCTCTGCAATGGCAGGACCTGTTGAGTGTGTAAAAGTTCTATCATTTACACCTTTTTAAACCCATATTTCTGCTGCATTCAAGCATCATTGCATTGCATTTAGGTTAGTTTTTAATAAAACATCACAATTATATAAAAGGCACGGATTCTACTGAAAGATGGCTATTTTTGCAGGTATCTGTCACAGTAGATGTCGAAGGCAGGCGCAGGGCAGATAAGCAGGAGAGCTAAACTGGACAAGTAGCTGAAGAAGACGAACCTGTCATGGACCTGTCGTGACAGCATGGTGACAGCAGATTTATGAAGAGGAAAAGTGAAGTGGACCTCGATAGATAGAGAAAAATCTGCTCGTCTGTCGTGTGGAAGCCGAATATTTTTCCAAGCCCCGGATCAAAAGATATGTCAAGCCAAAGCTCAAGGAGAGGAATTTCCATGAAACAAGGAGGCGGCTGAAAAGTAGGAATCCTTAGAGATTTAGTCTTTATTAGAATCTTACTTTTAATTAAAGTTGTAATCCTTGTTACCTTAGATAACTTGAGCCCAAAGCTTATATAAAGGGCATAAATTAAACCTAGGGCATGACCGACTACCCCATAACCGAAACCTAAACCCTGCCGTTTACCTGTCACCGATATGTTCTAAATTCCCCCTAGGGCTACGGGTTGTTTTGTAAAGTAGTTGCAAGGGTTGCTTTGTTTTAGGATTTTTCAAGTTCAATAAAATAAACTTCAAGTTCTTTTATCTTGGTTTTAATATCTTGCAAGAGCATCGGGAGAGCATTGTGAGGCTATCTATTTACTTAGCATCGGGAGAGTTAAGTATACGAAAGAGGTAAAAGCGCGTTCTCTAGTTTATAGTTGAACCATCTCGTGCTTAGGGATAAGGCGAGGTTAAGTGGCTAAGGAAGAATTCATACACATCGGTGTTCATCCTTCGATTCACGCCGGGAGGTATCATCAAAGACGTGATCATCGACAGACTTGTGCCTAGGGATAGGGCAAGGCAGATCAGGGATTCTTGCCAAGCTTGAAGTACGGAGTTAGTGTTCGCTGCCGCGACAGCTAACGGACAGACGCCGCGACAGGTGCTGTCGGCGACGGGTGCGACGACAGAACTGGAGATCCTAAGCAATTCAATACCTACACTACTGAGCAACTCAATACCAGCCCATTCTCTCTATCTTGATATCTCAATCTTTTATTTACGTTTTTACTTTAATATTCGTGACAATTCTCTTAAATATTTCTCTTTACTTCGTGCAGTGAATTTAGGTGGAGTCATTAGCCCAATCCCTGTGGAGACGATATCCGATACTTAGTATCACTTTACTACTTACGTCGTGTATACTTGCACTAAATTTGCGATAGACTATTTTACACGCAACAAGTTTTTTGGCGCCGTTGCCGGGGATTGGCAACATAACTACACCTTTCTTTCCTTGCATTTTTTTTTTGTTTTTGTTTTTATTTTTATTTTCTTTAATTTTTCGTTTGTGTTTTAAACTCTTGCTTTTCACAAGGTTTTCCTGTTTATGCGCAGATCTAAAAGAGGCGAAGATCCTGAGTATAAATTAGATCCGGAGATCGAACGTTCCTTCAATCTCAAGAAACAGATTCGCCACCTTTTAGACCGGAACGAGTACCTTGAAGAACAGCTAGAGCAGATGGCCCGTAATCAGCCTGCCGGTGAAGAAATCCCGCCT
Organism: Hibiscus tridactylites; assembly: GCA_958450335.1. Classification (NCBI taxonomy): domain Eukaryota; kingdom Viridiplantae; phylum Streptophyta; class Magnoliopsida; order Malvales; family Malvaceae; genus Hibiscus; species Hibiscus tridactylites. Next base: position 63,338,432 of record OY288290.1, read on the forward strand.
GTCGGTGACCCGCCCGCGGTAGGTGGACGACGGTCATGTCGTGACTACATGCTGAATTATCATGTAGAGCTGGAGACCACGTTGCCGGATATTGATGTTGACAACTTCGAGCTTAAACCTGTCATGTTTAGTATGATCAACAACGCCGGACAGTTCAGTGGTTCTGCGACAGAAGATGCCAGGGAGCATCTCAAAACGTTCCAGGAGATCTGTGGTTCGTTTAGACTACCAGGAGTTAGTCCGGAGATACTGAGGCTTCGGTTATTTCCCCATTCATTGAGGGACAGAGCTAAAACTTGGTGGAATAAACTTACACCGGGTTCTATTATGACTTGGGCAGATTTAACTCGTGAATTTTTGTCTCGTTTTAATCCTTCACATTTAGCTGAGCGATTACGTAATGAAATTGCTACTTTTCAACAGGAAGATGACGAGCCAATGCACGAGGCCTGGGACAGATTCACAACTCTTCTTCGGAACTACCCAATGCATGGATTCCCCGTCTGGAATCAGGTAACTAAGTTTTATAATGCTGCTAACTTACAAACTCGCATTCGAATTGATTCTGCAACGAATGGACTATTATTGGATAAAGATCCGGACGAGGCCCTGCAAGTTTTGAAACATCTGGCTAAGAATGAGGAGCAGTTTCCAACCACTAGAAGAGGTGGTAAACGGGTACTTGCTGTCAAGGATTATGAGGCCGACAGCACTATGAAATCACAGGTAGCATTCCTCACCAAAGCCATGAAACACTTATTGAGTGAAGAGGAAGTACGAGGGTTTGCTGTCGAGGAAGTTTGTGCTACATGTGAGGGAAATCATAGTAGGGATGAGTGCCCTATAAATATAGAAGAAGGAAAATATGTTGGGAATTACAAGCCAAACTACAATTCCAACAACTACAACCCTAATTGGAGGAAAGATCCCAAATTTTCCTAGAGTAACCCTAACAATGCCCTAAATCCACAAGCATATAATCAGAATCAGGGGGGTCCTAGATTGTTGACGCGACAGCAGCCGCAGCCGCAGAACCTGCCGCAGAACCTGCCGCCTCAGCAACAACAGCAGCCACCACCTGCCACGAGTAGTATATTGGAGCAGACTCTGGCCACCTTTATGTCTCAGACTGGTACGTATATGGAGAACATCAATAAGTTTGTCAAGAAAACGGAAGACTTTATGGATGAAACCAAGATGAGAATGACAAACCATGAGGCCACCTTGAAATCTCTAGAGACACAAATGGGTCAGGTGTCGCAGCATATTAAGCCGAGGCAGAATGGAGGTTTCCCTAGCAATACTGAAAATGCTAGACCGCCCCCACATGAACAATGTAAGGCGATTACTACTAGGAGTGGGAAAAAGTTACCAGGGCCGGAAAAAGAAGCTGAAACAGAAAAGGAACCTGCTTTGGATAAGCCTGCCGAGGAAGCTGCCCCGACAGGTGATAAACAGGCTGCTGCCGATGAGCCTGTTACGACAGCAGAAGCGACAGAGGAGAAAAAAGATGAGTATCGTCCTCAGATTCGCATGCAGTGGGAAGGACGCATTGCTGATTACCGCCCTCCACCACCTTTTCCTCAACGGATACAGCAAGCTAAGCATGAATCTCAACTTAAAAAAATTTATGATATTTTTAAACAAGTTCATATCAATATTCCGTTGTTAGATGCTGTTAGGGAGATGCCCGGTTATGCTAAATTTCTCAAGGATGTCATGTCTAAAAAATCTAAACTTGGGGAATTTGAAACGGTAAGGATGCAAGAAGGTTGCATGAGTATTCTTCATCGGCAACCACCCCAGAAAAAGAAGGATCCGGGGAGCTTCCTCATACCTTGCGTAATCGGTGACAGATTTGTGGGTAAGGCATTATGTGATCTTGGTGCTAGTGTTAATCTAATGCCTAAATCTGTTTTTCAGAAACTAGGTATTGGCAAGGCGCGGCCCACGACAGTTACCCTACAGCTAGCCGACCGCTCTTACGTTCACCCCGAAGGAAAAATTGAAGATATTTTGGTAAGAGTGGATAAGCTTATATTTCCTGCTGACTTTCTTATTTTAGATTGTGAGGCAGATGAGAACGCACCAGTCATCCTAGGGCGACCCTTCTTAGCCACGGGAAGATCATTGATTGATGTGGAGAAAGGAGAACTCACCATGCGCGTAAACGATCAAGAAATTAAGTTGAATGTTCTCCAAGCAATGAAACATGCTGATGTGGATGAGGAATGCAAGGCCATCATTGAGGTGACCTTTGATCAACCCTGCATCAGGTCGGGCTGTCGTGATATAAAATTTGCTCACTGCTGCGATAGCCATTTACAAGCCTGTCACGACAGCAACAACGACAGCACCGACGACAGCGACTCCTCTGAATCCAATACATCTGAAACTGAAGGTCATGAGGAGGTAAACTGGTTAGACCATCGTCCAGGTAAGTTATTCGAACCCTTGAATTACACTTCGGATAACCATTTAATCCAAAAGCCCTCTACTATAGAACCACCTGTCTTAGAACTTAAGCCCCTGCCAGGGCAGCTTAAATATGCTTATCTTGGTTGTGATAACACACTGCCCGTAATCATCTCTGCTAAGCTGCCGCAGGAACAGGAACGACAGCTGATCGACATGTTGAGGCAGCATAAAAGGGCGATAGGATGGACGATAGCAGACATTCAGGGCATTAGTCCGGCAATCTGTATGCACAAAATCCTCCTAAAGGAAGATCATAAGCCGACTATTGATGCCCAAAGGCGGTTAAACCTTGCAATGAAGGAGGTAGTGCGTAAAGAAATAATTAAATGGTTAGATGCTGGTATTATTTACGCCATCTCCGATAGCAAATGGGTAAGCCCGGTGCAATGTGTTCCCAAGAAAGGAGGCATGACCGTGATAACCAACGAAAACAATGAATTAATCCCAACCAGGATTGTGACCGGTTGGAGGGTTTGTATGGACTACCGGAAGCTCAACAAAGCTACCCGAAAAGACCACTTTCCTTTACCCTTTATTGATCAAATGCTTGATAGATTAGCGGGTAAACCTTACTATTGTTTTCTTGATGGTTATTCAGGTTATAATCAAATTGCTATTGCACCGGAGGACCAAGAGAAAACGACTTTCACATGCCCTTACGGAACATACGCATTTAGGAGGATGTCGTTCGGCCTATGTAACGCACCTGCCACCTTCCAAAGGTGCATGATGGCAATATTCTCCGACATGGTAGAGGACTTCCTCGAAATTTTCATGGATGATTTTTCCGTCTTTGGAGATGATTTTGAGAGCTGCCTCGGCAACCTTAAAAAGGTACTTGAAAGATGTGAAAAAGCTAATCTTGTTCTTAATTGGGAAAAATGCCATTTTATGGTAGATGAAGGGATAGTTTTAGGCCATAAGATTAGCTGCCGTGGGATAGAGGTCGACAGGGCAAAGATTGAAGTCATAGAGAAGCTGCCGCCGCCAACCACAGTCAAGGGCATTAGGAGTTTTTTAGGGCATGCTGGTTTTTATAGGAGATTTATTGCAAACTTCTCAAAAATCACGAAGCCCCTATGTCATCTCTTAGAGCAGAACCGACCCTTTGACTTTAATGAAGAATGTACTGAAGCATTCAAGGTTTTGAAGGAAAAGCTAGTGACAGCCCCCATAGTACAGCCACCAGACTGGACGCAACCGTTTGAAATTATGTGTGATGCTAGTGACTATGCTGTCGGGGCAGCACTTGGGCAACGCAAGGACAGGCTGTTTCATGTCATATATTATGCCAGCAAAACATTGAATGATGCCCAAGTAAATTATACCACCACAAAAAAGGAGCTGTTGGCTGTGGTGTTCTCCATCGACAAGTTTCGTTCTTATATACTTGGAACGAAGGTAATAGTGCACACCGATCATTCTGCCCTTAAGTACTTGTTCGCAAAGAAGGATGCAAAGCCTAGGTTGATACGATGGATCCTGCTATTACAAGAATTCGACCTTGAAATCAAAGACAAAAAGGGGACAGAAAATCAGGTGGCAGATCACTTGTCGAGATTGGAGATGGGACAAAGTCTACCTGTAGATGAGACACACATACTAGAGACCTTCCCAGATGAGCAGCTCTTTGCTGCCGCAATAGCTGTCGCGACAGCCATGGCGGCAGGTAAGTCTTCTAACCTTCCCTGGTATGCTGATTTCGTTAATTTTATAGTTAGCGGAATATTACCTTCTGATCTTACTTATCAAGCCAGGAAGAGGTTTCAAAATGATGTTAAACATTATTATTGGGACGAACCTCTTCTTTTCAAAATGTGCGCAGATCAGGTTATAAGGAGATGTGTACCACAAGAAGAACAAGAAGACATTCTCCATCACTGTCATGCTTCACAATATGGAGGACACTTAGGAGGCAATAAAACTGCTGCCAAGGTGCTGCAGTCAGGGTTCTACTGGCCGACACTGTATAAGGACGCACAGGAATTTTACAAAAACTGTGACAGGTGCCAGCGGACAGGTAATATCTCGAGGAGAAACGAGATGCCACTGCAGAATATTTTAGAAGTCGAAATCTTCGACGTTTGGGGGATTGATTTTATGGGACCTTTTCCATCGTCGTGTGGAAATCTTTACATCCTCCTAGCAGTAGATTATGTCTCCAAGTGGGTAGAAGCAATCGCAACTCAAAAGAATGATGCCAAAACGGTCCAAAAGTTTTTGCACAAAAACATCTTTTCTAGATTTGGCATCCCTAGGGCGATTATCAGTGATGAAGGGAGACATTTTGACAACAGGGTAATTGCTGCCGCCCTGAGAAAATATGGTGTCAAGCACAAGATCGCGACAGCATACCACCCACAGACCAATGGACAGGCTGAGATTTCCAACAGGGAAGTGAAGAACATTCTTGAAAAGATGGTTAAACCAACTAGGAAAGATTGGTCTCTACTTCTGAATGATGCACTATGGGCATACATGACAGCTTTAAAAACTCCATTGGGCATGTCTCCATTCCGATTGATCTATGGGAAAACCTGCCACCTGCCTGTCGAGATAGAGCACAAGGCATATTGGGCAATCAAGGCAGTAAACATGGACTTGGACAAAGCAGGCCAGAAAAGGCTGTTAGATTTGAATGAGATCGATGAAATACGGACGATGGCCTACGACAACGCAAGAATATACAAGGAGAAAACAAAGAAGTGGCATGACAAAAAGTTGCTGCCACGACAGTTCTGCCCAGGGCAGCTTGTATTGTTGTTTAATTCTAGATTGAAACTCTTCCCAGGGAAGCTTAAATCTAGATGGTCTGGTCCGTTCCAAGTGATTCAAGTTTTCCCCCATGGTGCCATTACAATTCAATCATTAAAGGACGGGCACCAATTCAAAGTCAATGGACAACGCCTCAAGCATTATCAGGGGACTGAAGCCCCAGGAATAAAGGAAGTGGTTACCTTAGGTGATGCCCCACAAGGCATCCCTAATTTAACCTAATTTTTATTTTATTTTATTTTATTATTTATTATTATTTATTAGGAATTAGATTTATTTTATTCGAATAATGTTTTGTTTTTAATTTCAGTTTTTAGGAAATAAAGGAGTCAAGTGAGAAAGAAGAAGTGGCCCAAGCCCACCGCTCATCCACCAGCCCAATAAAGCCCATTTATGGTAACCTGTCGTTTCGGCTGCCGGCGCAGACGGATTTGACAGGCTGTCAACAGACGCACAGCAGACGAAGAAGCATGCGGCAGACGCACAGCAGACGCATTAATGCGTGTCAGACGCGTCAGACACGCAATATCCAATCTGCCGCCCCGTTTTTCCCGCCTGCCGTTGCGGCATTAAATGGGCAGCTACTCGACCGCTATATAAACCCCTTCCCCTTTTCATTTTTCACCACTTCTGATTTTCTCTCTTGTTATTCCCTTCTAGTTTTATCTACTTTCTTTCTTCTTTTTTCAGCCCTTGCAACCAAAATGTCTTCACGACAAACCCGTCAGAATGCTGCTGCCGCTTTTTCTTCAGCAGCAGCATCTCCGTTCGCTAACAAAGAACTATGGGAGGAACGGAGCTTCATCTATAACAGAGATGCCCCTCTTTTTGGACTCCGGCCGTTCATTATGAAGGCCATTACGACACAACTTTGGGAAGACTTTGCCGAGCAGCCGGCAGAGCTTAACGACACTCTGGTCAGGGAATTTTATGAGGCGATCGAAAGTAAGACGGCGACATCTGTCGTCGTCCGAGGAGTGACAGTTCCTTTCACCGCCAGCAGCATCAACCATGTATTCGGCCTCTTCTTTAGCCCCACTGACGATGCTCATCAACAGTTTTGGGACACCCTCGATGCTGCCGGACATGATGCTGTCATGAGGGAGTTGACAGAGGCAGGCACAACCTGGAGCACCAGCAAGAAAAACCCCAACTCCGTCAACAGGGCAGAGCTACTCCCCGAGGCAAAATTATGGAATGCTTTTATTAAAAAGCGTATCCTGCCCTCGTCCCACCATACGACAGTCAACAGGCAGCGGTTGGCCCTCATCCACTCTATCATGCATGACAGGCCCATCAATGTGGGCAGGTACATGCGAGACAACATTCTCGATTGTGCCTTCCGATCAGATTCACGACTATGCCTGCCCTTCACTATTACTGCCCTCTGCCGCTGCGCTGCCGTACCGGAGGACCCTTCAGACAAAATCAAGAAGGGCAGCGGCTGGACAGACAGCAACATCTCCAGCCTCATGGAGATCATCGTCGTATCGCCCCTCAACGCCTTCGATCCAAACGCCCCTCCTGCTGAGTCTGATGATGAGCCTGCTACCGAACCTGCCCCAGAAGCTGCCACCAACACCGCTCCGGCAGATCATAACTCCCACATCCTTGCTGCCATCTTGAGGATAGAGGAGCGCCAGATGGGTTTGATGACATTCATCCGCGACTTCTCCAATGCAACGGTAAACTTCATTACCAATACTTTGAATTTTCCGGATGTCATTTTCCCCACCTTCCCCGCCCATTATTTCAATATCCCCTCCCCCACTCCCACACCACCTGTCTCTCCCCACGAAGAATCTGCCTCCTCCACACCTTCCCCGACAGCAGCCGGCAGCCCACCGGCGGACACTTCCCCTAGAGGCACCAAGCGAGCTGCCACTGATGACAGCCCTCTTGTCCGGAGGAACTTGGACAGCGCTTTCACGTGGGTGAAAAGAATTAAGCATGTGGCCAACAAGAGGATGTTGTCCAAAGCCATCACGAGTAACAGCTGGGACAGCAGCAGCAGTTCTGATGTCCGACTAGTGGAGCCACCTGCCATTCAACCTGCTGACGACCCTGTCCCCCAACCGGAGGAAGAACCTGCACCTCAACAGGCTGATGAACCTGTTGATCAACCTGCTCAGGAACCTGCCCAGCCACCTCCCCAACGCAGACGCTACCATCAGATCCGCGTCAGCAGCAGCAGCGAGGACAGCGCATAAAATTTAAGTTTTTATTTCTTTTACTCCTCTTATTGCTGCCTGCCCTTATATATTTGTGATGTACTTTTATTTTTCGTGTTTTTCTTTATTTGTTTATGTGTCATTTTGCATCGAGGGCAATGCAACCCTTGAGTTTGGGGGTGGCAACCCTCCATATTTAATGGAGTCTTTAGCACATCTTTTGTTTAATTGTTGTGTCTTTTTAGTTACTTAAGTTCTTTTAAAAAAAAAATCAGAAAAATAAGAAAATCTAAACTGTTGGCTTAAAACTGTGAAGTTAACTTACCTGTCATGACGGCTCTGTCGTGGCAGCATCTTTAGGACAGGTTAAGGAAAAGTTTAGAGCCTTTCTATAGTTCTAAAAACTTAAACACTTTTGTGACTGCTATATTGCTTAGATTCCTTTTAGCCAAACTAGAATAGGAAGCTTAGAACTTGGATAGCCCCTAGAGGTGCCTAACACTGGCTCTAGGAAAGAAGTTTAGCAAAAGAAAATAAAAAACCTAGAGGTGCCCGAAACCGGCTCTAGGAAGCTAACTAGAGGTGCCCAAAACTGGCTCTAGAAAATCTTAGCTTGAAAATAGAAGAAAAAGAAGCATAAAAATGTGCCTTCTTAAAAAAAAATAAACTTTGGCATAAAAATTCAAGTTAAGAAGTTGAATATTCTAGTGAAACTAAGAGAGTCTTAGCATATAACTGTTCACAAGCATGCACACACTGCACGAGAGCTATAGAGAAATTCCGGACAGATCCTAACCCTTCCAACAGGTTGCTGCCGCCATAGAGAATGAGCGACAGGTAAGGGACAGTTCACTGTTTGAAGGCCAACACAAAAATTTTCAGTTTTCTTTTAAGTCTTTATTGCTTGAGGGCAAGCAAAAACTTGAGTTTGGGGGTGTGTTGAGTGTGTAAAAGTTCTATCATTTACACCTTTTTAAACCCATATTTCCGCTGCATTCAAGCATCATTGCATTGCATTTAGGTTAGTTTTTAATAAAACATCACAGTTATATAAAAGGCACGGATTCTACTGAAAGATGGCTATTTTTGCAGGTATCTGTCACAGTAGATGTCGAAGGCAGGCGCAGGGCAGATAAGCAGGAGAGCTAAACTGGACAAGTAGCTGAAGAAGACGAACCTGTCATGGACCTGTCATGACAGCATGGTGACAGCAGATTTATGAAGAGGAAAAGTGAAGTGGACCTCGATAGATAGAGAAAAATCTGCTCGTCTGTCGTGTGGAAGCCGAATATTTTTCCAAGCCCCGGATCAAAAGATATGTCAAGCCAAAGCTCAAGGAGAGGAATTTCCATGAAACAAGGAGGCGGCTGAAAAGTAGGAATCCTTAGAGATTTAGTCTTTATTAGAATCTTACTTTTAATTAAAGTTGTAATCCTTGTTACCTTAGATAACTTGAGCCCAAAGCTTATATAAAGGGCATAAATTAAACCTAGGGCATGACCGACTACCCCATAACCGAAACCTAAACCCTGCCGTTTACCTGTCACCGATATGTTCTAAATTCCCCCTAGGGTTACGGGTTGTTTTGTAAAGTAGTTGCAAGGGTTGCTTTGTTTTAGGATTTTTCAAGTTCAATAAAATAAACTTCAAGTTCTTTTATCTTGGTTTTAATATCTTGCAAGAGCATCGGGAGAGCATTGTGAGGTTATCTATTTACTTAGCATCAGGAGAGTTAAGTATACGAAAGAGGTAAAAGCGCGTTCTCTAGTTTATAGTTGAACCATCTCGTGCTTAGGGATAAGGCGAGGTTAAGTGGCTAAGGAAGAATTCATACACATCGGTGTTCATCCTTCGATTCACGCTGGGAGGTATCATCAAAGACGTGATCATCGACAGACTTGTGCCTAGGGATAGGGCAAGGCAGATCAGGGATTCTTGCCAAGCTTGAAGTACGGAGTTAGTGTTCGCTGCCGCGACAGCTAACGGACAGACGCCGCGACAGGTGCTGTCGGCGACGGGTGCGACGACAGAACTGGAGATCCTAAGCAATTCAATACCTACACTACTGAGCAACTCAATACCAGCCCATTCTCTCTATCTTGATATCTCAATCTTTTATTTACGTTTTTACTTTAATATTCGTGACAATTCTCTTAAATATTTCTCTTTACTTCGTGCAGTGAATTTAGGTGGAGTCATTAGCCCAATCCCTGTGGAGACGATATCCGATACTTAGTATCACTTTACTACTTGCGTCGTGTATACTTGCACTAAATTTGCGATAGACTATTTTACACGCAACAGGACCCATGCTTGAATTGTATGAGAAATACTGGTCTGATCATTCAACTATTCTGTCTTTTGCTGTTATACTTGATCCTCAGTATAAGTCACAACTTCTGAAGGAATTGTACGGTATCCTCTATGTTGAGGATGAGGTTGAAGGGAGGGTAAGTGTTGTTTATAATGAGTTTGTAAGTATGTATATTTATTATTCAAGATCTGCACGTTCTTCTTCTTCTAATTCTTCTGTCCAAAGTAACTCTTCTCAAAGTTCAAGTCTGTCAAGTTCTGGTCGACCTAGGACCTTCAAAAAATCAAATCTCTTTCAGGTCAGTTGTAACCCCATAGACCTGCCTATGCGTTACAACGGATCCTTGGAAGTCACATTAGGGTCACAAGAGCGACCCACAGTAAAAATGCACATGAAAACATTTTTTTTCTCAAAACATTTATTAAACTGTAAAATCAACTTCTGTTTAAAATACCATTTCATGAAGTCATTTAAACATAACAGAAATTTCAGAAAATGCTTAACAGACTCGGTCATAAAACAATACATGACATACATGCCCACTATACAGTACCGTACTCCAAGGCAACGCCGAGACAACTCCGAGCACTGGTGTCAACCATTATACCATGAAATATTCTTTTAACTTGCGATGGTAAAAGCAACATGAGCTTGGAAAAGCTCAGTAATACAGTACTACCCAAAAGATTCTATAAGCTCATGCAGATATAAGGTAGGCATAACATTTTCATAATGTTCCATATAGTAACAACCCTCATTTCCGTTCTACTATTGCGAGATTGCATCATACTCAGGAATAACGATATTTTTTCCTTATTCAAACATCGTGAATTAGACGGGAATTATATAGGCTGGTAACATACGAGGTAGGAATCAGAGAGTTTGGTGCCTAGTGTGTTCCAGCGGTGCAACGTTAATGCATGAAATGTAACATTGCAGTAAACCTTTTTATTAGAAATACATTTGTTTCAAGTAGCAGTAAAATTCATTTTAATTCTTTATTTACCCTCCAACCATACTCCAGTATTTAGTTTCCCCAATGCGGTATCATGTACAGGCATTAACCCGAGCCCATTGGGCGTGGGTACCATCCTAAGGATATACCTTAGAATACGGGCGGCCCTTGCTGAAGCATAGGAACCGAAAACGGGCAGACATGGCCGAAGCTTAGGATCCGAAAACGGGCGGACCTGGCCGAAGCCTAGGATCCGAAAACGGGCGGACCTGGCCGAAGCCTAGGATCCGAAAACGGGCGGACCTACCAGCTGGATCAGGGCTGAGCCGACGATAACTTCATATCATGTCCCAATTACCCCAGTGAATCAGATCATCAATAGTTCATTAATCAATAACTGTATTTTTAGTAATACATCATCCATATAGCATGTTTGTCATATCGAGTGCATATGCATATATCAGAAATACAGTACGGTCATGTTTAATTTATAAAACATGCCATATTCCTGTGTATTCAAGTTTATGAATCATGTGCACGTGATCGGTATTATAACATGTAAGTCAGTATGCAAAACAGTCGTGTAGCACACACAGAACACACGGAACTATCAGGGGTGATTTGTAATTTAGCCCAATGAAGATGAAATGACGATTTGCAATATTTAAGATTCCCAGAAGTTTATCGAGCCTCCAAAACCAATCGAACAACATGTCCCAACCTTACAGTACTAACCAAACTTTCTGATGTATGCACTTCACAAGTATCATTTCCCAATATTGATTGTGTCGTATATCTGAACGGTTGCCTTCATATTTCACCACGGAACTTGCCACAAAGTAGTCGAACCTATGTTCTGAGAAGAAAAACCTTCCATCCTCATATTAATATTAGGAGTGATTGACATACCAGAGTTATGCTTCAAGCCTTAGGGGCATTTCAGTCATTTTCAACTTTATTGGCATTTCCAGAATTTTATCAGATGTAATTTACTTATTCCAATCATGGGGGTATTTCGGTCATTTCGATGTTTGAGATATCCATCATTACTGTCAATTGGACCATTTGTAGTATTTCAATCATTTAAGTACTCGTGGGTGTTTCAGCCATTCAAGAAATTTCGGTACCTCCAACCAATTCATTCCTTTCAGAACTCAAGGGTTTATCCATCCTTCCAGTTAATTTGCAAACATCGGTGTCCGAGGATACTTCAGCCTTTTTGGTCGATACGACCCTTCCAATTAATTTAACCATGACAGTATTTCCAACACTTTTAGTCATTACGATCAATTCAGTATTTGAGTCGCTTGATCAATTTAGAGGTACGAATAGTTTCCTGTAAATATATATATATATATATATATATATATATATATATATATATATATATATATATATATATATATATATATATTCAGGGATTCATTCTAAATTCAAGGAAGTCTAACACCTTACAATCTCGAACGTTTAAATCTTGTTACCATAACTTACAAGTAGATCGAGGTTTCTAGATGAATCGAGTTGATTTACCATATCCACTGTAGATTTCTAGATTGCTTACAATTTCAAGGATATTTTAGTCATTCTTATACGTTAAGGGCATTTTCGTAGTTTTATATCCGAATATTTTGAACATTTGATCATTTGACACTGATGATCATATTTGGAGATTAGTTGCCTTATTACTTAATTATTGAGCTCCAGATCCTTACATTTATCAACTTTCTCACTCGAGCATTTTAATTTTATCCAGGTCTTCATACTCAATTTCATATCCGGTTTGACTTAAGCAGAGCTCACATCACTCCTCATCATATTTACGCATGCATTTACCGAATACCAATATGTTCATAAAGCATACTAAAGGTAGTAATGTATTACCTTCAATACTTGCTATATCGGTTGACCATGATACTCCGTTCGATCACTCTCGAACCCGAATGCGACGTCCTCCACATCCCGAATACAAGGAACTTCGAATACCTTCAATCACACAAATTCCAATTTCAGTCTTTAATCACCTTACTCATAATTGATTATTAAAATTACATAAGTGGACTCAAATTCAAGGTCTAATTCAGAGACTTTCAGGTTAGAATTTCATGAAACGGGCTTCAAAATCGGACTCAGGACGTCGAAAAACATAAAACATGACTTTTTGGAAAAAGTTGACTTTTCGGTCAAAGTCAACGCTGACGTCAGCAGTCAAAGTCAACGATGACGTCATGCTGACGTCACTGGTTGACCGGGTTGACTCACTGGGTTGACTCGGACGAGTTGACTCACTGGGTTGACTCGGTCAACGGGTCGGGTCGGTCAACAAGTCTGACTTAGTTGAGCCAACTCTGGCAAGCTGACTCACTGAGTCGACTCGACAGATAGGTCGGGTTGGACTCGGGCAGACGGGTCAAACGGGTCGGGTTTGGGGCCGGTTCAGACCGATTTGAACCCGGTTCACTTACCCTAACAAATATCACCGGAAACCTCGCCGGTGATGTCGTCGGAAGCTCCAAAAGCCGCGATCCTGCCGGAAAAACGTAGAGCATTAATCCACGGTTTCAACCCACAAGTCACAAACACGAAACAAGTCGGGAATTCACCGGATTTTACCTAAACAAACTCAAAATTGCCGGAACTAACGAGGCTCCGACGAGGGCCTTGCCGGCGTCAGACGAACCGTCGGATAAGGGGGTTTTGCTCTACTCAGTGTGGGGAGCTCGGCCGTGCCCACGGTGAAGCGAGCCGATGCCGGGATCGGCCGAAAATGGGAGAGACGAAGGCAACCAACCCTACGTCTTAGATCGGGTTTTTCGCCGCGAATGACTAGCCGAAGACGCGCGTGGTTGTCGGAAAGCGGTTCAGGGGCTGACGGGGCTCACACCGACAGCGGCGGTGGAGTGCACGGAGCGGCGATGAGGGCATATCTGAGCTAGAACGTTAAAGGGGGGTTTGGGGAGAAAGTTTAGAACTTTCTGGGTTCTTACATTCGAATAGCCAACACAAAAATGAGGGGGTAGCTGGAGAGTTAAATTAGTTTGTTTTTTTATTGTTATGCAATTACCCAACAAATATAATTTAAAACTAACCAGAGATAGACTTAATTCCAAGAATAGTCTTAGCCTTGATGGCTAAGACACTCCTCCACTTAACCAGAGGGCACAGGTTCAAAACCCCACAACCGTAATCCCTTTTTTTACCACTTTATTAGAGTGTTACAACTCTCTCCCCCTTAAAGAAATTTCGTCCTCGAAATTTACCAGGGTCGATGAAAAGCAAAAATTGTTCTCTCATCACTTTTTGTACTAAATCTTTTCCATCATAGCATCATCGTTTCTCAAGACTCTCAGCCGGTCATATATCAATCTGGCAGTTTTCTCAGTCACTCAAACTATCCTTAGACCCAAAGTCATCCCATTATACATCTCAGACCAACCAATCAGAATACTACATGTGAATCCATACTGAACTTATGAAGTCAAACGAACATTGGTCTCATAATTGTTATTATAATGGTCTCAACTAGGGGTCAGAATCTTTCCAACTACTACAGAAGTCAATTTTACATACTTGATGTATCTTCTCTATAATCTTAATCATTCTACTAGGTTGAATATCAATTTATGAAAGAAAAGCGGTACCTGAAATAATGACGAGTACTCAAGGCCTCAACCAGGGCCTTCCAGAATCAAGATGTAACACCAAATTTCAATCAAGGATGATATAACAATACACCATGCCCTATTTTCATAGAAAAGTCTTTCTTCACGGCGATCAATCATAACCAAGGGTTTGATTAACTAACACTTACCTTCAACATCATGTTCAGCCGACTTTTTCCTCCGTGTACAACAGAGTAACCGCGGAATTTACACGTCGTCACATTCAAAGATACCTTTCTTTTAAACTCATAATACTTTTATCAAATTTTTGTCAGAATATTCTCAAACACACTCATTATCACCGAGCTACTTTACTTGTAATCTTATATCGGTTTCCTCGTTTGATCAAACATTTATTCTTAATCTGTTTCAGATCTTCTATTTCACATGCATAAACCATCTCAAGTTCTCTATCCAGATTCAAATCCATCAATTTAATCCAATTCATAGACAAACATTACCGATGTTCCTTTCCAGTACAGATAGAGCTATTATGGACAGAAGGGTTAGATGCACTTATTACAGGAAAGGATTTAACATCGGAGTCTCGACACAGAGGAGTACAGTTATGATCTAGGGGCATGCACAGACCAAACACCCTATGACAGGCGATCGGTTGATCTACCCAGAATGACGCAACTCTAAGCTCTGATACCACTAAATGTAACCCCCTAGACCCGCCTATGCGTTACAACGGATCCTAGGAAGTCACATTAGGGTCACAAGAGCGACCCACAGTAAAAATGCACATGAAAACATTTTTTTCTCAAAACATTTATTAAACTGTAAAATCAACTTATGTTTAAAATACCATTTCATGAAGTCATTTAAACATAACAGAAATTATAGAAAATGCTTAACAGACTCGATCATAAAACAATACATGACATACATGCCCACTAACTATACAGTACCGTACTCCAAGGCAACGCCGAGACAACTCCGAGCACTGGTGTCAACCATTATACCATGAAATATTCTTTTAACCTACGATGGTAAAAGCAACGTGAGCTTGGAAAAGCTCAGTAATACAGTACTACCCAAAAGATGCTATAAGCTCATGCAGATATAAGGTAGGCATAACATTTTCATAATGTTCCATATAGTAACAGCCCTCATTTCCGTTCTACTATTGCGAGATTGCATCATACTCAGGAATAACGATATTTGTTCCTTATTCAAACATCGTGAATTAGACGGGAATTATATAGGCTGGTAACATACGAGGTAGGAATCAGAGAGTTTGGTGCCTAGTGTGTTCCAGCGGTGCAAAGTTAATGCATGAAATGTAACATTGCAGTAAACCTTTTTATTAGAAATACATTTGCTTCAAGTAGCAGTAAAATTCATTTTAATTCTTTATTTACCCTCCAACCATACTCCAGTATTTAGTTTCCCCAATGCGGTATCATGTACAGGCATTAACCCGAGCCCATTGGGCGTGGGTACCATCCTAAGGATATACCTTAGAATACGGGCGGCCCTTGCCGAAGCATAGGAACCGAAAACGGGCAGACCTGGCCGAAGCCTAGGATCCGAAAACGGGCGGACCTGACCGAAGCCTAGGATCCGAAAACGGGCGGACCTGGCCGAAGCCTAGGATCCGAAAACGGGCGGACCTGGTCGAAGCCTAGGATCCGAAAACGGGCGGACCTACCAGCTGGATCAGGGCTGAGCCGACGATAACTTCATATCATGTCCCAATTACCCAGTGAATCAGATCATCAATAGTTCATTAATCAATAACTGTATTTTTAGTAATACATCATCCATATAGCATGTTTGTCATATCGGGTGCATATGCATATATCAGAAATACAGTATGGTCATGTTTAATTTATAAAACATGTCATATTCCTGTGTATTCAAGTTTATGAATCATGTGCACGTGATCGATATTATAACATGTATGTTAGTATGCAAAACAGTCGTGTAGCACACACGGAACACACTAGGTGGAACAGATTGTTTCTTGGAGATACTTGGCATTTACGGAAGAGAACACGTTAAACTTTTGACAATTGAACGGATTTTTGAAACAAGACCCCTATTACAAGAGGGGTTTGTACTAACGGTTCAAACCAGATATTCAGGAGATGATACATCAAGATCTTGAGAGTTTAGGCATATCATGAGTGATTTAGCCATTTAAGCTTACAAGGGCATTATGGTCATTTTATCATACACAAGCATTTTTGGTAATTTATACCAACAAGGCGTAAACGGTGGCTCAGAAATTCTATTTGCTCATCAGGTATCCAACCAGGCATTTAGAGATTTCTACGTCAAGATCTTTCACGATATCAGATACATTCGGGGCTATTTTGATTACTTTGGCCAACGAGGGCATTTTGGTCATTTAACTATCAGGGGTGATTTGTAATTTAGCCCAATGAAGATGAAATGACGATTTGCAATATTTAAGATTCCCAGAAGTTTATCGAGCCTCCAAAACCAATCGAACAACATGTCCCAACCTTACAGTACTAACCAAACTTTCTGATGTATGCACTTCACAAGTATCATTTCCCAATACTGATTGTGTCGTATATCTGAACGGTTGCCTTCATATTTCACCACGGAACTTGCCACAAAGTAGTCGAACCTATGTTCTGAGCAGAAAAACTTCCATCCTCATATTAATATTAGGAGTGATTGACATACCAGAGTTATGCTTCAAGCCTTAGGGGCATTTCAGTCATTTTCAACTTTATTGGCATTTCCAGAATTTTATCAGATGTAATTTACTTATTCCAATCATGGGGGTATTTCGGTCATTTTGATGTTCGAGATATCCATCATTACTGTCAATTGGACCATTTGTAGTATTTCAATCATTTAAGTACTCGTGGGTGTTTCAGCCATTCAAGAAATTTCGGTACCTCCAACCACTTCATTCCTTTCAGAACTCAAGGGTTTATCCATCCTTCCAGTTAATTTGCAAACATCGGTGTCCGAGGATACTTCAGCCTTTTTGGTCGATACGACCCTTCCAATTAATTTAACCATGACAGTATTTCCAACACTTTTAGTCATTACGATCAATTCGGTATTTGAGTCGCTTGATCAATTTAGAGGTACGAATAGTTTCCTGTAAATATATATATATATATATATATATATATATATTCAGGGATTCATTCTAAATTCAAGGAAGTCTAACACCTTACAATCTCGAACGTTTAAATCTTGTCACCATAACTTACAAGTAGATCGAGGTTTCTAGATGAATCGAGTTGATTTACCATATCCACTGTAGATTTCTAGATTGCTTACAATTTCAAGGATATTTTAGTCATTCTTATACTTTAAGGGCATTTTCGTAGTTTTGTATCCGAATATTTTTAACATTTGATCATTTGACACTGATGATCATATTTGGAGATTAGTTGCCTTATTACTTAATTATTGAGCTCCAGATCCTTACATTTATCAACTTTCTCACTCGAGCATTTTAATTTTATCCAGGTCATCATACTCAATTTCATATCCGGTTTGACTTAAGCAGAGCTCACATCACTCCTCATTATATTTACGCATGCATTTACCGAATACCAACATGTTCATAAAGCATACTAAAGGTAGTAATGTATTACCTTCAATACTTGCTATATCGGTTGACCATGATACTCCGTTCGATCACTTTCGAACCTGAATGCGACGTCCTCCACATCCCGAATACAAGGAACTTCGAATACCTTCAATCGCACAAATTCCAATTTCAGTCTTTAATCACCTTACTCATAATTGATTATTAAAATTACATAAGTGGACTCGAGTTCAAGGTCTAATTCAGAGACTTTCGGGTTAGAATTTCACGAAACGGGCTTCAAAATCGGACTCAGGACGTCGAAAAACATAAAACATGACTTTTCGGAAAAGGTTGACTTTTTGGTCAAAGTCAACGCTGACGTCAGCAGTCAAAGTCAACGCTGACGTCATGCTGACGTCACTGGTTGACCGGGTTGACTCACTGGGTTGACTCAGACGAGTTCACTCACTTGGTTGACTCGGTCAACGGGTTGGGTCGGTCAACGGGTCTGACTTAGCTGAGTCAACTCGGGCGAGCTGACTCACTGAGTCGACTCGATAGACAGGTCGGGTTGGACTCGGGCAGACGGGTCAAACGGGTCGAGTTTGGGGCCGGTTCAGACCGATTTGAACCACGTTCACTTACCCTAACAAATATCGCCGAAAACCTCGCTGGATTATCGCCAGTGATGTCGTCGGAAGCTCCAAAAGCCGCGATCCTGCCGAAAAATGTAGAGCATTAATCCACGGTTTCAACCCACAAGTTACAAACACGAAACAAGTCGGGAATTCACCGGATTTTACCTAAACAAACTCAAAATTGCCGGAACTAACGAGGCTCCGATGAGGGCCTTGCCGGCGTCGGACGAACGATCGGATAAGGGGGTTTTGCTCTACTCGGTGTGGGGAGCTCGGCAGTGCCCACGGTGAAGCGAGCCGACGCTGGGATCGGCCAGAAATGGGAGAGACGAAGGCAACCAACCCTACGTCCTAGATCGGGTTTTTCGCCGCGAATGACCAGCCGAAGACGTGCGTGGTTGACAGAAAGCGGTTCAGGGGCTGACGGGGCTCACACCGACAGCGGCGGTGGAGTTCACGGAGTGACGGTGAGGGCATATCGGAGCTAGAACGATAAAGGGGGGTTTAGGGAGAAAGTTTAGAACTTTCTGGGTTCTTACATTCGAATAGCCAACACCAAAATGAGGGGGTAGCTGAAGAGTTGAATTAGTTTGTTTTTTTATTGTTATGCAATTACCCAACAAATATAATTTAAAACTAACCAGATATAGACTTAATTCCAAGAATAGTCTTAGCCTTGATGGCTAAGATACTCCTCCACTTAACTAGAGGGCACAGGTTCAAAACCCCACAACCGTAATCCCTTTTTTTACCACATTATTAGAGTGTTACATCAGTTTTTCTTTTTGTTTCTGTTTTTATATTTAATTTTTTTCAATTACAGTTTACTAATCTTTTTCTATTTTAATGTTAGAACTTTGATGCCAATTTGGCAGCTTCTAAGAGTGGTAAGTCCGATGTTGACTCCTACATTTCTTTGCCCCTTCTCCCTCGCCCCTCGCACTGAAGATGCCGAGTTCGATATCTTAGAGTATTGGAAAACACAATCTGTGTCTTTTCCAATACTTTCACTCATGGCTAGAGATGTGTTAGCCATTCCAATCACCTCAGTTTCTTCTGAATCCTCATTTAGCATGGGGGTCGAATTTTAAACAAGTTGAGGGCTAGGCTTTTGCCTAAAATTGTAGAAGTATTTGTAACAACCAGAAATTGGTTGTATGGTTTTGAGCATGAGGAAAGGGATGAAGAATTTCTTGCTGTTGGGAAAGATGCCTCAATCTCTGATGTGTCTGTTGAAGATCCACTTCATGATTAAGGTATATCCCTTTACTGTTTTTTTTAATTCTTATTTTATTTTTTATATAGTTTCTGACTTTCTTTTCTTTTGTAGGGTTCTTTCACAGCAAGCAAGAAGTACTTTAGTGCTCAGGGGTCAACTATGTTGCTTCTGATGTTAAGTGAGGTATTTCCCTTTACTTTTTTTAATTGACTTAATGATGTTGTTGTTGTTATTTGGTTTTACTGAATGTTGCTTCTGTTTAAGTGAGGTATTCCCTTAGGGTTCTTATTTTTTTTTATGTTGTTGCTTCTGTTTATTATTTGTTAATGACTTAGAGCATGCTAGTGTTTTTGTTCTTTAATGACTTAGATCATACTAGTGCTTCTGTTTGTTATTACTCATTTTTTTATGTTGCTTATGTTCTTTAATGACTTGGATCATGCTAATGACTTAGTTAATTACTTATTGTGGCTGCTCTTACTTACTTCTTATTGTTGGTTATCTTTATGATTTAGTGTTGCTGCTGCTGCTGCTGTTTGTCTTGGTTTTGCTGAATGTTGCTGCTGTTTGTGAGTTGGTGATGCTGAATGCTGCTGCTGTTAATGGCTTGGTGTTGCTGCTGGTTACTGGTAGCTTGCTGTTTCTCTCTTATCTAAGTGTTGCCCTGGTTTAAATTATGTTGGTTTCTTACCAATATAAGTTACCCATAATTAACTTTGTTGGTAGCATTTAGATGAGATAGCTCGATGAAGAATTATCTGGTAGCAAAGTGCTTTTAGCTTTATTCTTTGCTATAAGATCTGAGAGCTAACTTTATTACAAACTTCTTGTATTTTATGAGTTTCAGTTTGTAAAATTTTAAGTGTAAACTATTCTAACTTGTATTTTTTTTTACATTCTGTATTGACATTTTTTTAAGTTATCAAGTATTCATATTCTTGAATTCTAGTTATTTTTATGTTATAACAGTTAATTTTTTAACTTAAGTGTATTAATTCTATTTTATATCTTAACTTAAGTTTTCAAATGAATTTGTTTGTTATACCGTTAGTTTATTCTTTCTAATTTGTAACTTAAGACAACAATTAATTAATCTATTCTAACTTAAGTAAAATCATCTATTTTATAACTTAATCATTTTTGAACTACAAAAATTGTAGTAAGACTTGTACGAAAGTTTTTGAACTACAAAAATTTACTCTTTTTCTTTTTAACGTTAATTTACTTAAGTCTACAATTTTAAACTTGAATCTGTTATAACTTATGTATAACATTTGTAGTTCATAAAATTTGTAGACTTACAAATTTTTTTATAACTTTACTAAATTTTATAACTTGAATATGTTAAGTATAAAAAAATAAAATTGTAGACTTACAAATTTTTTTATAACTTTACTAAATTTTATAACTTGAATCTGTTAAGTATAAAAAAATAAAATTGTAGACTTACAAATTTTTTTATAACTTTAGTAAATTTTATGAACTACAAATGCATATATAACTTTAGTAAATTTTTGTAGTTCATAAATTAACGTTAAAGACTTATACAACTGTTATTTATTTTTTATAATTTGTAAGTCTACAATTTTATTCAAGTTAATGAATAAACTTACTTACTTATATATACATACATACATATATATATATATATATATATATATATATATATATATATATATATATATATGTATGTATGTATGTATGTATGCGCGCGCATATACATCACCTACATCAATATATGTAGGTGTATATGTATATACATTATATATGTATATGGTATATCAACTTCTAATTTTTTTTTAATTCATCATGTCATAGATTTCGGGTTAATTTCAGCTCAGGTCAACAACAGGTCGGGTCACTTAACATGTCGGGTTTAAAGCAGGTCGGGTTCAAAACAGGTCGGGTCCATTTCAGGTCGGGTCCATTTTAAGCTGGGTCCATTTCAGGTCGGGTAAAATCGGATATCGGGTCAATTCAGTCGGGTAAATTCGGTTATTTGCCAGGTCGACTTCGGGTTCGGGTTCGTTTCAGTCGGACGCAGGTCGGGTTTCAGGTCTAAATTAACAGGTCCAATTCGGGTTCGAGTCGTTTTCAGTCGGACGCAGATCAGGTTCGGTTACTATAGTAACAGGTCAAATTCGGGTTAGGATCAACAACAGTCGATTGCAGATTGGGTTCGGGTCATCAAAACCTCGGGTCAAATCAGATTCTGTCTCGAGCAGGTTTCAGTCGGGTTTCCAGGTTCTGACTTGTTTTTACATCCCTAATTTTAATCTTAACCTTAGTAAACTAAACCTTAAACCTTAAATTCTATACACTAAATTCTAGTTCTTACAACTTAAACCCCTAAACTAAAACCCTAAAATTAAAAAACACGTGTAAACTAAAATTTACATGGCTTATATATCAAAATTTTTTCCTTTAAAATAAATAAAAAGAAAAAGAAAAACGTGATAATCTTATTGCTGTCCAAAAAAAATGTACCAACAAACATGTTATTTTTTCTTTTATGTTATATTCAAGGATGCAAAAAATTAATTTTGATCATAAAAATTAAGAATACAAACATTTGACACAAACTATTGCAGTAATAATTGGTATGAAAAAGTAAAAAGGAAATGCAGACAACAGGCTCGTTTCCTTGAAGATCTAGAATGGAACATTGAGTTTTCACGGTGTTGCCGGTGGCTTTTTAGGTTTCTGCTCGGGCGGATGAAAGATTTACCAAGATCGATGTGAATGAGAATTGTTGACTTTGAGAATTTTTTTCAAACCACGGAAGTCTTAATTTTAAAGTAGAGTTGGACATATGTCAAAGGTTTGAAATTTAAGATTAAGAATGATAGGATAATTTGATTAAGAATTTAAACTTTAACCTATAAATTTTAAATTTTATCTCTAAACCCTTAATTCTAATCACACTCCCTAAATTCAAAACTCATAAACACTAACTCTAAACAAAATCCATAAACCATAAAATTAAAGATATTAAACTAAAAAAAGTCAATTGAACCATACTCAATTAGTACCGGCATGTCATTGATATAATATATCAAATAACGTAAAAACATGTTTTATCAAACTATTTTTTAATCAAAGACTAAATGTATAACTAGTTCAAGAAATTAACTAGAAATAGCATTGAAACAAATTTAAAAACTAACACATGATTTTCCAAGCTTCAATTTCAATGTGATAGTCCAGCGGCTAGAATGAAATAAGATGCTGGGCACGAACGGAAAATACATAAAAAGGCAATTGGATGCTCAAGCAAAGAAAAACTAAAATGCATGTGTTCAAATACAGAACGTTGATTCAAATCTCAATATACCAAAAAAGAAAATTGATTAAGACAGTCTCCTAGGAAAACACTCTTTTAAAACGACTAAATTTCAGCAACATGGGAAACGTTGATTAAAATGTCTCAGACGGCAACCGCGATCCTTCCAGCTACTTGGTCCAGATCACGCTGACCGTTTGATGTGATTCTCCTACCACTGATACAAACAGGATAAAATTGTGAGAAAGGACTCATGTTATGAATATGGTGATGATTTGTGGTGGATCGTTAGCGAAGATAGTGAAATACAGAGAATAGAGGAAAGGAGAAACTGATTTTCTTAAAAATAGAATTTATCAGGTGTTTTTGTCATCACAAGAGATGGGTTTATATATAACCCAAACTTAACAAAATACTAACAAATTTAACAAAATAATGGGCTGAAACAACTGGCCCAACTGAACACAATACTAACAAACTTAACAAAATACTAACTATTTTATTTTCTAACATTCACACTGCTTTCTTCTTCTTCTGTCTTTTTTTTCTTCAAACCGTTGAGATGCTTGAACTACAATAAATTGGCCATTGAACAAACGCTTTCTTCAAAAGAAAAAAAAAATAAGCTGCTGAAAAAAAAAAGAATCTTCTTTCTTCTTTCACCATTCTTTTCATCTGAAATTCCTTCTGAAATAGAAATTGTATTTCTTTCTAGGTGGTTTTCTGAGAATCGAAGGTGTTCTTCATCCTTTCGTTCTTCTTTACTCACCTTTTAGTCCTACATTATTCTTTTCATTCAAAATTTCTTGTGAAAAGAAAACAGTAATGAAGAAATCCAAATCTGACTTTACTGAGCAACAAAATTCTATGGCAATAGTGACCAACGATTAACAGTAACATCAGCTAGAAAACCAAATCACCACCAGCTCTATAAAACCTCCAGAAGTTGCATATCCAAACATTAGCAAAGTGACAACACTTTCTAGCATCAATGCACAGCACTAAATCATCTTCCATCAACAACCAAGTTGATATCGCTAGGTGAACAAAAACAGTTTGCAGACATGAACCTAACATGGTCTCTCAACCAAATAGCATAGAAAGCATTAGCAGTACACATACCAAAATCAGAGAACAAATAGTCTATCATCAGAAAACTTCATGCCAAATATTATCAACACCTCCATAACCTTCAATCCCCAATTCAGAAACTGTAAGCAATCAGATAGACCCTCCAATTCAGAAAACAAAATCATCAACCATCTGTTATGTATGACTGATAACAACTAGCAGAATTGCAGTTAACCATATGAACCAATAGCAACACCAATTGAGGATAAAAACACTGGCCGACGACAAATATCATTAACCACACAAGGAAGCAAGTGAATGGCAGCAGAACATCAAATTAAACAATCGAGTTGTTCATGAATCAATCCAATATGCAATTTAAATTCTTCAACATCCAATAAAATTTCAGCAGAAGGCATGAAACAGCCAAATCAGATTGCAAAGTACAGAGCAACTGAACACAGTAGAGAAAGGGAACAAACCAAGAAGGCACCATAAAATCTGAATAAAAGTGATGATGAATACTTGAATAACATGATCAATGAGAGGCACACGCACACAAGAACACCATCTAAGTCGATTGAAAGTAACCAAACAAGAAGAACGGTGTGTTGATTTCAGTACCGGCAAAATACCTTCACCATCTAAACTCGGTATCAAATGAAGCACTATGTAGAAAAACATCTCAGCGATGACGGAATCAAAAAAAAACTTAAACAGGAATAATCTCACCAGATTTTGACGAAAGAACCAAACTCCGACTACCAAAAAACTTCTCAGTTGGCCAAATCACCGGCGATTAGATTTCTTGAACCCGATCGAAACCAGACTGCAGACCTGTAACGGCAGTAGCACTTGGTGAAGCAATCAGCTGCGGAAATGAAACTCCAGCGAAGAAAATCGATCGTCGATTGACGAAGCTGCGTCAAAAATCGCCGGTAAAAAAAAATCGAAATGGCTCTGAAAGGAAACAAGAAGCAACAACATATTCAAAACAGCATCAGCGGAGCGGATCAAATGGCGTCAAGACCGTTGGTAGCGACTGATACCATGTGAGAAAGGACTCATGTTCTGAATATGGTGATGATTTGTGGTGGATCGTTAACGAAGATAGTGAAATACAGAGAATAGAGGAAAGGAGAAACTGATTTTCTTAAAAATAGAATTTATCAGGTGTTTTTGTCATCACAAGAGATGGGTTTATATATAACCCAAACTTAACAAAATACTAACAAATTTAATAAAATAATGGGCTGAAACAACTGGCCCAACTGAACACAATACTAACAAACTTAACAAAATACTAACTATTTTATTTTCTAACAAAAATTTAGTAGTTAATATTAACAATGACATATGTTAGTAATGTGCAATTCTACTCATAATTCCACTTATTTAATCCTCATGTCTAAATATATGTTGGACATGAGTATCTTCAAGAACATAAAAAAATTATTATGTGTAACAATGTCGGTAATTTTGTCGGTAATCTAGTTATCAAACATTGTCTAGAAAACCAAGCTTAAAATGCACATAAAACAAGTGCTGTAAAGACACAAAGTACTGCAAAAAGGCCTCTACAGTAAACAACATAACTCTTACAACAGAGTATCTTATTAAAAATATGTAGGTTAATTATCGATATAATCACTAGTTCTAGTTAAAACGCTGTCAGCTCAATTGTATCTTGCAGGCATATTGAAAACCCAATGGAAAGTGTTAGACAAGTCTCGAAGTCATTAGTCTTCACACTATTTCCTTTTGGTCGCACCTCTCTTTTCCAAGATCCAATCGGGAATTCGAGTCATTAGTGACGGAAGCAATCCATCCCTAACCGTTGTAAGTCGATCACTGTATAGATTTAGTGATGGATGTTTTTGACACGGACACCCCTTTCGCTAGTAAGATTTGTCACAAAATTCCATCACTAAAAGTAATTCTACATATAATCGTCCCAATTTTACAGAATTTTCATTACTGTAATATATGTCCAATCGAGTAAGTGTTCGTCACTATTATTTTTGAAGGCTTAACAGTTAAATAGGTGCTCGAATTCTCTCTTTTTTAGTTAGGTGTCTAAATTATTTTTTCAGGCTAAATAGGTGTCTAAAGTTTCATTTAGTGACTCATTTAAGGTTCTTCGTTAAAGGACACGTGTCATCTCCTGAAAATTTCAAAATTATATTAAAAATAAACAAAATTATTTAATTTTCAGAAATTCTCTAAGTTTTCCAGATTTCACAAAACAACCCCAAATTCCAAAACCCCTAACTCCCCAAAACCTAAATCCCGATTTGGGCCGATTCCGCCGCTAATTGCCATGCCACCTCCCACCACATCGGTTTCCGAACCATTACGACCATTTCCCCCACCACTCTGTCACTGGAAATTGACCGACATCGTGTGAATCGTCAAAATTGTTGAATGATTCTTTCGAATGATTCGCGGCGAACGGCAATATGAGGGGCAACGAAAGACATGTTGGTTGTTCGGTGAGGAGATGGCGCTTCATTCTGTCGCTGGCAACGCGACCAATGCCGGCAGGAGTGGTCGGATTTGGGGGTTTAGAGATTGGGGGACTATTTTGACACATATCTTTTAACAGTGAGAATTAACGAAAAACCTTAAATGGGTCACAGAATAAAACGTTAAGCGCCTATTTAGCCTGAAAAATAGTTTAGTCACGTAACTAAAAAAAATGTATAATTTTAACACCTATTTGCCTATTAAACCTTTTTTGAATATAGGTGTCCGTCACTATATATATTTCCCGTCATGGAAGTTGTATACCTGCCATTGTTTGCATCATAATTAATAAAGTGATGTAAAGCTTTCATTCATATTAGTAGAAAAGAGAAGGACCATTACGTTGTCAATGAACGGATACCAAAAGAATCATTTGGCATTATAAGAAATAGTAAGGGAGTTTTCTAGCATGCGGCCGCCTAATATACGACTAATATATGGCGTTACCGAAAACATGATAAGGTATACCGAAAACATGATAAGGTATATAATGTATTCGGTAAAGCGGTACCGGATATGTTGATTTCGAAAGTATCCATACTTTTTCGAAAGTATCCATACCTTATCATGTTTCCGGTATAACTTATCATGTTTCTGGTAACGCCGTATATTAGTCGTATATTAGGCGGACGCATGCTAGAAAAACCCAATAGTAAGGCAAACGTGCAATAATGTTCACGGTGATGCAGGAAATGAGTGGGGCCTTGAACCACCATTTATTTCTCTTTCATGAATGGATAAATATTCAATACACAGGCTGACATCTTAGTTTTAAGGTATAGAGAGTTAGTTTAAAGTATAAGGTTTATGAGTTTAGGTGTATGTTAGAATTTAGGGATAGTTGTTTCAATTTAAGGTTTAGAGTTATAGTCTAGGGTTTATAGGTTAAAACCTAAATCCTCACTATATTACCTTAAAAAATTCTAAGGTATATCGTTCTTAATTACTATGTAGTTATAAATTTTAACACAAAACTATTAAGTGTTTTTTTACAAAAGAACTTTAAGTGGTATATCGTTTATGTTATTAAATATTTATTTTATTTAATTATAACATTGAATTTTTAATTTTGTTTTAATTATATCACTAGGTTGCTAAAATTTAAATTGTGTAATAATATTGACAAAACGATGTCTTTTTGATGTGACTATTAACATAAAAAACGACATCATTTTATGCACTAAACTTTAAGAGTGTATTGATTTTGCCACAAATTTTTAAAATGATTCTATTTTAGCCACTTAACATTTCGACCACCATTGTCCGTCAATCGTCGCTCGTCACCCATCACCCATCACCATTCACAACATGATGGTTAGACCTGGAAAACTTGACCCGAGACCCGAAATCTGAACCGAATTACCCGAATTGAGACCCGATTTTGACCCGAACATGATGATCCGAAGTTGACCCGAAACCCGAAATAAACCGAACTGAAATCGAACCGAATTTTTTTGTTGAACCGAAATGGATCCGAACCGATTTGATCCGAACCGAATGCTACCCAAACCGAAAGCTGAACTGAATATCGACCCGATTTTAACCCGAAAATTAAGGTAAAATAAATGCAATTTATTTTTAATATTATCTAATTTTAACAATATAATAAATAATAAAATGAAGTATGTTTTATTATCTTTTTGTACTATACCATGGAAGAGATCGTTGCTCTTGTCAAAGTTGTGGTATAATAACATTTTATGTCATTTTACGTTTAAATATTAATTAAATAAAACTTTTGTCCCTACTAATTTTTAAATTTAAAATTTTAATATACTATTTTCTCTCTCAATATTTAATCTTAACTTCATACTTGTCAGTATAATTTTTTGGTTGCTACATTTACAAAGAAAAAATGTCAAAAGATTGCATTAAAAGGAATTGATACATAATAGACCAATTCATAGGGGCAACCTTTAATTGCATCACTAGTCCATGCATATACTATAAGTTATAGACTATAATAATAAATTAATGATAATAATATCATCATGCATGATACATTATATATATGCGATAGATTATTCATTATATAATGCTTGAAATTAATCTCATACACTAAGTTAAACCCTAAATGTTAAACCATACACATTAATCTCATAAACCAATAACCCTAAACTACACCACAAACCCTAACTTATCAATACAAAGCCATAAATCCTAAAAAATAAACCTTAAGCCATAGAAATTAATCTCATGAACCAATAACCTTAAACTAAACCATAACCCTAAATCATTAACACTATGCCCTAAAAACCTAAACGGTTAACCTTAAGCCATAGAAATTAATCTAAAATCAATAACCCTAAACCATAAACTGAAATTAGAGACAATTTTTACAATCTTACCATAAAATATAGCTAAAATCGGAATTAGAGACCAACTTGACAATTTGAAAGTAGAGAAATTTGAGAGCTTGGTGACCAATTTTATAATTTCACCATAAAATATAGCATAAAACTGAAATTGTGGACTAAATTGATAATTTGAAAGTGGAGAAATTTGAGAGTCCAATGACCAATTTCATAATTATACCATATAAATAAATAGGGGTCATTTTTGGCTAAAAATAAATCTTAAAAATTAAAATGAACAAAAATATAATTATATTAAATTAATAGACTAAATTACAAAAATTAGTTAATTTCGACTAAAAGTAAATTTTTAGAGACTAAATATCACTACGGGGAGGGAATTTCTATATCCGAAGTCTAAACTGTGGGGATACTTGTGACTAAATTAAATTAAACTAAAACTTAAAGTTGAATATTAGTACTAAAATGTTACATTTTAAATGCAGCATGACCTAAAAAGTAATTAATCTCTAGCTTAAAAAATTGGTGGCTTATTTCTCTCCAAAATTTTGTCATTCCCCTCTCTATTTTTACCAATTGTCTTTTTCTTTTTTTCAATCTAGCTTAAAAATTGGTGGCTTATTTCCCTCCTAAATTTTGTCTTTTTCCTCTCTATTTTTACCAATTGTCTTTTTCTTTTTTTCAATCTAGCTTAAAAATTGGTGGCTTATTTCCCTCCTAAATTTTGTCTTTTTCCTCTCTATTTTTACCAATTGTCTTTTTCTTTTTCTTAATTTAATTGAGTTTCAATTTAGATTAATTTAATTGAAATTTCACATTTAGTTTTAGAATTATTTTAATTATGTCCGTGATTTATGCTTCTAGATTTTAGTTAGCTCAATTAGATCTTAAGTTTAATAAATTAATTCATTTCACATATAATAAACTTTGATTTAATATAATTTATACACAAAATTTTGATATGGATACATGAAGCTTTGATTTAAATATTTAATCAAATTCAAATGCATAGATTAACAAGTTGAATCAAAATTAATCTCATACACCAATAACTCTAAAATAAACCATAAATATTAAACCCTAAACCCAACTTAAACTAAATTGACCTGAAAATTCAAATGTTGATCAGACCCGAAATCGACCTAATTTTGACCCGAACCGAAAGAGACTCGAACGACCCGATTTTGACCTGACCTGAAAGTGACCAATCCGATATTAACCCGACCCGAAAATAACCGATCCGATTTTGACCCAATCCAGATCCGACTCATCACAGACTCGAACCCGACTCGAATCGAATCTAAATTGATTCTAGATAGACCCGAAACGACCCAAACTGAACCTGAACCGGACGACCTGATTGCCACCTCTAATGATGGTATCAAAATCTTTGTGTTTTACTTATCTTTCTTCTCTTCATATTAGTTTTTTTTTTTACGAAATACTCGAAGATTGAAAAAATTAAACAATATTCAAATTTGAGGAGTTTGTTCAAAAATCCAAACAGTTAGAAGCATTATTTTTCAGATTTGGATTTTACTTTCTAAACATTGTCACGTTTGAGAAGAGGCAGGGTTATTAATCTCACATCAAGAAAAAATGGATGTATTGAGATATATCAACGGTGGCGCTGCACATCCTATCAAACATGTCGTTTGGGAATAAAGTAATGGTCCCTGACAAATGGTATCAAAGCAACCCTTTGAATGCCCGATTTTACGCCAAACGCTCATGAGTGGGGTAGGCAAGGTGGACAACCATGACAATTGATCAATCACGAGAGCAGAAACTCGTGACGATGGCGTCACAAGATTGGGTGAGAGAAAATGTCACGTCCAAAAAAGGACAAGGTCATTAATCTCACATTGAAAAGGAAAAAGGAAGCCTTGAGATATATAAATGATGGTGATGCACATCCTATCAGACATGTTTTTTTAAAATAGGGTGATGGCCTCATGACAACATGCTTAAACATTCGCTATGCTTCAATATTTTACCTTGTCTTCAATCATCCTTATTCATATTTATTTTGAATACATTATCAAATTGCTTATTTTTTAGGACTAACTTATTCACCTTTAAATAGTATAGGGGCTCAAACTTAATTGCAAAACAAAAAAGGGACTCTCGGCATGACTTTGCTCTCCCTCACCCCCCATGTTGTTCCTTTTCCTTTCTTTCCCTACTCTCAAATACTGTTATCTGATGGTCTGTTGCTTGACTGTCACTTTCGGTGGCATGGAGATCCCACCCGAAAGGCATCATCGGTTTCCATTTGGGAGAAAGGTATGATAGTAGTGTAGGGACCAGTGAAGAAGCACACGTGATGGGGCTTCTACTGTCGGGAGATGGTCCCGATTTCTAGTCCGATAAAGATGGAAACAGAGCAAGAGGCTCAATTTGGTCAATGGCTTGTTTCTAAACAGCTTGGTGGCCGAAAACCTTTGCTGGCTACGGTTGCCAGAGATTTCATGGGTGACGGGATTTGGATCGATAGACCCTTGTGGAATAGAGGATGGGCTACCAGCTTTCCAAGCGGGACTAGTTTTGCGATCAACGAGGCCGCGCTGCAGGTCGTGTTTCTCTTCAGAGACGGTCTCAGAAATCGTCTTCCTGCCGGAAAAGGGACAACAACTAAGCCAGCAATGACTCTCGGATCGTAGTTGGAGAAGGGCATGCTGATAGGGGCCTTTTGATCTTTTCCCATGGTGTCAAGCATTTTTTTCCATTTTTAGTACAAGTTGACCTAATTTCATGGGACTTTTTTGGCTACTTCCTGATGCAGCAGAAATGATTCAGATTTTGTGGGATTTTGCATCCCAAATTTCAGCTTTGCCCCAGATTTCATGGGACTCCCTTCACAAATTTTATGATTTTTCTAGATCCTTTATCTCTTCCGGTGGTTTTCAAGCGGTCATCTGTGAACGGTCGAAGGATTTTTTTCATGGTCGTAAACTCCACCTCTATCAGGCAAGCAGATAACTCCTCCGAGGGTTATCCACATTAGAAATGATCACATTTGTCACCACCTCTTTCGATAGAGAGGGTCGAAATTTGGTGGTCCACATGAACCCTCCCCCTTGGATCTTATTGTGTTCTATGTTCTCGAGTGATCTTATTTTTTCCTACTTTCTTCCAGCTACGAATTGAAGGCGTTATTCGAGGTTGGGTTATGTAACCTTGTTAAGTCAATCCTAAAGTTCGGCTCTTTGATCCTAGCAATCCAGTTCATAAGACCCTTGTCTACCGAGAAGGGAGCCTGCCTACGGATAGAGCTCTCACTCGGGTGCTTCGGTCGAGCATCAAGATTGACTCCAAGATTGACAAGGGTTTCTGTTGTGTGTTTCTCCTCCTTTCTCGGTTTAAAGATATCCCTTTGGTATGGGAATACCCTTGTTTGCTTTTGGCCTACACGCCAAGTTATTGACTTTGTCTGGTTTTGCTTTTCATTGTTTGTCGCGTTGTACAAGGAGGATCCATGATGTGTTGTTGCCTTTGTTTGTGTCTCGGGCTTCATGTTTTTGCATGTCCTTTAGTTCTTGTTCGTGGGACATGACTTGCAACTTTGTAATGTTTCTTTTACTAATGCATTTTCTTTTCTTTTTGATAAAAAAATAGTATAGGGCTCTAAAAATTATACCTTGTTTAATTCGTGAAAAAAGAACGAGGATATTTGTTGATTTCTAAGCTTTAATTATAGAGCTATATATTTCGGCCCAAGCCCACTTTATAGACACCAACTTAATTTTGTTATCAGTTAAGTCCACCTGGAATATTTAAACAACGTTTTCATTTTACTTGAGAACTAAATTAATTTATTCGAATCGAGATTTGAAATCAAGCCAAACACGATGACCAAATTTAATCCAAAACATAAAATAAACCGAATTAAAACCTAAATGAATTTCATTTAAACTAAAAATAAATTTAAACCAATTTTCAACTGAATCAATTTCACCCAAACAGAAAGCAAATCAAACCAAAGGCGATCCAAAACAAAGAAAATATATTAAAATCATATATAGAGTAAAAAAACCTAACTCAACCTAAAAACCTAACTAAAACAATCGATCTCTTATTAACTCAATATTGATCCAACCAAATTAAAAACTAACCAAACCAAAGTCCTAACCTAATACCTAAACCGAAATCACCATAGAACGAAATTTGAACCAAATCGAATCTAATTTGAACTAAATATAGTAAGACCCAAAATGACCAAAATTGAAATAACTCAAACACAAAGCAGACAAAGTGACCTTTTTTATCAAAAACTAAGACATTCATTAAGTAAAAGCAAAGGGGAACAAGACCCGAGTGACATTCGAGACATGCAAACCAGCATACCCATGCATACAACCATCAACGTGAAAACTAAAACCTAGAATCCTAACGATGACAGGGCTGACGCAGCAAGCCCGAAAACCAACAAAAGGCCAAACAAAGGCAACAACACAAGCTCCGGTGAAACCTACAGACTGGTTCCAAACTGGGAGCACAAAACACCTACCAAAGAAAGGATAACGCATAGCCATTCGCGTATCAAACCATAAGACGACAACCGAAATCCTAGTGAGAGCTCCATCCGGAGGCAAGGTCCCTTGATTTCCGTCAAGGGTCCTTTCAACTGGGACGGGGCAGACGTCTGATATGTCCGTAGAAGGCGATCAATTAAGGAGAAACAGATAACCTCATTGTTCCACAGTAGTAGCCAAAGCCTAGCTATAACCGAAGCCTTAGCACCGAAACACCTTGGATCATCAGGCTTGTAGAAGCACCAACTGATCCTAGGGGAAGGCACAAGCTGTGAAGCCCCCTTCCATACCATCCAACTTGAGGAGGGCATGCATAAACGAGTCATTGTGGCTGCGGAAAGCTCACAGAAGAGCTATCCGCGTCAATAATCTTTAAAGCACAAGGAGTTGTAGGTTGAATAGCATGGACCTGTACCGTGGCAGCTTCATCATCACTCAGAACAGTTTCCTCATGAAGTGAACAATCTTCATTGACGATCATAGAAGCCATAGTTGTAATTTTTCCCATTTGGACCAATCCCTAGTTCTTCAACTCCAACTCGATCTAGCAAGAGCATGATCCTCTCCATTGCATGCTTCCTTCTGGCAGCTTGCTTGATTAGTGTCAGACGATCAGCTCCACGTGAGAAGCCTCGCTTTTGCTTCTCAATACTATTGATGATGGGGGATGTGAAAGTGAATGAGCCTGGAAAGAGTTCAATATTCAAAACATCCTCATTTGCAACTGCTACAAAACAGTTGACTCCCCAATTACCTGGTGATATTTGAAAGATTCCATCGTTTATGTAACTCCACATCTCTCTTCTCTTAGCCACAAAGATGGACTCATCCCTAGTTTCTTCCCTCTTCCGTTTGAATTTGTTTGAAACCTCGAGATTGCCCACTCTTTCAATTAACGAGTTTCTAAGCATTTCTACAGATTGGGGACCTTTAGGATTAGATAGGTCTCGATTAGGGGCTACAGCTTCATCAAATGTCTTGGGCTCTAAAGGAATGGATTTGACGTTGTGTGTCTTGGTACGTTGAAGGTCAGCGGTTCGGTTTCCATTTAAGGCAACATCCCCATTCTCTTTCTTTCCATTCTTGGCAATTGCTTGTTCAGATGGAGAAACTTTGATGAAGCTTGCTGGCAAGGAGATCCTCGTATCCTCGAAAGTAATAATCGGGGTTGTTTTGGAGCTGCTGCCTTGATTTTCAAGTTCTTCGGTGCTATTTGTCGTGCCCAGCAAAGGAGAAAGTCTTACAGGGTGCTCTTGCGAGGACTTTTCGAGCTTGAGATATCGATTTCACTGGCTTCTTCTCCCAAGAGGGTGATGCTCTAAGCCAGGGGCCATATTTACCTGTGATTTTGAAAAGTCCGGTACCGTGCCAGCACTCTTTCTCAGCATGATCAATTCAACCACACCTATAGCAAAACTTAAGCAATCGTTCATATTTGAATGAGATCTCTAGGGGCTTGAATGTTTGCATGTTAAGCATAAATCTCGTCCTTAGCGGGTCTTCCACCCTGATTGCCACCCTATTTTCTTCACATTCTCCTGGGTGATTAAAGACAATGGAAGATTGTGGATCTGAATCCAGAATTCTTCCAAGAAGAAGTCGAGTTCCTCGAAAGCAACTTTCGAGAGCCACCCCTTGAGAATTTCCGGGAACCACCCCTTGAGAATGAGCATGTGATCTTGGACTGCCCAAGGCCTGTTTTCGAGTATCATCAGTCTGTCATCCGACGTCTGAAACACAAACAAGAAAGTGTTGTTTCCCAGTTCATGGCACTCTACGTCGGGACATTTCCAAGCTTTCCTGGGAATTACATTGAGTGTATAGTGCTTAGCCACTGTGTCAGAGATGACTTTACCAACAAGAGCATGATTCTTAATGGCGAAATTAATTTTGCTGTCTTCATTAAGATCCAATGATTCAAGGGAAACATTCTCATTGATCTCTATAGCTGGCAGAAGGAGGCGTATGGTCCGAGACAGCATCTAGCAAAGCCTTGTCTGTTGTGGAAGAACAAAGATGACAGAGGAACAAACTAGAGCTTCAAGCCAGTGACTCAACCCTCCCAGTACACCGGAAGGGGTACTTGACTAATCCAAAACTAATCTAACCATCCCCGATTAATCCACAAAAAGTGACCCGTTGCCGCCTCTAACTAGAACTAGTTTGATAACTGCTAGTGATTGTTCTCCACATATTTGTCAATACATCCGGTTGCACTATACCAACTTTGTTATTTATCTTATTAAATTTTCGATCACGCAATTTCTTAACTGTATATTAATCCATCTTTTATTAGAATTTCACCTTCAAAGTCGCATTTCAAATAGTCATCATTTAGAGTGCTTTATTTTCTGTATCGAAAATGTTTATACATTCTTATTTCAATTTTGTTAACAATGGTTTTAAAATATTCCAAACAACCAATGAAGATGGACCAGAGTTCTGGCTTGGAATCTCTAACTAATTAGAGAAAAAAGTAAATCGCACAAATTGTTCAGCTTCGATCATCTGGGGAAATAATCATCACTTCCATCTTCACCGTTGATTTCTTTTAAAATGCAGAGAGAACTAATTGAAAATAAAAATATAGGGGAATCTGAATGCATAAAACTCGTGGAAAGAGAAGAGCAAAATGCCAGAATCTCAACCCCAAATCTGTATCGGCAATGTACAGCGCTGAAGTCGCTATTTTAATCTGAGCGCTACAGTGACTCTAATTTATTGCCTTTGCTGGTCATTTATATTCATTTGATTTTCATTTAAACTAAAAAATCACACAAAAAAAGTGGGGAAAACGGGAAAATCCAAAAAAAAAATAAGGCCTCAGAAATAGATATTGAATGAATGCATCAGAGAAATTAATCTCAGATGGTACGGACAAATTAAAGAACATCACAGGCAGAAGAGTTGAGAAAACGAATCAGAAACGTAACGAAAAATTCAAAATAAAATACCATAAAATGATCAATTAAAAGGACGACAGAAGAGGAGACGCTTTAAACAACAAGAACCGAAAAGAGTCGACTGCATCGGGATTTCATATAGTAGGAGAGGGTTGCTGTGTATAAATACAGATGGAAGGGACACGAGAAACCCTAATTCGCCTGGATTGAATTACCTATCTGCCCTTTATGACTCGATCATTTTAAGTGCATGACTAATAAAAAAATCACTAGCCAATTAAATTGTGCCACGTTGTATGTTTTTAATTTTTAATTTTTTAATTATTTTTTAAATGAAATTCAAAAAAAAAATTAAAAAAAAAAATTCATTTTTAAATTTTTATAAAATAATTTCAAATCTCTAACCCAAATCCTCAAATTATCGTCGTTATCGCCTTTGACTACCTCGTTAGAGACCATCAATACTATCGCCAGACCACCACGATCATTTCTCTCAATTATCTATCGTCGATGTCTAACGGTAAGTGTGCCGATTGACTTCTTTTTCGCGAGTTTGACTTCCTTCAACGTTAGAAAGGTGATTGGTACACCTACCATCGGTTATCGGTGATGGGTGGTTGGGAAAATAGTCGTAGTGTTCCGACAACAGATATGGTGGTTGGAGGTGTGACTATCGACGACGGAATTGGCTGAGGAAGTTAAAGATTTTAAATTTGGGGATATTTTGTAAGTTTTCAAAAATTTAGGGGTTTTTTAAAATTAAATTAAATTTAAAAATGAGATAAATTAAAATAAAAATTATTATTATATATATATATTATACAATAGTCAACGGTTAAGCACCTAAAATGACTAAAATGAATGTTTAAACACTTATTTAGAGTAAAACATAATTTAGGCACAAAAAATAAGTCACATGTATAGTTTTGACACCTACTTGACTATTAAGTAAAAAAAAAATAAAGAGGTCTGAAATAAGAAGAATGATCAACTTCTAACTCCTATCAAGCCCGTCAGTTTTTTTTTAAAATATAAAATTATTTTTAAATTTTAGAAATAAGAAATTAAAAATTTTAAGGGTATAAAATTAAAATAATATTTTAAATATAGAGAAAATATTTAATTTGTAACACTGGATATAATGTCACATAAATTTTTTTATCACATGGAACAATGTTAATTTGTAAACCCGATTGAGTTAATAGGACTGTACACATTAGTAATGAAAATATATTTAATAATTTTTCATTTCATTTCAATTTATTTTAAGTATATTTTGTCTTTTAACATTTCATTTATCAAATTATCTAACCATCTTCATTATTTAATTTTAATAAAATATCAAGCATGTTTTATAGTTAAATACAATACTTAATTATTTAGTATTTAATTTTTCAGCCCTTAATTTTTTATGTATCGAACAACACCTAAATTGATTTTAATATTATTAAAATGTCTAGTCAAATAGAATTTGAAATCAGATTAATTTGTTAGATTATAAATTTGGATAACATGTAAATTCACACCATATAAAAGATATTCCATCAAGACAACCTCAGAGACCTCAGAGTAAGATAAAGAGAGATTTTTTTTATCCGAAAGATATAGAGAGATGAAAGAAACAAGGTAAGAGAAAATTAATTTAAAATAGGGTAAAACTTTGATACAAAGGCTGTGTTAAACTAATTTTACACAACCTTATGTATTTACACTAAAAAAATCAAATTCTAAATTTTTAATCTTAACCTTAAAAAACTAAACCTTAAACCTTAAATTCTATACACTAAATTATAATACTTACAACTTAAACCCCTAAACTGAAACCTTAAAATTAAAAAACACGTGTAAACTAAAATTTACACGGCTTGTGTATCAAAGTTTTTCCCTTTAAAATAAAAAGAAAAGAAAACGTGATAATCTTATTGCTGACAAAAGAAAATGATGTACCAACAAACATGTTCTTTTTTCTTTTATGTTATATTTAAGAATGCAAAAAATTAATTTTGATCATAAAAAGTAAGAATACAAACATTTGACACAAACTATTGCAGTAATAATTGGTATGAAAAAAATAAAAAGGAAATGCAGACAACAGGCTCGTTTCCTTGAAGATCTAGAATGGAAATATTGAGTTTTCACGGTGTTGCCAGTGGCTTTTTAGGTTTCTTCTTCGGCGGGAGAAAGATTTATCAAGATCGATGTGAATGAAAATTATTGACATTGAGAATTTTTTTTCAAACTAATATAATCCTGATCTACAATTAATATATGGGAAAATATTGCGTACTTTGGAAATGAAAAAAAAAATCTCCAAACGTCTTAATTTTAGTGTTTTTTTTTAATTAAAGAAAAGTTCATTACTGGCGAAGCCACATACAAAAAAATTGAGACATAATCCTAAAGAAACAAACGGCTAACGAGCCAGAACAGAAGAAGGCCAACAGAGCCCAAAAAAACCCTAAAACGAAGGGGGAAAACAACCAAACACAGTTGAGAGAACAAACGGCCGCCACAGACCGAACGAGCGCCATCCACATTTTCGGTGACATGAAAGTCTGATCCGAGAGAGCTCCTTGCTCGGAGATGACTTCTTGAACGCTAAGGTTTTCAGTTCGCATCACCAGAGGACCACCAACAGAAACCACGAAGACAAACGTGCGGCGAGGCAGCTTAGCTCTTGAAGACGGCAAACACCGTCCATGAGCAACAATGAGCTCAACAATAGGGCAAATATGGTAAACAGAACCATCAGAGAAAGGGCTAACTGGCGCAGCGATAAAAGGGGGCTTTGGAGGCAGACGATAAGAAGGAATCAAAAGAGAGAGCAGGATGAGGCACACACCAAGCTTGACATGCCGACGATGGTGGTAGACAGCAGAACAAATCGTCATCACCGACGTTCCCTCTTCAGCAGCTTCTAACGGGGAGCAAAGCTTGTTCCACAACTCACCATGGTTCTCAAAAATAAACCACGAGGAGCCGTGAGAGTGAGTCTCCATCAAACAACTAAAGGTAACTTTAAAGAAAAACCAAGACCAAGATGAGGAAGACAAGAGCCACCACGCTATGAATAGTGAAGAAAGAAACAGAGAAGTTCGATCGACACCCAGCGACATCGGAGCCATCGGAGAAGAAGCGCCTCGAACTTGCAAAACAAGAGAGAAAAACCAAGTATATTTTTTTACTGAAATTAGTAGTGCATTATCAATATCACCATTTGATTTGTTTCTTAATTTTAGAGTTTTTTTTATCATCAAAAGCAGAAATTCATTTCACAAACAAGTTACAGAAACACCCGAAGCGGTGAGGGCACTGAAGGTCCCCAAACAGTTTTACACATAGAATTTCTAACAAGTTTAGCTAAACAATCTGCCGCTTGATTACAAGATCAAGAGGTAAAGGAAAAGGAGCAAGAGACAAAACATCTGACTTGTGCTCTAATGTCCTCCTCCACAGCTGAAGAAACTCAGTCAGAAGACATTCATGAACAGAGTCTTTCGATCACGGCCTGACAATCAGCTTCAACGATGATGTTGGAGAAGCAATTCTCAATAGCTAGGGAGATGCCAAGTCTAATGGCCAAAGCTTCCGCTACCGTTGCTGATGGAGCTGTAGCCGGTGCGGTTAATCCTTGGATAAAACATCCAGAGCAATCGCGAGCAATTGCTGCCAATAAGGCCTTGCTTGTGTTTATTTCGAAGGCTGCATCGCAATTAATATTAATCGTATTTGAAGGAGGCGGGGACCAGACCCTTGGTTCGTTGGACTCGTGGGTCTTCGCTGGGTTGCTAACTAAATTCGTAGTGGAAAATTTCTTGAAATTTCGTTCAGCTCGCAACCACACTTTCCGAGGGAGGTCTTGTCTACCTTCAAAAACCCATGCATTTCTCGATTTCCAGATGGCCCAAAAAAGAAAGGCCATAAGAGCACTGCTATCTTCACCTACACTCTCTTTACGAAACTCCTGAATCTAAAGCCACCATTGAGAAAAACCTGGGAAGCCAAAGATTGAAGGTGGTTAGCTAAAACTGGATGCCTTTCACACTGCTTGAGCGAAAGAACAGAAAAATAGGTGGTGCTCCAAGGATTCCTTCTGTTCTCCACATCTGGGGCAAAGGTCTGAGTTCAAAAATTTTCCATGAAAACGAGCCGCGAGAGTGCTTTTGATTGGTACAATGCAATGACAGAGTTTCCAAAGAAAAGATCGTATTTTGGATGGGACCTTCAGGTTCCAAATGGAGTTCCATACCATCTTATTGTCCCCCGATGAAGTGCTAGAAGACGGCTCTGAGAGAGTTCCATAACTCTCCTCAATGAATCGATAACCTGATTTCGCCGAGTAATCCCCATTCTTCGTACCTGCCCAAATATTTTTGTCTTTTACCTCTAGTCTTCCTATCGAGATATACAAGATCGCGTTTGATTCCTCCCGAGAAAACAGAGCCTCAATTTTGAAAGTATCCCAAGATCTTTTATCCGGAGTCACGAGGCTGAAAACAAAGGGGTGGGGACAGTTAGGTGGAGGTTGAGAGATAACCCTGAACTTATGAAGCTTCGGGATCCAATTGTCTTTCTATGTAGAAATGCTCTGTCCATATTTTACCCGCCAAAAAGAGCTTTCTCTAATAACTTCGATCCCCTCTCTTATTCCTGCCCAAGCCCAGGAAGGGTTTTTATTTTTAAGAGCATCAAAAATATTTCTATTTAGATAGTAGATATCACAAAGGGTCTGAGCAAGAAGTGACTCCAGATGTTTGACCAGTTTCCATGCAACTTTGGTGATTAATGCTTTATTGAAAGTTTTCAAATTTCGGAACCCCAAACCCTCTTTATCTTTCGAGCGGCAAAGATCTTTTCAATTTATCCAATAAATGCTTTTCACCTTGTCTTCGCTGTTGTTCCACTAAAATTTGGCCACGAGCGAGCAAATCTCATTACAAAAAGTAACTGGAAGAAGAAAGAGCATTGCATGATGTAAATAAGAACAGCCTGTGCCACCGCCTTGATGAGTACTTTCTTACCAGCCTGATTCTTAATTTTAAAATTTGGACATAAGAGTTTAACGTTTATGAATTTAAGTGCAAAGGTTTAAAATTTAAGATTAAAATTAGTAGAATAATTTGATTGAGAATTTAGATTTTAATCTATAAATTCTAAATTTTATCTCTAAACCCTAGATTCTAGTCACATCCCCTAAATTCAAAACTCATAATAAAATCCTTAAATACTAACCCTAAACAAAATCCATAAACCATAAAACTAAAGTGCTTAGAGAAACAAAATTAATTTTCACAAACGCTTGAACTATACTCAATCAATACCGGCATGTCATTGATATAATATATCAAATAACGTAAAAACATGTTTTTATCAAACTATTTTTTAATCAAAGACTAAATGTACAAATAACTCAAGAAATTAACTAGAAATAGCATTGAAACAAATTTAAAAACTAACACATGATTTTCCAAGCTTCAATTTCAATGTGATAGTCCAGCGGCTAGAATGAAATAAGATGCTGGGCACGAACGGAAAATACATAAAAAGGCAATTGGATGCTCAAGCAAAGAAAAACTAAAATGCATGTGTTCAAATACAGAACGTTGATTCAAATCTCAATATACCAAAAAAGAAAATTGATTAAGACAGTCTCCTAGGAAAACACTCTTTTAAAACGACTAAATTTCAGCAACATGGGAAACGTTGATTAAAATGTCTCAGACGGCAACCGCGATCCTTCCAGCTACTTGGTCCAGATCACGCTGACCGTTTGATGTGATTCTCCTACCACTGATACAAACAGGATAAAATTTAGTAGTTAATATTAACAATGACATATGTTAGTAATGTGCAATTCTACTCATAATTCCACTTATTTAATCCTCATGTCTAAATATATGTTGGACATGAGTATCTTCAAGAACATAAAAAAATTATTATGTGTAACAATGTCGGTAATTTTGTCGGTAATCTAGTTATCAAACATTGTCTAGAAAACCAAGCTTAAAATGCACATAAAACAAGTGCTGTAAAGACACAAAGTACTGCAAAAAGGCCTCTACAGTAAACAACATAACTCTTACAACAGAGTATCTTATTAAAAATATGTAGGTTAATTATCGATATAATCACTAGTTCTAGTTAAAACGCTGTCAGCTCAATTGTATCTTGCAGGCATATTGAAAACCCAATGGAAAGTGTTAGACAAGTCTCAAAGTCATAAGTCTTTACTCTAATTCCTTTTGGTTTTGTTCTCTAATTTTCTAGCACATGATACCTGAAAACTAATGTTCAAATCATATTCTAACAAAGATATATTGAATAAAGTTATGTAAGAGCTTCAAATTTCAACATCACTCGGAATAGAACAGTGAGTTTACACGCGTGCACCTCCATTCTTATAAAGATAATAACTCAATTGAAGAATTGTTACTTTGCAAATAACTAATAGAAAAGAAAACTCACCCTTTAGGATCAATGTCAATGATGTTGACATTCTGCAATTGCTGGAGAATGTGACGAGCAACAGAACCACTGCTCTTGCAGAAATGGGGCGGGCGACTTCCGTTTCTCTTAGCCCCTCCATAAATCCTTCTAAATGCACCAACACCAAGTCCTCCCCTCAAGTATATCTTCCTAGCCATGGAAGCTACAAAATAACACAATATATAGCTCACAAGAAATCATAAAATGAGTAATCAGTGTTAATTGATAAAGAAAAAGAATGCATATACCAGCTCTGACATAGTACCAATCAGGGTCATAGGGAGGAAGCTCCTTCAGTTTACCAGTCTTCACAATATCAGTCCATGGAGGAAGCTCGATCTGGAATTTTCTCATTTTGAAGAGGAAAAAAAAACAAACCATATTAAAAAATACACTCAAATATTTATTTTTAGACAGTGTTAAACATAAAAATTTCAACACAAGTTAAAAAATTAACAAAGGCTCTAAATTGAATCTCTAACGAATCAAAAAAATTGAAAGGATTTGCCGGAAAAAAAAGTACCTTGCCGGAGCGCTTGAGATGGGCGGCGTAAGCCTTAACAAATTCGTGGGGGGAAACGTCCTTAACAGTTCTGGCTGCCTCCATTTTCAATCTTTTTTAAGATATCTACCGCTGCAACGATCAGTCCTTTTGCGGCTTGCGATATGTGTTTCCAGCAGACCAGCTGGAGGAAAAAACACACTTTATATATATAACGAATTAGGGTTTAATGTTTTCACCTTATAACCTTCCCTACATTTTTTTTCCTTTCATTCTTTATTTAAGATTTGTTATGGGCCGGTCTAGATCCGGGCCTGATTCTTAAAAAATCAAGTTTAGCACCGGCTCAAGCCATTCAAAATATCCATGAGTTTTTAAATTCTTTATTTTGAGAAAATTTTGGATGTAACAACTAGGAGTGATAACGAGCCGAGTAGAGCCCGAGCTTGACTAGGCTCGACTCGGTAGGAAAGCAGTATTATTATGCTCGAGGTTTGGCGAGCTTAAAATTTTAGGCTCGAGTTCAGCTCGAAAAAAAATATTATTGGGCTCGGCTCGGCTCGGCTCGAAATGGACAATTTTATTATAGTTATTTTTTATAAAAGATGTGGCCTCGTTAAAAGCCCCTTTCATAACCAACACTGAAACGAAATTAATGTCAGGAAAAGAGAAAAAATGTCCAAAAATT
Organism: Hibiscus tridactylites; assembly: GCA_958450335.1. Classification (NCBI taxonomy): domain Eukaryota; kingdom Viridiplantae; phylum Streptophyta; class Magnoliopsida; order Malvales; family Malvaceae; genus Hibiscus; species Hibiscus tridactylites. The sequence goes on from OY288290.1 coordinate 63,382,482, forward strand.
AGATTAATCTAAATAACTAAGAAATATTCTTACAATACAAACACATAATCAAAGAAAATACAAAAACAAACAACAACCAACTAAGGAAAATACAATTTTGTTTTAGCTAATTTGCTTTTAGTAAATTGTCCTTAAATTATTTTATTGCTTTTCTTTTACTAAACATATTACTTTTATTGCATATGTAGCATATACAAATTATTTCAAGCTTGTTCACGAGCTTTTCGAGTTGAGATTAGATCGACTTAGTTCGGCTCAGCTTGTTAAGGTCTCGAGCCCGAGTCGAGCTATCTCGAGTTGAACTTTGACCGAGCCGAGCCCGAGTAGTTCGCGAGCCGGTCAGGCTAATTATCACCCATAGTAACAACTGCCAAATGATTTTGTCTTTTCTTTATGTCTTACGTATGACGTAACATAAAAATTAAATTTAGGAGTTAAAATTTGAGGTTTAACATTTGAAGGGTAAGATTTAATTTTTTAAGTTTAGATTTTAGGGTTTAAGATTTAAAGTTTAAAAAGTATATTTTAAGATTTTAATATTTTCAATGTTAAGGTGTATACAACTACACCATAAAGGGAGAAAGTATTTGGTTAGTGTTTTATTTTGATGTTATTTTATCGTTAATTACTCTTTGTTGTTTTTTTATATCGCTGTTTTGGGTTGTTTTTATTCGTTTTTTGCGACTTTAATTTCGAAAAAAATAACATTAAAAGAGCACGTTCTGCAATTTTTATTTTTTGAAATCAAAGCTGTACACATGGACATGACTTAGAACATGACGATGTCTGACGTCACAGATTCAGGCAGCTCAGTCAGCATCATCTTCTAGAAGGCGATCTAGTCAGCACATCTAGAAGAATGGGCGACAAAGTTTACTTAAGATTTTGAGATTAAGTTTAAACTTAAACATTTGGAAATTATCGCTTTATTATTTATTTTATTTTCTCACTAAAGTCAGAATCAAAACCTCTCTACATCAGAACTTCTAAAGTTTTTGTGGATCGACCCTTCTTCTATTACTACATTATTTAAGTTTTTGTGGATCGACCCTTCTTCTATTACTATATTATTTATTTATTTATTTTAAAGATAAAAATTATTTATTTGACAAATACAGACGCTTATCACTATTTTTGTTCTTCATGAAATTTTATGTCCGTTTTAATACGGGTTTTATTTTGATGCACAAGCTGTGTAAATTTTTTTTACACAATCCTTTTATAAAATTTAAAATCTAAATCACAAACCCTAGCAACCTAAAACCTAAACCCTAAGCCCTAAACCCTAAACTCTAAATTCTAACCATAAACCTTAAATTATATACCTTACATACTAAACCCCTAAACCCTAACCTAAAATCCTAAACCCTAAAATTAAAGGGCTTGTGTAAACTCTTGTGCATCAAAGTATTTTCTTTTTAATATTTTTATATATATCTCAACATTAAAGAAATTAAATTTGTGATTTAAGGTTCAGAATTACTATTGTTGGTATCGATGGTTGGCTTTCCATCTTTTGGTTATTTTTTGTGTTTCCTTTTCCTTCATTCTTCTCTCTTTCTTTGTTTCTAATTTTTTTTTCTTTTTATTGTTTTGTTTTCCCGTTGACCTGTTTAAATTTTAATGGGACTCTTCCTTCAACGAATATAATTTGTTCGAATCTCTTTAACATGGTGTATGAGTGAGTGATGGCGGGAATATCTCTTTTGCTCTCGAAGATCCAGATTTAAACTCACTAGATCATTCCTTTCTCTTTTATTTTTCTTTTATACATTATATTAAATTCTAATTTAATTTTCCTAATTAGATTGGATTATTAAAAATATAATTAAATTAATTATATGTATAAATACGAAAGATTAAATATGTGTTGTAAATAAAATAACGAAGAACAAAAATAATAACGAAGAACAAAGAGATGAGAGAAAGAAGAAGATTCGTATTATTTTAAAAAATTAGAATTGTGTAAAATGACTTCATCTATTTATAGACATAAGAAGTATATAATGCATTAAACTCTAATTAATAGAGATAATATTTCTAATAATAAATAAATCAAACTCCTTAGATAAAGTTCTAATCATGATAGATATCCACATAGATAAATATTCATAACAAAATATAATTATTTAATTTTTATTGATAGTTTTGTGGTTCGACTGACAAAAAATTTAATTCCTTAGTCAAAATAAGATCAACACAATAGTTTGTCATGTCTTATGTAGATGATTGATAGATTTGAAGAAGAAAAGATTATAGAAGATAGAAGAAGGATTAATAGAAGTAGAAAATTATAAAATTGAAGAAGAGAAAAGTTTAAAGCTTAAAATTCATTGATAATTGATAATCTCAAAAATCCTTTACATCAGCCTATATATACTAACTTCGTTACATAAGCAGTACTATACCCTCTTACTAATTAACAATTGTGTCCTTACATAACAAAATTGCCAGCTGTTACTACATTAGACTGTCCCATTAGTCTAGTCCACTGTCTTGAAGCTCAATCTATCCTTGCATCAGTTTTTCAGATATCAAACATCCTTATAATTCCATCCAGGGTCATGACATAGTTCAATGGTCTGGGTGTAGTTTACCCTTTTTTTTTCTGATTATTTCCGACGATTTTCATTGTTTGTCGGGAGAAAGGTTTTAACTTTTGGTAAATCATCTTTTTCGACAGACGCTTTCGTTGCTATTGTATTTTTTGGTAATATGCTGGCGGCGGTAAAAAAAAGGTTTATGTAAACTAATTAATTAGTTAATTTCACGATTTATTATAAAAAGTGAGTAATTTAATTTATTTTGTGTGGATACTTTGTAATTTGTAAGTACGTTCACAAGCTTGATAAAATGAAACCCCAAAGAGAATAATGTTGCCTTTGCCACTTGCCTAGACAAGAGGAAGAAGCAACATGAGAATGTTAATTATTGAACACTTAGTCCCGCGGGAATTATTCTAACATCACTTGCATATTCACAGAAAAAGCTCAAAAACACAGCACATTTGCAAGCTCTCCGCTTGCATGCTTAAGTCCGACAAGTCCAACGGGTGAAACATACACGATTTCATCATCATCATCTAGTATCCTCCCTGTATATAGGCGTTCAAGCGCTCCAGCTCTGCACGGTGCTCGCTCACCACAGCACGAACAACATCTCCGATGGAAACCATGCCGATCATTTCCTTCTCATTGATCACCGGAATGTGTCTGATACGGTTATCTGCAAAAATAGCATAGGTTTAATGCTAGCTCGATAAGGAACAGCCCAATGAACACCAAAAACAGATATCGTAGATGGCTGCAGATCATATTACCTGTCATCAGTTGCATTGCTTGCAGAACTTTGGTCTCAGGTGTGACCGTGATGAGCTTGTTCTACAACCACCATATAGTACGATCTTAGAAATGCAAAAACGAGCAATGGAATATATGTACATCTAAACAATCAGCCATATATGATGGAAGTAAACATGTAAATTTACTCGAATAAAAGCCAAAGAACCAATACCTCTTCAGTCATGATGTCCCCAACTTTAGTCGACTTGGACGATCTTCCATGTACTATTATCTTCCTAAGATAATCTGCAAGTATAACACAAAATAGCATAAATAAACTTGAGAATCAAAATCGTACCCAACCACAGAATCCTTCAAAATCTCTTCTTGATAGTTAAGACTTAAGAAACACAAAATGAAGCAAACTATAATCTTAGCAGAGCAGAAAGAATTTGATGGGTGCCCTAAGTTTGGTATATGCAATGCTCAAGAAAAGGGCAGTATGCGATTGTTTGACATGAAAGAGCTAGAGGAAAAATCCATACCAAAATAAAGAAACTAAATGCATTCAATGGCAAAGGTGAAGGGTGACATTAGGATGGGATAAGCCAACTATCAACATGCTTTCGCTTGTAGATTTAAAATCTACTGTAATCTTACAGGCCTTAGTTTTGTCTGATTCAGACCAACTAGTACGCGACAAACAACACAAAAGTCCATTGGTAGCTATGTTGCTCAAACTCATGTGTTAATGTCAGATATATGCGGCTAGCATAAGCAAATGTTCAATTTGTCTGAAGTTTTGTTCATGATTTGGAGGATCCATTAAGGATCACATCCCCATACCCATATCTGAATATCCGTTGAACATGTCAGTTAGACACAAGTATTTCAAAAATATTTAAGTCGGCACAACATAAATAAGTAGATTCAGAAACTTGTGATTTGTGAATACTTGTACATCACGAAAAATACTAAATCCATCATTCATTCAAAACTTAAAATCTTGGTGCCAAATTGATTTTATCACGGTGTACATGTTAACTACCTCTCTCTGTGATGATACCCGCAATTGATTTCTGCTCTCCAGGTTTTACAACCACCAGGGCACCGACATTGTGTTGAGTCATCTGAAAAAGATGGAACTCAATAAGCATGCAAATCAAGTATTCTATGAGAAAGCTGATATTCTACGAAAATCGTGAAGATGCATACCGACTTCACAGCATCGTACACAGTGTCATCTGTAGTGCACCAAAGCCAGGAGCCATCAGCACCTTTACCTTTGGCTTCCAGAACATCTGAAATAGTCGTGCTCTCAAAGCCATGTTCTTCCATACTAGCAGATGAAACTGATCTGGAAAACATTGCGGGTCGCATAACCGGATTGACAACCCGAATGCGATGCAATACCGCATTTTTCACAGTATTTCCATGAACCGAAAAAGCTTGAACTGCCCGCTGCATTCTACCTACTACAACCGATCAGCTACAAATCAAGCAGAAAAATTGTTGTAAAAAAATCCACTCTTTTATTCTAACAGCAAGATTCCTCGAATCTCAGTCCAAACAGTTAAGGAGATTCAAGTTACTTGGATTCTTGTTCGAAGTTGTAAAAGAAAAACAAGGCTATATCTCAGCTTAAACAAAGAAGAACCGCCATGGAAACAGATCTTAACAGCATCGGAAGTAAATCAAAAAGCAAAATCAACCCAAAAAAGAAGTCAAAACTTCAATAATCAAACTGCAATCAAAAGCCAAAACATAAAATGAACTAATAGATTAGAAGAGAGGAGGAAAGAACGAACCTGGAGTAAAGAGAAACGAAAGTAGGGTAAACCCAGAAAGGAGAGAAGCAATGGACCCTAGGAAAGCGGTTTAACCACCACAATGAACAGATAAAGCACCTCTCACTCTCAGCACAGCGTTTAGTACACATTTCCAGACACCTAGGATTCCGCTACGGACAAATCAAATGATTCTAAAAATGAAATTAAAATAAATTGTTTTTTTTTTCTTTCAGTTTCACTAATAAAACAAAATGCTAATTAAATGCAATGCCTTACTTTTTAAAAAGGTAAAAGATTTGATCTTGTACACTGTCGATCTTATCCAAAACAAAACCCTAATTCGAAATTGGGTCCATTTCGAGATTAGAAAATTAGGGAAGACGTGGATTGTTGTTTGGGCTCAATTGGTTCTTTAAGGTTTCTAAATTTGTTATTGGACCCTTTGATTTATTTTTAAGGTAAATTATATAAATTTGAACAACTTTCGACCAAATTGAACTGCTCTCACTCCTAATTCTAATTATATTTATTATTTTGAATAATGTAAATTTAAATTAATTACATGAAGTAAAACAATATATTATTTAATAAATTAATTATTTTTGTTAGAGCCAAACAACCGATAGCAGTGGCTAATCCCCTCGCCGCGGGTGCTCTCACTTAGAGATAAACAGCTGGTCATGAAATTTACTCTATTCTCATCAAGAACAAATGACATTAGAAATTAGTCCATATAAAAATATTAGAATAAACCTTTCACAAAATATTAGAAATTAGCCCATGTAAAATATTGTACGTTCACAAAATTATGAAATAAGGGGACAAACAAAATAAAACTTTTCATATTTTCATTTTCTGCATGTAAATTGCTCTAAAGAATAAGAATCACAAGTAAGCCTGAATGGAAAAAGACAGAACTTTTCAGAAAAAAATGCCATTACAGTTCAGGAACACAATTATGATGCTTTGCTTCATTGCAGACAACACAGCTGAATCCATGGATTTCCATCTTCCTTTGTTGAAACAAACTACTTTATGAAAACCTCAACACAGCTGAATTATGATGCAGCTAGCCGATGAGTATTGAGACTTTCAACTCGATTTTAGCAGTCCAGATAATGCGTTGAAAAATTTAACTGCAACTCATCTTAGCAATTATGGAAGCTTCAATGGTCTTCAGGAAAATTACTGAATCATCATGATCAAGAACATCCTAATAAGCAAGCTTCCACAAGGAACAGAGGGCCTTATGTATGTAATAACTCAAGTAACCATCAAAATTCCAAGTTTAGGAGACATGACTATTGACACTTGGGAGGTGGAGCTCGACTAGCTTCTTTATATCTCAACAACGAAAAACAACCATGCCGGAATTTGTCTACATCTAGGAGAACCATTAGCATCTGTGAAGGGGAGCAGGGTATATGTCCAAAGGTTGATACCGTAAGCGATCATTATGAGGCAAAGGTCCCTCCTGTTTATTTTAACAAGAAAGTGCATCAAGTAAGCACAAGGTAAAGAATAATTATTTCACCAGATAACTTAGTTGTTAGACAAGGGTAAATGCATATACAACTAAGACAGACTATATCCTATGATAAATCCAGGAAGGGTTGGGCAGTTTTTTTCACCACATAAGTAGATAGTTTAAGGAATGATGTCCATATAAAGCCTGCATTACGTATGCTAAAACTATAAAGAAAAAATCAGTTGCTAAAATATTCTTTCCCTTGTATTCTCAAAGCTGTAATAAAATATGATAGCTGTTAAAATGCAAATAAAAGTACCTCATCCAAGTTGATCTGAAATGGTTTGACAAAGTCCTCGAACATCACTGGAGAGAGTCCCTTAATTTTCTCCTCGGCTTCCTACAAGAAGAAACAATTCAAGATAGGAATTATAGGAGTTCCATAGGTGATACAATAACACCAATAATGGATGCCAAAAACTAAAGAATTACTAAGGGATAGATGTACTCTCCATTCTCCAAACCTTAATTCTGTTTTATCGAGATAAACGACAATTATAAAAGATGGAATCCCAAACTTGAAAGGGCTCAACTGTGTATGATCTATCCTAAGAGTTTATCTTAAGAATGTTAAACAATTATCATTGACAAAACATCAGCAAAACTGACTTTAGTTCAACTAATAGAAGGAAAAAGAGTATAAAGCATACCAATCCTGTTATCCTTGACTTTTCCAACAGTTCTTTTGCAATCATATCCAGTATGTGCTTGTTGTCTTTCAAAGCATTTATTGCAAGCTCTTCAGTCTCTTCAATGTACTGCATGAACACCAAGCATCATAATTTCGATTGAAGTTAAAAAGTTGGAAAATTAAACAGTCTTTCATCTTTTACTTAAAAAGGGGGGAAAATTCAGTGCCTGCTTAACAAACAAAAATCGTACACTCACAAATAACTTAAAGGCATGCACGTCTTTTATTGAGATTTATCGAAGGTGCCGAATATCTATTTAGAAGTGAAACCAGTCCCTAGCATGATAGTAGAATGCAATTTAAGAATTCCACAACCAGATATAAGAGTAGGGTTTATTTTTCCCCAAATGCCAAAACTCCTACTTTCAGATAAATTTCAGACAGTTCATCAGGTAATCGAACGATTAAGATCCAGCAAATTTTCATATTGGTCCTGCCTGAATATCACAACAGAAAAAATATATTTGCAATTATATCTCTCATCTTTGTAACAGATAAAAGGATACTTCAGTATATTTTGTTCTTGACCGATGGGAACCAGGCAGTAGCACCTATGACTAATAGACTAATGGCACTTTACCACAATAGCAAACAAAAGTTATAGAAGACAGAGCAAGCTAAAATTACCCTTGTCAACTCTCGAGTAAACAGCTCAGATACTTCAGGTGTCATATTGGCAGGAATTACATGAGGATCATCCCACTAGCACAAAGGAGTACGACAAAGTAATTAGTAAAAAAGAAATAGGTTGTTCCTATAAAAATTTTACAACTTGCGAATTTTACCCTATAATTTATTAATTCACCATCTGGGCTATCCGGTCGATCTAACAGCCCCACTCGTTTGGTTAGTTGAGTGAGCCCTAACCTTGCATTTTGTGGACTGATGACCATCTCCCTTGCAATCTGAAGAGACACGTTGAGTGAGTAAAACACAATTTGAAGGTTACTTTTCATATAAAAAACAAAGATATAGGTCATTGTTAAAATTAAGAAACCTTGAAATGCAACTAGCTTAAATACTTTCATCCTTAAAAGGAAATATGATGTAAAAATAAGGTGTATCTAAAAATAAAATACTCTTATTGAAAGCTCATCCAATATTTCAGACATGATTCCTTTGGAGAAGAAAACTAAGTGAAAATTGCCTTCTTAATGCTTAGGTGAGTTGTGAAAATGGAAAATGGCATGAGGATAACCACGTCCAAGAGCAAAGTTAGAGACTAAAAGGTAGAACTAGAGTAAAGTTTATTAAATGAGCAATGAATTTAAATGAACTATGGTATCAAAAAGCAAAGGCATCAAGGCAATAACCTTAGTTATCTTTTCCAAATCATCCCTTCCACCATCAGTTATGTCATCACCAAAAACAACAAGTTCAGCACAACGTCCACCGTGAGCTACCACCATTTGCATTTTCATGTAGCCAAATGTTGTATAACCTTGGTCTACCATGTCTTCACGGGGGTAGAATACAGATATTGCAGTTTCCTACTCATGTTGGGAGAGGGTAAAAAAGAGAGAGGATAAAACAACAAGAAAGAGAAATACAAATGAAAATCCATAACAAGCTATCGGATAGAAACCAATTGTTGATACTACATTTGTAGTTTGTACCTTGCCACCAGGCAGGAGCTGAGAAAATGCATGCCAATCAAATCGAGGAAACAAGTGAGCTAAAACTATGTGACCAGCCTCATGAACAGCCAAAAGTCTCTTCTTTTCAAAAGATACCTATATTACATCAACTGAAAGTCAGAAAAATAAGCTACAAGCCTACAACATCCTTTAGTAAATAATGATCGGCTTCCTTTCGTCGTCAAATTTCCAATAATCAATGGGATGTAACTTAAAAGGGCAATAGTATTTATTCCACACGCTTATACTACTCTCCACTAAATGATTACACTAGGAGATCTCATAAAACTTGAAAACCATTATATATATATATATATTTTTTTGTTACATGCTTTTAGTTCTAGCCAGTTTCAGGCTTCTAGGAGGAGATTTTTTCTAAAATTTTGTAACCAGTGGCCATATCGCTTCATGTGAAAATGCATTTTGGAACAGAAAATTTGAAAATCAGTCTTCTTAAAGTTTGATGCATATTACAATAAAATAACAGCAGTTGCAAATCTTGATTGATAGAACTATTTCAGAATAGTAGATTTCAGCACTTACACTTGCTTCACATTTCTGTTGCTCTTCCTCTGTAAGGAGTACACCCATACCTTCAAGCAACTGTTTATCTAACACATCAATAATATCTTGCTGGAAGATCTTGGAATGCCCTTTTCTCACCTGCAATAAGTTATAAATGTAACAGAAACCCCAGACCTAAGGAAACCACAAAAATAACTTTTGCTCAAATTGCATTAGAGAAGCACCACATTAGTTCAAAGGTTTTCAACCTAGCTTCAGCGCCAGGAAGCATGGATTGGGCACAAACATAGACATGGGAAGTGGCACGTGGCAATAGCAGTTTGGTTTGAAGACAGAATGTTAGATTTAGTTCCCATGACCAGGGTTTAAGTCCTTGCAGTCTCAAATATATAAAATAGGCATAGACATAGCTATAAACATGCCAGAATATTATGGTTATATGTACATCTGTATTATTTAAAATTTCACCGTCAGTTTGACATAAAGATAAAACAGAAAACAATAAACATAATTGAATCTTTTGACTACAAAAGCTCATTTGTACTAGATATTTTAAGAACTTGTGTCACTCGTTAAACTCGGCTTTTTCTTTCATAGCAATTGTCCCAAGCTACTTTTGAACATAACCTGCTTACATGACATTTTTCCTTGTTGATTTCTAGATATAAGTTTAAGGAGGTTAAGAAAAGGTTAATTGCTCATTTATATTGCACACAGGCACAATAATTAGCACTGGAAGTAACAATCAGTATAACGTTCTTAACAATTAAGCATCTGCAAACATGGAAACAGCTATATATCCCAAAGAAAACTGTCAAGAGGACTTGAGACATAATTGAGAGTACACTAAAAACATGTACTTCAGAAAGAATCATACGTCAAAGCACTTATTTTTGGATTAATAACAAATTGGATACTTACTGACATTATTGCTGCTTCATTAACAAGATTCCGGATATCTGCCCCAGAAAAACCAACCGTGCGAAATACAAGCTGTAGCATGGAACAAGATGAGACACAATTAGCCCAAAACCAGATTAGTCTTTCATCTTTCAAACTCAAACACTTAGCGTATCTAATTGAAAACTGATGTACCATATTGTGCACATTACTGCACCAAAAATGCAGCACTCCACTTCTCTAAGAAAGAACTCTGATACTACGCATAAAACTCATTCTTTTCTTCTACTTTTTCAATTTTTTCCTGAACTACCATATCACACTAACAGCTAACATATTTCCTCTCCTCATTCTAACATTTATTTTAAAATTTTATTAATTCAAATTATCTATCTATTTCCTTATAAGCAGAGTGCGGATTGTGCAATGGTCCAGCCATATACCAATGGGGTCTTTTAATAATAACAATAATATAAGCAAGCAGCAGAATTCAAATCTTGCTCGGTATAATTATGAAAAAACCTTTATTTCTCAAAAGCGATGGAATAAAGATATGCTTGTTTGGTTGTCCCTTTCACTAAAGTGAAACAATGCGACCACCCAAATAAGTTTACCGATATAAATTGGTAAAAGAAACTGCCTAACTTATAAGAACTTAAAAAATATTTACATGACAGACATTTTCCAAAGTTTTTCTTAGTGCAGTGGATGCAGAAGATAGAACTGTAAGAAATACAGCAGAACCTTTCCAACCGAGAAAAAAAGATGGTGATTATGCATGAGTTATTGGCACTCAGTAAAGGAAAAGAAAGAGTAATTTCGTAAATTTGCTAACTACTAATGCTTGTCCCCTTGAAAGTTTTAGAAGGCAGCTCCCATTGCCCTCTCAACTAATTTCACAGAGAGAAAAAAACAGGTTAGAGAATCTTGTAACCTAACCAAACATGAAGATTCTAGGTATGGGTTGACCAATCTCAGCAGCTTTTGAACCCATTCTTGTGCATGTCAAGTGTTCTGACATGTTATGAAGGCTGATCCATGTTTCAGGACAGCAAGGCAGAACTGGGGTCTATTGGTGATGTACAAGGTTAAGAAAATGACATCAAGTGCATAATTGATGGATGATAGAGCTTTAGCTTGCCGCTTAATGTCCTTGTATAGAATTGGATGCTTTAACACAGTACCTAGACACATGCATGATGTTATTTATTTGCAATGATGATGGTGACCAACCACAGTACCTAGACACATGCATGATGTTATTTATTTGCCAACAGCAGACATTTTATCCCTTTAATCTATAGATGCACGATGCATGAAAATAGAGTTAACAAGTAGAGCAAGTTTATAAAACACATATGAATATGAACAGACCAACCACTGTACCTAGACACATGCCCAAATTATATTGAATTTACCTGTTCAAAGTTCACATCTTCATCTAGCAGCTTTCCTGCACTATGCACACCAAATATTTGCACTCGTTGCTTTGCATCTGGCAAACCAATGTATAGACGGCGATCAATGCGTCCAGGGCGAACAAATTCAAGGTCCAATTCATCTGGCCTATTGGTGGCACAGATGAATATCACTGCTTGTCTGAGTGAAAACCGATCAACACCAGTTTTTTCCTTCCTATATCATATGATGTAGAGCTTAATAAGAAAACTAATTTGCAAGTATGAGAAGGCCTGCAAAGTGAACAGAACAACAAAATATGGAACTCCTTTCAATAATTAAAAATGTCAACATTTTAGGATTCAAACTGAGTTGATCTCAACCAGATGCTCCAGTACAACACCAAAAGAGAGTAGTGAGCCTTGTTCATAGTGTAACAAGAAAATGTGGGGAAAAGTGAAAAATAAGAGAAGTTTGAACTAGAAGGTGAAAAAAAAACATCAGCTGAACAAACTCCACCAAGTCAGTCCTACCACCTTGAAGGCCCATAATAAATTGGTCTCAGTTAAAATGATTTGACTGTTTATAAGAGAAAATGAAAACAAGAAATTTAGATGAGATGAGCATGGCAATTTGAAATGAACAAATAATGAATATTACTAACTATTGTTTTAGAATTCTAGTTACTCTCCAATAAATCCAAAGGCAAACAAGTGGGAGCAAATACTGGCATATGCATTGAGGTAAACTAGTACACTTACTCCCCATCAAGCTGAGCAATAAGTGCTTCAAATGTTGCCCTTCTGCGTGGATCCTTTCTTGCATGCCTTCCAGCAATGGCATCGATTTCATCAACAAACACAAATGCAGGTGCCTGGAACAAAGGATATACAATTCTCCTAAGTGGAAAACAACTAATCCTAGAGTAAGAAAATCAATAGTTATTACAAGGAAATTAGAACGAGAATGCTGGTATATTGGAACCGCTACTTAAAAGCTGGAATGGCAATGCATAAGTATCCAACAAGCAAAATTATGAACGCAGAGGATAAATTCCAATGTGTTCAACTGAAGTCATATAAGAATGCCAAAAACAACCAGATTCCAACAGCAAAAATAAATGAGCTCCAAAATGCCAAAATGTAAATAAATAAATAAATAAATGAGACTCTAACTCTACCATTAGAAATCAACAAATTTTCAAAAATAATTGAAAAGGAGGGGGGAGTACTGAAGGAGAAGGCTTACATTTCTCCTTGCTATAGAAAACATCTCATTGATCCTAGCTGCACCACTTTTTTCACTGTCTGTAAACTCTGCACCAGAAGCAAAAACAAAAGGCAACCCACTTTCTTTTGATAGCGTTCTAGCAAAAAGTGTTTTGCCTGTCCCAGGAGGTCCAGAGAGAAGAACACCCTGTCATGACATACCAATGCGATGCTCCCCTTATTATCCAATCAATAGTAGAAGACTGAGAAAACATCTATTGAGCATAAAGGTTTACCCTAACAAACTGAACGCCTTTTTCATAGTATTGCATAGGATTTCCCATATAAATCATCAGCTCATCAAGAAGATCCCAAACATCACCACCCAATACCACTTCTTTATACATGGATTTTGTTTCACCAACATCTCCAACTGGCTGAATAAGTATAGAAGGAAATCGGAATTTAAGAATGTGAAGAATCTGAGAGCAGGGGAAAAACAAAAGGGAAATTTGAAAATTTTACCAGGATGAAGTTTTCCGCATAAGCCATATCAAATAGTTGGTTATACTTTTTGTAAAGAAAGCGCTTCGAGGTGATATGGAGAAGCATTGCAGACTCCCTAATTAACCATAAAATTAATAACCCGGGAACCAGTGCAATCACAACTTTCATAAAATAATGGATCTGCCGCTTCTGAAGGAGGTCTACTTCAACTCCAGAACTTGAGATAATCTCAAATAAGTGAGGATCAAGAGGAATATCAACCTGAAAAATAGGTACAACGACATGAAATTTTACGAAAAGGATATATACCACTCTATCTCCCAAGCAACATGAAAGAAAAATTGTACTTACAATATATTCTAACGGAAAACCTTCTTTCATTGTTACATACAATCTTTTCAAGTCCTCTGTGAACACAACAGCAGCGACCTGTTTTTAAAAAGAATGCACTATCAAAACTTCCTCCACTGCTATTCTGGTACCCCACAAAAATCATACAGTGATAATTGTTTTAACAACAAATATTATGTTAGTGCCATGTACTTAAACCCTTGAATTTCGCATTGCAATGTATCTACTCCCTTTCTTTTATGTTGGATTCACACCACTTCTAAAATTTAGAGAAATCCTATAGCCATCTAAATCCTTTGCCCTAAACAGTAAATAAAGGGAATATGTTATAAACATGTGTGTACAAAGTGCAAGCGTATCTGTGACGCTCATGCCTATATGCACACATGACAGAGGCACACACTTGTCTGTATACAAATATATAATGCACACAGGCACCACATATATAAAGGTTGCAAGTACCATACCGAATGGAAATACCATTTCAGTTTTATCATTTATGACATATATAATGAAAAATACTCCTCAAACAGATTCGCTTATAAGCATGAAAACGAAAACGAGAAATTTGTCAAGTTACATTATTCAAAATAGTTTGAATAACATTAATAAAAGAGAGAATATAAATGTTAATGTTCTTTGATTATGACAAAATATCAAAATGTAAATTGACGTAATTTCATAGTCCTCTAAGTCTAAACAATAAAAAAAGTACTTAAAACAAAGTAATAAATAAATACTCCAAATAACATCTTCTCGCTTAGTAAAACTGGATAAAATTGTCCCGAAATGAAAAAAATGCCACCAAATAATATCATGGCACCTAGAGGATTGGAAGTGGAAATTGCAAAAGCTGTTGATTTCTAGAATAAAAAACCATTAAATGCTCATCTTAAAAACAGAGCACAAGCTTGGTTGTGAGTAAGCACAAAAGGTCTATGTTTTGTCATGTATGACCAGCTGACAACTGGCATTTTTGACCAGTTCTATCTATGTT